>CM038674.1:455879648-456479648 GCA_021605145.1 Aegilops bicornis | reverse complement strand
TAGCCGTGTCCCCGGTTATGGACAATTCTGAGTATCTAGTACTTGAGTATTCACATGTATCTCATCACTCTAAATTAATATTGTTGGGTTGTTTAATACCTTAATTGGGATTGAGTTGGGGTTATACCTTCTCAATGATGTTTCAACCAATTCGATAGTTAAATTAAAATTTATTCCTTTGATGTAGGGAAAAATTGGCTTTTTTTGCAAAAACTGTAACCATAGAGCTTTCCACCAGCCATATATGCATGTAGTATAGCTTATTCTTTCATTACTCTCTATGTGTTACATTGCCAGCATATTCCATGTCTTGAATTGTTTTCGGGCTGCAACGCTTCATGTTGCGAGACTTTTGAACGCATTTAGTAAGTGATACGTTAGGGTTACGATTTCCTATACTCAACTTTGCGTTGGTGTTGATGGGAATCCACAACCTTGTTGCTTCCGCTATATTTGGATTGAGGTAATAGTATTTACGTTACTTTATACATGTGATTTACCTCTGTTATAAATCCTTCGAGTACTATGTGTGTCAGCATACCGATCCAGGGATGACACCTAAGCATAGAGACTTGATCCATTCGGGTCGGGTCGCTACAAGATGGTATCAGAGCACATGTTGATTGTAGGACGTGACCCTAGAAAGTGGCAAGCCCATAGGAACGATTTTCTCTACTACTTCTTTTTCAAAAAGATCTTTTACCTCTCTTCTCTTCTGAGCTTATTCAAACATTCCCTTTTAGCGAGACCATACCCCTTTTCCCTTTTGACCACTCAAAGATTTGACCGATGAGACCACTCCAAGGAGGCAAGATATCGGACAACTAAGACCATTTGGAATGAAGAGGGTTTTACCGTGTAAATGGAAACTACAATTGTTGAAGACTCCGAAGACTAGGAGATTTTGAAGGCTCTGAAGAATTCCCAGATTTGTATGACCTATAAAGGCACCACTTATGGAATTTGACAAACTAAGGAAGTTGTCAATACCCGAGATCAAGGTGTATCGAAGAAAGACCGGAACATGGAGAGTTAGAACTCAAAGTTTTTGTCAAGAAAACCCTAAGACAGGAGATATCAATTATGGTATGAAAGCTCATGGCAGTAACATGTGTAGAAACATGGACATTCATGATGTTATCGTTCGCCTATGCTATTGTCACTGTGCTGAGTTAAGCATGCATATGCATGGAATGATTGGATGGTAGAAGGCTGATGGAGCACCTATCAGCAATAGATGCAGTTTTAACATAGCTGGTGTATCACCATGATCTGGAGTATTACATCAAGGAGTTTAAGATGGATCTGCATGAAGTCAGATTTGGCAAGGAGGCAATTCATGAAGAATTCAGAACCTGAAACCGAAAGTAGACAAGCCGAGGAGCAAAACCTTGAGACATCAAAGATTTGTCTCGAACCGAAGCATGAGGATCATCGTTCATATCAAGGTTGATGAAACCATAAGTTTGGAGTGCAACTCCGGAAATATTAAAGGACGTCGCGAGAGACTTCGCGTCAACAGAGATGATCTGGCAAAAGAACTTGAGCAGGACAAGCACGATTGGAAGAAGCCATCGGAAACATGAACAAGACTTGAAGAGTTTGATGACTTTGAGATCTATTGACCATTAGAAGCCCAAACCCCTGATATACCCTTACGTTAGATGCGACGTTTGTGAGCTGTCATTTGTTTGTTGTTTTTCCGACAGCCACAATAAAACCTGTATTTTCAAAACCATTGTTTGTATTGTGTGCATCCCTCTCTATCTCTCCTATCCCACCCCAAAACCCATGGACCCAATAGAGGATGAATGGAGATGAAATCATATTTTCTGACCGATGGGTCAATTGGAGACGGACCGATGGATTGAGAACATGGAAGAATCAAATGGAGAATAACCCTATAACCGGAAATGATATGACCCAAAGATGCTCTTCCATTCTTTGAAAGAAGTCTTTGCTACCTGGTGGAGGATGTACCAAACCATCAACGGATGGCAAGGAGTAACCACTTGGGAGAAATTAAGTTGACTTTGCTAATGTCTCGGTTTGTGTCCCGTAAATTGAAGCCTCACGGAAAGGATATGAAGAAACCTTGTGCATGCAAGCTCTGTGGAGAAATAGGACACACCCGTAAGGAACACAAGGATGAATGCCCTAATTCTGAAGGAAGTCACCCAGCTGAAGAATGCCCAACTAGGCAGATTACTTGTTTCTTGTGTGAAGGAACTACCCACTACCCCACTCAGTGTCACATTTACACTATGGTACAGAGAACAATCCAAACAGAAGAAAGAAGAAATGAAAGGAGCCCCCATGGAGATGTTAGAAGAACCTGTGACGAAGGAAGATGTTGAGGACACACACAAAGGAAACAAAATTAAAGCCCGCACCAAGTCATGCTATTCATGCGGAGAAGAAGGACACATCTCCGAAGATTGTATGAATGGGGAGCTAGTAAAATTCCCGACAGAGGAAGTAGAGTATGACCCACAGGAAATAGAAGCCCTGATTGGAATGGAAAAGTCCAGAAAGAGAAGTAGATTGGATTCCAGGAAGGATCTGAGTCATATCACCTGTTATAGGTGCAAGGAGTCAGGGCACTACCTCAGCAACTGCCCAAAAAGGAAGCCAAGGACCCAAGGAGGCTATATAATCACAAGGAAACCTCGAAACTTGTCAGAAGTAATATGTTTCCGTTGTAATGTAGCAGGGCACTTTGCCAGAGATTGTCCGAAGGAGAAGGAGACTGGTGATAAATAGTTGAATTTGTAACAGAAGAAATGGAGTAGTAGAAGTGAGAGCTTTTTCTTTTATATTGAGATGTTGAGTTGAGACATGTAATGGAAAAGCGAGAGATTGTAATAATTTAAGAATCAATAAAGTTAGCAGCGTTGGTACCGCTTTGGATTTTATGAGTTACCCTATGAGGAAAGAGGTTGACCAATTTCGAGGATATGAGAAATATGGTCTATGGAATATTGGAACATTTTAAGGGTGGTAGTACCCTGTAAGAACCGTTGACCCATGGAAAAGATAAAGATACCCACTGAATGGATTTCAGACAAAATGAATACGAGTTTTGTCTCGATATGTTGGATACCCCAAGAGAGTGTGGGATGATGTTGGAGACCGTCAGTTGTTTGGATCAAATGTGATTAAGGATTCAGAAGAGAATGCTAAGTTGATCGAGATAGACTGAAGGTAGCTCGACCAAAGTGTAAGAGTTATGCAGACTCAAAAGCGCAAGGAGGTAGTCTATGAAATTGGAGATGAGCATGTCTTCATGTGTCCCCTCTGTGAGGAGTTAAACGGTTTGGAGTTAAGGGAAAGTTAGCCCCGAGATTTGTAGGACCATACCGAGTTTGGAGCGTATGGGAGAATTGGCTAACAAGTTGGAGTCACCCGAAGGACTGTCAGGAGTACATGACATGTTTCACGTTTCCCAGTTGAAGAAGTGCCATGCAGAAATGGCCAATAATCCCTTGTAAGGACGTTTGACCCTGGAAAGGATAATGATGTTCCATGAAGTGGAGTATGGACTTCATAGGTATAAGTTTTTATCACGGAATGTGGGATATCCCACGAGGATGAAGAGATGAAGTACTATTGGATATAAAGGAGGTATGATATTGGAAATATGGATCAAGGTAAAATTCCATGATGAGTCTGAGTAATCATGTCCTAGTTTGGTGCCAATAGAAGGAAGGAAGACAGTACAATTGGATGGATTTAAGTATGCCAGGAAGTTGGATGTTGGGATAATGATCAGTTGCCCAGATGATGTGTTCAAGGATTTTAAGTGATGAGATGGGCCATAACCCACATGCCCCATGACCTGCCAAGAAGCAAGCACACTCTTGCTGAAGGAGAAACTCTGGAAGAAGACGATATGCCTTTATCAACCGACGATTCTATAGGAGTTTACGCAAAAACCTGAGAGTTGTTAAGGAACGATAGATGTTTTGTTTGGCTTGCAGAATCAATGGATTTTCCGAACTTGGTTCGTCGACAAGAGAAATTCTGCAATGCTTGTGAGGATGACCGAGTGTTAGAATGCGAGATTCGCTAAACCATGTACAAAGTAATGATTTGGGTGCGGGATGGACTGATCACCATACCGACTTACTCTTATTATTCGCTTTGCAATATGGGATGGTAAATCTGAGTGATTTACCTATAGTAGAGAGACGACGATCAAAACCTTGTTTGAACCTTAGAATGGTATAAGCATTTTTTTCCCTTGTACACGGCAGCTGTTGCCAACCGTAGGTTATACGGTGAGGATCAACCAGACCCATTTCCTGCAGGAGAAACCATAAATTGATGACCACCAAGAGATATCGATAGTTTTTTAGAAATGGTGCCAGACCCGTCAGCTATGAAGACCCAGTCTCGGAACAACCTTACCAAGAAGTAAAGGAACAAAGAATTGAGGAAAAGGTTATGCCACTACCAGAAGATTCCAGAGAAGGAATTATCCTTACGATTTGAGAAGACCGACACTGTCAACGATAAGGATGGAGTATATGAGTTTTGATGGAACCGTAACCATGCTTCTAAGGGTGGTAGCACCCGAGACCCTTGTGATGATCGATGGATTTTGAGAAGACCCCAAACCCTAACCTATTTCTTTCTAGCCTCTCCGAATCTCGAGGACGAGATTCATTTTAAGGGTGGTAGTTTGTAACATCCCAAAATTCTAAATTTTGGAATGTTATAAACAAATAGATAGTTTTGGTTGATTGTTTGATTGATTGACTGAAAGTGAGTGGAATTCGAAACCTTTTTGAAAGTTAAATGAGTGGGAATAAAAGGACTGCCACGACTTCTTCCATTTATTTAAATGACAAGGGGTGTTGAAAATATTTGAATTTCATTTGGAAAATATTTCCAATTCTGAAACTTTATGCAACTCAATGATTTTCACGAGCGAAGATAAAATGACTTCTTCAAATTATATGAAATATGAGTTGGGAGTTTCAAAGGATTAAATTCAAAGTTCTTTTGAATTTATTTTCAATTTGGGATTATTTGAGTTTTATTCAAATTATTTTTCTCCAAAAAAATAAAATATATGGAAAATAGGGTAACATGATTCCCTACATCAGAAAATTGGAGAGAAATTAATTTGAAGTCATTTTGGTATTTTTAAAATAATTTTTGTTGGATTTTATTGGAGCAGAAGCACTCTTTGCTTTATTTGAATTTGTGTGAATTTTATTTAATTCTATAAAAATGTCCAGGTTGTAGAAAATCTTTTTCTGCAAATTTTGATATATTATATGCCTATATAATTTTTTTATTATTTCTTTTGTTTTTATTTTGTTTGTATGTTTTATTAAAAAAATCCTCCCGCCGACTAGGCCGGCCAAATAACCGCCAAAGTTAAGGCCCAGCCACCAGCGCCCACACGACCAGTGAGTCCCTGAAACACGCCCGCCGCCGCCGTGATCGACCCGGCCACCCCGCCGCCTTGCCTCCTCCATGCCACCACCTCGCCTGACGCCCTTAAAAGGACGGGCCCGTCTCTCCTCTCTCCCCTCGCTCGCCGCCCAAGTCGCCACTGGCGAGATCCGCCGCCGCGCAAGCCGCCACCTCGCCGCGCCTATGCCCACGCCGTCGCCACCACTGCTTGCCGCCCAGTTGCCCTCACGTCGCCTCGCCGTCTCCTCCGACGATCGAGCCGCCACGAACCTCCGCAAATCTCGCTGGAGTTCGACCTACTTGCCGCCGGTTTTCTCATGAAAAACCATGCAGACCGGCCGACCAGGTAAAACCGCCGAACCCTAGATCGGTTTTTTTTGTTTTCTTTTAAAAGCCGGTTTTTTTATTTAGTTTAGTTATTTAACGAACGTCCATCAGATTAGGTTCATTAGTGAACAATTTTCGTTCGTTAGTGTTCGATAGCGAACGTTCGCTATTTAGATTTTTCCTTTTCTGTTTAAATACACCAGGGACCTATTCGTGATAATTTTCTTCACAGATTAGTCCCCAATTTTCAAACCCTCATAACTTTTTACTCGTTAGTCCAAATTCAACGAAACCAACGCCCACTTCTTTGTTATGATCTCCTCTATCCAGTAATCCAACTGAAACATGTTTTTGAATGTTTTAAAATTTGAATTCAAACAGATTTGTATTCGAACTTCGTTTGGTCGTAACTTGAGTTTCGTAACTCCGATTTAGTTGATTCTTTTTGCAAATTAAAGCTCTTGACATAAACTTTCTGATAAGGCCAAATACACACAATTTTGGTACTGTTAGAAATTGTTTTATGTTGCGATAGTTATTTGCTTGGTTTTGAAGTTTTCCGAATTGTTTCTTCGTTCGGTCCGATGTTTAGATTGATTGCTTATGTGTGGTTACTATTGCTTGCTTACGATAGATTGACCAGAGTGTTTCGAGTAGAACTATCAAGAATTTTTGAGTGCGAATCATCTTCATCAACTTTGCGTGCAAGTAACACTTGATCATACCTCTTCATACCCAGTTTTGTGCATTAGCTCAATCCTCAAACATTGCATGATTAGGATGTCATTAATTTGTGGGTTGGGAAGTAGATGATGAGGTAGGAACCTATTGCCTGTTACTATCAAACCCTTGGGAGTTACTTCTACGTGTTGCTTATATTGCTATGCTATGCTCGTAGACGTGGTTTGGGTTTGAGAGATATTCATGACAGATGTGAGATTGTTAATTAATGGTTTACTTTAAGGTGGCAACTTAAATACACATCTGGGTGGATTGAGGCACCTGGGGAACCCAATGTTGTCTGTTTTATTTTTGAAATCCTGGGTACCCGTGTGATCTTCTGTGGACCGCCACCTGTGCTCAAAGGGAACTGAGATTATTCATGCTAGAAACTTCCGTGTGCAGCCACAAGCTATTATGGGCTCTAGCATAGTTGAGTAAGTTACGTGAAGCTCTCGAAGAGGTAGATCGGCCAGTAGTGGGTTTTATAGGTTTGGTATGGTCTATCCGGAGTAGAGAGTTAATGTTTCTGAAAGACTGTGTCTCGGTCATCCGTTTCTCAAACACCATGTAGTGCGAGAAACCAACGGAGGCGATCGAGTCTTGTGGGGAAAAGTGCGCTAACCTCTGCAGAGTGTACAAGCTAATCATGGTTAGCCGTGTCCCCGGTTATGGACAATTCTGAGTATCTAGTACTTGAGTATTCACATGTATCTCATCACTCTAAATTAATATTGTTGGGTTGTTTAATACCTTAATTGGGATTGAGTTGGGGTTATACCTTCTCAATGATGTTTCAACCAACGATAGTTAAATTAAAATTTATTCCTTTGATGTAGGGAAAAATTGGCTTTTTTCGCAAAAAGCGTAACCATAGAGCTTTCCACCAGCCATATATGCATGTAGTATAGCTTATTCTTTCATTACTCTCTATGTGTTACATTGCGGCATATTCCATGTCTTGACCCGTTTCGGCTGCAACGTTTCATGTTGCAGACTTTTCGCATTTACGAGTAAGTGATACGTTAGGGTTACGATTTCCTATACTCAACTTTGCCGTTGGTGTTGATGGGAATCCACAACCTTGTTAAGCTTCCGCTATATTTGGATTGAGGGAATAGTATTTACGTTACTTTATACATGTGATTTACCTCTGTTATAAATCCTTCGAGTACTGTGTGTGTCAGCATACCGATCCAGGGATGACACCTAAGCACAGAGACTTGATCCATTCGGGTCGGGTCGCTACAAATCTTGTTGGAGGCTCCCAAGTGACACCGAGCCAATCTAGGAGACACCACTCTCCAAGAAGTAACAAATGGTGTGTTTATGATGAACTCCTTGCTCTTGTGCTTCAAATGATAGTCTCCCCAACACTCAACTCTCTCTCATAGGATTTGGATCTGGTGGAAAGAAGATTTGAGTGGAAAGAAACTTGGGGAAGGCTAGAGATCAAGATTCATATGGTAGGATTGGAATATCTTGGTCTTAACACATGAGTAGGTGGTTCTCTCTCAGAAATGGTAAGTTGGAAGTGTAGGTTTGTTCTGATGGCTCTCTCCATGAATGAAGAGGAGGTGGAGGGGTATATATAGCCTCCACAAAAATCTAACCGTTACACACAATTTACCAATCTCGGTGGGACCGAATCAACAAACTCGGTCAAACCGATTTTAGTAAGCCTAGTGACCGTTAGGGTTTTTGGTGGGACTGACTTGCATCTCGGTAGGACTGATATGGTTAGGGTTAGGGCATAACGTAATCTTGGTGAGACCGATTACACAAACTCGGTGAGACCGATTTTGGTAATTAGCTAACCAGAGAGTTGGTCAGGCAAACTCGGTGAGACCGATTACTCAAACTCGGTGAGACCGATATTGGTAATGAGTCAACAAGAAAGTTTGCATTGTAATCTCGGTAGTACCGATTCTCAAACTCGGTGAGACCGATTTTGATAATGGACATACACAGAGAGATTACAATCCCATCTCGGTAAGACCGAGATCCCTATCGGTAGAACCGATTTGCCTAGGGTTTGTGGTAGTGGCTATGACATCAAAACTCGATGGCGCCGGATAGAAAGAATCAGTGGGGCCGAGTTTGACATTAGGTTTTAGGACATATGTGTGGAAGTGGGAAAGTAGTTGAGGGTATTTGAAGCATATCACTAAGCACTTGAAGCAAGAGGATCATTAAGCAACACCTCATCCCTCCTTGATAGTATTGGCTTTTCCTATAGACTCAATGTGATCTTGGATCACTAAAATGTAAAATGAAGAGTCTTGAGCTTGAAGCTTTAGCCAATCCTTTGTCCTTAGCATCTTGAAGGAGTTACCACATCCTTTGGTCCATGCCACTCCATTGTTGAACTTATCTGAAACATACTAGATAAAGGTGTTAGTCCAACAAGAGATATGTTGACATTAATTACCAAAACCACCTAGGGAGCACTTTTGCTTTAAATCTCCCCCTTTTTGGTAATTGATGGCAACATACATCAAAGCTTTAGATAAAGATATAAATAATAGCAAGTAAAGCTTTGGAAAGACATGTAACAAGCATAGGCTCCCCCTACATGTATGCAGTCATGTGAATATGGAATATGGAAGCATAACCATGATAGAGTAGGCAATGTGTTACATGTATCTTAGCCATATGCATCATAGCAAAAGATTATTAAGGAAAATACATTCATGCCCATGAGTCCTTCTTGCAAACAGTATGTGCATCAGCAAGAATTCCTCATACACATGATTGTGATGCATATACTTACCTTGTAGTCTTGAGTTGGCTTAGGATGGAATGAACCTGCACAAACAAGGTTAGATAACACAGGTACATCTACTAGCCAGGGGAAACAAAAGAAACCACAAGAATACCAAGACTGGGATGACATGTAGAAAGTGAGTACTGAGTACCACATTGGATTAGACATGTCCCCAAGAATAAAGATATGCAATGAATTCAAATGATTTCCTTCCCTTAGGTGTCTTGCTCCCCCTGAATCTAGCATGGGATATTTGGAGAAGATAGGGAATAGAAAATCAGAGCAGAAAGATATAAATGAACAGAGCTTAAAGCAAATAAGCACATATGAACATGTCTTTCCCCCAAAAAGACACGTGGCATCTCTCCTCTTGAACATCAAGCATCTGGGATCCTTGAGAAATACTTTCATCTAGTATTCTCTCCCCCTGGAGATCTCTCTCTCTCTCTCTCTCCCTGAAGGATCTCTCTCTCCCTCTGAGATGTGATCTCTTTCTCTAAATGATAAGCTTTGATGTGATCTCTCTCTCCCCCTTTGACATCAATTTCCAAGGAGGGCGTAAAAAAAATTGAGCTCTCTCTCCCCTCTGGAATTTGTCGAGAATGGGTTTGATCCTTGAGTCACTATATAAAGCAATGACAAAAATGTGATGCTTGTAGAGGACAGGATTCATTGAGTGGAGCTAGATCAGAAGAAGCACAGAATAAGTGGCAAACTGATTTTCCTGTTGTGAAATCTGTGGCACCGAGTGGTATGCTTCGGTGGTGCCGAAAGGATTCGGTTGGACCGATAACAACAAATCGGTGAAACCGAGTTCATCACAGAGAAAACACTTGTCACCTCAGCTCACTAGTCTTAGTAAAATCTCACAAAGATTTGCAAGGAATTAACTGAATGATATGCAATGAATTGGATGCAGAAAATAAGAGCAGCTAAAAAAGAAAGAAGGAAATCTAGATGAATTTTTTTTTTGAAAGGGGAAACACATATGCATGAGACAAATGCAAAAACTCAGAAAAGAACATAAGAGAACTTCATCTAGAGATGGTCGGCGACAAAGTCACCTATGTTAGAGTATATTGACTTAGGAGTCTAGTGAGATCACTTGACCATAGGTCATACTCATTGTTTAAGCTCAAAATGGGGTTGCCATTTTTTGTTTAAGCATCTTGATGTATTCACATCTTGTCGAGTTGCTTTATCTCATGTCTTAGAGTAAAGCTTCTCTAAGATGGAATAACATACCTTGGTTGGTGGTGTCGTCCATGTAGTTGTACATATGTGGGTTGCTCAAAGTTGATGTAGCTCATCAAGAATTTGGAGCACCACATGGAATTTGAGTCCATCTACCTACATGGGTTAGTTCGTGCAAGGAAGAGCACTTGTGTATCCAACAATGACAATCATGAAGCTCAACATAGAATTTGTCAAAGGATATGTTTAAATGGCTTTGTGCTTCCTTGGCTTCAACCACCTTGTGTAGAGACTTGGTGATGTAGAGAATGCTCAAGATATGAGTAGGTTACAACCTCATGGAATTTGATTCAACCAAGTACCTACATGGGTTAGATAACATGCAAGATACAAATATATCCAAGACATAAGATTTCTATTATAAGAGAGAGATATCAAGGTTTAGGCATAAGCTCATGTCTTGCATGTATCCAATGGAGTTTCTACTCCAAGTTTGAAGCATCAATGATGTTCAATTCTCCTCTTAACCTACAAAACACTTTCTTATCAAGAGGATTTGTGAATATATCCGCTAATTGGTTTTCGGTGTGAACATGATTAAGATCAATGTCACCCTTAGCAACATGATCTCGAATGAAATGATGACGAACTTCAATATGCTTAGTTCGAGAATGTTGCACAGGATTATGACCAATTTTGATAGCACTTTCATTGTCGCAAAGCAATGGAACATGTTTCACATAAATCCCATAATCTTTAAGAGTTTGGGTCATCCAAAGTAATTGAGCACAACATGAACCAGCGGCAATGTACTCCGCTTCGGCGGTAGATAAGGATACCGAGTTTTGTTTCTTGGAGGACCAAGACACAAGAGATCTACCAAGAAATTGAAAAGTACCCGAAGTGGACTTTCTATCAACCTTGTCTCTCGCATAGTCCGAGTCGGAGTAGCCAACAAGATCGAAAGAGGCCCTCTTAGGATACCAAATGCCGAAATTTGGTGTATGGATTAAGTATCTCACTATCCTTTTCACGGCCTTAAGATGACATTCTTTAGGAGTAGCTTGATATCGTGCACACATGCACACACTTAGCATAATATCGGGACGTGAAGCACATAGATATAACAATGAACCAATCATAGAGCGATAAACCTTTTGATCAACCGGTTCATCATCTTTGGTTAAGTCAAGATGTCCACTAGTAGGCATGGGTGTAGTCATACCTTTGCATTCTTGCATGTTGAACTTCTTGAATAAGTCCTTGGTGTACTTTCTTTGAGAAACAAAAGTACCTTCCTTAGTTTTCTTGATTTGCAACCCAAGAAAGAATTTGAGTTCACTCATCATAGACATCTCAAACTTCTCCGACATTAGCTTTCCAAACTTTTCACTAAAATCAGGGTTAGTTGATCCAAATATGATATCATCAACATAAATTTGGCATACAAATAATTCACCATTAACCCTTTTAGTAAAAACTGTGGAATCAATTTTCCCAATTTCAAAGCCTTTTTCAATAAGGAACTTGGTCAAGATTTATACCATGCTCTAGGAGCTTGTTTAAGTCCATAAAGAGCTTTGTGAAGTTTGTAAACATGATTGGGTTTCTTAGGATTGACAAAGCCGGGAGGTTGTTTGACATAAACTTCCTCCTCTATTTCACCATTTAGAAAAGCACTTTTAATGTCCATTTGGTACAAGGTGATATCATGATGATTAGCATAGGCAAGTAAGATGCGAATGGACTCAAGTCTAGCAACAGGAGCATAAGTCTCACCATAGTCCATACCTTCGACTTGTGTGTAGCCTTGGGCGACGAGACGTGCTTTGTTGCGAACTACTTGTCCATCTTCATCTTGCTTGTTGCGAAACACCCATTTGGTACCGATGATGTTGTGGTTGTTGTCGGGCTTCTCAACCAATGTCCAAACTTGGTTCCTCTCAAAATTGTGTAGCTCTTCATGCATAGCATTTATCCAATCCGGATCTTCCCATGCTTCTTCAACCTTCATAGGTTCAACGCTAGATATGAAAGAATAGTTTTCACAAAAGTTAGCTAAACGAGTTTTAGAGCGAGTGATTCTCCTGGTTTGAATATCATTGTAGATTTGCTCGACGGGATGGTCTTTAGCAATTCTTGCTCGAACTCGTGAAAGCTTTTGCTTGGGTCTTCGTTGAACATCTTCTTCATCTTGTTCTTCTTCTTGGCCTTCTTCATTGTTGGGGTTGTCGTTCTCTTGTCATGGTGGAGAAGGAGGTTGTCGACGTTCGTGATGTTCTTCCTCGTTTCCTTCATCTTGGTGTGTCCCACTTGTGGATGCTTCCGTATCAACTCTTGGTTCACCTCGTTGTGAAGTAGAAGCTTCCACTTGGACGGACGAGGTACTCTCCTTCACCTCCGTTGGACGGACCTTGCCAATAGACAAGTCTTGGATTGCTTCCGAAGAGTCTTTGTCTCCTACATCAACTGGCTATTGCTCTACTTGCGAGCCATTAGATTCATCAAACTTCACATCTACCGTCTCTTCAACCTTTCAGGTGAAATTGTTGTAGACGTGGTAAGTGTGAGAGTTTGAGCCATAACCTAGTAGGAAACCATCATGAGACTTAGGAGCAAATTTAGAACGACGATGCTTATCAAGAATGTAGCATTTTGAGCCGAATACTCGAAAGTATCCAACTTGGGGTTTGTTACCGGTGAGGATCTCGTATGCCGTCTTGCTGAGTAGCTTGTGAAGATACAAGCGATTTGTTGCATGACAAGCTGTCAAACCGCTTCGCCTAAAAGTGCTTGGCGTCTTGTACTCATCAAGCATCGTTCTCGCCATTTCGATGAGCGTCCGGTTCTTCCTCTCAACAACTCCATTTTGTTGAGGTGTGTACGTAGCCGAGAACTCGTGTGAAATCCCTTCTTCGTCAAGAAAGGTGTCCACATTTGCATTCTTGAACTCCGTTCTATTGTCGCTGCGAACCTTCTTGATCTTCACTTCAAATTGGTTTTGGGCCTTCCTAGCGAAGTTTTTGAAGATCTTTTGGACCTGCAATTTATCATCGAGAAAGAACACCCACGTAAATCTTGAAAAATCATCAACTATAACTAGACCAAAAGAATTTCCTCCGAGACTCTTGTAGGAGTTGGGACCAAAGAAATCCATGTGAAGTAGCTCGAGTGGCCTCTTTGTGGTCATAATGTTCTTCACGGGATGCCTTCCTCCAACCTATTTACCTTCTTGACAAGCACTGCGAGTCTATCCTTATCAAATATGACATCGTTAACTCCAAGGATATGATTTCCTTTAATAAGCTTGTCAAGGTTTCTCATGCCAACATGACCTAATCGTCTATGCCATAACCAACCTTTTGAGGATTTAGCAATGAAGCAAGTTTTAGGTTGAGCCTTTTTAGTGAAATCAACAATGTATATATCACCTCTACGTATACCGGTAAAGACCATTTTATGATTGTCTCGACGAAACACTTGGCAATCAATTTCAGTAAATAGGACATTGAAACCGAAATCAGCAAGTCTAGATACTGAAAGTAGGTTGTACCCAAGAGACTCAACGAGCATGACATTTTGTATGTAGCAATTATGTGAGATGGCCACCTTACCGAGGCCAACCACCTTACCCTTTGAGTTGTTACCAAAGGCGACATACTTTCGAGGACTATCATTTTCAGCAAGCTCACGAAACATGTCTTTATCTCCGGTCATGTGATCGGTACATCCACTATCAAGAACTCGTTCCTTTCCTCCTGACACATATCCCCGAAGATTTGCCATAAGACCAAAGTGTCTCATTGCATCATCAAGATCGAAGTCACTATCATCATCCTCATCATAGTATCCATGTTCAATATCGTCATGTGGTGGATCAAGTCCTAGAGAGGGTAATTCATTAGAGTGAGTTTGACACAGATCTTGCTTGTGAATTCTTATAGCTTCGGAAATAATATCACTAATAATACCAACGTCTCCTTTGACACGCATAAGGTCGGTGAGTTCAAATAGACGATCACCAAACGTAGGACCACTAGTATTCATCTTACTCAAGGCAATAGATTTATAGAGAATCTCATCTAGATTTTTCAAGGAATAATTTGGAAAGCGTTCCTCAAGAAATTTCCATATAGTGTAGGCACACTCAAAAGTAGGCAAGATTCTAATCAAGTTTCTAGGCAAGCCTCTAGTGATAAGATTAATAGTTCTAAGATTTCTAGTCATGTCAATAGATTCATCAAGGGTAGGATGCATAGGATCAACATGAGGTGCACAAGGGCTAGCAATGTACTTGTTCAAATGATATTGATTGAAAATTACAAGCATCTCATTTTTCCACTCATGAAAATACTCTCCATCGAGAATAGGCACTCTATGACAAAGACTCCCCGAAGTAGACTCATCCATCTTCCTCCAATGGTGATTAAACCAAGGTAATGGAGACCAATGCTCTAATACCACTTGTAGGATCTTGATAAGAGGTGTCTAGAGGGGGGGGGGTGATTAGACACTAAGTACCAAAGTTGCAGTTTTTAACCTTATTAAAGTTTAAGTGGAGTTTAGGCACAAGTTTAACTTTTTTTAATACATAACAAGCAAGCATGCAAAGAGTATATGAGCAGCGGAAAGTAAAGCATGCAACTTGCAAGAAAGTAAAGGGAAGGGTTTGGAGGATTCAAACGCAATTGGAGACACGGATGTTTTTGGCGTGGTTCCGATAGGTGGTGCTATCGTACTTCCACGTTGGTGGAGACTTCAACCCACAAAGGGTAGCAGTTCTTGTGAGTCCACGGAGGGCTCCACCCACAAAGGGTCCACGAAGTAGCAACCTTGTCTATCCCACCATGGCCGCCGCCCACGAAGGACTTGCCTCACTAGCGGTAGATCTTCAAGTAGGCGATCTCCTTGCCCTTACAAACTCCTTGGTTCAACTCGACAATCTTGTTGGAGGCTCCCAAGTGACACCTAGCCAATCTAGGAGACACCACTCTCCAAGAAGTAACAAATGGTGTGTTAATGATGAACTCCTTGCTCTTGTGCTTCAAATGATAGTCTCCCCAACACTCAACTCTCTCTCATAGGATTTGGATCTAGTGGAAAGAAGATTTGAGTGGAAAGCAACTTGGGGAAGGCTAGAGATCAAGATTCATATGGTAGGAATGGAATATCTTGGTCTCAACACATGAGTAGGTGGTTCTCTCTCGAAATGGTAAGTTGGAAGTGTAGGTTTGTTCGATGGCTCTCTCCACGAATGAAGAGGAGGTGGAGGGTATATAGCCTCCACACAAAATCTAACCGTTGCACACAATTTACCAATCTCGGTGGGACCGAATCAACAAACTCGGTCAGACCGATTTTAGTAAACCTAGTGACCGTTAGGGTTTTCGGTGGGACTCACTTGCATCTCGGTAGGACCGATATGGTCAGGGTTAGAGCATAACGTAATCTTGGTGAGACCGATTACACAAACTCGGTGAGACCGATTTTGGTAATTAGCTAACCAGAGAGTTGGTCGTGCAAACTCGGTGAGACTGATTACTCAAACTTCGGTGGGACCGATTTTGGTAATGAGTCAACAGAAAGTTTGCATTGTAATCTCGGTAGTACCGATTCTCAAACTTCGGTGAGACCGATTTTGATAATGGACATACACAGAGAGATTACAATCCCATCTCGGTAAGACCGAGATCCCTATCGGTAGAACCGATTTGCCTAGGGTTTGTGGCGATGGCTATGACATCAAAACTCGGTGGCGCCGGATAGAAAGAATCAGTGGGGCCGAGTTTGACTTTAGGTTTTAGGACATATGTGTGGAAGTGGGAAAGTAGTTGAGGGTATTTGGAGCATATCACTAAGCACTTGAAGCAAGAGGATCATTAAGCAACACCTCATCCCTCCTTGATAGTATTGGCTTTTCCTATAGACTCAATGTGATCTTGGATCACTAAAATGTAAAATGAAGAGTCTTGAGCTTGAAGCTTTAGCCAATCCTTTGTCCTTAGCATCTTGAAGGATTTCCCACATCCTTTGGTCCATGCCACTCCATTGTTGAACTTATCTGAAACATACTAGATAAAGGTGTTAGTCCAACAAGAGATATGTTGACATTAATTACCAAAACCACCTAGGGAGCACTTTTGCTTAAAATCTCCCCCTTTTTGGTAATTGATGGCAACATACATCAAAGCTTTAGATAAAGATATAAAGAATAGCAAGTAAAGCTTTGGAAAAACATGTAACAAGCATAGGCTCCCCCTACATGTATGCAGTCATGTGAATATGGAATATGGAAGCATAACCATGATAGAGTAGGCAATGTGTTACATGTATCTTGGCCATATGCATCAGAGCAAAAGATTATTAAGGAAAATACCTTCATGCCCATGAGTCCTTCTTGCAAACAGTATGTGCATCAGCAAGAATTCCTCATACACATGATTGTGATGCATATACTTACCTTGTAGTCTTGAGTTGGCTTAGGATGGAATGAACCTACACAAACAAGGTTAGATAACACTAGTACATCTACTAGCCAGAGCAAACAAAAGAAACCACAAGAATACCAAGACAGGGATGGCATGTAGAAAGTGAGTACTGAGTACCACATTGGATTAGACATGTCCCCAAGAATAAAGATATGCAATGAATTCAAATGATTTCCTTCCCTTAGGTGTCTCGCTCCCCCTGAATCTAGCATGGGATATTTAGAGAAGATAGGGAATAGAAAATCAGAGCAGAAAGATATAAATGAACAGAGCTTAAAGCAAATAAGCACATATGAACATGTCTTTCCCCCAAAAAGACACGTGGCATCTCTCCTCTTGAACATCAAGCATCTGGGATCCTTGAGAAATACTTTCATCTAGTATTCTCTCCCCCTGGAGATCTCTCTCTCTCTCTCTCCCTGAAGGATCTCTCTCTCCCTCTGAGATGTGATCTCTTTCTCTAAATGATAAGCTTTGATGTGATCTCTCTCTCCCCCTTTCACATCAATTTCAAAGAAGGGCGTAAAAAAATTTGAGCTCTCTCTCCCCTCTGGAATTTGTCGAGAATGGGTTTGATCCTTGAGTCACAACATAAAGAAATGACAAAAATGTGATGCTTGTAGAGGACAAGATTCATTGAGTGGAGCTGGATCAGAAGAAACACAGAATAAGTGGCAAACTGATTTTCCTGTTGTGAAATCGGTGGCACCGAGTGGTATGCTTCGGTGGTGCCGAAAGGATTCGGTTGGACCGAAAACAACAAATCGGTGAAACCGAGTTCATCACAGAGAAAACACTTGTCACCTCAGCTCACTAGTCTTAGTAAAATCTCACAAAGATTTGCAAGGAATTAACTGAATGATATGCAATGAATTGGATGCAGAAAATGTAGAGCAGCTAAAAAAGAAAGAAGGAAATCTAGATGAAGTTTTTTTTGAAAGGGGAAACACATATGCATGAGACAAATGCAAAAACTCATAAAAGAACATAAGAGAACTTCATCTAGAGATGGTCGGCAACAAAGTCACCTATGTTAGAGTATATTGACTTAGGAGTCAAGTGAGATCACTTGATCATATGTCATACTCATCGTTTAAGCTCAAAATGGGGTTGCCATTTTTCGTTTAAGCATCTTGATGTATTCACATCTTGTCGAGTTGCTTTATCTCATGTCTTAGAGTAAAGCTTCCCTAAGATGGAATAACATACCTTGGTTGGTGGTGTCGTCCATGTAGTTGAACATGTGTGGGTTTCTCAAAGTTGATGTAGCTCATCAAGAATTTGGAGCACCACTTGGAATTTGAGTCCATCTACCTACATGGGTTAGTTCTTGCAAGGAAGAACAGTTGTATATCCAAAAATGACAATCATGAAACTCAACATAGAATTTGTCAAAGGATATGTTTGAATGGTTTCGTGCTTCCTTGTCTTCAACCACCTTGTGTAGAGACTTGGTGATGTAGAGATTGCTCAAGATATGAGTAGGTTACAACCTCATGGAATTTGATTCAACCAAGTACCTACATGGATTAGATAACATGCAAGATACAAATATATCCAAGACATAAGATTTCCATTATAAGAGAGAGATATCAAGGTTTAGGCATAAGCTCATGTCTTGCATGTATCCAATGGAGTTTCTACTCCAAGTTTGAAGCATCAATGATGTTCAATTCTCCTCTTAACCTGCAAAACACTTTATCATCAAGAGGTTTTGTGAATATATTCGCTAATTGTTTTTCGGTGCGAACATGCTTAAGATCAATGTCATCCTTAGCAATATGATCTCGAATGAAATGATGACAAACTTCAATATGCTTAGTTCGAGAATATTGCACAGGATTATGACCAATTTTGATAGCACTTTCATTGTCGCAAAGCAATGGAACATGTTTCACATAAATCCCATAATCTTTAAGAGTTTGGGTCATCCAAAGTAATTGAGCACAACATGAACCAGCGGCAATGTACTCCACTTCGGCGGTAGATAAGGATACTGAGTTTTGTTTCTTGGAGGACCAAGACAGAAGAGATCTACCAAGAAATTGACAAGTGCCCGAAGTGGACTTTCTATCAACCTTGTCTCTGGCATAGTCCGAGTCGGAGTAGCCAACAAGATCGAAAGAGGCCCTCTTAGGATACCAAATGCCAAAATTTGGTGTATGGATTAAGTATCTCACTATCCTTTTCATGGCCTTAAGATGACATTCTTTAGGAGTAGCTTGATATCGTGCACACATGCACACACTTAGCATAATATCGGGACGTGAAGCACATAGATATAACAATGAACCAATCATAGAGCGATAAACCTTTTGATCAACCGGTTCATCATCTTTGGTTAAGTCAAGATGTCCACTAGTAGGCATGGGTGTAGTCATACCGTTGCATTCTTGCATGTTGAACTTCTTGAATAAGTCCTTGGTGTACTTTCTTTGAGAAACAAAAGTACCTTCCTTAGTTTGCTTGATTTGCAACCCAAGAAAGAATTTGAGTTCACTCATCATAGACATCTCAAACTTCTCCGACATTAGCTTTCCAAACTTTTCACTAAAATGAGGGTTAGTTGATCCAAATATGATATCATCAACATAAATTTGGCATACAAATAATTCACCATTAACCCTTTTAGTAAAAACTGTGGAATCAATTTTCCCATTTTCAAAGCCATTTTCAATAAGGAACTTGGTCAAGCATTTATACCATGCTCTAGGAGCTTGTTTAAGTCCATAAAGAGCTTTGTGAAGTTTGTAAACATGATTGGGTTTCTTAGGATTGACAAAACCGGGAGGTTGTTTGACAGAAACTTCCTCCTCTATTTCACCATTTAGAAAAGCACTTTTAATGTCCATTTGGTACAAGGTGATATCATGATGATTAGCATAGGCAAGTAAGATGCGAATGGACTCAAGTCTAGCAACGGGAGCATAAGTCTCACCATAGTCCATACCTTCGACTTGTGTGTAGCCTTGGGCCATTTAGACGTGCTTTGTTGCGAACTACTTGTCCATCTTCATCTTGCTTGTTGCGAAACACCCATTTGGTACCGATGATGTTGTGGTTGTTGTTGGGCTTCTCAACCAATGTCCAAACTTGGTTCCTCTCAAAATTGTGTAGCTCTTCATGCATAGCATTTATCCAATCCGGATCTTCCAATGCTTC
The DNA here is from genome assembly GCA_021605145.1 of Aegilops bicornis. Classification (NCBI taxonomy): domain Eukaryota; kingdom Viridiplantae; phylum Streptophyta; class Magnoliopsida; order Poales; family Poaceae; genus Aegilops; species Aegilops bicornis. The sequence goes on along the minus strand of CM038674.1, from coordinate 456,459,563 downwards.
TTCAACCTTCATAGGTTCAACGCTAGATATGAAAGAATAGTTTTCACAAAAGTTAGCTAAACGAGTTTTAGAGCGAGTGATTCTCTTGGTTTGAATATCATTGTAGATTTGCTCGACGGGATGGTCTTTATCAATTCTTGCTCGAACTCGTGAAAGCTTTTGCTTGGGTCTTTGTTGAACATCTTCTTCATCTTGTTCTTCTTATTGGCCTTCTTCATTGTTGGGGTTGTCGTTCTCTTGTCGTGGTGGAGAAGGAGGTTGTTGACGTTCGTGATGTTCTTCCTCGTTTCCTTCATCTTGGTGTGTCCCACTTGTGGATGCTTCCGTATCAACTCTTGGTTCACCTCGTCGTGAAGTAGAAGCTTCCACTTGGACGGACGAGGTACTCTCCTTCACCTCCATTGGACGGACCTTGCCAATAGACAAGTCTTGGATTTCTTCCGAAGGGTCTTTGTCTCCTACATCAACTGGCAATTGCTGTACTTGCGAGCCGTTAGATTCATCAAACTTCACATCTACCGTCTCTTCAACCTTTCAGGTGAAATTGTTGTAGACGCGGTAAGTGTGAGAGTTTTAGCCATAACCTAGTAGGAAACCTTCATGAGACTTAGGAGCAAATTTAGAACGACGATGCTTATCAAGAATGTAGCATTTTGAGCCGAATACTCGAAAGTATCCAACTTGGGGTTTGTTACCGGTGAGGATCTCGTATGTCGTCTTGCTGAGTAGCTTGTGAAGATACAAGCGATTTCTTGCATGACAAGCTGTCTCAACCGCTTCTGCCCAAAAGTGCTTCAGCGTCTTGTACTCATCAAGCATTGTTCTCGCCATTTCGATGAGCGTCCAGTTCTTCCTCTCAACAACTCCATTTTGTTGAGGTGTGTACGTAGCCAAGAACTCGTGTGAAATCCCTTCTTCGTCAAGAAAGGTGTCCACATTTGCATTCTTGAACTCCGTTCCGTTGTCGCTGTGAACCTTCTTGATCTTCACTTCAAATTGGTTTTGGGCCTTCCTAGCGAAGTTTCTGAAGATCTTTTGGACCTGCAATTTATCATCGAGAAAGAACACCCACGTAAATCTTGAAAAATCATCAACTATAACTAGACCAAAAGAATTTCCTCCGAGACTCTTGTAGGAGTTGGGACCAAAGAGATCCATGTGAAGTAGCTCGAGTGGCCTCTTTGTGGTCATAATGTTCTTCACCGGATGCCTTCCTCCAACCTGTTTACCTGCTTGACAAGCACCTTTTACGATCTATCCTTATCAAATATGACATCGTTAACTCCAAGGATATGATTTCCTTTAATAAGCTTGTCAAGGTTTCTCATGCCAACGTGACCTAATCGTCTATGCCATAACCAACCTTTTGAGGATTTAGCAATGAAGCAAGTTTTAGGTTGAGCCTTTTTAGTGAAATCAACAATGTATAGATCACCTCTACGTATACCGGTAAAGACCATTTTATGATTGTCTCGACGAAACATCAATTTCAGTAAATAGGACATTGAAACCGAAATCAGCAAGTCTAGATACTGAAAGTAGGTTGTACCCAAGAGACTCAACGAGCATGACATTTTGTATGGAGCTATTATGTGAGATGGCCACCTTACCGAGGCCAACCACCTTACCCTTTGAGTTGTCACCAAAGGTGACATACTTTCGAGGACTATCATTTTCAGCAAGCTCACGAAACATGTCTTTATCTCCAGTCATGTGATCGGTACATCCACTATCAAGAACCCATTCCTTTCCTCCTGACACATATCCCCGAAGATTTGCCATAAGACCAAAGTGTCTCATTGCATCATCAAGATCGAAGTCACTATCATCATCCTCATCATAGTATCCATGTTCAATATCGTCATGTGGTGGATCAAGTCCTAGAGAGGGTAATTCATTAGAGTGAGTTTGACACAGATCTTGCTTGTGAATTCTTATAGCTTCGGAAATAATAACACTAATAATACCAACATCTCCTTTGGCACGCATAAGGTCGGTGAATTCAAATAGACGATCACCAAACGTAGGATCACTAGTATTCATCTTACTCAAGGCAATAGATTTATAGAGAATCTCATCTAGATTTTTCAAGGAATAATTTGGAAAGCGTTCCTCAAGAAATTTCCATATAGTGTAGGCACACTCAAAAGTAGGCAAGATTCTAATCAAGTTTCTAGGCAAGCCTCTAGTGATAAGATTAACAGTTCTAAGATTCCTAGTCATGTCAATAGATTCATCAAGGGTAGGATCCATAGGATCAACATGAGGTGCACAAGGGCTAGCAATGTACTTGTTCAAATGATATAGATTGAAAATTACAAGCATCTCATTTTTCCACTCATGAAAATACTCTCCATCAAGAATAGGCACTCTATGACTAAGACTCCCCGAAGTAGACTCATCCATCTTCCTCCAATGGTGATTAAACCAAGGCCATGGAGACCAATGCTCTGATACCACTTGTAGGATCTTGAGAAGAGGTGTCTAGGGGGGGTGATTAGACACTAAGTACCAAAGTTACAGTTTTTAACCTTATTAAAATTTAAGTGGAGTTTAGGCACAAGTTTAACTTTTTTTTAATACATAACAAGCAAGCATGCAAAGAGTATATGAGTAGCGGAAAGTAAAGCATGCAACTTGCAAGAAAGTAAAGGGAAGGGTTTGGAGGATTCAAACGCAATTGGAGACACGGATGTTTTTGGCGTGGTTCCGATAGGTGGTGCTATCGTACTTCCACGTTGGTGGAGACTTCAACCCACGAAGGGTAACGGTTGCGCGAGTCCACGGAGGGCTCCACCCACGAAGGGTCCACGAAGTAGCAACCTTGTCTATCCCACCATGGCCGTCGCCCACGAAGGACCTGCCTCACTAGTGGTAGATCTTCACGAAGTAGGCGATCTCCTTGCCCTTACAAACTCCTTGGTTCAACTCGACAATCTTGTTGGAGGCTCCCAAGTGACACCTAGCCAATCTAGGAGACACCACTCTCCAAGAAGTAACAAATGGTGTGTTGATGATGAACTCCTTGCTCTTGTGCTTCAAATGATAGTCTCCCCAACACTCAACTCTCTCTCATAGGATTTGGATCTGGTGGAAAGAAGATTTGAGTGGAAAGCAACAGGGAAGGCTAGAGATCAAGATTCATATGGTAGGAATGGAATATCTTGGTCTCAACACATGAGTAGGTGGTTCTCTCTCGAGAAATGGTAAGTTGGAAGTGTAGGTTTGTTACGATGGCTCTCTCCACGAATGAAGAGGAGGTGGAGGGGTATATATAGCCTCCACACAAAATCTAACTGTTACACACAATTTACCAATCTCGGTGGGACCGAATCAACAAACTCGGTCAAACCGATTTTAGTAAACCTAGTGACCGTTAGGGTTTTCGGAGGGACTGACTTGCATCTCGGTAGGACCGATATGGTTAGGGTTAGGGCATAACGTAATCTCGGTGAGACCGATTACACAAACTCGGTGAGACCGATTTTGGTAATTAGCTAACGGAGAGTTGGTCGAGTAAACTCGGTGAGACTGATTACTCAAACTCGGTGGGACCGATTTTGGTAATGAGTCAACCAGAAAGTTTGCATTGTAATCTCGGTAGTACCTATTCTCAAACTCAGTGAGACCGATTTTGATAATGGACATACACAGAGAGATTACAATCCCATCTCGATAAGACCGAGATCCCTATCGGTAGAACCGATTTGCCTAGGGTTTGTGGCAGTGGCTATGACATCAAAACTCGGTGGCGCCGGATAGAAAGAATCAGTGGGGCCGAGTTTGACTTTAGGTTTTAGGACATATGTGTGGAAGTGGGAAAGTAGTTGAGGGTATTTGGAGCATATCACTAAGCACTTGAAGCAAGAGGCTCATTAAGCAACACCTCATCCCTCCTTGATAGTATTGGCTTTTCCTATAGACTCAATGTGATCTTGGATCACTAAAATGTCAAATGAAGAGTCTTGAGCTTGAAGCTTTAGCCAATCCTTTGTCCTTAGCATCTTGAAGGAGTTCCCACATCCTTTGGTCCATGCCACTCCATTGTTGAACTTATCTAAAACATACTAGATAAAGGTGTTAGTCCAACAAGAGATATGTTGACATTAATTACCAAAACCACCTAGGGAGCACTTGTGGTTACAGAGATTGAACTAGGTATGGAGATACCGACGATAGAATCTCGGGCAAGTAACATATCGCCGGACAAAGGGAATTGCATACGGGATTAACCGAATCCTTGAAATCGTGGTTCAGACGATAAAAGATCTTCGTGGAATTTGTAGGAATCAATATGGGCATCTAGGTCCCGCTATTGGTTATTGATCGGAGAGCTGTCTCGGTCATGACTACATGATTCCCGAACCCGCAGGGCCGCACGCTTAACGTTTGTTGACGCTAGAGCAGTATTTGGATATTTGATGATTGGTAACAAAATGTTGTTCGGAGTCCCGGATGAGATCATGGACATCATGAGGAGTTTCGAAATGGTCGAGAGGTAATGATTTATATATGGGAAGTCATATTTTGGGTTCCAGAAAAAGCAGTTTTTTTGGTATTGTACCGTGAAGCTTCTAGAAGGTTCCGGAGGATTCCAGAGGAGTCCGGAAGTCCACAAGTGGGTCCACCATGACCCAAGGGCTGGCACGGTCTGATGGGAAGCGCCCTAGCCTTATTGGGATAGGTGCACCAAGTCCTCAAAAGCCCATGTGGCTAGGGAAGGGAAAAAAGGGGGAGTCCTAGTAGGAATAGGATTGGACTTGGAGTCCAAGTCCTCTCCCCCTTGGCTTAGAGGGGCTGTTCCCCAGGGCCCCTCCACCTATATATATAGGGGAGGGGGCGCCCCAAAAGCACACACCAAGCCCTTGGCGCCCCTCTGTCTCCCGTTACTCCGTAGTTCCTTCATCCTCGTTCTAGTAGCGCTCGGCGAAGCCCTGCTGAACTAGCTCCACCACCACCATCACCACCACGCCATCGTGCTGGTTTTGATCCCATCTACTTATCTGCCTTCTCTTATTGGATCAAGGAAGAGGAGACGTCATCGAGCCGCACGTGTGCTAAAATCAGAGGTGTCGTCTGTTCGGCACTAGATCAGTTGGATCGTGATCGGAACGCGAAGTGTACAACTACATCAACCACGTTATATACGCTTCCGATTTTGGTCTACGAGGGTACGTAGACACACTCTTCCCTCTCGTTGCTATGCTTCTCCTAGATATATCTTGGGTGTCGTAGGAATTTTTTTAATTTTCATGCTTCGTTCCCCATCACTCATCGGGTACAAAGGATATATGTGGGATGGACATAATACTCTTGCTCAACATCACATACTACAAGCCCTGCATGCTAAATTAGTGGGCATTCTGGCACTACAACAATATATCACCGAATTTAACATTTTCTTTCTTGCCCAAATATGAAAGATTTAGTGGATGCTTTTTGTGAAACAATATACTGTGTGCCAGCAAGCAAAGGCTGAACATACTAAACTCCATGGATTGATGCAACTACTTGAAGTGCCAAAGCAAACTTGGTCTTGGATTACCATGGATTTCATTAAAGGGCTGCCAAGGTCAACAATTATGATAGTACTCTAGTGGTTATTGACAGGTTCATGTAAGTACAAACATTTTATACCTTTCGAACACTAATATAGCTATGTGGATTGCTCAGGCCTTTCTGGAGAATATATACAAGCTGCATGGGCCACCCAATGTTATTGTGTCTCACAGAGATAAGGCTTTCACCAGCCACTATTGGCAAAAGCGGTTCAAACTAACTGATACTCAGCTAAACATGAGTAGTGCTAGACATCCAGAGACTGATGGTCACACACTAAGATCAAATCAATGTTGGGAAAAACTACTTAAGATGTTTTGTGTATGATTTTCCCCCACAAGTGGCATCACTGGATGCCCTCACTGAAATTTCCGTATAACTCCGCTTACCATTTAGCTCTAAATACTACACCCTTCAGAGTTTATATGGCATGGATCCAAAGTAGTTGGATGTTGAGGCTATTCTTCCTACACCTATTCTAGAACATGATGAGTGGCTACAACAACATGTTGATATGAACATTATCATTCAGAACCATCTGCTTAGATCGAACGAAAGTGCAAGGTGATAAGGGGAGGTCTGAGCGACACTTTAATGTGGATGACAGGGTATACTTGAAGATACACAACCTTATGTACAAATGACAATTGCTCACTAGAGTAATCAGAAATTGGCCTTCAAATACTTTTGGCCCCTTTCTCATACTCCAAAGAGTGGGGTAGGTTGCCTACAAACTACAAATGCTAGAAAGCAGTAAATTCATCTTGTTGTGCATGTCTCAGTTTGAAAAAAACTGTACCACCTGTTTTCGAGGCATGGTCGGATCTCCCTACCATATGCATTGACACTGACCACATGGCTCAGCCGGCCACCATTCTTGGTTGGCGCCTTGTTCATCAACATAGTGGTATGTCTACACAAGTGCTCATGCATTGGAAGGACCTTCCAGCAAAATGGGTGACCTAGGAAGATATTGAAGACATGCAACAACATTTCCCTTCAATGACTTGCGATCAAGACATTTCTCAAGGAGGGGAGCATGTCATAGATTCGATACCTGAAAATTATGAAGATCAAGGGGAAGAGATAGGGAAGCAGCTACGACGACATACACAAATCTGAAGACCCATTAAGCATGAATGAAGCCCACTTGGTCGTGGCATGTAGCCAATGGCTATCTACATAAGTTGGGGTCACCGTTATGCAGGGGCATCGTTGAACATTTTATTGTAGCCTCTCCTACATGAGCTTATCTCCTCCTCCTCCTCTCTTCCTCTCAAACCCTACGATTTGGTGCTCCTCCACCTCAAATCCGTGTATCCGGAACTATATACCGCCTAGTGTGTTGCTAGAGATGTCATGATCATGACACAGTCTTTTATCTTAGGTCTGCCATGTACTCAAGAGGTGGCAATAAAAATTGATATACAACGTGTTGTTTCTTAGTCTTACTTTCAATTATTGGGTATACCTAAATATGCGATGAGGGATATTGTTGATAATAGATCATCTTTTAACTAAGCGAAGACAAGTCTTGTCTTTCAATTCCTTTCTCCTCCGCCTTAGAATTTATTGTATATGGCATTCTTAATCTAGCACCATTGTACATGCCTTAACCACATGGTTGGGGAACCTAACTTTTGTTTGGTTGTAAGGATGGAAAGGAGGAGGTAAGTAGACTCTTTTGTTTAGCTGCATGGATAAAAACTGGACGGATTGTCGTGATGAAGTTTTCATTTACGAGATGGTGATATTACCTATTTGCATGATATAACTATATGAGGTATTTAATCTTCAAAGAATTAATATTGGTAGCTTCAATTTTGCATCATCAAAGAAATATTCATGACGCCAAATTATATCTTACTTTTCTCTTCCTTATGGTTGTGTCTTCTTGAATCTTAAAGCATACTAGATAGATAGGGGTGTAAATTACGTAAATGTATTATACTTACAAAAGAATCACAAATCACATCCCACAACATCATTCAATAAACAACTCAAAAGTCAAACCACACAAATAATCCTAAGGTAAGGTCATATCACCATAGATAGAAACTCAGCATACTATTCATAGAATCGTTTATCTAACTTAACATTGTGGTGGCTGTCTGAATCTCTTCCAAAATGATCTCAAAGATCAATAGATAGTCTGGAAACTAGTTCTTCTTGAATGATGCAAGATACTCCATAATGTAGCATGTCTCCTCTGGCTATTTCATGCCTTCATCTGAAGGAAATATGCTCTAGAGGCAATAATAAAGTTGTTATTTTATATTTCCTTATATCACGATAAATGTTTATTATTCATGCTAGAATTGTATTAACCGAAAACTTGATACATGTGTGGATACATAGACAAAACACCGTGTCCCTAGTAAGCCTCTGCTAGACTAGCTTGTTAATCAAAGAAGGTCAAGTTTCCTAACCATAGACATGTGTTGTCATTTGATGAACATGATCTACTCATTAGGAGATTGATGTGATGGACAAGACCCATCTGTTAGCATAGCATATTGATCGTTCAGTTTTATTGCTATTGCTTTCTTCATGTCATATACATATTCCTTTGACTATGAGATTATGCAACTCCCGGATACCGGAGTAATGCCTTGTGTGCTATCAAACGTCACAACGTAACTGGGTGATTATAAAGATGCTCTACAAGTATCTCCGGATGTGTTTGTTCGGTTGGCATAGATCGAGATTAGGATTTGTCACTCCGAGTATCGGAGAGGTATCTCTAGGCCCTCTCGGTAATGCACATCATAAGAAGCCTTACAAGCAAAGTAACTAATGAGTTAGTTGCGGGATGATGCATTACGGAACGAGTAAAGAGACTTGCTGGTAACGAGACTGAAGTAGGTATGAAGATACCGATGATCGAATCTCGGGCAAGTAACATACCGATGGACAAAGGAAATAATGTATGTTGTCACAATGGTTCGACCGATAAAGATCTTCGTAGAATATGTGCGAGCCAATATGAGCATCCAGGTTCCGCTATTGTTTATTGACTGGAGAGGTGTCTCAGTCATGTCTACATAGTTCTCGAACCCGCCGGGTCCGCACACTTAACGTTCGATGGCAACTTTTTTTATATGAGTTATGTGCTTTGGTGACCGAATGTTGTTCAGAGTCCCGGATGAGATCATGGACATGATGAGGAGTCTCTAAATGGTCGAGAGGTAAAGATTGATATATTGGATGATAGTATTCAGACACCGGAAGTGTTCCGGAATGTATCGGGTACATATCAGAGTACCGGGGGGTTACCGGAACCCCCCGGGGGAAGATATGGGCCATATGGGCCATAGGAGGGAGGCACACCAGCCCACAAGGGGTGGCGCCCCCCCCCCCCCAAGGAAGGAGGGCGAATAGGATTAGGGGAGGGGGCGGCGCCCCCCTCTTTCCTTCTCCCCCTCTCTCTCTTCCCCTCTTTCCCCCTCTGGTAAAAGGAAAGGGGGGCGAATCCAACTAGGAGCCCAAGTAGGATTCCTCCTACTTGGGTGCGCCTAGAGCTGGCTCCATCCCCCTCCCTTCTTTATATACGTGGGGAGGGGGCGCCTAGAACACACATCAATTATTCCTAGCCGTGTGCGGCGCCCCCCACCACAGTTTACGCCTCTGGTCATATTCATGTAGTGCTTAGGCGAAGCCCTGCGCGGATAACTTCACCATCACCGTCACCACGCCATCGTGGTGACGGAACTCTCCCTCGACACTTTGCTAGATCAAGAGTTTTAGGGACGTCATCGAGCTAAACGTGTGCAGAACTCGGAGGTGTCGTACGTTCGGTGCTTGATTGGTCGGAACAAGAAGAAGTTCGACTACATCAACCGCGTTAACAAATACTTCCGCTTTCGGTCTACGAGGGTACGTGGAGACACTCTCCCCCTCTTGTTGCTATGCATATCCTAGATAGATCTTGCTTGAGCGTAGGATTTTTTTTTTTTTTGAAATTGCATGCTACGTTTCCCAACAGTGGCATTCGAGCCAGGTCTATGCGTAGAGTATATGCACGCGTAGAACACAAAGGGTTGTGGGCGGTGATAGTCATACTACTTACCACCAACGTCTCATTTTGATTCGGCGGTATTGTTGGATGAAGCTGCCCGGACCAACCTTACATGACCATGTTCACGAGACCGGTTCCACCGACAGACATGCAACTAGTTTTGCATAAAGGTGGCCGGCGGGTGTCTGTTTCTCCAACTTTAGTTGAGTCGAATTTGACTACGGCCGGTCCTTGTTGAAGGTTAAAACAGCAAACTTGATGAAAGACCGTTGTGGTTTTGATGCGTAGGTAAGAAGGGTTCTTACTAGAAGCCCGTAGGAGCCACGTAAAACTTGCAACAACAAAGTAGAGGACGTCTAACTTGTTTTTGCAGGGCATGTTGTGATGTGATATGGTCAAGACATGATGTGATATACGTTGTTGTATGAGATGATCATGTTTTGTAGAAGTTATCGGCAACTGGCAGGAGGCTTATGGTTGTTGCTTTATTTCAAGGTGTAGTAGAAGCAATAGATGGCGAGACAACCACAACGCAACGATGGGGATCAAGGTGTCAAGCCGGTGACGATGGAGATCATAACGATGCTTTAGAGATGGAGATCAAAAGCACAAGATGATGATGGCCATATCATTTCACATTTTTTGATTGCATCTGATGTTTATCTTTTATATGCATCTTATTTTTCTTATTACGGTGGTAGCATTATAAGACGATCCCTTAACTAAATTTCAAGGTATAAGTGTTCTCCATGAGTATGCACCGCTGAGACACCATGTGATGATCGGGTGTGATAGGCTTTACGTTCACATACAACAGGTGCAAGACAGTTTTGCACATGCGGAATACTCGGGTTAAACTTGACGAGCCTAGCATGTACAGACATGGCCTCGGAACACTGGAGACCGAAAGGTCGAACGTGAATCATATAGTAGATATGATCAACATAGAGATGTTCACCATTGAAGACTACTCCATCTCATGTGATGAGCGAACATGGTTTAGTTGATTTGGATCATGTGATCATTTAGATGACTCGAGGGATGTCTATCTAAGTGAGAGTTCTTATGTAATATGATTACTTGAACTTTAATTTACCATGAACTTACTCCTGATAGTATTTGCAAATTATATTGTAGATCAATAGCTCCCGTTGTAGCTCCCCTATGTTTTTGATATGTTCCTAGAGAAAACTAAGTTGAAAGATGATAGTAGCAATGAAGCCGACTGGGTCCGTGATCTGAGGACTATCCTCATTGCTGCACAGAAGAATTATGTCCTTTATGCACCGCTAGGTGATGGACCTATTGCAAGAGCATATGCAGATGTTATGAATGTTTTGGCAAGCTCGAAATGATGACTACTTGATAGTTTAGTGCACCATGCTAAGGCTTTGAACCGGGACTTAAAAAATGTTTTGAACACCACGGAGCATATGAGATGTTCCAAGAGCTGAAATTGGTATTTCAGACTCACGCCCGTGTCGAGAGGTATGAGACCTCTGACAAGAACTTTGCCTACAAGATGGAGGACGATAGCTCAACCAGTGAGCATGTGCTCAGAATGAGTGGGTACTACAATCACTTGAATCAAGTGGGAGTTAATCTTCCAGATAAGATAGTGATTGACAATGTTCTCTAGTCACTATCACCAAGCTACTAGAACTTCATGATGAACCATGATATGCAAGGGATGACGAAAATGATTCCCGAGCTCTTCGCGATACTGAAATTGGCGAAGGTAGAAATCAAGAAAGAGCATCAAGTGTTGATGGTTAACAAGACCACTACTTTCAAGGGAAAAAAGGGCAAAGGAAAGGGAAGGGAACTTCAAGAAGAATGACAAGCAAGTTGCCACTCCCGTGAAGAAGGCCAAAGCTAGACCTAAGCCTGAAACTGAGTGCTTATACTGCAAAGTAAATGGTCACTGGAAGCAGAACTACCCCAAATACTTGGCGGATAAGAAGGATGGAAGTGTGAACTAAGGTATATTTGGTATACATGTTATTGATGTGTACTTTACTAGTGTTCATAGTAACCCTAGGGTATTTGGTACCGGTTTAGTTGCTAATATTAGTAACTCGAAACAAGAGTTGCAAAATGAACAGAGACTAGTTAAGGGCGAGGTGACGATGTGTGTTGGAAGTGATTCCAAGGTTGATAAGATCACCATCGCACACTCCCTCTACCTTCGGGATTAGTGTTGGATCTAAGTAAATGTTATTTGGTGTTTGCGTTGAGCATGAATATGATTGGATCATGTTTATTGTGATACGGTTATTCATTTAAGTCAGAGAATAATTGTTGTTCTATTTACATGAATAAAACCTTCTATGGTCATACACCCAATGTAAATGGTTTATTGAATCTCGATCATAGTGATACACATATTCATAATATTGATGCCAAAAGATGCAAAGTTGATAATGATAGTGCAACATATTTGTGGCACTGCCGTTTAGGTCATATTGGTGTAAAGCGTATGAAGAAACTCCATGTAGATGGACTTTTGGAATCACTTGATTTTTAATCATTTGATACTTGCGAACCATGCCTCATGGGAAAGATGACTAAAACTCCGATCACCGGAACAATGGGGTGAGCCAATGACTTATTGGAAATAATACATACCGATGTATGCGGTCCGATGAGTGTTGAGGCACGCGGCGGGTATCGTTATTTTCTGACCTTCACAGATGATTTGAGCAGATATGGGTATATCTACTTAATGAAACACAAGTCTGAAACATTTGAAAAGTTCAAGAAATTTCAAAGTGAAGTGGAGAATCATCGTAACAAGAAAATAAAGTTTCTACGATCTGATCGCGGAGGCGAATATTTGAGTTACGAGTTTGGCCTTCATTTAAAACAATGTGGAATAGTTTCACAACTCACGCCACCTGGAACACCACAACGTAATGGTGTGTCTGAACGTCGTAACCATACTTTATTAGATATGGTGTGATCTATGATGTCTCTTACCGATTTACCACTGTCATTTTGGGGTTATGCATTAGAGACAGCTGCATTCACGTTAAATAGGGCACCATCTAAATCCATTGAGACGACACCGTATGAACTGTGGTTTGGCAAGAAACTTAAGCTATCGTTTCTTAAAGTTTGGGGTTGCGATGCTTATGTGAAAAAGCTTCAACCAGATAAGCTCGAACCCAAATCGGAGAAGTGCGTCTTCATAGGATATCCAAAAGAAACTATTGGGTACACCTTCTATCACAGATCAGAAGGCAAGATATTTGTTGCTAAGAATGGATCATTTCTAGAGAAGGAGTTTCTCTCGAAAGAAGTGAGTGGGAGGAAAGTAGAACTTGATGAGTTAATTGTACCTTCTCTCAAATTGAAAAGTAGCTCATCACAGAAAACCATTCCCGTGATGCCTACACCAACTAGAGAGGAAGCTAATGATGATGATCATCAAACTTCAGATCAAGTTACTACCGAACCTCGTAGGTCAACCAGAGCACGTTCCGCACCAGAGTGGTACGGTAATCCTATTCTGGAGGTCATGTTGCTAGACCATGATGAACCTACGAACTATGAAGAAGCTATGATGAGCCCAGATTCCGATAAATGGCTTGAGGCCATGAAATCTGAGATAGGATCCATATATATAAGAACAAAGTGTTGACTTTGGTAGACTTGCCCGATGATCGGCAAGCCATTGAGAATAAATGGATCTTCAAGAGGAAGATGGACGTTGATGTTAGTGTTATTATCTACAAAGCTCGAATTGTTGCAAAAGGTTTTCGAGAAGTTCAAGGTGTTGACTACGATGAGATGTTCTCACTCGTATCGATGCTTAAGTTGTCCGAATCATGTTAGCAATTGCCGCATTTTATGAAATCTGGCAAATGGATATCAAAACTACATTCCTTAATGGATTTATTAAAGAAGATTTGTATATGATGCAACCAGAAGGTTTTGTCAATCCTAAAGGTGCTAACAAAATGTGCAAGCTCCAGCGATCCATCTATGGACTAGTGCAAGCATCTCAGAGTTGGAATATATGCTTTGATGAATTGATCAAAGCATGTAGTTTTATACAGGCTTACGGTGAAGCCTGTATTTACAAGAAAGTGAGTGGGAGCACTACAGCCTTTCTGATAAGTATATGTGAATGACATATTGTTGATCAAAAATGATGTATAATTTTCGGGAAAGCATAAGTGAGTGTTTGAAAGGAGTTTTTCAAAGAAAGACCTCGGTGAAGTTGCTTAAATATTGGGCATCAAGATCTATAGAGATAGATCAAGACGCTTGATAATACTTTCGATGAGTACATACCTTGATAAGATTTTGAAGGAGTTCAAAATGGATCAGTCAAAGAAGGAGTTCTTGCTTGAGTTGTAAGGTATAAAGTTGAGTAAGACTCAAAACCCGAGAACAACAGAAGATAGAGAGAGAATGAAAGTCATTCCCTATGCCTCGGCCATAGGTTCTATAAAGTATGCCATGCTGTATACCAGACCTATTGTGTACCTTGCTATGAGTTTGGTAAGGGGGTACAATAGTGATCCAGGAGTAGATCACTGGATAGCGGTCAAAAATATCCTTAGAGGACTAAGGAATATTTCTCGGTTATGGAGGTAACAAAGAGTTCGTCGTAAAGAGTTGCGTCGATGCAAGCTTTTACACCAATCCAGATGACTCTAAGTCTCAATCTGGATACGTGTTGAAAGTAGGAGCAATTAGCTAAAGTAGCTCCATGCAGAGCATTGTAGACATAGAAATTTGCAAGATACATATGGATCTGAATGTGGCAGACCCGTTGACTAAACTTCTCTCACAAGCAAAACATGATCACACCTTAGTACTCTTTGGGTGTTAATCACATAGCGATATGAACTAGATTATTGACTCTAGTAAACCCTTTGGGTGTTGGTCGCATGGCGATGTGAACTATTGGTGTTAAATCACATGGCGATGTGAACTATATTATTGACTCTAGTGCAAGTGGGAGGCTGAAGGAAATATGCCCTAGAGGCAATAATAAAGTTGTTATTTTATATTTCCTTATATCATGGTAAATGTTTATTATTCATGCTAGAATTGTATTAACAGGAAATTTGATACATGTGTGAATACATAGACAAAACACCGTGTCCCTAGTAAGCCTCTACTAGACTAGCTCGTTAATTACAGATGGTTAAGTTTCCTAACCATAGACATGTGTTGTCATTTGATGAACATGATCTAATCATTAGGAGATTGATGTGATGGACAAGACCCATCTGTTAGCATATCATATTGATCGTTCAGTTTTATTGCTATTGCTTTCTTCATGTCATATACATATTCCTTTGACTATGAGATTATGCAACTCTCGGATACCGGAGGAATGCCTTATGTGCTATCAAATGTCACAACGTAACTGGGTGATTATAAAGATGTTCTAAATGTATCTCTGAAGATGTTTGTTTGGTTGGCATAGATCGAGATTAGGATTTGTCACTCCGAGTATCAGAGAGGTATCTCTGGGCCCTCTCGGTAATGCACATCATAAGAAGCCATGCAAGCAAAGTGACTAATGAGTTAGTTGCAGGATGATGCATTACAGAACGAGTAAAGAGACTTGTCGGTAACGAGATTGAACTAGGTATGAATATACCAACGATCGAATCTCGGGCAAGTAACATACTGATGGACAAAGGGAATAACATATGTTGTCATAACGGTTCGACCGATAAATATCTTCATAGAATATGTGCGAGCCAATATGAGCATCCAGGTTACGCTATTGGTTATTGATCGGAGAGGTGTCTCAGTCATGTCTACATAGTTGTCGAACCCGTAGGGTCCGCACACTTAACATTCGATGACGATTTGTATTATATGAGTTATGTGATTTGGTGACCGATTGTTGTTCGGAGTCGCGGATGAGATCACGGACATGATTAGGAGTCTCGAAATGGTCGAGAGGTAAAGATTGATATATTGTATGATAGTATTCGGACACAGGAAGTGTTCCGGAATGTATCGGGTACATATCGGAGTACCGGGGAGGTTACCGGAACCCCGCGGGGGAAGATATGGGCCATATGGGCCATAGGAGGAAGGCAGACCAGCCCAAAGGGGTGGCGCCCCCCCCCCCCCAAGGAAGGAGGCCGAATAGGATTAGGGGAGGGGGCGGCGCCCCCCTCTTTCCTTCTCCCCCCCTCTCTCTCTTCCCCTCTTCCCCCCTTCGGTAAAAGGAAAGGGGGGAGCCGAATCCAACTAGGAGGCCAAGTAGGATTCTTCGTGCCTAGAGCTGGCTCCCTCCCCCTCCCTCCTTTATATACATGGGGAGGGGGTGCCTAGAACACACATCAATTATTCCTAGCCATGTGCGGCGCCCCCCACTACAGTTTACGCCTCCGGTCATATTCATGTAGTGCTTAGGCGAAGCCCTGCGCAGATCACTTCACGATCACCGTCACCACGACTTCGTGCTGACGGAACTCTCCCTCAACACTTTGCAGGATCAAGAGTTCAAGGGACGTCATTGAGTTGAACGTGTGCAGGACTCGAAGGTGTCGTACGTTCTGTGCTTCATCGGTCGGAACGAGAAGAAGTTCGACTACATCAACCGGGTTAACAAATGCTTCCGCTTTTGGTCTACGAGGGTACATGGACACACTCTCCCCCTCTCGTTGCTATGCATCTCCTAGATAGATCTTGCGTGAGCATAGGATTTTTTTTGAAATTGCATGCTAAGTTTCCTAACATCATCTTCATTTGGAGACTGAGCATTCGCATCAAAATTCCTTAAGTACATATACATCTGGGTGTTCCGAGGTGAAGAATGAACTTCCAAAAGGCTAGGTCTTGAGTGGCATAGGGTTACTTGGATCATCTTTTACATTAAGACGAGAGAAGAATTTATAGGATTAATAATAGATGATAAATACAAGCTTTGTTCCTATGGATTTTCCTAGTCCATTCTTAGGGTTAGGAACTATCGACTTGGGCTCTCATACCATTTGTCACGACCGGCCCCGGTAAAGATCCGAGTCTGTGTGCTTACTGTGCTAGTCTGTCGATCATTTGCTATAACATTACATTACATGATGAAATACCAAGAATAGAACACATGTCATAAATATTACATCACAGAACCAGACTTTAATTATTACATACCTTAATGGTTCAAGGCTAGCTCACAAATAAGACACAACAGGAAAATAACAAAGACCTTTGTGGAGTCCATCAACGCCATTGGAAAAAGTTGATTATAGACATCACAACCCTATGTCACATTACTTCCTCATCATATAAAATCATGTAACATGATTAGTTGCAGCCACGTAGGTCGGTATATTGAATGTACCAGCAAGTCACATTGGAATAATAATAACATACCTACTTCTACTAACTGGTTAGTCAAATGAATGACTTGTGGCTATTTTGCAAAAAAGTTGTTTTTCCCTCATAAGTAAATAATAGTGATTTTTTTCTTTCTACATTTAAATACATATGGTTGAATTAGGCAACTCTAATTCCAACCTATTCCCATCATTAAAGTTCCCACTCAAGTTTTCTTAAGGTGTATCATCTGTCAAGAACATCTAACAATTGTAGTGGTCTAGCTAATCAAATTTTCTATAACCAGGGACATGAGTAATTGATTGGATTTAAAACACTCTTTAGAGGTCTGTACAATTTACCCACTAGACTCGGTCAACTCCGTTAGCTACTACACACTATGGTATAGAAACCGGGAGAAGACCGATATGAAGTCTTTCAGAAGCACTCACCTCCACCCAACGCATGTCGGTACGCCCCTACACATCATCTACATATTCTATCATCGCACATGCGTGGCTCCCACAACCTACTCAACTAAGCCAGGGCCCATAATGGTTAGTGGTTGTACATGTAAGCTATTAGTCACTAAGTATGTTAGCTCTTCCTTAGCCTGGGTGGCACCCACTTAGGACATATTCATAGGGTAGAAACCATGACGCACCTTGTTGAAACCACCCAGCAATACCGATGAGAGTACTTAACCATGGACCATGTCCTTAGAAAAGGAACAAGAATCCATGATGCAATCATGTCCGCCCAGGGAGGTGAATTCTAAGTTTCTAGTCAACTCATTAACAAGTCCTCACATAATCTTGATGCATACACGAATCAACCCCATCTACATATGCGCAAGAATACAAACTACTACAAGCTATGTTGATAAGGAAACAAGTTCACATCATACGACCATCCTATACTTGGTTTCAATAGCATAACATAATACAATTATATTCCCTACACATGCATATTCATAATATGATACAGAACTACATGCATAGCAAAATAGGCCGGAGTATGATGAAGGTGTAACTTCCTCGTAGGTTTGATGATGTTCTTCATACTCAAAATCCTGATAATTATACTCTTGGCACTCCAGCAACCTATTGTAAACAAAACAACCAAATAAACAACCGTGCGATAAAGAAAAAACAAAAAAATATGACAAGGTAATCAACATCGACATAACTCGGCTTAATATATAATATAGGTCTTTATTGTGCTATAAGGTGATATGTGAAGCAATCAACTCAGAGAAATTAACAGATACATAACTATTACTTTGTAGACTTATATTATAAATATCATGGAACATGGTCAAAAGTGTTTGGAAAACAACATACAAATGGTGTAATAAGTTGCATATGACAAAAGGGTTCATTTGCAAAAAAGAATTGATTCAAAAGGAGCACCATGGATCAAGTTATAGTGAAATCAAGTTTGGATTTCAAATGCAAACATTTCAAACAATATATGAATTTTGAGTATACATGATAAAAGTTCAAAATTTGAATATTTTGGTTTCAATGGGAAGAGGGTCTCGCAAGGATCACTTTGCAAAAAGTTTCACCTCAATTGGAGCTACGTTTAGAAAGTTATGATTGCTTAGAGTTGTAGAGGTTTTTTGCCAAAATGCCGGTACACGTGGCTATTTATTTAACATAAAAACACTTCACAATTTTTTTCTCATTTTTTGGATCTTAAAGAAGGTGGATGGTTCACATCGACCAATGCCGCATCGTCTAGAGTAGACATGGGCAGCTGGATTAAGTGGCATTTGAAGACTTGATATAGCCACTTCGCTAGGGTTCGGAGAGGTGGGGAAATTCCTCACGTGTGTTCCTCTGGTGGCAATGGTGTGGTGGTGGGCTTCGGCTTCACTCCCGGAGGTTGCTCTGGTGACTCCTGGAACTCAGGAAGATGGCTACGAGTGGAGGTTCTGTTCGATGACTTCGTTTTATCCTTGGCAGCAACGATGGTGGCTTATGGCGACGACAAAGCGTGAATGGAGTCGGCATGATTCAAGGCGAGGCATGGGAACTCGTTGTGGTGAGCTATGCAAGGGAGGAAATGGCTAGGGAGGTGCAGCATTGTGATAGTGGATGAAAGGTGCAAGAAGGGGCGGAAGGGCACGAGGCGGGTGACGACGACAAGCGCTGATGGAGTTACGAAGCGGCGGACTCTGGCAAGATCGTTGCGCCGTTCTAGAGCATGGGAGATTGCGAATCGGCGAAAAATAGGAAGAAAAGTGGTTGGGGAACTTATATAGGGTGGTTGTCGGCCTAGGGGGTCAATAATTGATCGTATCGATCAATTTGTTTTTGCTTCGGTTTGGTAAGCTATAGTCTGGGATGAACACACTTCGGGAGGAAAATGACAAGCAGACCCCGTCCTTCAATGTCTCGGAGAAAAGCAAAGTGAAAGGGTTGGATGTGGGTTGCCGATGGGCTGGAATAGAGTGTCATCTCCTGGTTTCTACGGCGCGAAATATAGCCATGGGTTGTGGCCCAACTAGAATAGGGTTTTATGGTTTATCCTACTTACTAATAACAAGAAATTGAATGTGGCTAAATAAAATGTCAATTCACTTCCTAAAAATACAATAATATCACAAAAGGTCTTTTACTAATATACGACCCATGAGAAATAGTTCCAGCTCGAAATATTTAATAAAATACATATAATATTTTTATAAACTTTATTTTGATCTTTATAAATATTCCAAACATTAATTTAGAGTTAGAAATAATTCCTAAAATATTTGAAACTTCAAATAATTTCAAATATGAATATTTAAGATTCATTTAAACTCCAAAAGCTTCAAATCCTAGTCAAAGCTGGTTAAGCTTAAGTAGCACAAGCAAGTTTAATCTACCCTATTTAAATAATTAACATTTCAAAATTTAGAAATTTGGGATGCTACAAATCTGCAAGAATTAAAATGAAAATCTCGTCCTAGAAACACATGGCAAATTTCTATGTTGTAGCATGGCTATTATCTTTTGTTAGGATGTCAAATATCTTTGTTATAGCATGATAAATATCTCTGTTATAGCATGACAGTTCCTCAACATTCCATGGGAATGGTTTTTGAGGGAACGCTGTTTGGTGACGCCATTCACTCGAATGAGCTTCCCGAGGGAACATTTGTTCGTGACATCATCTTTGGTGGTGACAAAGAGTTTTGGAGGGTCATGTGAGGCTTTCGTGCTTTTTCCCCTAGATCCATCTTCTTAAAATGAAATATCTCATGAATCGTTCATCCAAATTACAAACCTTTTTCATCGTTGTATCCCTTGCATCGAGATATTGAAAATTAGATCTAATGTGGTATATTTTGTTGAACTTTTTTCAAACGAAAATCATGCTCCCAAAGTGAAATAAAATGCACTCCCAAACTTTACTACCACATGCTCCTAAATGAACTACTCACAGGGGTGAAGCACCACTATACTCCCGCAAGTAAGCACACGTGTGCTGTTCATAGGAGCACATTTATGCTCTTGAGTGTACTATGCACCCAAATTTACGAGCTTGTGCCCCGCGGGATTGAAGCATACCTATGGCCATGCTAGGAAGGAGCACACTTTGCTTCTTACAGATGAAAAGCGAAAAAGCCAAAAAAAACTCAAAAAACCGAAGAAAATGAGTATGTTGAATAACCCATAAAATCGAAAAGGAGAAAAGATGAAAAATATTAGGAAAAAAGCCATAGTCTGAGCGAGCTATCCGCGCAATGTCAAATGGGGAGTGATCCTTTTTTGTTGTTGTTGAGGAAAGACCTTCATGGTTAGCTTTATTAATAATCAACAAGAAATTTTCAAGAATGGATAGATTCGCTCGTGATGATACAAATGAGGAGTGATCCTCGTTATGGATGGGAGTGTCATTTAGGAAGACCATCCAAGAGGAGAGATGCTAGACGCACGGACCCTTCACGAGGGATTTACGGGGTGATTAAGTCCTGATTGGTTGGAATTAAATTAAGTGAGGCGGGCCCACACTTGAAAATCGGGGGGTTAAGTGTAGTATTATCGATCCAAGAGGCACCTTTTAATTAGCCGCTCCCTAGTTTAACATATTCTACCAATCCACGTGGATCAATATAAGCACATGAACCAGATTTTTCATACAGGCCGGCTGACAGAGTGCCTATTTATGGCTGACGAGCTCTAGGGAGTTTGGTATTTTAAAATAATATTAATAAATCACATTTAAATGCTTCAATTTTTTGTCAAAATTTGTATGTGTTCATTATGGGTCTGTGAAATGTCGTTTAAAAAATTTGTGATTTGTATGCTAAATAGAAAATATAAAATTCCGGCCCAATAATAAAAATGTTTGGCTCACCTTAAATTAAATATTTCTCTTTTTTCTGTACGCCACATGTGAAGATATATTGTTATAAAATTTTGCACATATATAGTATGCTCTGCACATCTGTATGCCTATTTTAGTTTCTCAAAAATAAATATGTATGCCTATTCATATTTTTTTCTACCGCAAGAGCTAGCTTCAGTCATTGAGCATGGCTGACGCCTCTTCACAATGATTAAATCAAAATCAACATCGTTGTTGGGATCAAGAGTGAGCTGGGCAAAGGGGAGTATTTAAGCAAAAACTACCACATTTTATGGAAACGTGCCCAAAAACTACCACTTTATGATTTTATGCCGAAGACTGCCACTTTTTTGCTAATCTGTGACTAAAAACTACCACATCGACTTAATGACTGATTAGCAAGAATTAAACTTGATTATGACAGGTTGGGGCCCACATGTCATTCTTTTTCTTCCACCCTGCCACCGCCGCGCCGCCCACCAGCCCCAGCGCACAGGCCGCACACTCGCCGGCCGCATCCACAACACGCTCGTCTTCGCGGCGAGCGTCGTGGCAGTGGTGCTCGTGCTCCTTTGCTTCTCCTCGCTGCTCACGCCCACGCCCGTGCCCAACTTGGTCACTCCCTCCCCTCCCCACCTCCTTCCCGCAGCAGGAGGATGCTCATCCAGCCGCTCATGTGTCGATCGGGAGGAGCATATGCACGCGGGCGTGGCTGCATTCAGCGGCGCTGCTCCTCCTCCACCTAGTGGACCTCGCTAGCAAGCTCGCGACGCAGGCTGACGTTGCGCTCACAACCTGCGCCACGCTCAGCGGCGACCGACCACGCTCGCTTGCCGAGCTTGTCCGCGGCATGCCCAGGCCCCGTGGCCTCTTCACCGGCCCTCGCGCTCTTGCTCCGCCACCGCTCCTCGTGCCCTCACGTCACAATCAGCCACCGCGTGCCCGTGCGCCACCACCACCACCGCTGCTTCTCGTGGCTGGCCGTGCACCGCTGCTGCCTGTCGCGGACGGAGTTGCCAGGCCAAGCTGTGTAGCATGCTGGCCTCGTTGCACGCTGTCGTGAACCGTGTCCAACCTGTTTGCCTCATCCGCGCCGCGCGCTGGCCTCCATGCCTTGCCATGAGCCGCTGGTCGCCGCACGAGCCCCATGGGCTTCGTCGAGTCCGTCGGGCGGACCTCTACGCCTGCGTCTTCCGCCGCCTAGACACCCCGCCAACCTCGCCCGCGCCGCCAACGTTTCCCGCCCCTGGCGCTGCTTCGGACCTCCTACCCCTCTTTCCCGCACGCGCTCGCCATGGCCGCCGCGCCCCGCAAGTCTCGTCGCTGCGTGTGCCGAGCTCGCCGCATGTGTTTACTTCCCTCCCATGCACTGAAAGTGTTTGTTAAAATGCCAAAGAGAGAGGAGGAAGCTCGTCAGCCCTGACGGGTGGGGCCCATTTGTCATAAACGTGTTTAAATCTTCTAAACTGGTCATTTTCTGAAAGTGGTAGTTTTTTGCCACGGGTTAGTAAAAAAGTGGTAGTTTTCGGCACAAAATCGTAAAGTGGTAGTGTCTGGGCACATTTCCATAAAATGTGGTAGTTTTTTGTTAAATACTCGGCAAAGGGGGTGGGTAGTGTGGCCCGCTCTTCGACAGGATTACTGGGAGCACCGTGTAAACTTCATGATAGGGTGACAGACCCTAATAACTGAAGTATTACTATCTGACGGCGTCATCTTCGCTAAGTTAAGGGGCTGTCAGATTGTCACCATGAAGATAGACTGCCTGGTGTCGGGGATATCTAGCGACATATGCCAAGGGATGGCTTATCATGGAGGGGGTCAAAAAGTACGTTGCCGGGCTCTAGAAGCTGGAGTGAGCGAGACCGCATACGCCTGCGAATCTTACCTGAGTTGAGGGCTCTCCGTAGAGATAACACCCCTAGTCCTGCTCTGTGGGGTCTCCGCATGATGACTATCGTCAATAGAGTGGCTACAAGATTGCTCCTTGAGCTGTTTCGGCTAGAGGAAGAAGGGCAAGGCTAGCTCTATCTTCTCCTACTATGGGTGTGTGTATGATCCCTAAGGTTCTGAACCCTATGCATGGGTGAGCCTTAGGGGTTTATATAGGCCTACCCCCCAGGGGTACAATGGTAATCCGGTCGGGTGTAGGACCCGGCCGTCAGTGTCTCTGGACGCCGGCTTCTCCGCTGGCTGCTGGGGCCCGCCGCTTGGTGGGTCCCGCCGGCTGCCGCGATCTTGGCCGACAGGTAGGGCCCGCCGCCTGCGGGCCATGTCGATCGCTTTATACTGTAGCCTTGCTCTTGATGACGGAGGCTTTGTCGGGGGAGCGTGGCTACAGTCCCGCCGCCCGGCGGTCGTTCACTTTAGCCACACCCCATCTCATCTGGTTAATGGCGCACAGACTTTGCGGGGAGGGAGAGCTGCCTGCTGAGAGTCGGCCCGCCCTCGAGGTCACCTACTTGGGGTTCGCCGCCTTCTGGTGGCTCGCGGATAGGTAGGGCCCGCCGCCTGCGGACCGTACCGACCGTTCATCGTGGGAGGGTGGCTCCCTTGGACGTAGGTGATGTCACGGGCTGGGTGGCAACAGTGTCGCGCCGGGCAAGGGATGTCCGCTTGGTACACCCGCGCTATGGCCACGCTCTGCCCTAGATTCGGGGGTGGCAGGTTGTACTGTAGCCACGCCCCGTCTCGTCACGGTAATGGGATGCAAACTTTGAGGGGTCGAGGGGCCGCCTGACCGGAGCCGGCCCCCTTGTCGCCGCCTTCTGAGAGCCGGCTGCCCTCTGGCAGCCGGCCCGTCGGACCAGGCAGCCTAAAGGGTTGAACTTTCATGTGGGAGGTGTGAGGGGTGCAGCTAGCCCCGATGTCTTGAAATACCATGAGGGGCTGATGAGGCTACCCGTGGTCATTTACTCCGAGAGTAGTCCCCGAAGCTGGTGGGGCGCCACGGCTAAAATCGAGGAGCCTCAGCAGCTTCCTACTCCGAGTGTTTTGGTAATCTTGCTTTGTCCATCTTCTGGAGATGTCGTCTGTTAGGAGCCAGCCAAGGAGCGGCCGGCCGACTGGTGAATTCGAAACGTCGGGGCAGAGGCCGGGTGGAGCGAAAGCCGGGTGACAGGCTTGCCGCCCATTGCTCGCATGCCACGCAGCGCCAGCGGGTCAGGCCGGCCTGCCAGCCCACGCGCGCGACGGGACGTCGCTGCAGGCTTGAGCCCGCCACTACAGGGCCTAGGCACGCGCGCGGATCCGCTACGGCCGAGGTGAACGATTGCGCTTCTCGGGCGCATTAACCACACGATGTTACGGCGCGGAAGGTGCGGGGTCATGGGGGAAGCGGGCGCAGTTAATCTCGCCCCCCCCCCCTCCCACGTCTCGCCTCCTTGGCTCCGCCGCGGTCCCATAAGTAGGGGGAGGGGCGCGACAGAACGCACTCGCGCTCCCCTCGCTCTCCAACTTCTCTCTTCCTCCGCTCACCGCTGCTTCACACCGCCCCGCTGGTGCTTGCTGCCGAAACGTCACGGCAGCCGCCGCAGCTCATCCTCGCCGTGCCGCCGCACCCTCGTCTTCGTGGGACCTCACCGCCCCGCCACCGCAGCCATGGAGCGCGACGGGCGCTCCGGCAACTGGGATGGCTCCAACGTCCAAGCCGAGGACATCCCGACGAGGAATGCGTAGGGGTGCAGATCCCTCTTGAGCAGGAGATCTCGCCGGCACCGGAGCCCGGCGAGTTCTGGTCTTCCATAGCCACTTTCTCCGTAGCTTCGGCTTGCCGGCGAGTGGTTTCTTCCGCACCTTCCTCAACCACTACGGCCTGCAGCCGCACCACCTCACGCCCACACCATGGTACTCCTCTCCGCCTTCATTACTTTCTGCGAAGGCTATCTTGGTACTTTGCCCACGCTCGAGCTGTGGGGGCGCTTCTTCTAACTCAAGCTTGGCACTGCGGCCAAGGGCGAGGTGGCTCAGTGCGGTGCTTGTGTCGCTGTGCGGCGCGCCGGCGGCGGAACCAGATTTCCAGGTGTTGTGGTGCTAGAGTCAGCCAAGTTGTGGTAGAAATCATATTTCTATGTCCGCAACTTGGATACGACTCGAAACTACATCAACCTACCGGACTACGTCTTGCCCGCTTTCTTGAACCACTGAACAGCTGGGGCGGCCGCCGGAAGCTGCCGGATAGTGTCACTCGCGTCCTCAGCCGCGTGGAGGTGATGACAGAGGTGGAGGGCCTCCGGCCGGCAGACCTGGTGGCCACCTTCATCCAATGCCAGGTGCTGCCGCTCCAATTTCAGCCTCATCTGATCTGCGACATGGGCGGCCACCGAGATCCGAGCCGGACGTCGACCAAAGAGATGTCGACGGATGAGGTCACGCACCGTGTCAACTTCATCTCCGGTAGCCAGCTGGAAGTGGGGACCTGGAGCTTCGGCAAGGAGCCCTACAGCCGGGCCAACCCGACGCCTGGGGTTAGAACTCGGCCTTCTTCTTTGTTTTTTGTGATGACCCTTATCAAGTATGATCGTCCGGGTGTTGTGCAGCGTGCTGTCAGTCCCAACCACTGTTGGATGCCGGACCGGGAGGTCAGCGACATAGGCGACCCCGAGCTGGGGGCGGCCGTGCTGGAGGAGGACGACACCATCGAGGGAGGCGACGGCCGCACAGGCGGAGCCGCAGGAGGCAGCGGGATAGGGGATGTCCGGGGGTGGTCGGACGATGACAAAGGCTGCAACGAGCCGCACCAAGGTACGGGCATCGACAGGACGATGCCGGCTCCTCGAGGGCGGGGCCGACCTCTGGAGCAGCCGGCGCCTCGAAGCGTCGAGCTGACGCGGGGGCGTTCGGTACCCGGACAAGCAATAAGGCCAAGGCGTCCGCTGCCGCGACCAAGCGGCAAGAGGCCTTAAAGGCGGCCGCCTTTCGGAATAACCCGAAGCCGCTCCCGACGGTGTCCGTGAAAGTGCTAGTTATCGACTAGAGGGGGGGTGAATAGGCGATTTTTATGAAAGTCTTCAAAACATGGAAGTTTCGAAGACAAACAATAGAAATAACCCTATTGATATGCAGCAGAAGGTAAACTACACTAAGCAAGCCATAGTCAAGTATGCAATGAAGTGAAACAGGATGGAAGATGGTATGAAGCCAAATAACGATAGTAGTCAAACAGTGAAGACAAATAGGTAAAGCAAACAGGCAATGGCTTCACGAAGACAAACTCTAAGTAAAGAGAGGGAGAGGATAAAACCAGACACTTGTTGAGGACATAGGATTTGTTGGATCAGTTCCGATTCTTTGTGACAACCAGTACGTCAGTTAGGGAGGCTGAGATTCAACTCAGAAGACCGCGTCTTCACCTTATTCCCCTTGAGCTAAGGACACTTAGTCCTCGCCCAATCACTCTGGTAAGTCTTCGAGGTAGACTTCCAAACCTTCACAGACTTCATTCACCGGCGATCCACAATGACTCTTGGATGCTCAGAACGCGACGCCTAACCGGCTGGAGGATTCACAGTCCTCAAGTGTAACAAGTCTTCAGGTCACGCGGACAGAAAGACTTCAGTGAAGACTAACACTCTTTGGCTCTGGGTGTTTGGTCTTTGTCCTTGCAAGGATTTCTCTCTCTCAAAAGCTTCGGAGGTGGGTTGCTCTCAAACGACAAAAGCCATGCACTAACTCTGAGCAACCAACCAATTTATGGTCTAGGGGGTGGGCTATTTATAGCCACTAGGGAACCCGACCTGATTTGTCTGAAATGACCTTGGGTCACTAAGGAACTGACACGTGTTCCGACAGTCAGATTTCAAACACACACGACAACTTTACTTGGGCTACAAGTAAAGCTGACTCATCCAATCTGGATAAGATTTGCTCTCATTGTCTTCGCTCGAAGACATAGGATTTTGGTTGAGCATCACTTGATCCACTCGACTTTGTTCACTGGGACCCCACTTAACAAAGACGGTGGTTCCTATGACTCTCTGAGAGAAGAAAAGGAAACAATGAAACAACTAAGTCTTGGCGCTCCATAGTCTTCACTCAATGTCTTCTCACATCCACAGGTCTTCAATGTGAATATCTTCATATACCACCATTGTCGTCAATGTCTTCATACATTTTAGGGTCGTCTCGGTAGGTAAACCCGAATCAATGAGGGACTACTACGTGTGTTATCCTGCAATTCTCACAAACACATTAGTCCCTCAACCAGGTTTGTAGTCAACTCCAAAACCAACTAGGGGTGGCACTAGATGCACTTACAATCTCCCCTTTTTGGTGATTGATGACAAACTGGTTGAAGTTTTCAACGGGGATAAAGTATGTGAAATTGTAAGGATTTAGGTATTGTCTTCATAAGTAGCAACAGGCTCCCCCTGAAGATGTGCATATAAGTAATTTGCTTTTGGAATGCAAATGCACATGGCAGGTTGTACTTGTGGAGATCCTCTTCAACTTATGAAGACAATTTATCATGCATGATTTGACATAACGAAGATAATGACATGCATAATGAAAAATGGACGTCTGCAAAATGACTAAGTGCGGAAGTTATCGTCGCACATGCGGAATTTATCATCGCATCATAGAATAGCAAATAAGTAGCAGACGGCCATCAAGTTTAAGTGTTACAACTCAAAGAACCAAATGTATCCAGCAGCAGGAGGAGGAACCAGAATGGGCCATTTGACGGTGACCAGCTGACCATATTTGTATGCTTGCTCAATGGTATGTGGCCTTGGAGGCGGTACAGGAGCAGTGCCATTGACTTCAGACTGTTGATTGGCATCAGGTGCGGCATTGGCTTCAGGTGATGTCACTTCAGGCACCACATTGACTTCAGGTGCCACATTTGCTTCAGCCATGACAACGTCATTGGCTTCAGTGTTGGTGTTGGTGGCCGCCTCAGTATTGGTAACCTCCACTTCAAGAGCTGGAGGGTCGGACACGTTCTCCTTGAAAACAACTTGCTTGGTAGGGGGTGTGGCAACACGTGTTTCTCCTTCTCTTGTTTCTACTTCTTGGTCATCGGCTGATGCAGGCGGAATATCTTCAGCCGCTTTGGCTTCAGACTCAGGGATGTTCACAGTTGGAGAGGCTTCAGAAAACACTTGGCATGAAACAGATTGGCGCTCATCTCCTTCTAGAACACTTGACAGATTGACTTGTGGCCTTGGTCCTTTGCGAAGCCTGCGAAACGCTGGCGACGCTTGTGGAGATGGAGTTGGTTGGGCATCAAAGTCTTCATCGTCAATCACCGGAGTGGTGACCCATGTTGGGGGAGTAATTGGTGTATCTTCATCACGTGGGGATTCTTGAGGGTGATCAGCCCATGAGTCATCCTGAGCAATTGGCGTCAATGGACGACCAATGCTGATGAGTTCGTTGTTCATGAGAACAGGCGATGATACCACATTGTGCTCGATCTAAGGAATGACTTCATCATCTTCAACATTGTCTTGATGACCAATGTCTTCAGCTGTGGTGGGGTCAACAGCTGGAATGTCTTCAGCTTCAGGAGCCTCTGTGCAAGCAGGCTCATGAACTATCATACATCGTTCTTGGTGTGCAGAATCAGGACGAGCAACAGAGATCGGCTCGACTACAAGGGGCTCTGTGGGAGCAGCCCGATTGCTTTTCTTGGTCTTGCGCTTCTTGGTGGGTGGAGCTTCATCAGTGGTGATCTTGGTTTTTTGCTTTCTGGCCTTGGCTTCAGCTGCCACAGTCTTCAAGCTCTGAAGCCACTGTGGGGACCTTAGGCTTCATGCATCATCTTTGGCGGGGAAGACAATGTGAGGCTCTTCCCGCCTGGATGGTTCAGTTTGGTCCACAGATGGCTTCTTCTTCTTGGCAGCCATCCTGGGTTCGATACCAGGACGCCCAAGAGCCTTGCGCTTCTAAGCTTCATTGTAGGCTTGAACGCACTTGGCAGCAAGAATCTTCATGCGCTCACGAGAACCTTTGGCTTCTTCATGTTTCTTGTGAAACGCTTCCTTGAGCTCATGGAGCATGACCTTGAAGTTCTGGACATCTGCCACACTGAGCCTGGCCATATGCTTCTTGAATTGAGCCTTTTCAAAATCAATCTTGTGCTTCAGCTCAACAATTTTCTGAGCAAGAGCTAGCTCAGGAGCAATGGCGCCATGGAAGGAGACGCTTAGGCCAATTGGAAGTTGCAGATCATCAAAGTTGAGATTGGGGGTGTCAAACCACTCATCAATGAAGTTGTTTATTACTGTCACGTCAAAGAGAGGCAAGTCATTGAAGATTTCTGCTTCTTGCTTTCTCTTTATCAATTGCTCAAGAGTGTCATCAGCAAGATCGTCGTCACTCGACAGATCAATGGCTTCATTCTCGTTTCTCAAAACAGCAGCAGGAGTCAGAGCAGGACTGGAGGAGTGCATGGGCTTCTTCTTTTTCTTCTCGGTCTTGGAGATGCGAGAGAGATCTTCAGACTGCACACTTGGTGCAGGTGGAGCAGTGGCCAAGGGCTTCACTCGCGAAGCTTTTGGTGGAGTGGAAGGCTTTGAAGCCTTGGGTTTCTTCTGCTTCTTGACCCGGTGGCGTAGGGCACTTCATCGAGTCGTAAATGCCTGGGGTTGATCCACGTCTGCCCCTTGAACCATTATATGCGTGATGAGACCTTCTAAGTTGTAGAAGGGCCCAACGAGGTTGGGTTCAGCTTCGCGTGTGCCATCGACACGTGGCGCAGAGGGGCCTGGGTTGAAGTCTAATCCCCAAGACTTCTTGTTTTCCTTGGCCGAGTTCTTGGCAAACTAAAAATTGTGCTTGAACAGATTGTCATGTCGACACCATAGCAAAGACGATGGGTCGGCATCAGCAGATTGTGGCCCTCGGACCATGCAAGGGTAGAAGCCTTGTTCAATGGCTTCAGCTCTGGACCTCGGTGGAAGATTTTGTACAAAATGTCTCCCCATGGTCGCTTGATGGCATTCTTCTCAGCATATTCCTGGGTCACGAACCTGTACTTGTACCATTGTTCTGCCCAATATCTTCGAATCCATTGGATTCGAGTCTTGCGCTGACCATAGTTTTCTTCGGGATCAGTTTTGTATAGTTCATAGAGATCTTCGGGCAGATCCATTGATGTACCCCCACGGCGATGTCTTCCACCCTTCCTTGCTGATTTCTCTGTTGCCATGAAGTTTAGACTGAAAGGCTTCAACACTGTCAAAGGCTTCCATCTGCTGGTCAGACAGGAACTGGCTTCGGGAGAGTTGATGTGATGTTGTAAGACTTCTGCAAATGAATGCAGACTATGAGAACCAAGGGATTCTCCCACGGACATGTACCTGTGATGACATTAGAGATGCGAGGGAAGGGGAAGAGGTCATATGGATTCTCAGAAGATTTTGAAGATAAATCAGTTTAGAAGACATTGACCTCATAGCGCGAAGATATTCACTTATATGTTGAGAGTTGGTTCCAGATTTGTACGAATCCAAGAGTAAGTACAAGTGAGGAATCTAACTATGTGTGAAGCATAAGTGAATATACTAGGCATTGTATGAGATGCAGACAGGATAGATCCAACTTTGTGGAGGCAGAAACCACTTTTGGTAAAAAGGATGAATCTATAGGATCAATAAGATGGTAAAAAAGAGTTTTTATTTACCACACGATGAACTGCTAGACGGAGTAGAAGAGGAGGCCGAGCAGTTCGATCTTCCGTGCCCTAACTTGGCGACGGAGGACACCTACGGCGGCGGCGGAGAAGACGATGTTCGCGGCCGGCGTGAAGACGGCGTCGGAGAGGTCGCGGCAGCTAAGCGCTTCGTCGCCGGCGTCGTCGAGAGCTAGCGGTGGCGCTAGGGTTTGTCGAGGTGGAGAGGTGGAAGAAGGATTTTGACAGCGATTGGACTTGCATTTATAGGGAAAGGGACGACACATCATAATTACGCAGGTGCCCCTGGCGGTTCACATCTGAGGGACACGTGGCGAACATGCTACATACTTGGAGTTGTCCCACGTTCCCACGCCCGCCTGGACTGTCGGACGGTCGTTCCAGCTTCTCCGGGTTTCAGGCAATAAGAATAGAGCATTTAAAACAGATTTAATGTTTGTCTCTGTATCTTCTACTGACAAGGATGCGGAGAAGACATTCGACAGTTTCAACAGAATGCATATGATTTTGGATAGATAGAGTTTGAGGTAGAAAGCATAGAGATATTAGGGTCCGATCACATTCACTTAGTTCAAAAGATTCAAACGAGAAGACATAGCTATAAGTGAATGTTGTAGAGGACAGAATACTTATATATATATATATATATATATATATATATATATATATATATATATATCAGAATGCAACCAAGTCAACATAGTGAAGACAATCAAGAAGATACGATGATATCAAAGACAAGCCAAATGCGAAGACACAACAAATGTAACGCCATGAGAAAAACACTTCAAACAGAAGAATTTGGTGGTGGCGTTACCCACCGTATAGGAAGTATTAGACCCAGACACGGCGCACAATTATCATGGCGCTCCGAAGTCAAATTCCGCATTAATGTATTCACACTCAGAATGTAAGTCTTCATTCATTGAAGATATACTTTACTTCATGTGTTGCACATCTAAGTCATCAACATGCATAAGTGTTAGGATGTGTGCCTGATCACAGGACATTTGAGGATTCCAAGATATTTAGCTCACACCGTAACTTGCAAAACCTTTTCTCATCCAAGGGCTTTGTGAAGATATCTGCCAGTTGCTCTTCAGTGTTGACATGTATGATATCAATATCTTCCTTCATGACATGATCTCTGAGAAAGTGATGACGAATTTCAATATGCTTTGTCTTTGAGTGCTGAACTGGGTTGTTGGCAATCTTGATGGCGCTTTCATTGTCGCAATAGAGTGGTACTTGTTTCAGATGAATGCCATAGTCCTTGAGAGTTTGCTTCATCCATAGAAGCTGAGCGCAGCAATACCCAACAGCAATGTATTCAGATTCAGCAGTGGAGAGAGATACACAGATCTGCTTCTTTGAAGACCAACAGACAAGTGATCTTCCCACAAAGTGACATGTGCCTGATGTAGACTTGTGATCCACCTTGTCACCAGCATAATCAGCATCCGAAAATCCAACCAGATCAAACTCTGAGCCCTTTGGATGCCATAATCCTAATGTTGGGGTGTAAGCCAAATATCAAAGAATTCGCTTCACAGCTAAGTGATGCGATTCCTTTGGTGCCGCTTGGAATCGAGCACACATGCAAACACTAAGCATAATATCTGGCCTAGATGCACATAAATAAAGTAAAGAACCAATCATGGAGCGGTATATCTTTTGATCAAACTCTTTACCATTGGCGTCAGGACCCAGATGACTTTTTGTTGGCATTGGCGTCGTGTAACCTTTGTAGTCTTGCATTCCAAACTTCTTCATGCAATCTTTGAGGTATTTCTCTTGAGATATGAAGATGCCATTTCTTTGCTGACGAATTTGAAGACCAAGGAAGAACTTCAGCTCACCCATCATGGACATCTGATATTGCTCTTGCATCATGTGTCCAAACTCATCCTTGTATTTCTGGTTGGTGCAGCCGAAGATAATGTCATCCACATATATTTGGCACACAAACAGTTCACCATCATATGTCTTCATGAAGAGTGTGGGATCCAGGGAACCAGGTTTGAAGCCTTTGCTCTTCAGGAAGTCTTTGAGCTTGTCATACCAAGGGCGAGGAGCTTGTTTAAGGCCATACAGTGCTTTATTTAGCTTGTACACCATATCAGGATGTTTTGGATCTTCAAAGTCAGGAGGTTGTGCAACATACACTTCTTCTTCAATCTTGCCGTTGAGAAATGCACTCTTCACATCCATTTGATATAGCAAGATGTTGTGATGGTTAGCATAGGCTAGCAGTATGCGAATAGCTTCAAGCCTAGCTACAGGAGCAAATGTTTCATCAAAGTCAATCCCTTCAACTTGGGTATATCCTTGAGCAACAAGACGAGCCTTGTTTCTGACAACTTGACCATGCTCATCTTGCTTGTCGCAATATATCCATTTTGTGCCTATTATTATTGTGCTTGCGAGGGTCAGGACGCTTGACCAGTTCTCAGACATTGTTTAGCTTGAACTGTTGAAGCTCTTCTTGGATAGCTTGAATCCATTCAGGTTCCATAAAGGCTTCAGCAACTTTCTTGGGTTCAGATATTGAGACAAAAGCAAAGTGCCCACAGAAATTTGCTAGCTGTGTTGCTCTTGAACGAGTGAGTGGACCAGGCGCATTTATGCTATCAATTATCTTCTCAATATGTACTTCATTTGCAACACGCGGATGGACTGGACGGAGATTTTGCTCTTGTTGACCATTGTCATCGTTGGGAGGATTGTCTTCAGGCTGAGCATTGTCTTCGGGTTGATTAGGTGCAGAAATGGTAAGTTCCTCTTCAGGCTATGCTTCAGACGGCATGATTTCACCAGTTCCCATTAGCTTGATAGATTCACTGGGTGGAGCTTCATCTAGCACATTTGGCAGGTGCTCTCTTTGCGAGCCGTTAGTCTCATCGAACCGCACATCCACAGTTTCAACCACTTTATAGAGAAAGAGGTTGAAGACTCTGTAGGAGTGCGAGTTCTTTCCGTAACCGAGCATAAAACCTTCATGTGCTTTCGGTGCAAATTTTGAAGTGTGATGTGGGTCCTTGATCCAGCACCTAGCACCAAATACTCTGAAGTAGCTGACATTTGACTTCTTACCAGTGAGGAGTTCATAGGATGTTTTCTTCAGAAGCTTGTGAAGATAAACACGGTTGATGACATGGCATGCAGTATCAATAGCTTTAGGCCAGAACTTTCTTGGTGTCTTGTATTCATCGAGCATCGTTCGAGCCATCTCAATGAGGGTTCTGTTCTTACGCTCCACGATGCCATTCTACTGAGGTGTGTACGAAGCTGAGAACTCATGAGTGATTCCCATTGTATCCAAGTAAAGATTGAGGCCGGTGTTCTTGAACTTCGGTCTTCGTCACTCCCCGATATGCTTGATCTTGATGCCATAGTTGTTCATGGCACGATTGGCTAAGCGTCTGAAGACATCCTGCACTTCAGTCTTGTAGAGAATTATGTGAACCCATGTATATCTTGAATAATCATCAACAATGACGAAGCCATAGAGACAAGCAGTTGTACTGAGAGTAGAGTAGTGAGTAGGGCCAAATAAGTCCATGTGTAGCAAAGACGAAGGGTTGAGATGTCGTCATGATTGTCTTGAGGGATGCTTGGCCCTAGTCATCTTTCCGACTTTCGCAGGCACCGCACAAGTGATCCTTCTTGAACTTGACGCCCTCGATTCCTATGATATGCTTCTTCTTTGCGAGAGTGTGTAAGTTCGTCATGCCAGCATGCCCTAGCCTCCGATGCCAGAGCCAACACTCTGAAGCTTTTGCAAGAAGACATACGGCAAGTTGTGGCCCTGCTGAGAAATCTACCATGTATAGATCATCTTTCCGGTACCCTTCAAAGACTAGAGACTTGTCATATTCCATAAGTACAAGACAACGATATTTTCTAAATATCACAATCATGTTCAAGTCACAAAGCATTGAGACAGACATTAAGTTGAAACCAAGGGATTCAACAAGCATCACTTTATCCATGTGTTGATCCTTTGAGATTGCAACTCTACCTAGACCCAATACCTTGCTTTTACCAAAGGTGTCAACAAATGTGATGTGACTCTTATCGATGGACGTAAAGTTGAGTAAATGAGAAGACTTCGATCACCAGTCATATGATTAGTGCATCCGCTATCCATAATCCATTCTGAAGCATGAGGTGTCATACCCTACAGTACAGTTAGGGGGGTAGGCTTCACCAAGAGTATTGTGAAGCATAAACATCTGACGGGCAAGAGTACTATTGAAGCTTAGATCAAGATTATGACTAATAGGATGAATGGCAAACGATTCAGGAACAAAATACATAGTGAGACCATTTGGGCATTTGATCTTGTGCCCCGCAAGATGTTTTAGGTCCCCAGCAATAGCATCATACGCCTTTGATTTCCGGCTGGAGACCTTCCCCTGCAAAAGAAAGTTAATTCTTCTTAACCACCCACATCTTCAGGGGTGGATTAGAAGCAATGAGTCTAAGTGCAGCATCTGAGAACTTCGGCTTTGGAGCCCTAGCAAATAGCCTTGTAGGATAAGAACGATACTCATATGAATAAGAAGAAAGTTCTTAGTTCTATGAACATAGCGGTTTGAAGACACGCGCTCATATTCATAAGTCTGAGTATGGTTTCCCTGCAAAACATTGGCGTTAGGGTGACTCAGATGAGTCCTCTGTCTGTATGAAGTCTTTGGGCCATATGAAGCCTTAGGCCTGGGGTTTGTCTTCTTCCCATGTGGTGTCATGATGACATTCACAGGAAGATTCTCAAGACAACTTTTGGGAACCCAGATCTTCTGCATTGGTGGCCCATTCCTGTAGTTAGTACCAATATACCTGGCAAACAGTTCACCATTCTGATTCTTAAAAAGTTTATAGTTTGCATCAAAGGATTCATCAATGATAATAGGGTTAGCACTGGTAAAGCCAGATAAGGTGGATGGGTCCACTGAAGGTCCCTTTGCAGCAACCCATGTGGTTTTGGGGTACTGCTCAGGCTTCTAGTAGGAACCATCAACATTCATTTTCCTCTCGAATCCAACACCCTCTTTCCTAGGGTTTCGGTTCAGAATCTGCTTTTTGAGGACATCACACAGTGTCTGATGCCCTTTCAGAATTTTGTACATCCCTGTTTCAAGCAATGTCTTCAACCTAGCATTTTCAT
Source organism: Aegilops bicornis (assembly GCA_021605145.1). NCBI lineage: Eukaryota > Viridiplantae > Streptophyta > Magnoliopsida > Poales > Poaceae > Aegilops > Aegilops bicornis. Next base: position 456,423,542 of record CM038674.1, on the reverse strand, counting down.
CAGCAATAGTAGTGGTATCCTCAGCAGAGGGGTTAGTTACCACATCAGCAGTTGAAGACAATGCAACGAGCAGTGATAGAACATTCATCAACAGAGGTTGCGTTGTCACGCTCAAGGCATTTTAGACATGGTGGTTCAAATCCTTCCTGAGCGGAACTGATCTGTTGAGCGCGAAGTGACTCATTCTCTTTTTGAAGATCTTCATGAGCCGCTCTCAATTTCTCAAGCTCTTGCTTCCTTTGAAGATAGTCATAGGAGAGCTTTTCATGAGTGGTTGAGAGCGTTTCATGACGACCATCAAGTTCCTGGTACTTAGTATGAAGATTTTTTATGTCTTCAACTAAGGACTGAGAACGCGTCATTTCTGCGTCCAACAGGTCATCGCTTCTGTTGTTCAGTTGCAATTTTAGCAAGTGTTTTGTAGCTGGGTTTGGATTCACAATCAGAGTCATCTTCACTTGATGTTTGAAAGTAAGCATCGGGTGATTTTACCTTGGCACCACGTGCCATGAAGCAGTAGGTGGGAGCAGAGTCATCCTTGTCATTAGCTTCAGCGTTGGTGACGGAGCCATTGTCTTCAGTGTTGAAGATAGACTTGGCAACGTAGGCTGTGGCTAGAGCCAGACTTGCAACGCCAGGGTCGGACTCCTCCTCAGACTCCACCTCCGCCTCCTCAGAAGCAGACTCCTCCTCTGAATCCATCTCCTTGCCAACAAAAGCACGAGCCTTGCCAGATGAGCTCTTCTTATGAGATGTAGACTTGGATGAGGACTTGGAAGAAGACTTTGAAGATTTCTTCTTCTTCTTGTCATCAGAATCATATTCCTTGCTCTTCTTCTTCTTCTTCTCGTTGTCCCACTGTGGACACTCAGAGATGTAGTGTCCAGGTTTCTTGCACTTGTGGCATGTTCTCTTCTTGTAGTCATGAGTGGAAGCTTCATCATTTCTTGAGCTGGATCGTGAAGACTTTCTGAAGCCCTTCTTCTTAGTGAACTTCTGGAACTTCTTCACAAGCATAACAAGTTCCTTTCCAATGTCTTCGGGATCATCAGAACTGTAGTCAGATTCTTCTTCAGATGAGGAAACAGCTTTTGCCTTCAAAGTGCGAGTTCGGCCGTAATTGGGACCATAGATATCTCTTTTCTCAGATAGCTGGAACTCATGTGTGTTGAGCCTCTCAAGTATATCAGACGGATCGAGTGTCTTGAAGTCAGGGCATTCTTGTATCATGAGGGCAAGTGTGTCGAAGGAGCTGTCAAGTGATCTCAGTAGTGTCTTGACGATTTCATGCTTGGTAATCTCAATGGAGCCGAGAGCACGAAGCTCATTTGTGATGTCAGTGAGGCGATCAAACGTGAGATGGACATTTTCATTGTCGTTTCTCTTAAAGCGGTTGAAGAGGCTGCAAAGAACACTGATCCTTTGATCTCTCCGGGTTGAGACACCTTCATTGACCTTGGAGAGCCAGTCCCAGACTAGCTTTGACGTTTCCAGAGCACTCACACGGCCATACTGTCCTTTGGTCAGATGAACACAGATGATGTTCTTGGCAGTTGAACCAAGTTGAATTAACTTCTTGACATCAGCAGGGTGACACCTTCACCAGTCTTGGGAACGCCATTCTTGATGACATACCAGAGGTCGACATCAATGGCTTCAAGATGCATGCGCATCTTATTCTTCCAGTAGGGATATTCAGTTCCATCGAAGACGGGGGAAGCAGCGGATACTTTGATTATCCCTGCAGTCGACATAGCTAAAACTCCGGTGGTTAAACCGAATCACACGTAACAAGGGAGTACCTTGCTCTGATACCAATTGAAAGTGCTAGTTATCGACTAGAGGGGGGTGAATAGGCGATTTTTATGAAAGTCTTCAAAACATGGAAGTTTCAAAGACAAACAATAGAAATAACCCTATTGATATGCAATGGAAGGTAAACTACACTAAGCAAGCCATAGTCAAGTATGCAATGAAGTGAAAGCACGAAGACTAATAGCAGCTAGGTAGTAAGGATCAGGATGGAAGATGGTATGAAGCCAAATAATGATAGTAGTCAAACATTGAAGACAAATAGGTAAAGCAAATAGGCAATGACTTCACGAAGACAAACTCTAAGTAAAGAGAGGGAGAGGATAGAACCAGTCACTTGTTGAGGACATAGGATTTGTTGGACCAGTTCCAGTTGTTGTGACTTGTGACAACTATACGTCTGGTTAGGGAGGCTGAGATTCAACTCAGAAGACCGCGTCTTCACCTTATTCCCCTTGAGCTAAGGACACTTAGTCCTCGCCCAATCACTTTGGTAAGTCCTCAAGGTAGACTTCCAAACCTTCACAGACTTCATTCACCGGCGATCCACAATGACTCTTCGATGCTCAGAACGCGACGCCTAACCGGCTGGAGGATTCACAGTCCTCAAGTGTAACAAGTCTTCAGGTCACACGGACAGAAAGGCTTCAGTGATGCCTAACACTCTTTGGCTCTGGGTGTTTGGGCTTTGTCCTCGCAAGGATTTCTCTCTCTCAAAAGCTTCGGAGGTGGGTTGCTCTCAAACGACAAAAGTCGTGCACTAACTCTGAGCAGCCAACCAATTTATGGTGTAGGGGGTGGGCTATTTATAGCCACTAGGCAACCCAACCTGATTTGTCCGAAATGACCTTGGGTCACTAAGGAACTGACACGTGTTCCAACGGTCAGATTTCAAACACACACGGCAACTTTACTTGGGCTACAAGTAAAGCTGACTCATCCAACTCTGGATAAGATTTGCTCTCATTGTCTTAGCTCGAAGACATAGGATTTTGGTTGAGCATCACTCAGTCACTCAGACTTTGTTCACTGGGACCCCACTTAACAGTACGGCGATTCATATGACTCTACAGAGAAGAAAAGGAAACAACGAAACAACTAAGTCTTCGCGCTCCATAGTCTTCACTCAATGTCTTCTCACGTCACAATCTTCAATGTGAATATCTTCATATACCACCATTGTCGTTAATGTCTTCATACATTTTTAGGGGTCGTCTCCGGTAGGTAAACCGAATCATTGAGGGACTACTACCTGTGTTATCCTGCAATTCTCACAAACACATTAGTCCCTCAACCAGGTTTGTCGTCAATACTCCAAAACCAACTAGGGGTGGCACTAGATGCACTTACAGTCTGCGTTAGTGCTCTGACTACTCTTGGTTTGATAGTTACTCTTGGTTTGATAGTTTCTGTCTAGTGTTTGTTTCTTCTTTTCTTGCAATCTTCTTATTTTATTTTTCTTTCCTCGCTGAGCAGGGCCCCGCTTTCTCTCTTGCGGGCCCCGTCTGCTTCGGTTATCAAGGCAGCAGGCGGCCTCGAAGCCTCCCGCCATGTGGACCCGATCGCCGCCCTTTGGGGGGCGACGGAGAAGAACATGCTGGAGGCGCAGTAGGAGCGGAACGCCGCGGCCCGAGCGGAGGCGGAGGAGGCCAACGCGGCACGGGCGAGGGCCGACGAGGCGGCCAAGGCGCAAGCTGATGCAGCGGCCAAGGAGCAGGAGGATGCAGCCGCCAAGCTGCGGGAGGAGGAGGTATCCCGCGACAGGGCTCCGGAGGCCACCGGACCGCAGCACGCGGAGCCGCTAGTGCCGCAAGGCCAGGCGCCGACTGGAGGGGATGGTGTCCACCAGCCGGCCCTGGAGAGGAGAGAGGCGGACCCCGTTGTCTTGGGGACGGAGGTGCCTTCGCGCGCACTGACTGCCGACGCGCAGGGCAGTCAGCCTGAAGCGCCACTTGTGCCGCCATCTGGCAGCGAGTTGGTGGTGGGCCCGATTCCCACGGTCCGCATTCCTGCGCGCCAGCGCCCGGTGAAGGCGGCCTCAGCGCCAAGGCCGATGGAGATCGGGCCACGAGCTCGTCGGTGCCCAACAACGAGGCCACCAGCGCCGCCCCACCGGACTGGACGTCGGGGACTGGCCCGGGTACCCTAAACGTGGCTGTCGGGGATATCCTGTCCCACTTCAACACCCATGGTGCAACTCTCCAGCAATCCGTGCAGGAGTTCTTGGCAATGCGGAAGGCCGTCCGGGTACGTTTATTTGCTTCTTGTTTTTCAATTCTTGTGATCTTCCGTGGGGGCGCGCTAGCGCACCCACTGGGTGTAGCCCCCGAGATTCGGGCCGGCTGCTGAGCAAGCGGCTCAGAACTTCAAGGTGAGCTCCAAGTGCTGACTTGCTTTTCCTTCTCTATATCTTCATTGCAGGACTACCACAACCTCCGTGCGGCCGCCTGTTGGAAATATGCCCTAGAGGCTATAATAAAAGGATTATTATTATATTTCCTTGTTCGTGATAATTGTCTTTTATTCATGCTATAATTGTATTATCCGGAAATCGTAATACACGTGTGAATACATAGACTACTATATGTCCCTAGTGAGCCTCTAGTTGACTAGCTCGTTGATCAACAGATAGTCATGGTTTCCTGACTATGGACATTGGATGTCATTGATAACGGGATCACATCATTAGGAGAATGATGTGACGAACAAGATCCAATCCTAAGCATAACACAAGATCGTGTAGTTCGTTTTGCTAGAGCTTTTCCAATGTCAAGTATCTTTTCCTTAGACCATGATATCGTGTAACTCCCGGATACCGTAGGAGTGCTTTGGGTGTACCAAACGTCACAACGTAACTGGGTGACTATAAAGGTGCACTACAGGTATCTCCGAAAGAGTCTGTTGGGTTGTCACGGATTTGAGACTGGGATTTGTCACTCCGTATTATGGAGAGGTATCACTGGGCCCACTCGGTAATGCATCATCATAATGAGCTCAAAGTGACCAAGTGTTTGGTCATGGGATCATGCATTACACACGAGTAAAGTGACTTGCGGTAACGAGATTGAACGAGGTATTGGGATACCGACGATCGAATCTCGGGCAAGTAACATACCGATTGACAAAGGGAATTGTATACGGGGTTGCTTGAATCCTCGACATCGTGGTTCATCCGATGAGATCATCGAGGAGCATGTGGGAGCCAACATGGGTATCCAGATCCCGCTGTTGGTTATTGACCGGAGAGCCGTCTCGGTCATGTCTGCATGTCTCCCGATCCCGTAGGGTCTACACACTTATGGTTCGGTGACGCTAGGGTTGTATGAATATGAGTATGCAGCAAACCGAAAGTTGTTCAGAGTCCCTAATGAGATCCCAGACGTCATGAGGAGTTCCGGAATGGTCCAGAGGTAAACAATTATATATGGGAAGTCGAGTTTCAGCCATCGGGAAAGTTTCGGGGTCCACCGGTATTGTACCGGGACCACCGGAAGGGTCCCGGGGGTCCACCGGGTGGGGCCACCTGGTGGGTTGGTGCGCCCCCCTTGGGGCCCCCTCTGCGCCTAGGGTTGGGAACCCTAGGGGAGGGGGCGCCTCCACTTGCCTTGGGGGGCACTCCACCCCCCTTGGCCGCCGCCCCCCTAGGAGATCCCATCTCCTAGGGCCGGCGCCCCCCTGGGGACCCTATATATAGAGGGGGGAGGGAGGGCAGCCGCACCCTTGCACTTGGCGCCTCCCTTTCCCCTTGCTACACCTCCTCCTCCCGTAGTCGCTTGGCGAAGCCCTGCCGGAACTCTGCTGCATCCACCACCACGCCGTCGTGCTGCTGGATCTTCATCAACCTCTCCCTCCTCCTTGCTGGATCAAGGCGCGGGAGACGTCATCCACTCAGTACGTGTGTTGAACGCGGAGGTGTTGTCCGTTTGGCACTTGGTCATCGGTGATTTGGATCACGACGAGTACGACTCCCTCAACCCCGTTCACTTGGCGCTTCCGCTCATGATCTACAAAGGTATGTAGATGCACTCCTATCACTCGTTTCTAGATGAACTCATAGATGGATCTTGGTGAAACCGTAGGAAATTTTTTATTTTCTGCAACGTCCCCAACAGTGGCATCATGAGCTAGGTCTATGTGTAGTTCTCTATTGCACGAGTTGAACACAAATATGTTGTGGGCGTAGATGTTGTCAACTTTCTTGCCGCTACTAGTCTTATTTCGCTTCAGCGGTATTGTGGGATGAAGCGGCCCGGACCGACCTTACACGTACGCTTACGTGAGACAGGTTCCACCGACTGACATGCACTAGTTGCATAAGGTGGCTAGCGGGTGTCTGTCTCTCCCACTTTAGTTGGAGCGGATTCGACGAAAAGGGTCCTTATGAAGGGTAAATAGAAGTTGACAAATCACGTTGTGGCTTTTTCGTAGGTAAGAAAACGTTCTTGCTAGAACCCTATTGCAGCCACGTAAAAGATGCAACAACAATTAGAGGACGTCTAACTTGTTTTTGCAGCAGTTGCCTTGTGATGTGATATGGCCAAAGTTGTGATGAATGATGAATGATATATTGTGATGTATGAGATCATGTTCTTGTAATAGGAATCATGACTTGCATTACGATGAGTATGACAACCGGCAGGAGGCATAGGAGTTGTCTTAATTATTGTATGACCTGCGTGTCATTGATTTAACGCCATGTATTTACTTTGCTTTATTGCTAAACCGTTAGCTATAGTAGTAGAAGTAATAGTTGGCGAGCAACTTCATGGAGACACGATGATGGAGATCATGATGATGGATATCATGGTGTCATGCCGGTGACAAGATGATCATGGAGCCCCGAAGATGGAGATCAAAGGAGCTATATGATATTGGCCATATCATGCCACTACTATATAATTGCATGTGATGTTTATTATGTTTTTGCATCTTGTTTACTTAGAACGGCGGTAGTAAATAAGACGATCCCTTATAATAATTTCAAGAAAGTGTTCTCCCTAACTGCGTTGCTATAAAGTTCGTCGTTTCAAGCACCACGTGATGATCGGGTGTGATAGATTCCTACGTTCACATACAACGGGTGTAAGACAGTTTTACACATGCAAAACACTTAGGTTAACTTGACGAGCCTAGCATGTACAGACATGGCCTCGGAACACAAGAGACCGAAAGGTCGAACATGAGTCGTATGGAAGATACGATCAACATGGAGATGTTCACCGATGATGACTAGTCCGTCTCACGTGATGATCGGACACGGCCTAGTCGACTCGGATCATGTAACACTTAGATGACTAAAGGGATGTCAAATCTGAGTGGGAGTTCATTAAATAATTTGATTAGATGAACTTAATTATCATGAACATTAGTCTAAAATCTTTGCAAAATGTCTTGTAGATCAAATGGCCAACGCTCATGTCAACATGAACTTCAACGTGTTCCTAGAGAAAACCAAGCTGAAAGATGATGGCAGCAACTATTCGGACTGGGTCCTAACACGAGGATCATCCTCATAGCAGCCAAGAAACAATATGTCCTAGAAGCACCGCTTAGGTGAAGCACCCATCGAGAGAACCAAGACGTTATGAACGCTTGGCAGTCTTGTGCTGATGATTACTCCCTCATTTAGTGCGGCATGCTTTACAGCTTAGAACCAGGGCTCCAAAAGCGTTTTGAGCAACACGGAGCATATGAGATGTTCGAGGAGCTAAAAATGGTTTTCCAAGCTCATGCCCGGGTCGAGAGATTTGAAGTCTCCGACAAGTTCTATAGTTGTAAGATGGAGGGAAATAGTTCTGTCATTGAGCACATATTCAAAATGTCTGGGTTGCACAACCGCCTGTCCCGGCTGGACATTAACCTCCCGGGCGAGGCGGTCATTGACAGAATCCTTCAGTCGCTCCCACCGAGCTACAAGAGCTTTGTGATGATCTACAATATGCAGGGATGGTGAAAACTATTCCTGAAGTATTTTCAATCTTTGAAGTCAGCAGAGGTAGAAATCAAGAAAGAACATCAAGTGTTGATGGTCAATAAAACCACTAAGTTCAAGAAGGTCAAGGGTAAGAAGAACTTCAAGAAGGACGGCAAGGATGTTGCCGCGCCCGTAAGCCAGCTTGTCGGGAAGAAGTCAAAGAATGGACCCAAGCACGAGACCGAAAGTGATTTTATTGCAAAGGGAAGGGTCACCGAAGCGGAACTGCCCCAAATACTTAGCGGACAAGAAGGCGGCAACACTAAAGGTATATGTGATATACATGTAATTGATGTGTACCTTACCAAGTACTCGTAGTAACTCCCGGGTATTTGATACCGATGTCGTTGCTCATATTTGTAACTCACAAAGGAGCTGCGGAATAAGCGGAGGCTGGCGAAGGGCGAGGTGACGATGCGCGCGTGGGGAATGGTTCCAAGGTCGATGTGATCGCCGTCGGCACACTACCTCTACATTTACCTACGGGGTTAGTTTTAAACCTCAATAATTGTTATTTAGTGCCAAGTTTGAGCATGAACATTGTATCAGGATCTCGTTTAATGCGAGATGGCTACTCATTTAAATCCGAGAATAATGGTTGTTCTATTTATATGAGAGATATGTTTTATGGTCATGCTCCGATGGTCAATGGTTTATTCTTAATGAATCTCGAGCGTAATATTACACATATTCATAGTGTGAATACCAAAAGATGTAAAGTTGATAACGATAGTCCCACATACTTGTGGCAATCGCCGCCTTTGGTCACATTGGTGTCAAGCGCATGAAGAAGCTCCATGCTGATGGACTTTTAGAGTGTCTCGATTATGAATCATTTGACACATGCGAACCATGCCTTATGGGCAAAATGACCAAGGCTCCGTTCTCCGGAACAATGGAGCGAGCAACAAACTTATTGGAAATCATACATACCGATGTGTGCGGTCCAATGAGCGTTGAGGCTCGCGGAGGATATCGTTATGTTCTCACTCTCACTGATGACTTGAGTAGATATGGGTATGTCTACTTAATGAAACACAAGTCTGAGACCTTTGAAAAGTTCAAGGAATTTCAGAATGAGGTAGAGAATCAACGTGACCAAAAAATAAAGTTCTTAGGATCAGATCGTGGAGGAGAATATTTAAGTCACGAATTTGGTACACACTTAAGGAAATGTGGAATCGTTTCACAACTCACGCCGCTCGAACACCTCGGTGTAACGGTGTCCGAACGTCGTAATCGCACTCTATTGGATATGGTGCGATCTATGATGTCTCCTATTGATTTACCGCTATCATTTTGGGGATACGCTCTAGAGACAGCTACATTCACTTTAAATAGGACACCGTATAAATCCGTTGAGACGACACCGTATGAATTATGGTTTGGGAAGAAACCAAAGCTGTCGTTTCTAAAAGTTTGGGGATGCGATGCTTATGTCAAGAAACTTCAACCTGAAAAGCTCGAACCCAAGTCGGAAAAATGCGTCTTCATAGGATACCCTAAGGAAACCATTGGGTATACCTTCTACCTTAGATCCGAAGGCAAGATCTTTGTTGCCAAGAACGGATCCTTTACGGAAAAGAGTTTCTCTCGAAAGGAGTAAGTGGGAGGAAAGTAGAACTCGATGAAGTACTACCTCTTGAACAGGAAAGTAGTGCAGCTCAGGAAAATGTTCCTGTGGTGCCTACACCGACTGGAGAGGAAATTAATGATGATGATCAAGGTACTTCGGATGAAGTTGCTACTGAACTTGGTAGGTCCACAAGGACACGTTCCACACCAGAGTGGTATGGCAACCCTGTCCTGAAAATCATGTTGTTAGACAACGGTGAACCTTCGAACTATGAAGAAGCAATGGTGGGCCCAGATTCCAACAAATGGCTTGAAGCCATGCAATCCGAGATAGGATCCATGTATGAAAACAAAGTATGGACTTTGACAGACTTGTCCGATGATCGTGAGCGATAGAAAACAAATGGATCTTTAAGAAGAAGACGGACGCGGATGGTAATGTTACCATCTATAAAGCTCGACTTGTCGCTAAAGGTTATCGGCAAGTTCAAGGGGTTGACTACGATGAGACTTTCTCTCCGTAGCGAAGCTGAAGTTCGTCTCAATCATGTTAGCAATTGCCGCACACTATGATTATGAGATATGGCAAATGGACGTCAAAACGGCATTCCTTAACGGCTATCTTAAGGAAGAACTGTATATGATGCAGCCGGAAGGTTTTGTCGACCCTAAGAATGCTAACAAGGTATGCAAGCCCCAGCGATCCATTTATGGGCTGGTGCTAGCATCTCGGAGTTGGAACATTCGCTTTGATGAAATGATCAAAGCGTCTGGGTTTATAGACTTATGGAGAAGCCTGCGTTTACAAGAAAGTGAGTGGGAGCTCTGTAGCATTTCTCATATTATATGTAGATGACATACTTTTGATGGGAAATGATATAGAACTTTTGGACAGCATTAAGGCCTACTTGAATAAGAGTTTTTCAATGAAGGACCTTGGAGAAGCTGCTTATATATTAGGCATCAAGATCTATAGAGATAGATCGAGATGCCTCATAGGTCTTTCACAAAGCACATACCTTGATAAGATATTGAAGAAGTTCAAAATGGATCAGTCCAAGAAAGGGTTCTTGCTCAGTATTACAAGGTGTGAAATTGAGCTCGGCTCAATGTCCCACCACGGCAGAAGATATAGAAGAGATGAGTGTCATCCCCTATGCCTCGACCATAGGGTCTATTATGTATGCCATGCCGTGTACCAGGCTGATGTAAACCTTGCCGTAAGTTTGGTAGGAAGGTACCAAAGTAATCCCGCAAGGAACACCGGACAGCGGTCAAGAATATCCTGAAGTACACGAAAAGGACTAAGGACATGTTTCTCGTTTATGGAGGTGACGAAGAGCTCGTCGTAAAGGGTTACGTCGACGCTTAGCTTCGACATGATCCAGATGACTCTAAGTCATAAACCGGATATGTGTATATGTTGAATGGTGGAAGCGAAGCTGGTGCAAATGCAAGCGAGTGTCGTGGCGGGATCTACATGTGAAGAAGAGTACATGGTAGCCTCGGAGGCAGCGCATGAAGCAATTTGGGTGAAGGAGTTCATCACCGACCTAGGAGTCATACCCAATGCGTCGGGGCCGATCAAACTCTTCTGTGACAACACTGGAGCTATTTCACTTGCTAAGGAGCCCAGGTTTCGCAAGAAGACCAGGCACATCAAGCGTCGCTTCAACTCCATTCGTGAAAATGATCAAGATGGAGACATAGAAATTTGCAAAGTGCATACGGATCTGAATGTCGCAGATCCGTTGACTAAACCTCTTCCGCGAGCAAAACATGATCAACACGAACTCTATGGGTGTTCGATTCATCACAATGTAACTAGATTATTGACTCTAGTGCAAGTGGGAGACTGTTGGAAATATGCCCTAGAGGCAATAATAAAAGGATTATTATTATATTTCCTTGTTCGTGATAATTGTCTTTTATTCATGATATCATTGTATTATCCGGAAATCGTAATACACGTGTGAATACATAGACTACCATATGTCCCTACTGAGCCTCTAGTTGACTAGCTCGTTGATCAACAGATAGTCATGGTTTCCTGACAATGGACATTGGATGTCATTGATAATGGGATCACATCATTAGGAGAATGATGTGATGGACAAGACCCAATCCTAAGCATAGCACAAGATCGTGTAGTTCGCTTTTGCTAGAGCTTTTCCAATGTCAAGTATCTTTTCCTTAGACCATGAGATCGTGTAACTCCCGGATACCGTGAGGATTGCTTTGGGTGTACCCAACGTCACAACGTACCTGGGTGACGATAAAGGTGCACTACAGGTATCTCCGATAGTGTCTGCATTGGGTTGTCACGGATCGAGATCGGATTTGTCACTCCGTGACACGGAGAGGTATCACTGGGCCCACTCGGTAATGCATCATCATAATGAGCTCAAAGTGACCAAGTGTTTGGTCACGGGATCATGCATAACGGTATTTAGTAAAGTGACTTGCCGGTAATGAGATTGAACGAGGTATTGGGATACCGACGATCGAATCTCGGGCAAGTAACATACCGATTGACAAAGGGAATTGTATACGGGTTGCTTGAATCCTCGACATCGTGGTTCATCCGATGAGATCATCGAGGAGCATGTGGGAGCCAACATGGGTATCCAGATCCCGCTATTGGTTATTGACCGAGAGCCGTCAGCGGTCATGTTCGCATGTCTCCCGAACCCGTAGGGTCTACACACTTAAGGTTCGGTGGACGCTTAGGGTTATATGAATATGATGCAGCAAACCGAAAGTTGTTCAGAGTCCCGGATGAGATCCTGGACGTCATGAGGAGTTCCGGAATGGTCCGGAGGTAAAGAATTATATATGCGAAGTCGAGTTTCGGCCATCGGGAAAGTTTCGGGGTCCACCGGGTGGGGCCACCTATCCCGGAGGGCCCCATGGGCTGAAGTGGGAGGGGAACCAGCCCTTGGTGGGCTGGTGCGCCCCCCCTTGGGCCCCCCTCTGCGCCTAGGGTTGGGAACCCTAGGGGAGGGGGCACCTCCACTTGCCTAGGGGGGCACTCCACCCCCTTGGCCGCCCCCCCCCCCCCAGGAGATCCCATCTCCTAGGGCCGGCGCCCCCCCTGGGGACCCTATATATAGAGGGGGGAGGGAGGGAAGTCGCACCCTTGCACTTGGCGCCTCCCTTTCCCCTTCCTACACCTCCTCCTCCCGTAGTCGCTTGGCGAAGCCCTGCCGGAACTCTGCTGCATCCACCACCACACCATCTTGCTGCTGGATCTTCATCAACCTCTCCCTCCTCCTTGCTGGATCAAGGTGTGGGAGACGTCATCCGCTCAGACGCGTGTGTTGAACGCGGAGGTACCGTCTGCTCGGCACTTGGTCATCGGTGATTTGGATCACGACGAGTACGACTCCCTCAACCCCGTTCACTTGAACGCTTCCGCTCGCGATCTACAAAGGTATGTAGATGCACTCCTATCACTCGTTGCTAGATGAACTCATAGATGGATCTTGGTGAAATCGTAGGAATTTTTTTATTTTTCTACAACGTTCCCCAACACCGCCTACAACTCCCAGACCCAGGAGCTGGTCAAGTGGACCGCTGACCTGAATCAGAGCGAAGTAAGCACTTCTTCTTCTCTTCCGTGGGGGCGCATCAGCGCACCTGCTGGGTGCAGCCCCTGAGATTCGGGCCGGCTTCTGAGCAGTCAGGCCGGTTCTTCCGACAACTACTTGTTTTTTGGTTGGTGTTGACATCTTTTCTCTGTTGTCTTGGCAGAGGCCGCCGCTGATCTGCGGAAGCGCCTGGGCGAGGTTCATTCCGAGCTCCACACCAAGGAGCGGGAGCGCAGCCATGCCACCCAGGAGCACGACCGCTTGGCGAAGGAGCTCGCAGACCAGGCGGAGAAGCACAAGGCGGTGGTGCAGCAGCTGAAGGACGACGAGACTCTCCTTTGGGCCGAGTTCGACACTCAGCGCTCGAACTGGGCCGAGAAGGAGAAGTTCCTAACGGATGGCTATGGCGAGATTGAAGACATGATCGAAGGTAAATCGTGTCTACCTTTGTACGGCCGCCAACTGCTGCACGAGCCGGCTTCTGGCTTCGAAATTCTTTGCTCTTCTTCTTGGACAAAATTCTTTCTTGGTCAGTATGTCGCCGTCAGCCAGGCCATCGAGGCGCGGCGCGATCAGCGGAGGCGGACAGGTGTTGACATCCCGCCAAACGCGCCTAGAAATCTTGGCGAGCAGCTTCTGGCCGTCAAGACGCGCTTGGATCCCGGTCGCCCTGTTCTCCGGCGCCTGCAACACGCCGAGTCTCAGGTGCTGGCCGCTCTTTGGAGAAACGCTCAGGTTCCGTGCACCCCCAGTCAGACTGCCCACTGGCTGGAGGTAGCAGTCGGGCGCTTCGAGGCCTAGAAGGGTGCCGCGGCTCGCGGGGGCACTTGGACGGCCTTGGAATTCGTCAAGGCCTGGTATCCGAGGCTGGATCTGGCCCAGCTGGCCACCTTCCGGTAGGAGGCTAGGCCTAAACTGGCGACGGTGAACCGCGAGCTCACCCATCGCGCGGCGGCAATCACCGAGTATGCCGACACCAACGTCTTCATCCCAAAACTGGATGATGACGGTGCTGAGGTGTTGCCCAACTGGTTCGGGCTATACCCGAAGGTGGAGGAGGACTCAGTGGAGGAAATCGCCTCCAGCGATGAGGGCGAGTATGAGGATGAGGACGGCGAAGACATCGCACTGGACAACGGAGCGACCAGCCGGCCCCAGCCTGATCAGGCCTTGACCAGTGGGCCGCGAGATGCCGCGCCGACTGTTGTCGGTGCCGACCAGGCGGAGACCCACCAATTGGCCGCTCCACCAACCGGCGCCTCTGCTTCCGCCCACATGTCGACTCCGCCTGCAGCTCCCCTGGCCTAGGCGGTCCTTTATCTTTCCTGATTTTCTGTCTTGTAACTTTTGAACAAGTTAAATTCACACAGTTCCACCCACTGGGGGTGTAATTCAAACTCTGTTGAATGCTTGTCCGTGAGCCTTTTGCTATTTAATTTGATTATTCTCGCGCAATTTTGTGCTCTTGCCGGGTTCTAACTTGGTTTTGCCTTTCTGTTCTTCTTGGCTTTTTCCTTTGCCGCCTTCCTTTGGCTGCCGCTCTGCAGTCTGTGGCCAGGTCATGGACTTGGCCATTTAGGATAGACAAGTACTTCGGCTGCCTAGAACATAGCAAGTCAAGTGAGAAGCCGGACGGTGAGGCGAGGAGTCGGCTTGGCCTATGTTGATGTTTTTTCCTTAGTCATTTTTCGTGTGGGCACCATTTCCTACCTTTAGCTCTTGCCAGCCGGATAGTTGCTCCGCGAGCTGTGGCTTAAAGCGAGAGAGGGCTTAGATGTCGGCACACTACTTTCCCGACTACAGGTGGCATCAACATAGGACAACGTGGCGAGCCCCCGGGCCGACTGGTCGGACTCGGTGCCGGGCGGAGGAATGAAATAACACATTCATAGGCATAATCTTATCATATAGATAAAAGGGTAGTCCTCGAGTGCTCCTCAAGGGGCCCATTGTCTTTGCATAACACAAAAGGTAGTGTGATACATACTGCATTAACTGTAAAATCTTTGAAGGAGGTTTGCGTTCCATGGGCGCTCTATTTCCTTGCCGGAGTCGTCCCTCTTGCGTGCCCTGGGCTTCTACGCGTCGATGATGTAGTAGGAGTCGTTGCCCAGGGCTTTGCTGATGACGAAAGGTCCTCCCAAGGGGCCGAGAGCTTTGTGTTGGCCGGTTGTTCGCTGGATCAGCCGGAGCACAAGGTCCCCCTCGTGGAAGGATCGTGGCTTGACCTTCCGACTATGGTAGCGGTGCAGGCCCTGCTGGTAAATGGTGGACCGGCTGAGTGCCAACAGCCGGGCCTCCTCCAGCAAGTCGACGCTGTCTTCTTGCACCTCCTTCGCCTCCGCCTCCGTGTACATGGTGACGCGAGGCAAGTCAAACTCGATGTCGGTTGGGATGATGGCCTCGGCCCCGTACACGAGGAAGAAGGGAGTGAAGCCGGTTGCTTTGTTTGGTGTAGTCCGGAGGCTCCAAAGGACGGTCGGCAGCTCTTCGATCCAGCAGCCAGCCGAGCGCTCCAGTGGCTCGACCAGTCAGGGCTTGATGCCGGACAGGATGAGGTCGTTTGCTCGCTCGACTTGGTCATTTGACTGCGGATGGGCAACGGATGCTACGTCCAGTCGGATGCCCTGCGTCGTGCAGAAACGGGCCAAGGCACCTTTGGCAAAGTTCGTGTCATTGTTGGTGATGATGATGTGCGGTACGCCGTACCGGACGGTGATATCTGCGATGAAGGTCACAACAGTCAGACCGCTGAGCTTCTTGATTGGCTTTGCTTCAATCCATTTGGTGAATTTGTCCATGGCAACCAATAGATGGGTCAAGCCGCCGTGTGCTGTCTTGAACGGGCCCACCATGTCCAGCCCCAAGATGGCAAACGGCCAGGTGAGGGGGATGGTCTTGAGTGCAGAAGCCGGCAAGTGTTGCTTGGAGCTGAAGCGTTGGCACCCAATGTATTTCTTAACCAAATCCTTGGGTCGTCCAAAGCAGTCGGCCAGAAGAATCCATGGCGGAAAGCTTTGGCGACAAGGGATCTGGAGGCTTGAAAGCACAAGTGCTCCCTAGGTGGTTTTGGTAATTAATGTCAACATATCTCTTGTTGGACTAACACTTTTATCTAGTATGTTTCAGATAAGTTCAACAATGGAGTGGCAAGGACTAAAAGATGTGGGAACTCCTTCAAGATGCTAGGGACAAAGGATTGGCTAAAGCTTCAAGCTCAAGACTCTTCATTTTACATTTTAGTGATCCAAGATCACATTGAGTCTATAGGAAAAGCCAATACTATCAAGGAGGGATGAGGTGTTGCTTAATGAGCCTCTTGCTTCATGTGCTTAGTGATATGCTCCAAAACCCTCAGCTACTTTCTCACATCCACATATGTCCTAAAACCTAAAGTCAAACTCGGCCCCACTGATTCTTCCTACCCGGCGCCACCGAGTTTGGATGTCTTAGCCACTGCCACAAACCCTAGGCAAATCAGTTCTACCGATAGGGATCTCAGTCTCACCGAGATGGGATTGTAATCTCTCTGTGTATGTCCACTATCAAAATCGGTCTCACCGAGTTTGAGAATCGGTACTACCGAGATTACAATGCAAACTTTCTGGTTAACTCATTACCAAAATCGGTCCCACCAAGTTTTAGTAATCGGTCCAACCGAGTTTGCCTGGCCAACTCTCTGGTTAAGTAATTACCAAAATCGGTCTCACCGAGTTTGTGTAATCGGTCTCACCGAGATTAGTTATGCCCTAACCCTAACCATATCGGTCCCACCGAGATGCAAGTCAGTCCCACCGAAAACCCTAACGTTCACTAGGTTTACTAAAATCGGTCTGACCGAGTTTGTTGATTCGGTCCCACCGAGATTGGTAAATTGTGTGTAACGGTTAGATTTTGTGTGGAGGCTATATATACCCCTCCACCTCCTCTTCATTCGGAGAGAGAGCCATCGACTGAACCTACACTTTCCATCATCCTATTTACGAGAGAGAACTACCTACTCATGTGTTGAGGCCAAGATATTCCATTCCTACCATATGAATCTTGATCTCTAGCCTTCCCCAAGTTGCTTTCCACTCAAATCTTCTTTCCACCGATTCAAATCCTATGAGAGAGAGTTGAGTGTTGGGGATACTATCATTTGAAGCACAAGAGCAAGGAGTTCATCATCAACACACCATTTGTTACTTCTTGGAGAGTGGTGTCTCCTAGATTGGCTAGGTGTCACTTGGGAGCCTCCGACAAGATTGTGGAGTTGAACCAAGGAGTTTGTAAGGGCAAGGAGATAGCCTACTTCGTGAAGATCTACCGCTAGTGAGGCAAGTCCTTCGTGGGCGACGGCATGGTGGGATAGACAAGGTTGCTACTTCATGGACCCTTCGTGGGTGGAGCCCTCCGTGGACTCACAAGAACCGTTACTCCCACGTGGGTTGAAGTCTCCACCAACGTGGAAATGCGATAGCACCACCTATCGGAACCACGCCAAAAACATCCGTGTCTCCAATTGCGTTTGAATCCTCCAATCCCTTCCCTTTACTTTCTTGCAAATTGCATGCTTTACTTTCCGCTGCTCATATACTCTTTGCATGCTTGCTTGTTATGTATTGCAAAAGTTAAACTTTGGCCTAAACTCCACTTAAACTTTAATAAGGTTAAAAACTGCAACTTTGGTACTTAGTGTCTAATCACCCCCCCCCCTAGACACCTCTTCTCGAGATCCTACAAGTCTGCATGGTGGCCACATTCGCCTTGGTGGATGTCTCTGAGGATTGCTTTGCCCTTCTCCGGCTCTACGCAACGCTGGAAGACGCCAGTCACGCTCCGCCTGACAAGCTCTCTGTTCACTATTGTGTATGCTGATTCCTGGCGTTGCACTTGCCGGGCTAGAATTTCGTAGGCTGGTAGTTCTCTGCTCACCAGGAAGTTGAGGATGGGCTGTGCCCAAGATGGTGCTTCTACCACTGTCATCACGACCACTAGTACCAAGGCGGTCGGGTTGGGAGGCGGCGGGTTGGAGCTAGCCGCTGCTTTGTGCGTTGTTGAAGTCCTAGGGCCGACTGCTGCAGCCCCTGAGCCAGGTTCAGAAGTCCCCGGGCCGGGTGCGACTGCTGAAGTCCCTAGGCCGTCTGTCGAAGTCCTCGGGCCGACTGCTGCAGCCCCCGGGCTGGGTTGTGAAGTCCCCGGGCTGGGTGCGAGTGCTGCAGTCTCCGGGCCGCCTGCCGAAGTCCCCGCGCCGACTGTTGCAGTCCACAAGCCGGATCCGACTGTTCTGGGGTCAGTCGGCACGACTCTGATTCTGGCAAAGGCTTGATAGACGGCTTGCGCAGGCACTGAAGGGATACGCCGGCTGGTATTGCTTACCGGGTGGAGCCAATCCGTGCCAGGGCATCAGCTTGCTCGTTGTCTGCCCATGGCACATGGAGAAACTCACACCCGTCAAAGTATCCGCTGATCTGCTGGACGAGGAAGCGGTAGCTCGCCATGTTTGCATCCTTGGCGTCCCAGTCGCCAGACGACTGCTGGACCAGCAAGTCCAAGTCGTCGTAGCACATCGCTTGGTGGATGCCGATCTCTTTGGCCAGTCGGAGCCCGTGGACGAGTGCCTCATACTCGGCCATGTTGTTGGAGGCGGCAAAGTGAATCTGCAGTGAGTACTTGAGCTTGTCGCCTTTGGGAGAGGTGAGGACGATGCCGAATCCCAAACCGGTGTGCATCTTTGAGCCGTCAAAGTGCATCCGCCAATGGGTGGAATCCAGCGCTGGTGGCAGGTACTGGGTCTCGGCCCAGTCGACGAGGAAGTCGGCCAACGCTTGGGACTTGATGGCGGTGAGAGGCTGGTAGAGGATGGTGTAGGGAGCCAGCTCGATGGCCCACTTCGCCACCCGATCTGATGCATCTCTATTGCCTATGATCTCGACAAGTGGGGCAGTGCAGACGACCGTGATGGGGTGCTCTTGGAAGTACTGCTTGAGCTTCTTGGCGGCAAAGTACACGCCATAGCACATCTTCTGGTAGTGGGGGTAGTTCTGCTTGGAGGCCGACAACACCTCACTCAGATAGTAGACGGGCCTCTAGACCGGCTGTGCCTTGACGTCTTCTGGGCGCTCAACCACGATCACGGTGCTGACCACCTGGCTGGTGGCGGCGATGTAGAGGAGCATGGGTTCCTTAGCAGCCAGAGCCGCCAGGACAGGCAGCGTGGTCTGCATCTTCTTGAGCTGGAGGAAGGCCTCGTCCGCCTTGTCATTCCACTCGAAGCAAGTGGTTTTCATCATTAGCTGGTACAGGGGAAGAGCCTTCTCGCCCAGCCGACTCATGAAGCGGCTGAGGGATGCTAAGCACCCGGTGAACTTCTGGACGTCTCGCAGCCGGGTGGGTCTCTCCATCCGCAATGGCCTTGATCTTCACACGGTTGCACTCGATGCCGCGTTTAGAGACAAGGAAACCAAGGAGCTGGCCATCTAGGACTCTGAAGACACACTTCTCTGGGTTGAGCTTGATTTGAAAACGGCGGAAATTATCAAAGGTCTCCTTGAGATCCTCCAGGAGGGTGCCGCGCTTCTCCGTCTTCACCACAATATCACCTACATAGACGTGGGCATTTCTACCGAGTTGCTTGAGGAGGCACTTCTGCGTGCAATGCTGAAATGTGGTGCCAGCATTTCTCAAGTCGAACGTCATGGTCAGATAGCAGAAGGCTCCGAATGATGTGATGAAGAAGATCTCCAGCCAGTTGGCCGGGTTCAGCTTGATCTGGTGGTAGCCAGAGTAGGCATCACAATATCTCACATCCGGGTGTGGAGTCAATCACTTGATCTATCCGAGGTAGAGCAAACGGATCTTCGGGGCAGGCTTTGTTGAGGCTGGTGTAGTCAATACACATGCGCCACTTGTTGTTCTTCTTCAATAGAAGGACTGGGTTGGCAAGCCACTCTGGATAAAACACTTCCATGATGAAGTCGGCTGAGAGAAGCCAGGCTATCCCTTCACCAACAATTCTTCTCTTCTCTTCTGACAGGCGGCGTAGGGGTTGCTTGACCGGCTTTGCATCCGGCCTGACATGTAGCTTGTGCTCGGCAAAATCCGTCGGAACACCCGGCATGTCCTTGGGGGACCATGCGAAGATATCGCGATTCTAACGGAGGAAATCGACGAGCTCGCTTTCCTATTTGCTATCGAGGTTCGTCCCTACGACAGTGTGCCTCTCCGGGTGCTCTGGATCTAGGGCAATCTTCTTGGTCTCTTTGGCCGGCTGGAAGGAACCCTGAGTCTCCGACTCCTTGGGGTTAGATGACAGGTCCGGCTGCTTGCTGGCCATGGCCACAACCCGATCAAGGAGACACTTTTCTTTGGAAATGACAAGGGACTCGGCCAGCTGACTGCTGTCCACGGCACACGCGACCGACTTCTGGTAGTCGCAGGCAATGGTGTTGATGCCCTTGGGACCCGACATCTTCATCTTGAGGTAGGCGTAGTGGGGCACCGCCATGAACTTGGCAAGGGCTGGCCGGCCCAGGAGCTTGTGGTAGGGGCTTTCCAGGTCAACCACCTCGAACCAGATTGGCTCACGGCGGAAGTGATCTTTGTCTCCGAACAGGACATCTATCTTGATCTTGCCGATTGGAGAGCAGGACAGCTCGGGTACAATGTTGTGGAAGACAGTCCGACTGAGCTGCAGTTGCTTCTCTTTGATGCCCAACTTCTCCATGGTGTCGCGGTAGAGGATGTTGATGCTGCTACTGCCGTCTATCAGAATCCGGGAGAAACGGGAGGCCCGCCTCTCTATTGCGAAGGTTGATTCTAGCACCATGGCATAGGCACCCGAGATGGCATTACGGCCAGGTGGTCAGCACGGCTCCAGGTGATGGGCTTCTCGGACCAATGCATGAGTTGTGGGACCTCTGAAGAAACAACATTCACCTTACGATGTTGCTGCCGTTGACTGTGCTTGTCATCAGCCACACTTCTGAAGACGACGTAGGCTCCATGCTCTTCAGGGAACTCATCTTGAACTGCGCCGACTGGCCGGACCGCCGGCTGCTGAGGAGGCGGAGCCGGCGGGCCAGCAGGTGGAGGAGGCAGGCCTTCGCCCTTGGCAATTCGGGTGAGCCAGTGGCACTTCCGAGTGGTGTGGTTGGATGGCTTCGCGCCGCTGTGGAACTTGCAGGGAGCATCAAGGGTTTGCTCAAAGGAGAAGGCGGGCAACCAAGCAGGCTTGACGCCTTTCTAACGCTTGGGGCCTGGTTGCCCCTCCGGCTGCTGGTCTTCGACTGTTGCCACCTGCCGGCTGATAGAAGCCGACTGTTGGGCCTTGCGCTTGTTGTTATTCGGCTGTTGGCGCCGGTTGGAGTCGCCAGCCGGCGTCCGAGGAGCCGGCGGGGTCACCTTCCCGGACGCGTCTACTTGCAGCTCCGACTTCATGGAGGAGTCGGTGGTGGCGTACTTGTCTGCTATGATCAGTAGCTCATCGAGTGTAGCCGGCTCGTCGTAGAGGAGCTTGTGCTTGAGCAGTGTGCCTTCTCTGCACCCAGCGGTGAAGTACTCTATGGCTTTCACCTCGTGCACCCCTTCGCAGGAGTTGCCAGTTCAGCCCACTGCATCAAGTAGTCGCAGGTGGACTCAGTCAGACCTTGGACGCACAGGGAGAGCTGGCAGGGCTTGGGCGGCCGCTTGTAGGTGCTGGTGAAGTTGCGGATGAAGACATCGGCAAAGTCCAGCCATATGTTGACGCTGTAAGGCTTGAGGCTATTCAGCCATGTCCGGGCCGCGCCCTGGAGCATGAGCGGAATGTACTTCACGGCAACGCGCTTGATGTCGTTTGCTATGTTGATGGCGGTGGAGTAGTCGACCAGGCAATCTTCCGTCTTCACGGATCCGTTGTACTTGGGAGTGTCTCGTGGGAGCGAGAACCCTTTGGGGAATGGCTCGTCGCGAATGCGGGGGCCAAAGCAAGGCGGGCCGATTGCATCTTCTTCTTCTACCGCCAAGGATCGGGCCAGACGATCGATCCGGTGGCGGGCGCCATTCTCTTCGACTCCTTCATGGTGGCCCAGTCGGCCTCCGAGAGTCGGATGCTCGACAGGCGGCGGGGAAGCGCGCCTCTCCCTGCGAGGAGGAGGCGGGCGATTTTCCCGTCGTTCCACTGCTTGTGGGCGGCCGTCTTGGTCGCGCTCGATCATGATGCGGGTGTGCCGACTACGGCTAGCAGCCGGCTATTTGTCTCGCCAGCCGTGAGCGCCGCCTATCGGGGACCGCGTGGTCGTCGGGAGGGTTCTCGGCTTGCACGGCTGCCGCATCGAGGAGCTGTTGGACGCGCGCCGTCATGCAACGTTGCTCGTCGCCCTCCAGGTGGTCCGGCTCGTCTGCCGCCGCTTGGGCAACGTGTAAGTTCTCCAACGGGGTGGCGTAGACCGGGTGTTCGGCTCCCAGCATGCTGGCGATGGCTGCGCCGCGCTGCCGGACCGTGCCACCCGGCTAGGCTCGCCACCAGCCGGCGTGCCGCACACGGCGCGGTCGATCTCGCGCTAGTAGGCTTTAGTGAGGCGTCTCATGGCCGCCAGCTAGTTGGCGCTGTCGAGGCCACGGACGCGGACAGACCCCGCAGTGCCGCTTGCAGCGGGTCCTGGTCGGCCCCGTCGGAGGCTCCGTCATGCCCGCCGCCTCCGTGACGGTGCTGGCGCTGCTATCCGCAAGAGGGAACGGGTCGTCGATGATCACCACATGATCCGGGAAGGCATCAGAGGGCGCGGCGTCGGCATCGATGATCATGTCGACAGGCGGGTTGGTGGAGCCGACGGACTCCAGGTCGGAGGCAGGCTCGTTGGCGATGTGGAGCTTGCCAAGGAGGTCGACGAGGCAGCTCTCAGCGCTGGCCGTTCCCGCGTCGGGCGCGGGCTCGTCGGAGAGGCGGATCCCGCCGATGAGATTAGTGAGGCAGCTGGCGGCGCAAGCGGCTTCGACGCTGCGCAGCGCGTCGACGCAAACACCGTCGGGCGTGCCGGGCTGGCTGTGCTCGCCAGGAAGGAATAGGGTTCCCGTCCAGAACGTGTTTTCGGACGACGGTGCACCTAGCCCCATGAAGGGTGCCAAATGTCGGGGATATCTGGCGACATATGCCAACGAATGGCTTATCATGGAGGGGGTCAAGAGTACGTCGCCGGGCCCTAGAAGCGGGAGTGAGCGAGACCGCATACGCCTGCGAATCTGACCCAGGTTCGGGGCTCTCCGTGGATATAACACCCCTAGTCCTGCTTTGCGGGGTCTCCGCATGATGACTATCGTCAATAGAGTGGCTACAAGATTGCTCCTTGAGTTCTTTCGGCTAGAGGAAGAAGAAGGGCAAGGCTAGCTCTATTTTCTCTTTCTATGGGTGTGTGTGCGATCTCTAAGGTTCTGAACTCTTTGCATGGGTGAGCCTGGGGGATTTATATAGGCCTACCCCCAGGGGTACAATGGTAATCTGGCCGGGTATAGGACCCGGTCGTCAGTGTCTCTGGGCGCCGGCTTCTCCGCTGGCTGCTGGGGCCCGCCGCTTGGTGGGTCCCGCCCGCCGCCGCGATCTTGACCGACAGGTAGTGCCCGCCGCTTGGTGGTTCCCGCCCGCCGCCACGATCTTGGCCGACAGGTAGTGCCCGCCGCCTGCGGGCCATGTCGACCGCTTTATATTGTAGCCTTGCTCCTGATGACGGAGGCTTTGTCGGGGGGAGCGTGGCTACAGTCCCGCCGCCTGGCAGTCGTTCACTTTAGCCACACCCCACCTCATCTGATTAATGGCGCACAGACTTTGAGGGGAGGGAGGGCCGCCTGCTGAGAGTCGGCCCGCCCTCGAGGTCGCCTGCTTGGGATTCGCCGCCTTCTGATGGCTCACAGACAGGTAGGGCCCACCGCCTGCGGGCCATACCGACCGCCTATTGTGGGAGCACGGCTCCCTCTGACGTAGGTGATGTCACGGGCTGTGTGGCAACAGTGTCGCGCCGGGCGAGGGGTGTTCGCTTGGTACACCCGCACTGTGGCCACGCTCTGCCCTGGATTCGGGGGTGGCAGGTTGTACTGTAGCCACGCCCCGTCTCGTCACGGTAATGGGATGCAATCTTTGAGGGGTCGAGGGGCCGCCTGACAGGAGCCGGCCCCCTCGTCGCCACCTTCTGAGAGCCGGCCGCCCACTGGCAGCCGGCCTGTCGGACCAGGCGGCCTAAAGGGTTGATCTTTCGTCCGGGACGTGTGAGGGGCGCAGCTAGCCTCGATGTCTTGAAATACCATGGGGGGCTGCGTGGTCATTTACTCCGACACCTGGAGATTGTGAACCTCTGAAACTCTCGTCATAATTCTTGCTCTGTTGTGGCTCCGATTCCTCAAGAAATTGAGGATTTATTAATATGTTTAAGCTATTTTTATTATTCAACACCTGCCTAGATCATCTAATCTCCCGGCTCATCTTTGCACTAAGCGGGCATGTTCCCTTCAAATGATCGAGGTTTTGACTGATACTAAACCTACTTTCAATTAGGGCATCTCCAGCCGTTCGGCCCCCCAGGGCGCCTAAATAGAGCGGCCTGGGGGCGTGCCGACGCTAGTTCGGCCCCTGGGGGCGGCCTAGCTCGATCACGCCCCCACGCCCGGCCCAGGATGCGGGAAATTTAAACTTAGTCGTTCCGCTCTCAAAAGACGCCGCAAATCCGGCGATCGGACGTAGTCTGGCGTTACAAAAATGAGCGCTGCCGCCGCAAGTTCGCGTCGCAATGATTCACTCGGCGAAGTCGGCTCGGTGTTGGCGGAGTCGGCGTCGCGAGCTCGTCGGTGTCGGAGCTGCTTCGGTCTGGGCTGCGTCGGTAGCGGCTTTGCACTTCTTGGGCGGCGATGTAGGGCGTCGTTCGAGCTTAGCGTCCGTGTGGTCGTGGGCGTCGTCGGCGTCGTCGGCGTTGCCGTCGGCGGCTTCGTTCGAGGATGAGGCCGCGCTGCACCAGGTACCACGCCTTGAGCTTCTCGTCGTTGCTCTGGAGCATGTCCGCCCCGCCCATCAGAAAAGCCATGTCGGTGTTCCTCTTTTTCGCAGCGACGTTCGTCCGGAGCAGGTCGAGCTTGATGGCGTTGTTCTTCATTAGCGACGACCACCGCGCCTCGGTCTTCTCTTCGTCGGAACAGGAGCCGGCTCCTCCTCCTCCTCCTCCTCCTCGTCCTCCTCCTCCTCCTCGGGTTCCTGCGCGTCGTCGCCGTAGACGTAGCCGAGCTCGGCCTCCATGTTGCCGCTGAGGTCCACTACCTGCGTCTGGGTGGCGAACCCGGAGACGCGGCGGCCGCGGTCGATCTGTCGCGATGATGTCGTCCATGTCGGCTCCGTGTCGCCGGTGTCGCCGAGGTGCGAGAAGGGTAGCGGTCCACGGTAGAGATGGGGCGTCGGTGTGGACGCGTGAGGCGGCGGGCGGCGGTAGTTGTATGGAGAATGCGCCCGCGAAAGCGGCGAGGCGTCGCGGCGTGTGAGGTGACCATGAGGAAGGTCACGTTTGGGTTGAACCCGCGTCGCGGCGTCGCCCGTCGGTGTAGCCGGCGACGATGAACCCCATGGAGATCCGGCACCTTGTCGTCCCGAGGCGTCGGGCGTGGTGACGACGGGTGGATTCATCCCGCTGGTCGACCGATGAGGAAGACGCCGCTGCGTGCCGCGTTGTCGCGGGCCTTCTTGGCTATGGCCTGTTCGCCTGGCCGGTGATCGCTTCAGCCGCTGAACTTCCACCCTCCACTCGGCATTTAGCGGGCCGGTGGCTTCGATGGCGGCGCCCTCGGCTTCTCTGCCGGGTGAGCCCGGCGCCTTGATCGCCGCCAGCCTTGGCATAAGCGCTAACCCGGCATGGCGTACTTCTTCGCGGCGGCGGGAGGGTTTAAGCGGGAGAAAGGGAAGAATGGCGGGAGGAAGCGGCGGCGGGAGAGATCTGCGAGGAAGCGTCAAGCGGCGGGAAAAGGCCCTCGTGTCGCCTTGAGGCGGGCCGACGCCTTTTGCTTGTCTCGCGCCCCCACCGGCGCGGGTTGACTGGGACACCGATTTTGGCCCGAGCCGTGGCAGAACACGGGGCCTTGTTGGGGCCTTTTTCTTGGCCGTGTGAAAATCGTCTGAGGAGGGCTGTTAGAGGCGGTGGAGATGCCCTTAGTAGCACTGTCACAACTGATTCTCAAAAAAAAAAGAAAAAAGTAGCACTGTCACAACTCACAAGTGCGCTATCGTTGAATAAAGATTTCCAAATTTCAGAGAAAAAAAGGGTCTTTTAATACCGGACTCCCTGAACCAGGCCTCGCATTTTCGCTGATCGACAGCGGTACTAAAATAGAGATAGCATTTGCACGCATGCACTCGGCTTCAGCAACTCCTTGGAGACACCGGAAAAAAGAAGAGGCTGAGGTGGAACGTGTGTGCCTCGGAACAAAGATTCCCGTGGTGGCCAGAGCACAGAAGCGTGTATACCGCCGGACCCACGTGCCCGGCACCGGCACGAGGAGGCGCCGGCTCGCCGGTCACGACCACATGCCCGTGCCGTCCTCCGGCCTCTGCGCTCGGCGCCAGCTGCGGGATCCGTGCATCCGACGATCCATATGGAGAAACCACGCGACGCGATGCCGGGGAACCGTGCTGTTATTAGCTGCTTTGACTTGCCGTTTTGTTAATCCCGCATGGGGTGGATCGAGCGCTGGCTAATGCGGTGTGGGGATTGATGCACATGCTCGTGTTGGCAGTTGGCGTGTGCTTCGGCACAGGTCAAATCTGAAAGTTAAGCAAGGGCGAGGCCATGACGGCAGAAACTCCACGAGCGTTCTATCTTTTTGTGAGTGTGTGAGAGCAATTTTTTGTTGATAACTTGCCAAGCTGACCACTTGGTAGTGTGTGTGAGCAATGTTCGGTTTGCATAGCACATTTTTGAAGCACCTCTTGGCATGGCTATAGAAAAATGCTTAAATTAGCCATTTTTAGCGAGTCAAGCCCGAGCGGGTGCAAAAAGGCTGCACCGAGTGCACGTGATGCCTCTAACAGTGCGTCTGGTATGTAGGTTTGCACGTGTTTATGTTCTACTACATCATGTGTAAAATTCGGTGAAGAAAAACATTCCTAATGCTCTAGGATAAATAAACATCAAAACTCCCAAAAGATTATTTCTGAAAGTATTTTGGAGCATTGTTTTTTCCCAAAGCAATCAGAATGTTTTTTCTTCATTAAAATTTGCAGGTACTTAGAACATCCAACAATGTGTTAAAAAAATTCAGAATCTCTTGATTTTTGCCCATGTTTTTATTTTATTGCTCAGAGAAAAAAAACAGTTTAGAGGATAAGCATGCCTTTTGGACCTGAACACCTTATCTGCAGCTGGTCTGCGAAAGCTATATATCACATGTATGGAGCGACACAGGCGAATCGCCTACATGGCGATGGGCATGGGCTTGCCAAATAGCAGGAGACCTTTAAACGTCTATATGCTCCCGTGTATTTTTAGCACCAGTATTTGGCAGATATTCGTACAAATTGTTCTAGGAATAGGATTTATGGTTTATAATGTTCTTTGAATCTTTTTCCCCGTGTCCTTCTCTTTTCCAACTTTATTTTATCTGTTTCTTCTTTCTTTTTCATCTTTTTGTCTTCTCATTCTCATGTTTCCTTAAAATAAATATGAGAACACTGTTAGAACTATAAGAATATTTAGTTTACATTATTTTTCACATTCTTATTCTTATTATTCATATTTCTATTTTTACCTTTTATATTTTCCATTTCCATGTGCTTTCCTTTTTGACGTTTTGTTTTTCTATTTTTCCCTATTCATCTTTTTCGAAAAATATGTAATGTTTTTTAACTGGATGAATTTGTTCTGAAATGCTCAAAAAAATTAAAAATGACGCCAATTTCTTTTAGTGCTTGAAAATTTTTTAATCACATGAATATTCTTAGGTAAATGAATATTTTGTTAAACGTGCGTGAACATTATAAAACTTAATAGGACACTTTTAAAAACTAAATTAACATTTTAATATATAGGAACACCTATGTAAACAAATGGTTATTTTCTAAAACATATGTGAATGCTTTTTAAAATTACCTGACCATTTTTAATCATGCATGAGCAGTTTTAAGAAATACATGAATATTTTCAAAATATGTGAAACTTTTTTCAAAAAAGCACATGAACATTCCCTAAACACATGTGAGCAGCCGCAATGTTGGGCCCGACCCACTGCAGGCGAGCGCTCCGTCTGCGTCGCTAATGAAGGGGCACCCTATGTCTCGCTTTAAGCGAGACATAGGGTAACCATCGCGTCAGGGCATCTCCGGATGGGCTGGCCCAGCAACATTGGACTGCACATCCTCGTTTTTCTTTACTGTTTTTCTTTCATGTTTTTTGTTTCTTTTCTATATTTGTTTTTTTGTTTTGTTTACACTTCCAAAAATTACAAACATATATATTAAAAAATTAAAAATATTTTCCTTAATGTCTTGAAAAATGTTAATCATGCATTTGAAAATGTTAAATCCGTAGGAAAAAATGTTGACCATGTATACGGAAAATGTTGAAGAAGTATTTGAAACATATTGAATACATATTAAAATATGTTGAATGAGTATTTGAAAAATGTTGAACATGCATATTTGAAAATGTTGAATAATTATTAAAAATGTTGAACGAATATTTGAAAAATGTTGAACAAGCGTTCGGACAGTGTTGAACGTGTATGTATAAAAAAGTCATAACTTATAAAAATTGATGATTTTTTATGTCATGTATATAAAAATGTTAATCAACCAATTCAAAACAAATGTTGAACAAGTATTTGAAAAATCTTTATCAAGCATTTAGAAATGTTAAATGTGTATATAAAAAATGTGGAACATGTATTAAAAGAATGATGACATTTTTTATCATGTATATAAAAATGTTAATCAAGCATTGAAAAAGCGTTGAACAAGTGTTTGAAAAATGTATATTAATCGTTTGGAAAATGTTAAATGTGTATAGAAAAATTGTTGACCATGTATTCAACAAATTATAATCCTTTTATTTGCAAACTGTTAATCAAGCATTTTAAAAAATGCTTAAAATGTATATAAAAAATGTTGACCATGTATTCCAAAATAGTTAATGTTGTATTTGAAAAAATGTTAACCAAAAGTTTGAGAATGTTAAAATGTGTGTAGAAAAAATGTTGATCATGTGTTACAAAAATGTTTAATTTGTATTGAGAAAATGTTAGAAGTGTATTAGAAAAATGTTTTTGACATATACAAAAAATGTAGAATAATAACCAAAAGAACAAAAAATGAAAAAATAAACAACATAAGAAAGGGAAAAAGAAAAAATGCCAAAAAAATATTAAAAACGATGAAGAAAAGCATGAAAAGAAAACGAAAAAACAAAAAGAAACAAAGAAACCGGCTCGAATCCTTAAGAAAGACAGATGCCCCCCTTTGGCCGCATGGACCTGGTGGGGTGCGGCCACCCTGGCCATGTAGGCCTAGGGCACCCACTAAGGGTCCATGTGGCCCTCTGGGTAGGTGAGCCTCTCTAGTGGACCCCGAGAACCTTTCGGGACCTCCCGGTACATTGCGTGCAAACCCTCGAACTATTATGGTACTTCGGATATCACTTTCCATATATAAATCTTTACCTCCGGACTATTCCGGAGCTCCTTGTGATGTCTCGGGTCTCATCCGAGACTATGAACTACTTTTGCACTCACCATATGTATATCCCCATACTACCCTAGCGTTACGGAAACTTAAGTGTGTGACCCTATGGGTTTGGGAACATGCATATATGACCGAGACTCCTCTCCGATCAATAATCAATAGCAGGGTCTGGATGCCCATATTGACTCCCACATATTCAATGAAGATCTTTATCGGTTTGAACCATGATGTCAAGGATTCAGAAAATCTCGTATATGATTCCCTTTGTCTGGCAATATGCTACTTGCGTGAGAATCGATCTTCGGTATTGCCATACCTATAGTTCAATCTTGTTACCAGCAAGTCTCTTTACTCGTTCCGTAATACAATCCCGTGACTAAACACATTAGTCACATGGTTGCAAGATATTCATGATGTTGTATTACCCGGAGGGCCCGGAGATATCTTTCCGTCACGCGGAGTGACAAATCCTAGTATCGATTCATGCAACCTAAAAAACACTTCCTGAGGTACCTATAGAGCACCTTTATGATCACCCGGTTAAGCAGTGACGTTTGATAACCCACAAAGTATTCTTCCAGTATTCAGGAGTGGCATGATCTCATGGTCTAAGGAATAGATACTTGATATGAAGAAAGTTATAGCAATTAAACTAAGTGATGCGATATGATGTTAAGTTTACTGGGTCCGTTCATCACATCATTATCCTAATGATGTGATCTTGTTATCAAATGACAACTCACGTCTATGGTTAGAAAATCTTAACCATCTTTGATCAACGAGCCGGTCTAGTAGAGGCTTACTAGGGGCACAATATTCGTTTATGTATCCACACATGTATTTATGTTTCCGGTCAATACAATTCTAGCATGGATAATAAAAATTTATCATGAACATGGAAATATGATAATAACATCTTTATTATTGCCTCCAGGGCATATTTCCAACAGTCTCCCTCTTGCACTCGAGTCAATAATCTAGTTTACATCATAATGAATTTAACACCCATAAAGTTATGGTGTTGATCATGTTTTGCTGATGGAAGAGGTTTAGTCAACGGGTCTGCCACATTCAGATCCATGTGAACTTTGCAAAGCTCCATGTCTCCTTCCTTGATGTAATCACGGATGAAGTTGAAACGACATTTGATATGCTTGATCTTTTTGTGAAATCCGGGCTCCTTGGCAATGGCAATGGCGCCAGTGTTGTCACAATAGATAGTCATGGGATTTGATGCACTAGAAACCACTCCTAGATTGGACATGAACTCCTTCATCTAGACTCCTTCCTGCGCTGCTTCCGAGGCAGCTATATATTCCGCCTCACATGTAGATGCTGCTACCACGTTCTTCTTGGAGCTACTCCAACTGACTGCTCCACCATTCAAAACAAATACGTATCTGGTTTGAGACTTCGATTCATCTGGATCAGCGTCAAAGCTAGTATTGACATAACCCTTTATGACGAGCTCTTTATCACCTCCATAAACAAGAAACATTTCCTTGCTCCTCTTTGGGTACTTAAGGATATTTTTTCCCGTTGTCCAGTGTTCCACTCCTGGATCACTCTGGTACCTCCCAGCCAAACTTATAGCAAGGCACACGACATGGAATACATGATAGAGCCTATGGTTGAGGCACAGGGGACGACTTTCATCATTTTTCTTTCTTCTGCCGTGGTCGGGGTTTGAGTCTTACTCAACTTCACACCCTGCAACACAGGCAAGAACTCCTTCTTTGACTGGTCCATTTTGAACTTCATGAAAACCTTGTCAAGGTATGTACTGTGTGAATGTCCAATCAGGCGTCTTGATCTATTTCTATAGATCTTGATGCGCAATATGTAAGCAGCCTCACCGAGGTCTTTCATACAAAAACTCTTGTTTAAATAACCCTTTATGCTTTCCGGAAATTCTATATTGTATTTCCAATCAATAATATGTCATCCACATATAGTATTATAGAAATTCTATAGAGCTCCCACTCACTTTCTTTTAAATACAACCTTCTCCATAAGCTTGGATAAATCCGAAAGCTTTGATCACCTCATCAAAGCGAATATTCCAACTCCGAGATGCTTGGACCAGTCCATAAATGGATCGTTGGAGCTTGCGTACCTTATTAGCATCCTTAGGATCGACAAAACCTTCTGGTTGCATCATATACGACTCTTCCTTAAGGAAACCATTAAGGAACGCTGTTTTGACATTCATCTGCCAGATTTCATAATCAAAAAATGCAGCAATTGCTAACGTAATCCTAATAGACTTCAACATCGCTACAGGTGAGAAAGTCTCATCGTAGTCAACCCCTTGAACTTATCGAAAGACCCTTTGCGACAAGTCGAGCTTTAGAGACGTTGACATTACCATCAACGCCCATCTTATTCTTAAAGATCCATTTGTTCTCAATGGCCTTTCCGTCATTAGGTTAGTCTACCAATGTCCATACTTGGTTTTCGTACATGGAACATGGATCCTATCCGGATTTCATGGCCTCAAGACATTTGTCGGATTCCGAGCTCATCATTGCTTCTTCATAGTTCGTAGGTTCACCGTTGTCCAACAACATGACTTCCAGGACAGGATTGCCATACCATTCAGGGGCGGTACATGTCCTGGTCGACCTACGAAGTTCAGTAGCAGCTTGATTCGAAGTTTCATGATCAACATCATTAGCTTCCTCTCTAGCTGGTGTAGGCGTCATGAGAACTTCTTTCTGCGATGCGCTACTCTCCAATCCCTCGGGGAAGACTGTCTCGAGGGTCCCATATGCGAAGAGATTTGATTGACATCATTAGAGAGGGATATTCCCAGCAATGCCATCAACTTTGTTTAGGCTATTGTCTCCTTAAGGTTGAACAATCACCGGAATGATAGATTTATTTGACCATCATACAACACAACCGTGATGACCGCGTTAGAGGATCCTAACGATGGCAAAGAGTGAAGGGAAAGATGCATGAAGAAGTTGATAACCTAAACTAGGATGCGTCGGCCATCCACTATAGCGTGTCTCATCCCCAGACATATCCATTGTTGATGCGCAGAAGCAGCTGCCAGAACTAAGAGCTCAGGCCGACTCGGCCGAGATCATGCTCGTATAGGTATTTTGTGTGATAAAATCTAGTCAATGTCCATCACTATTTTTAGAGGATCTTCCAAATCCATTTGAGAAGGCAGTGTTTATAACTTTATATTCAAAATACCTATAAGCCTTGGTATTTTCTTTCTCATTAAGTGCTAGAGATTATTATCTTTGCCTAATAACAGTATTGATTCATGCAACAAATGCAAAGATGTTTCTATTGAAAAATATTTCCTTCCTATTAAGATAATACAAATGAGAAATCTAAACATGAACTTCAAACAACATATTATCACGGACATCTAGATGAGCATGGGAAAATAATGAAAAATATGCTTAGAAATTGTCTACCTCATGGACTAGATGGTTGGCTAAATTTGCACATTATTTTATGTTCGATTAAATCGTATATCCGGAATGTTAGAGTGAGTTGCAAGTGGACATTTATGACCATGACACAAGTTCAAGTAAAGAAGCTTTTGAACAACTTGTGTCCAATGACATACCGAAGGAGGTCCAACTATAAAAAACATAAACTCTATCGAGTTTAAATGCCAGGATTGATATGCTTCATTTAGCTCTCATACTGTTTTTATTGGTCAACTTGTTGAAGAAAATAAAGATGAACTTAATGCCGTCAACGCTTTAAGACAAGGCGTAAGATTGCTCGACGCACTGCAACATTATGCCTGCATGGCTCCTGCGGAGAAGCCCCTCGCCCAACCCCTCCCTGATGTAGACCGAACCTCGTGGCGGGATCCGATCCGTTGTTGCGGCCCAATCTTTCACGACACACCACCACCACCGGCAACCTCTCGCCCGCGCACGCTATGTACATGAAGTAGAGGGTTTGAACCTTCTTGACCCAAAGACGAGAAAACCAATCTCGTGAAGGTACTCACGCGCAAAACAATTTCCACGAAGAGAAATCGCAACACAGAGGTTTTCTAAAGATCCCTCCAAAACTTGATATGGGTGTCTACCCTGAAAAACACATCGTGTCTATTTCATCAAAAAATAACCTCCTTTTACATCCATGCACCATGGCTTTAAATAACTAACAGGAACCTCGCCTAAACCCCTCACGCACGCACTCAACTTTGGAAAGAAAATAAACTAGTATAAAATATAAGAGTCCAACCTTTTTACATCTCAGATTGGATTTTCTAGCTAGCTTAACCCTGTACGCCATCTTTCTTTCTGGTGGGCCCCATCCTATTTCCTTTAGAGATAAAAAACTCCATGCATTAAGTCTCCTTCCCGTATCTATCTTGTAAGCCTTCTTGCATGGCAGGAACAAATATAGTATACGTTGCCTTGCCTTGTATTTGTAGTTATCAAACATACATGATCGCTTTCCTTTTTTGCAACTCCATGAAAAGACCTTCCATGCAAGAACGCATGCATCACTTTGCTTCATACTAGTCCATTGTATCAACTCCATGCTTGCTCCCCTAGCAGCCCACGTGTAGTCTCATGATCAACAATAATTAGAGCTTTATCTTGAACCAGTGGCGGAGACAGGGGGGACCAGCAGGGGCCCTGGCCCCCCCTGACATTAGGAGTTTGCTGCTAATTCACTGATGAACAGTGCGTAATTAGCAATTTTTTGATGCTTAAAGTCTATTTTTTCTATGCTTTGGCCTTCCCCAACCTATTTTGACTGTAGTCGGCCCCCCTGATTCAAATTTCCTGGCTCCGCCACTGTCTTGAACAATACCAGTAGCATATTCGACCATAGATATAGACTTTGTTTTGTCAGCAGCGACCATCATAAATAAATTACACACGGTCATATCATCCTCTCCCCCTTGCAATGAAACCGTCCTTGGTTTCGAGTCGATTTGTTCAGCAATATTCTTATCTACAGACTGCACCATGATTGTAGAAATTTTACCAGCTTGAACCTCCTTCTTCGTTGCTTCTCCCTCCTCTTTTATCTTTTCCTGATGTTCTTTTCTCCAAGCAATAAAACTCTCCTCACCCATGGGCACAAGCATGCACTTCTTACCCTTCTTAATGGTATATCTGTGTGTTTGACCATCATACGCAATATCGTGCTCTTTGTACCATGGCTTGCCCAACAACAAGTGACATGAAACCATCGGTGCCGGAATCACATCACACAAAACCTCACAAAAATAATTGTCCAACAAAAACGGTACCTTGGTTTGTTGCGTGACAGTGAGCTCTTCTTGACCCCAATGAAACAAATATGGTTGTGATCGTGGTGTCATTGGTAGATTCAGCTTCTCCACCATCTCGATGCTTGCAGCATTGATCAAATTCATGTGATCGATCGTCATAGCACATGATCTCTCTCTCACCACCACACGGGTGTGAAAAAGCCCGCCCAAATGACCTTCCTCCTCGGCTGAAATCCATAACTTAACTTCTTGAATGACGATGCCCTCGCCATCTTCTCCATAGTGTCGTGAACAACCTGATGCTCTGAATACCACCTGATGTAGACCGAACTTCGTGGCGGGATCCGATCCGTTGTTGCGCCCCGATCTTTCACGACACACCACCACCACCAGCAACCTCTTGCCCGCGCACGCTATCTACACGAAGTAGAGGGTTTGAACCTTGCGGCCCAGCACGAGAAAACCAATCTCGACGAAGGTACTCACGCGCAAAACAATTTCCACGAAGAGAAATCGCAACACAGAGGTTTTCTAAAAATCCCTCCAAAACTTGATACGGGTGTCTACTCTGAAAAACACATCGTGTCTATTTCATCAAAAAATAACCTCCTTTTACATCCATGCACCATGGCTTTAAATAACTAACAGGAACCTCGCCTAAACCCCTCACGCACGCACTCAACTTTGGAAAGAAAATAAACTAGTATAAAATATAAGAGTCCAACCTTTTTACATCTCAGATTGGATTTTCTAGCTAGCTTAACCCTGTACGCCATCTTTCTTTCTGGTGGGCCCCATCCTATTTCCTTTAGAGATAAAAAACTCCATGCATTAAGTCTCCTTTCCGTATCTATCTTGTAAGCCTTCTTGCATGGCAGGAACAAATATAGTATACGTCGCCTTGCCTTGTATTTGTAGTTATCAAACATACATGATCGCTTTCCTTTTTTGCAACTCCATGAAAAGACCTTCCATGCAAGAACGCATGCATCACTTTGCTTCATACTAGTCCATCGTATCAACTCCATGCTTGCTCCCCTTGCAGCCCACGTGTAGTCTCATGATCAACAATAATTAGAGCTTTATCTTGAACAATACCAGTAGCATATTCGACCATAGGTGTAGACTTTGTTTTTTCAGCAGCGACCATCATAAATAAATTACACACGGTCATATCATCCTCTCCCCCTTGCAATGAAACCGTCCTCGGTTTCGAGTCGATTTGTTCAGCAATATTCTTATCTACAGACTGCACCATGATTGTAGAAATTTTACCAGCTTGAACCTTCTTCTTCGTTGCTTCTCCCTCCTCTTTTATCTTTTCCTGATGTTCTTTTCTCCAAGCAATAAAACTCTCCTCACCCATGGGCACAAGCATGCACTTCTTACCCTTCTTAATGGTATATCTGTGTGTTTGACCATCATACGCAATATCGTGCTCTTTGTACCATGGCTTGCCCAACAACAAGTGACATGAAACCATCGGTGCGGAATCACATCACACAAAACCTCACAAAATAATTGTCCAACAAAAGCGGTACCTTGGTTTGTTATGCGATGTGAGCTCTTCTTGACCCCAATGAAACAAATATGGTTGTGATCGTGGTGTCATTGGTAGATTCAGCTTCTCCACCATCTCGATGCTTGCAGCATTGATCAAATTCATGTGATCGATCGTCATAGCACATGATCTCTCTCTTACCACCACACGGGTGTGAAAAAGCCCGGCCCAGCGACCTTCCTCCTACAGCTGAAATCCATAACTTAACTTACTGAATGACGATGCCCTCGCCATCTTCTCCATAGTGTCGTGAACAACCTGATGCTCTGAATACCACCTGATGTAGACCGAACCTCGTGGCGGGATCCGATCCGTTGTTGCGCCCCGATCTTTCACGACACACCACCACCACCAGCAACCTCTTGCCCGCGCACGCTATGTACACGAAGTAGAGGGTTTGAACCTTGCGGCCCAGCACGAAAAAACCAATCTCGACGAAGGTACTCA
This sequence comes from Aegilops bicornis, assembly GCA_021605145.1. Lineage (NCBI taxonomy): Eukaryota > Viridiplantae > Streptophyta > Magnoliopsida > Poales > Poaceae > Aegilops > Aegilops bicornis. The sequence goes on along the minus strand of CM038674.1, from coordinate 456,386,690 downwards.
CGCGCAAAACAATTTCCACGAAGAGAAATCGCAAATACGTAGGTTTTCTAAAAATCCTCCAAAACTTGATACGGGTGTCTACTCGAAAACACATCGTGTCTATTTCATCAAAAAATAACCTCCTTTTACATCCATGCACCATGGCTTTAAATAACTAACAGGAACCTCGCCTAAACCCCTCACGCACGCACTCAACTTTGGAAAGAAAATAAACTAGTATAAAAATATAAGAGTCCAATCTTTTTACATCTCAGATTGGATTTTCTAGCTAGCTTAACCCTGTACGCCATCTTTCTTTCTGGTGGGCCCCATCCTATTTCCTTTAGAGATAAAAAACTCCATGCATTAAGTCTTCTTCCTGTATCTATCTTGTAAGCCTTCTTGCATGGCAGGAACAAATATAGTATACGTCGCCTTGCCTTGTATTTGTAGTTACCAAACATACATGATCGCTTTCCTTTTTTGCAACTCCATGAAAAGACCTTCCATGCAAAAACGCATGCATCACTTTGCTTCAAACTAGTCCATCGTATCAACTCCATGCTTGCTCCCCTAGTCAGCCCACGTGTAGTTTCATGATCAACAATAATTAGAGCTTTATCTTGAACAATACCAGTAGCATATTCGATCATAGGTGTAGACTTTATTTTGTCAGCAGCGACCATCATAAATAAATTACACACGGTCATATCACTCCCGGCTCTGTGCCCTGCCATTCCAGCGACCAATTACTGCCCGGAGGCTAGTGGATGGAAGCGTCGTCGCCATCACTATAAGACGGACGCGCGAGGGGTAGGGCGCTCTTGGTTATTAGGATCAGATGGTTTTCACTCCATCTGACCTCCAAAAAAGGAGTGGCCAAGATGAATTTACCATATCTGAGTAGGCCGTAGGAAGTGTGAGCTGCTGCCATCGCCGGATCTCTCTCGCAAAGGAAACAAGGGGGATACGTCAAGGACACCAGGTTTGTCCCCCGGATGCAATGCGGCAGTTTGCAACAGGATTGACCAGTCAATGTTTGGAGGTAGAAGAGAAGATCTGTCCGTCCGTTTCTTATCCAACGGTTTCTATACAATCGACTGAAACTGAAAACGTTTTCAGCTATCTCCTCAAGAATAGGCGGCCCCTTACAATTTAGATCTCTTGTTCCACCGTAAAATCCGGCTCCATGGGCTTCTTGAGCGCCTTGCCGTCGCAGCTGTGCCGGCGGCACCTCACGCTCCCTCCCGCTCGCCCGTCGCCTGCCTGGGGCATCCTATGCTCCATGGACGCGCGGCGTCGCTTGTGCCGGCGCCATGCGGCCTGGATGAAGCACGCCGCCCACGTCCGCCACTGGTGCGAGTAGAACCGGAACCTGTGCCGGATCCGCGCGCTGTGGAGGCGCCGGAACTGCGACGCCACGAACCGGAGGTCCTCCGCGACGAGCGCGAACGCCTCGACCTCGGAGACGGCCCGCACGGTGCGCGTGGACCGCGGCAGGTACTCGGAAGGGCGCGGGTCCAGCGCCCACGTCAGGAGCTCCTCCCGCAGAACTCCCCTGCCCCGATGCGGCACGAGTTGAAGAACCCGGACCGCCCCCCCTGCGTCGTGTACGAGTCGAGGTACCCTCGGATGATGAAGAGCATCGAGTCCACGGGGTCCAGCTCGCGCACCAGCCGCGTGCCACGGGTGTAGAGCGCCGGCCGCAGCCGCTCGCAGATGGCCTCCAGCGTCCGCTCGTCCATCTCGTCGAACAGAGGCACTCGCCGGACGAGGTCCAGGCAGAGGTGGCGCTTGATGTCGCGCCGGATGTCCATGGGGAGGTCCTTGAGCAAGGCCTCCTCGTCCACGCCGCGGGTGGCCACCCATTTGTACTGCTGGTACCTCCTCACACACTGCTTCAGCGGCTGGGGTATCTGCCGGTGGTGCATCCACCGCTCCATGTCCGTCCGCTTCGTCCGCCACTCCTCCAGTCGGATCATGGTCGCTTGGAGATACGACTGCAAAGACAAAAATACTAGAAATGTCAGTTCTTCCGCAACTTCTTGTTTATTGTTTGCTGCAAGATTGATGGAGTGGAGGGAAGACAATCTTACTTGCATGTTGCCAATGAGCAGAGCAAACAACACAAGCCCAAGGACGCCAATGACGATTGCAAAGCTTATCTCTCCAATGTACAAGCTCGTCGCTAGATTCTGTCCCAGGCAACTGAAACATTTGTATTAGTTAGAAACATGGCCAATAAGTAACTGAAACATTTCGTTAGTTATTACTGTAGAAAGGTGTCCAATATGTAAGTGACACAGAGCTAATTTCAAACCTGAGGTTCTTGAGTCCCCACCAGAAGCAATAGAAGTACTTCTGCGTGAAGGCGGACGTGGTGAGCTTATAGTTGAAGGCCTCTGCGTAAATCCCAAACTGGTAGAAACTATTGTCCGGTGTGCACAATCTCGTTATGTTGCTCAGCTCGTACCAGATGGTCCTGTTGCTGCTGACGGTGTTGCAATCGAAGAACTCGGTCCGACACATGGGCCCCTCCAGATTGCACGCCTCTCTCCAGCACGCCTCCTGCCTCTGCACCGAGAAGAGGTACCACAATGCTCCCAGCACGTGGCTTGCCAGCATGTAGAGTATGAGGTTGTACGCCGCGCTGGCCCATGCGTTCTCCGTCATGGCTCCGGTCGCCATGACGATCTGCCTCGTGAGCGGGAAGATCTGGAAGAGCCGAGGGAGGTACTGGAAGATGATGCTGAACCGAAGGATGTCCTTCCGGTTTGCCGTGGCGGATTCCTTCAGCATAGGCACGACGACCCAGATCACGAACTGTGGATACCGAGGAGAAACACACAAAGTTACAGAAGATTTGTACAGAGCATTCCAGTTCTTGAGATTCACGGCAGAGCACTGAATATAAATGTCCAAGTTACCTGTGGTAGAGGCAGCGCGGTGATGAGATCAAACCAGAAGGCCCGTGACAGGTACCTCATGGCAATCTTGTAGGGCTGGATCACAAGCTCTCCTCTCCCAAACACCCGGGAAGACGGCGCGATGAACGCCGTCCGGAAGCGAAGGCAGATGTGGGCCGCGTAGAACACGTCCAGCAGCGACCGTATGACGGAGAGCATGAGCGCCAGCGAGTGCTTGAACTCGATGCACATGTTCTGCTGGGTTCCGGTGAGGTAGAGGAACAGCGGGTCGACGAAGAGCGAGAGCAGGCACGCGGTGAGGAAGATCTTGTTCCACAGGTGGATCACCCGGCCGCGGGGGTCGAAGAAGATGTGGCTGCCGGAGTGCATCAGCGACTCCAGCTCCTCCGAGAAGGCGCGCGACAGCACCCTGTCCCTGATGCTTCTGCACGGCCTCTCCGGGCAGACCCGGGAGCCCAGCTTGCATTTCCTTGGATCGTGAGGCAGCTTGCTGTGGTTCTTGCTCGCTGTTGATGGGCTCTCCAGGGAGATTGCTTTCAACTGCTGCACCTCGAGGTCGTTCTGAAACCTGGAATGGTAATGCAGCAGAGAAAATATGTAAGAAAATATATCATCAGCAATCTGGAAACATAGTACAGTTCACTGCATGGTGATATTAGTGACACCTAACGCGAAAATCCTTGAGAACTGAAATGTCAAGCCAACAATTTTACCCTGATAAGCAAGGTGATATTGGTCGAGCGGAGGCTCACCTGACGTTTCGTGAACCACAGCATGCCATGCCCCCTCTTTAACAGCCTCTGGTCAAAACTATCTCGTATACATGCATGGGTAGATAACTTATAAGCAAGAAGAGTATTGGCATCTTGTGCAAACAGGCACACCCCCATTACTGTCTTCTTCAGCCAAAGGGAAAGTGACGGCAACACTGTGCTGAGCCACGAGAATCAATCGAAAGGCCATCTGCAACTAATTTTACAGGGATCTCGTGATTCTTCTGTACATAAAGGCAGATCGACCAGAGGAAATTTTTGTTGACATTTTTTCATTTGGACAGGCAAACACCGAGAACATGTGATCAGGCTATCAACCTGCATGTGACGCTCCTTTATTGTTTACTTTGTGTCTGATGTTTAAGCTCAAAACCTAGAATGGATAAATCCCTGGCCATTCATTCAGCTTTAATGATTGTGTCCGAAAGGAAAAAATTCGTGAAGTTCCAGTTGTCGCAGATGGACCGTTCGTACAATTTCATACCGCGTATAGAGTTTTAATGACTTCTCATGACATAATAAGGTGTTCTCACCACCTTATTCTAATACATATGAAGGGCGACGCTGCAGGCGACTCCGCGGTCGTCCCCTCGGGCGAAGCGGCGGGCGGCGGCCGGGATCCTCCGGCGCTGCCAATCCTGCCGGAGCCTCCACCGCGGCCCATTTCCTCTCCACCGCTCCTCCGCCATGCGGATCCTCGGCGACTTGCGCCGGATCCGATCCGAAATGCGAGGACGCCGGTTTCGGAGACGGCGCCCGATCTCTCCCCTGTCTCGTCGTCTTGCCCGGATCCCTCGACGGCAGATCGGGATCGGGTGTTTTTGAATCATACTAAATGGTATGTGCGTTTTCAGGACGATAGAAAGGCGGGGACATGGATCAATGGCCTGATCTACTCGCACCCGTCCCGTTGGATGACGATCCGCGATGAAGGAGATATTTTAGCCGGACGACATCTCAACGTTGACGAAGATCTTGCTGTTGGTAAAAGGTTTATTATTGATTTTTTCCATATCGAAGTTCTTGAGTGTGTGCAGGAACCCGGAGAATGCGATGAACAAATTGAGTCTGTGGATCTCACAAGTGGCCGAGGAGCCCAAGCTGCAGCGGCGGGTTGGGGGCCTTTTGGATACTAGCCGATGATGAAGAAGATGATGTTGAGGATCTGCCGAGGCGCGGTGCGATCACCATCTCCACTTGTTGTGGCCACATCTACTTGAGTCTAAACCTAAGGTGAGTTATAAGAACTCGAGTTCGTTGGATACGTCGGCACCTTCGCAGAAGTCGAAGGTGAAACCATGGAAGGACCGTTGCCAAAGGATGGGCCGTCGGCCATCACTTTGTCGAGTTTTTCATCCCGAGTTGGACGAGAGTGACTCGGCGCAAGAAAAAGGGTGGTTCGAGGTGTCACGAGTTCGCGGCGGTGGCCGTGCCGTGTGACATCCGAGCGGCCGATTGGAAGCGTTTGAGCGAGTTGTTGGGCTCGGTTGGGCTGCTGGCGATACCTGCGATCTTGGCTTGGTCGATCGGGCTTGAGGCCCGAGGGCTGGCGAGCACTGCAACGCATAAGGAGGCTTGCGTGCATGAGGGGCCTTGGATCGATCGCCCCGCATGCACGTACTCTCTCCCTCCGCTTATCCCTGCTAGGGTTCGGTCTTTGTGGGCGTGTGGGTTTTCCATCGCCTCCTTGTGTCGTTCCTCGCGAGAGTTAGCCGAGTCAACGGCGCGCCTGTCTCCCAACGCCCGGCCATGCCGCCCAAGCCGCCGCGCCGCGCGAATGCCTCCTGTGGCGAGAAGCTAGTCGAGGGCATGGCGGTTCGGCCTCTTCGGCGGCGGCGCTGCTGCGCCGGAGTTCTGCAGCGTCGGCACCTCCGCCCGGGCGGTTCGCCCGCCGCATCGTGCTGCTCCTCCGCCGCCTCGGGCGGCGCCTCCACCGCCCCGCTCGGGCCTGCCCCGCCGCCCACGGCAGCCTAGGGCTGACCGCCGCCTCCGCTTAGGGCTGAGCCAACAGCGTGGCGAGGCAAATGGCGGTCGACGGTAACCACGGACAAGGCCCGCTCGGCCGTGGGGTTGGGGCGTCGCCGGGAGATGACCGGAATCCCCCGCGTGGCCGGTGGGGTGATGACGGTTACGACGCCTATGGTGCTGGTTTGCATCGGGGATCTTCGTCCTCCGGCGGTGGTCGTGGCTATGCTTGACGGACGGCGACAATGCCAACCGGGCTTGTGGTCCGCCGGTAACTTCGTGGAGGGGGCGGTTGCTCTAATAACCGCCTTCCGGGGCCGATTCATGGGAGGTCGGGGTGGGCATGACGTAACTACCCGCCTAGGCATCCGAAGGCTACGGTTGAGGCCGAGGTGGTGGTCGACGAAGGTTCGGTTCTACCGCAGTGGCGGTGGAAATGGTTCGAGCCTGGCGAAGTCACATTGCGGAAACCATGCGGTGGTGATTACGCTTGAGCATGGTATGGACAGATCGAGGTCGACAAGTTGTCCAAGTGGGCGGCTAAGAAGAAGAAGCTTACTTGTTTTAGATGTGGTGACACGGGACACTTTATGGCTGAGTGCGCTTTGAATTATGTGACTGTGCGGAAACCGAAGCATCTTTGCTTGAGTGCCCTCTTATGCTTGGGCCTAAGCCATTTGTTCGGATATACGGGTCTGCTGCTCGGAGTTGATGTTCTTGAGTCTCCCGGTGTGGCACCTCTGGCACCCGTGATAGAGACTTCTTTTCCAGGGGTGGTGAAGATAATTCATGGACCATTGACCGAGGCGCAAATCATTCAGCTGACTGCGGGAACTCGCTCGAGTAACTTTTCGGTGGTCGTTACTCAAGCTTAATGAATCGTCTTACAAAGTTGATTTTCCGTCTAAAGAGGATCAGGTGCGAATCCTCAAGTTTGGTATGAGCAGGGTCACAGGCACTAGTCTTGTGTTGCAGTTTGATGAGTGGAAGAAGAAGGAGCCACAGGGCATGCCTTTGAGGCAGATTTGGGTTCGTTTTTCCGGGCGCCATCTGATCCCTTGGATAGCTTCTTGGTGACGTGGAGTTTGGGGTCTTTGATCGGCAAGGCCCGAGCAGTGGATATGCCATTCACTAGGGCCAACGAATTGGCGCGTTTACTTGTCAGTGTGGCTAATATTGAGTTCTTGCCGAATGTGGTGCCTTGGACGTACGATGGTGTTATGTATCAGCTGGACGTTCTGTATGAGGATCCTAATTTGTTCGACGAGTTTGAGGATGACAACCCTATGGACACGACCGAGGGAGGAGGTGCCCCTGGAAACCAGGATGATTCGGCTATGGGTGATGATAACGGGGCCAAGGGTTCGGTAGGTCCGTCTGAGTCTACTAATATTGCTCCTGCTAGTTCTTCTGGGGTTGCCCCGACGTCCACGTTGCAGCTTGGGTCCTTGGGACCTTTCTCTGCTCCGCCTCGCCTTCGGGGTGTTTCTTCGGGTTCCGTGGATCCCATGGCTCCTCTTTGTGCGCATGCGGTTGAGGTGGGAGGTCCCGAGGGCGGCGGCCCTTCCCACATCTCCTACTACTGTTGCCTACGGTGGATGGTGCAGCGCTTGCGGACGTGGCTAGAGGTGACGGGCAGGAGGCCCGGTCTCCCGTGATGCCGTCGCCGTCGGCGCCCCCCGAGGACTCGGCGCTCTTCTCCACATCGCCTTGTGGCAGAGGAGGGTGGCCGTGCAGGTGGCCTTGACCCTCTTTGCCCAGCTGCGGTGGGCGGGTGGTGCGCCCATCTCCTGGCTCCCTCTCCGGGCGTCGTCTGTGGTCTCCCCGCTCCTGCTGCCGTGATTCGCCCGTGGTCAGGACGCGGGTGTTGTCGCCGTGTTGCTCTCCTGCCCCGGTGGCTAAGGCCCGGGGTGCCGCTACTAGGGGATGGGCAGGAGGCCTTTACCCTAGCAGAGCTTCACGCGAGGAGGTCATCGCCTTTGGCGGTATCCCGGACCCAGTCTCCCAGGGGAGGCGGGGCGTTGATGACATCTGGTGAGGTGCGCTTTGAGAGCTGCCAAGGCTGTGACGTCGAAACCTCCTTTGGTATGTCGGTTAATCGGTCCAATTCCATTTTGCATTTTAAATATGATGAAATTATTCATAATGCAAATCAAATAGGAGTTTCACTTGGTAACAATGAGTTTGAGGTCTCTAAGTCGGTTAATGACATTCTTGATTTGGAAGCTGATCGTGCGGTAGATATGATCCGTCACATTGTTGTTGTTAAACCTATGAACGACTCGGAGATAGAGGCGCTGGGGGTTAGGGTTCTTGATGGCTTGTGTGCCGATCTTGACCCTGCACTACCCGAGACGGAGGAGGATACCATTCCTGAGGTGTCTCTCTATGTAGATGAGCCCAAAGGCGATAGAAGCAGAGAATGCTGTCTTGACCAGGTTGATGGTCACCATAAGCCAAAGCGGGCGTGGAAGCGGAAGGTTTATCCGGTCTCGGCTGCGTAGGAGTGCTAGGATCCGCCTTTGCAAAAAAATTTATGATGAATTATGAGAGGCATTTTACGGAATAGCAGAGGTCTTAGAGACTTGGCTAAAGAAGATTTCTAGCGGAGGCTTCTCTTGAACATCGGTTAGATTTTATTGCTTTGTCTGAGACTGGAAGAAGTAACTTCACTTCACAATTTCTTGCCACTTTGTCCGGGGTAGATTTTGATTGGCATTGCCTCCCCCTCGAGGAAGATCCGGTGGGGTTTTACTTGGGGTTAAGTGCGAAACGTTGGAAGTCCGGAGTGTAGTTTTGGGGGATTTTGCCGTCAAGTTCCGAGTTCGAACTAAGGCAGATGGGTTTGATTGGGCTTTGGTGGCGGTGTATGCGAGCTGCGCATGAGCTCAAGCCAGACTTTGGCGGATCTGGTTCGTATTTGTGGTAACGAACAGCTACCCCTCTTAGTGGGGGGGGGGGGATTTCAACATTATTCGTAGGAAGGAGGAGAAGAATAATGACAATTTTGACGGCCGATGGTCGTTTATGTTCAACACTATTATCGAAAGTTTGGATCTCAGAGAGATAGACCTTTGGGGTAGGAAATTCACTTGGGCTAATTCGTTACCGGTCTCGACGTTTGAGAAACTTGACCGTGTCTTAGCAAGTGTCGAATGGGAACAGAAGTTTTCTCTGGTAACCGTGCAGGCATTGGCAAGGGGTGTCTCTGACCATACACCGTTACTAGTTGATTCAGGGGTTCAAACGTTTGTGGGCAACAAGAACATTTTCTCGTTTGAACTTGCCTGGTTTGAAAGAGAAGGTTTCCTTGAGTTGTTAGCTCGGGAGTGGGCTAAAGACTTCGGGAGGAAGGGCGCCTATCGGCGATGGCAATGTAAGATTCGTCATCTCGAAGGTTCCTTCGAGGATGGGCTAAGCACACGCATGGTATTTATAAGGCGGAGAAGGAGAGACTTCTTCTACTTATTCAAAACCTTGAAGTTAAAGCTGAAACTTCTATCTTGGATTCCAGTGAGTTGGAAATAAAGATAGAGGCGGAGATGCGACTTAAACAGCTTCTTCGCGAGGAGGAATTGAAGTGGGCGTTGCGAGCTAAGGTTCGCAAGATAGTACAAGGAGAGGACAATACTCAATTCTTTCATATGATCGCTAATGGGAAGCATCGTAAAAAGAGAATTTTTCAGTTGGAACAAGATGAAGGGACGATAGTTGGTCAAGACAATCTGAAAGTCTATATTACCAATTATTATAAACAGTTGTTTGGTCCCCCGGAAGAGAATTTTGTGTCCTTAGATGAGTCTAGGGTTGAGGATGTTCCTCAACTTGAGACCGCCGAGAATGAGCTCTGTTGCTCCTTTCTACGAGAAAGAGGTGTTTGAAGCCATTGCACAGATGGAGAATAATAAGGCTCCGGGACGGATGGGTTTCGGCGGAGTTCTACAAAAGTGCTTGCATTTTATTAAGGGTGATTTGATGCCCATGTTCCGGGAGTTTTTGAGGGACAGCTTGGTTGTTTAAGCTGAATTTTGGAGCGATAACTCTTCTTCCTAAGAAGGCATGACGGTTCGCATTGAGCAATTCAGACCTATATATGCGCTTAATGTGAGTTTCAAAATCTTCACCAAGGTCGGAATGAGCAGGACTTACCTTGATTAAGCACTCTGTGGTTCATCCGTCCCAGACTGCTTTCATGCCTGATCGAAACATCCTTGAAGGGGTTGTTGTATTGCATGAAACGCTCCATGAAATCCACTCAAAAAAATTTGATGGCGTAGTTTTTAAAGTGGATTTTGAAAAAGCATATGATAAAGTTAAATGGCCTTTCCTTCAACAAGCTTTGCGTATGAAAGGTTTTGATCCGGCCTGGAGAAACCAGATTGATTCCTTTACGCCAAAAGGAGTGTAGGGATTAAAGTGAATGACGACATAGGTCACTATTTCCAAACACACAAGGGGCTAAGGCAAGGAGACCCGATGTCACCGATCCTGTTTAATATAGTGGCTGATATGCTCACTATCTTAATAGGTCGGGCAAAGGATGCAGGCGGTAGGTGGGCTGGTCCCACATCTAGTTGACGGAGGGATTTCCATTCTTGATATCTTGATGATACAATCATCTTTATGGAGCCGCGACTTGGCGAAAGCAAGAAACATGAAGCTGCTGTTATGCTTATTTGAACAACTATCTGGCCTCAAAATTAACTTTCACAAGAGCGAATTGTTTTGCTTTGGAAGAGCAAAGGAGGACCAGGACACGTATAAACAATTGTTCGGATGCGAATTGGGTTCCTTACCGTTTAAGTACTTAGGTATACCCATTCATCATCGTGGTGACTAACGGTGAGTGGAAATGCATCGAGGATCGCTTTGAAAAGAAACTGAGCTGTTGGAAAGGAAAGCTCATGTCATACGGAGGACGATTGATTCTGATTAATTCGGACCTTACCAGTCTGCCTATGTTTCTCTTATCCTTTTTCCAGGTTCCGGTGGGAGTCAGGAAAAGGTTAGATTTCTACCGATCTTGGTTCTTTTGGCAGATTGACGACCTCAAACGAAAGTATAGGCTTGCTAAGTGGGATATAATATGTAGGACGAAGGACCAAGGGGGTCTAGGCATTGAAAATTTGGAAGTTAAAAACATATGTCTCCTTAGCAAATGGCTTTTTAAACTTTCGTCCGAGACGGAAGCTACTTGGGCTCAGATTTTGCGTAATAAGTATCTTTATGCTAAAACCCTGGCCCAGGAAAATGTGAGGCCTTCCGACTCACCTTTTTGGAAGGGTTTGATGAGAGTCAAACAACTTTTTTTCAACAAGTCAAAATTTATTGTCGGGAATGGAGCCACTACGAGATTTTGGGAGGATACGTGGCTTGGGGAGACACCCCTTGAACTTCAATAACAAACTTTGTACAACATTGTGCGGCGTGAGAAGCCTACGTTGCATCTGTTCTACAATCCACTCCCCTCAATATTAGTTTTCGGAGGGCGCTAGTCGGAAATCGTTGGGAGGCTTGGCTCCACCTTGTTAGGCGTTTAATGGAGGTTCGGTGACCCGACAACCAGATCATTGCATTGGAAACTTACTAACAACGGTGCGTTCTCGGTTAAGTCTATGTATCTGGATGTCATTAACTCTAGCGTTGTCCCTTCCTCGATTCACGTTTGGAGAGTAAAGGTTCCCTTACGCATCAAAGTGTTTATGTGGTTTGTGCATAAACAAGTCATTTTGACTAAGGATAACTCGGCAAGCATAGCTGGATGGGCTCATCTAGGTGTAGCTTTGCGATAATAACGAAAGCATCAAACACCTCTTCCTCGATTGTCCGTTGGCTAAGATTACGTGGCGGTCGATTCATATTGCGTTTATATTAATCAGCCCACCTCTATCAACATGTTATTTGGACCATGGCTTGATGGGGTTGATTCCGATACTGCAAGACACATTCGTGTTGGCGTTTGTGCTTTACTTTGGGCAGTATGAAACTGCAGAAATGATTTAGTATTTAGCAGATCAACAAACATTCACTTTTTGCGAGGTTATCTTGAGGCCACGGCATTCATCCGTATGTGGTCGCTACTCACTCCGGCGGAGGCCGAGGCGTTTGGTTGCTGCGTATACCCGATGGGAGATGGTAGCGCGGGATATTTTCAACCGGTTTGGATGGCGGTCATGTAATAGGATAGGCATGTAGTGCTCCTATTGTGTTTGCCAGCCGGTTGTGGCTTAGGATTTCAGCTCTTTCGAGCTTTTACTTCTTTTCGCATCTCGATACTTGGAGACTTTGTTACTAGATTTTATTTTTAATAATATGAGCTGTATGCATCTTTCTGATGCAGAGGCTGGGGTAAACACCCTTTTCGAAAAAAACCACTACCAGGAGTCCAGGACAGAATATAGTATGATGATCATTTCTTTGATGAATTGCAACTGGCCCTAATGATGCTTCCCAATGATATTGGATCATCATCATGGGATGTTGAAGTTTATGGACACAACAAAATGACAAGATTTTCCGGAATGCTGCCCAGAGCAACAGTAACTAGAGTTTCAACATGAAATAACTAATCAAGATCACTATCATGCGCATTAAACCACGTAAAGCAGAACACCTCAAGAACTGGTGCAGTGTTCATCTATGAACCTGAAAGACTGATTATCCTTCTATTTCCTATGTGGCCTAGAAAAGGAATTGGTTGGTGTAATATTTATTGATACTCTCTGTATATTCTGTACATATAGTAATAGAAAATTACCGTAGAACAATTGTTCTATGATCTCGGGGTCAAAGATATTATCATTTCTTTCAACATAATAATAATAAGTTATCTTATCCCTCAAAAAAAGTTATCTTGAGAAGAATAATTAGCGAATGATTTCCCACATTTTGCTTTTGCATAGCGTGACTTGAATCATGTGACGCACAGATCATGGTTACTTTGCACTAGCAAGTTGCATGTCGATAGAAATGTAGCATTGTGTGACTTTAGTCCTGGAATCGATAGCTTTGCGAGGCCTATTTATTTTCATTGCAAACACTGGCAGCAGTGTTTTGCAGACAACGATACTAAAGAAAAGTAATTTGTCAGCGATCTCCACTGATGTGTAGGACCAACACATTAGTAGCGCCTTTCTTTTTTGCACAAATTAGTAGTGCTTGTTTTTCAGAAAAAAATAGTGTTTTTCTAACTATTTCAGCAAACACATCTATAAGTTTAGTACAAAATGATGGCAAGCTATTTGAGTAAGCTCATTGAATGCAAAACAATGATAAACTATTTTAGCAAAAATATTGAGTGCAAAACTATGACAAGTCATTTCAGCAAACAAATTCAGTGTGAAACAATTAACCAGGTTGAATGCACACTTATGGTAAGCCATATCAACAAAAATATTAAGTGCAAAACCATGGTTATTTATTTTCTTTAATTAGATTGAGTACAAAACTATGGCAAGTAGTTATTTCAACATACCAATGAAATTAATAGCGGAAATGAATCAGACATCCAACGCTATTCGGACTCGCATACGTTGTCTCAATATAAATGCATATGTGCGATGGAAGAGAATTGATAGCCGCACTCTCCAAAAGAATGGTACCAAGGATGTCGGGGTGGCCCGGCGTGAGGCGACATCATAGGGTAGCGTACTGTTTGATCGAGTTGATTACCGCGCATCCAGAGATGAACAACGACAATGTGTTTGCGCGGAGGCGTGCAAGAAGCACTTTGGAGATCACTGACATCACAATTTCGGCCTTCTGCCTCTCTGGCAAGGTCCGAATCCGCGTAACCGATGTGTACTTCAAGTTAACAACCGTCTACGGCCCCACTGACTCTGCGAGCAAAGATTCCTTCTTCGCCGAGATTGCCTCCCACAAGCCTATGTCGGGCCTTGCTTGGCTCGCCATCGGGGACTTCAACCAAATCTACCGGGCGTGTGACAAAAACAAGAGAAATGTAAATCGGAGTAGAATCAACCGTTTCCGCGCAATCTTGCAATCGTGTGAACTCAAGGAAATTCACCTACAGAACAGTCGCTACACTTGGAGTAATGAGCGGGACAACCCAACTCTATGCAAACTAGACTCCTTTTACGTAACGCCGAGTGGGACACGACCTTCAACACACATGTGTTGCATGCCTTATCGTCTTCCCTCTCCGACCACTGCCCTCTTTTGCTTGCCGACGCCAAGGGGCCTAGGAGACCACGGTCCTTCAAATTCGAGAACTTCTGGGTATCTGCCTGGTTTCAACGAAGTGGTCCAAAAGGCGTGGGACGGCGCGTGAGCCACACGTAACCGCTTCTCATTCTGCACAAGAACTCAAAAAACAGCGCTCCGTATGCGATTGGAGCAAGAAGCTATTCTCCAATGCCAGCATACAACTTCATGCAGCACTTCTCGTCATCCTCCGGTTAGATATCGCACAAGAACAAAGATCTCTATCCCGGAGGAGCGTGATCTCGCGCTCTAGACTCAAGCGCAGGTGATCGGCTTGGCTGTGCTTGAGCGGGCAAGAAAAAGTCAATGTGCTAGGATTACCAACTTGAGGGATGGGGATGCCAACACCAAGTTCTTTCATCGGCGTATTAATGCCCGCATGACGAAAAAATCACATTCACCGGATTAAGCACGCTAATGGCTGGGCGACGAGCATGAAGAAAAGAGAAGATCGTGCATGACCACTTCTCCGAGGTTATGGGAAGGAGAGGTATGAGCAACAAAGATTTCAATTGGGAGGAGCTTGGCACCGAGCTTCATGATTTGCAAGACCTTGATGATAGCATCACGAAGGCGAGGTCCTGACTGCCATTAAAGAGATGCCTAGTGATAAGGCGCTGGACGGATGGCTTCACGGGATGTTTTTCAAGAAATGTTGGGGAATCATCAAACATACTGATCATGAGGGTTGTGCAGCATTTTGACTCTTTGCACACCTCCAATTTGCGGTGGGTCAACTCCGCCAATGTTATCCTCCTACCGAAAAAGATGGTGCAGAAGGCATTCGACTATAGACCCATTAGTCTTATTCATGCCATCGCCAAAATCATTGCCAAAGTTCTCTCGCTCAGGCTTGCTCCCCACATGGATGAACTTGTCTCCAACGCTCAAAGCGCCTTCATCAAGGGAGAAGCATCCATGACAATTTCATATGCGTTCGAATTTTGCTCGGGCGCCTACACAAGAGGAGAACCTCGCCCTCCTTCTCAAGCTTGACATAAAGAAGGCTTTTGATTCGTCAAGTGGGGATATTTTCTTGAGCTCCTGCAACGGTGGGGTTCCCGCCTAAATTTCGGGCATGGATTGCGGCACTTCTTTCCTCTTCTTCATCGAGAATCATGCTAAACGGGGTGCCCGCCCTCCGATCAAGCACGGAGCGGGTTCAGCAGGGAGACCCCTTTCCCTCCCGCTTTGTCCTTGCGATTGACCCTTTGCATAAGATTTTGGACCCGCCACGCGGAAAGGACTCCTCCATAAGCTTCGTGGCCGGGAGCTGTGATGAGAACCTCCACATGTCACGGATGATGCTGTGGTCTTTGTGACACCCATCAAGAGGGACATTGACAACCTAGCTGCGATCTTCTGAGGCTTTGGTGATGTGACGGGCCTCTGCACCAACTTCCAAAAAGCTCGGTCGTGCCAATTCGTTGCAACCATCTTGACCTTGAGCGCATTCTTGAAATATGCCGGTGATCCGTGCTTCCTTCGGTGAAATACCTAGGCTTACCTCTCTCGGTTTGGCAACTAAAGACGGTGGATTTCCAATACACGGTGGACAAGGCAGCGGAAAATTAACCACTTGGGATGGGCAAAACATCATCGCTATCGGACGCACGACTCTCGTCAAGTCCGTCATCTCCTCCCAAGCGGTTTTCTCTATCACGCCTCTCATTGTGCCGCAGGCATTACGGATACACTCAACAAGATTGAGAGGGCCTTCCTCTGGTCGGGTGCGGACAAGACCACGGGATCCAAATGCAAGGTCAATCGGAAAAGCGTATGCAGACCAAAAAGATTATGGTGGCCTTGGGGTGCTCGACACCGACAAGTTTGCAGGCGTTGCGGCCGGTGGCTATGGTGCGAATGGAAGGAGCCTCGCAGATTATGGGTTGGCTCGGCAACCCCTGCATCAAGAGGATCTCCAGTTCTTCTATGCATCTACGACTATCACTATCGGCGACAGCGCCAAAACACCTTTACAGGACTCCCCACGGCTCTTGGGGCGCAAGCCCAAGGACATTGCACCACTAATCTTTGAGGCATCGAAGAGAAAGAATTGGAAGGTGCGTGAGGCTCGAAAGGGAACGCTGGATCCTCAAGATCAAACATGACACTGCCATCTCTGTCAACCACATTTCGAATTCTTTAACCTTTGGATGCTTGTGCATGACTTCCACCTTGATGAGCAAGCCAAGACAACATCATTTGGAAGCATGCGAACAATGGGATCTACACGGCGCGCACCGCCTACAAAGCGCAATTTTTAGGCCTGACTCTGTCCCCCATGGACCGCATGGTGTGGAAGGCTTGGGCACCTCCTAAGGTTAGATTCTTCGCTTGGTTGGCCTTGCAAAATAGAATTTGGACTGCCGATCGTTTGGAGAAGCGTGGTTGGCCAAACTGTGGCCCTTGCTCATGGTAAAAAGAGAACAAGAAACAGGATACACCTCTTTGTCAAGTGTCGCTACACACTTAGGCTCTGGAGATCAATCATCGAGAAGCTTGGGCTCACGCACATGGACACCTCCGATTGGCAGTTAGAAGCAACCGTCACTAAGTGGTGGCAAAAAAGAACCGACGACCGCAACCCTCACCGCCACGCAATGGCTTCCCTCACCATGCTCGTTTCTTGGACTATTTGGAATGAGAGAAACGCCTGCCAGATTCCGTCCGAAAAATGCGCACCACCGCCGGGTCCTACTAACCAACATTTTAGAAGATGCTAAACTTTGGGTTCTTCTTTGGCGCAAAAAAGCTAGGGAACATCATATTGTACGAGTAATTGTCATGCCGCTTATTTGTGCGTGCGTTGTAAAACTCTAAACTCTTCTCTCTCTTATTTAATTGAAGTGGCAAATCTTTTGCCTCCGTTTCAAAAAAAAAAAAAGTAACGCCTATGCAGTTCGATCTCAAACCATATTCATCATGCCATGATAGTGTGAATTGCTCAAGTTCATAGGCGCATGTTTATTATTACTCCCTCCGTCCGGTGAAGAGTGCACATCTAGGTTCAAAATTTGTTCATAAAAGAGTGTACTTCTATCTTCCCAATGCACTTTTAAGTAAGAAAAAAAATACTTCTCTCTCATCACATGGTAATCAAGACCAATAGCAATCTACACATGGTCTTCTTAATTTCTACATGTACTTAGCTCATTGGAGGGTGTGTAATTAAAGATGAGAGAGACAGTGGCTTGCACCTTTCCAATGCATTTTTTACTCAACTTCATAATTTGTTTTAAAATTTCTAGATGTACACTCTTCGCCGGACGGAGGGAGTATGTCTTATTATTTATTCCCGAAAAACAAATGTGTTTTATCTATTAGTCCCCACCTGTTACTTGTTGCAATTAGCAAGGCTAATGCAATTGACAACTGTACTAGGTTTGTTGGACACAAGTAGATTTTTTTTTTCAGTGTGCTTCAGGATATTCTTGCCATTATTTCCTAGGTTCGATAAACCTTTCATATATTTCAAGGAGACTAAGCCGCATTAATACCCTCGACTAGAACTTGCCATCAGAGGATTGCTTAAGATTTTCCATATACAGAAATATTTTTTTATACATATTTAATATTTTTCAAATGCTTAATTAACAATTTTAAATGTTTTATGCAAAACTTTTTTGTAATATATATGTCTTAAAAATATTTGGAATATAAAAAAGTGAAAAGAAATAAAACAGTAAATAAATAAATAAGCAAGGCTGCGGCCCAGCGTGCGCCTGGATTGGCCCGTTTCGCGCTCGCCTTCAGGCGAGCCTTCCCTACGTCTCGCTATAAGCGAGACATAGGCGTGCCCGGGTCCAAGGAGCGCGGCTTTTTTTAGAAAGACCGAGAGGCACGGCTATGTGCCGCTCTCTGCGAGCTGTAACTCCAGCTCGCCTATGGCACCGTACTAAATTGGCAGGTCCAAAAAACGTAGATTTCTCCTTTGCTCCCTTTTGATTGTTCGTTTGTTTTGATATTATTTACTTTTTTTCGTTTACTTTTAAACTTTAATTATATTTCGAAATATCCTAACATATTAGTATTTGTATTCAAATTGTTTATGAAGTGTTTGAAAAATGTTTATACTGTGTCAAAACATGTAAGCACAACTTCTAAACAATATTGATGGCATTGAAAATATCTACATTAAAAAATGTTCACACATTTCAATAAATATTTTTTGACATTACAAAGTTTCTATTGTAAATCAAATTTTTGCATAATTTAGGAAAACTAATCATACCATTTAAGAAATGTTCACACGTTTCATAAAAAATGGTCTTGACATTTTTTGAGAAAACATTTATTGAATTTGAAAACTGTTCATCCCATTAAATAAAATATTTATACAACGTTCATGAAATTATTATAAAAAATAGAAAAAATGTTGGTGTAGTTTTAAAAAATCATTATTGCCATTTAAAATGATAAAATGTGTACTTAGAAAATGTTACATTGGATTCAAGAAAGTTTGCAAAATATAAATTTTAAAAAATGTACATTATGTGTTTAAAAAATGACCAACGTCAAAAAATGTTTCATGTGTGCGCCGAAAATGTACATTGTGTACCGAGAAAAAGTAAACATGTGTTACAAAACCCAATAAAAACTAACAGAGAAACAAAAAAAAAAGGAAAGAAAACCGAAGGAAACAAAGAAAACCAATGTATAATCTAGAAAGAAAGAAAAACTGAAGAAAACCTGTGAAAAAGCAAAGGAAACCAAGTATAACAAAAAAAGACATTGAGAAAAACCTGTAGAAAATCGAAACAGAGGAAACCAACCACGACATAAAGTCGTAGTGACGCTACGGGCGAGACATAGCTCTCGCATGGGTCGAGTGGGGGTTACATGTGCACTACAAGCCTAGCATTGATGGGCCCGAAATCGAGTGGGGGCATTTTCCCCAATCGGCTGTAGCTTTGATCTGCCCTTTAGAAGCTAGTTTGTGGAAAGAAAAATAATCCTCTCCAAAAGAAAAGTTAGTGAAAATAAGTTCACTCAGGTATTATGTTATTTTTCCTATTCTCTTCCCTTATTTTTTTAGAAAGACAGCTACAATAAGTTCTTTTCAGAGAACTCTCATGTGGTCTAGTGGTAGACAACTTGGTTGGAGTAGTCGCCGACCCAGGTTCAAGGACTCATTCTCCTGTAAGAATCAGACATGGGGGCTTCTTTTCCTCTGTTTTCATTCTTTTTACATTACAAATGAAGATGCTTACATGTACTACACGCACATACACTCATTCATATGAAATGTACACTTTACCTCAATAAGCACACCTGAGAGCCTGAGCTGGCACAGTCATCACTGACGCTTCATAGTATACGAAAACGTCATTCTCAATAAACAAACATCGTCGAAAAGAAAAAGTAAATCTAAAAAAATCTGAGCACCAATTCCAAAGCTAGGACATAAACCCTGATGGGCTGGTTTCACAACAAGAAAACTAATAATCCGCTACGCTCAATTCACCCTTTTTTTCTTCCTATACCAACATGGAGAGAAGAGAACATTGCTCTATTGGTTAGCTTTGTGGGAGTGAAAACTACGCTCCCTGGTTTGAGTCTCGACTCTGCCGATGGTGCTCAGATGTTTTCTTTTATAAAAATATGCCACCAACTGTTGGTCTCTTTTTTTATATCATGATGGCGGCATGTACACACACAAAAAGAAAAGATGGTGGCACGTTAATGTTCCATCCGATAATATAAAAAAACATCGCTTGCTTTTTTTAGGGATTCCATGTACTTCCTCCATTTACTTATACAAGACCATTATGAAATATACATTTTGCATCTATATAAGGCTATCAATAGTAATTGAGGCAAAATTAATGATATTTTCTCGTACTAGCAACCTGTTTAATAGTTGCATGCATGCAGTCATAATGACAGTCAACTACTTCCTCCACATAGTTTTCTTGCATGCATATGGGGTATTAACGATCCCAGTAAACGAAAAGAAAAACTGACTTGTAAAGTAGGCATTGAATTTTACATTGGTACATGTAATTTGAGTTTGTGGCCTTGTATATAAAAATGGAAAGAGTATTTTATTAATTTGGAACAATATTCAACGGGACACAAAGGGGGTCATGAGGGGAAATAGAACATAAGTGGCAACCCTGCGGAAGGGAGGCGGAAAAATTTACAAGATTGTGAGCCGCCAAGTTTGAAGCACAACCTTCAAACATAAAATCACAACTAGCAAAATGCGATCTTCTATTAATTATCTCATTGATGGCCGTGATATGAGGGCCTCCTACCCCTTTGATGATATCATCCACAATCGGTTTGCAGACTAGCAACTACCAAGTGATCCAACAAAAGATCCGCCGCAAGTGCCAAAGCCTCACGGCAAGCAATTGTAACAAAATGTAAAAGTGGGCTGAAATAGCGTCGTAGACAGTCTTAGTACCGTCACCATCATTTCTCGTCACTGATTGAACTGGAAACCCGCCAATTTAGATTCTCGACATCGCATCATTGCTTTCATCCAAAGAAAAATATCATATAATGTTCTCATAGTGTACCCCATCAAGCAACATGTTCAGGCATAATATGGTGACAAAAGTTAGTGGCAACTTCACGATGAGTGGCTATACTATACCTGTACACATCATGCCTTTAGTAGCACAAAAACCAATCCCAGCCATGTCTATCGAATTAGGCAGGATTTTTTCCCTTGCATGCGGTAGAAATATGCATAAATCAATATCCTCACACACATTCCATGCTCCATATATACTAACAGTTTCGCAGAAGTGTTCCTTCCGAGTGAACACATACATCGCTTCTTGTTTTAACTGCATTTCAATTTGCTCAGGTCACGCCTATCGATCTACTGTAGTTTGGAGGGTACTGAGAGTAGACACCGGCAGACGTCAAGATTCCTCCATAGCGGATTGTTGATGTAGTTTCTGGGGTCTCTCAGAGGCGCAACGTGTGAGAAAATTTCATGGCGGTCATGGATAAGCACCGGTGGGTATGATAAGATGATGACCCATATGTTGTGTGGGGATTATATGGCTGCTGGGATTTACTTAGTACTAATGTTCGGACTCATGACGCAATCGAGTACACGATTTGTGGCATTTTTTTCAATTGGTAAATTCACAAAGATAGAAGATTAAAGTGCACATTGTGGACTGAGTGCATCTTAAATGGTTACCTTACATGTGATGGAACTTCCATGCGATGGAACCCATCTACCGGGGTTCAAGCCATAGGCTCCAAGACTTGACAACAATGCTTGCGTTTTTCTGAATTTTTGTCATGATTTCAACATTGTTCGTTCAGTGAAAGATGATGTTTTCATCAGCTACGAGGCGCTAACTTCGTCTTCAAGATATGTTGCCTCAATCTCTCCATGAGCAGAGATGCAAGCGAACAACATGGGCCGGTCCATTTCAAACAGCCTATTGGGCACGTTAATGGACCAACCCATTCGGGGGCTCTTATGTGGATCGCAAGCCTATTTGGCACAACATGCGTCAAATAGGAGCTCCTAGTTCTCTCTGCTGGGATGCCCCCTGTTTTATTTTCCTTTTTGTTTTTGTTGTTTTTTCTTCCCTAAAATAATTTGGGACTTCAATGAAGATTCAAATTTAAGAAAACACAAATTATTTTTTATAAAAAATTTCATTCGAAAATTATTCATCATTTCCAAAAATGTTCCTGAAATCATAAAATATTGTGGATTCAAAATAATGTTCGTGATTTTGAAAAAAAAAGTCCATGATTTCGATAACAATGTTTTGGAAATAAAAAAGGTAATGATTTTAAAAAATGTTTGTGTATTCCAAATATGTTTATGAATTCAAAAGTGTGCATGAAAATCAGAAATAATTCATGAATTTCAAAAAAAATCCCAATTTTTTAATAAAAGCTCATCAATTCAAAAAATGTTCAATGAATAAAAACAATTCATGAAAAAGTATTCAAGAATTTCAAAAAACTAGTAAATGTGTACGTGCAATGCAGGTTGATATTAGCATGTTTATTAATTGCACGTATATATATTATTGTTTGCGCTTTCATTATATGATATACGCTGGCACTACTATTTGATATGGTATTAACTGCACGGCAAACATGTTGAGTGATTACCATTGAAACAGCCTGAGTCGTTGAATTGAACTGGTTTGATGTCCGAGATTAGTTGGATCTGCTCATTTATTCTTTTTATATTTTAAAAAAATGATCGTCAGAAGAAAAAATGTTCCTAATTTTCAAATATTGCTCCCAAATTTCAATGAAAGTTTGTCAATTTAAAATCAAAAATTTTAAAAATGTTCACGAGTTTCAGAAAAATGTTCACTATTTCAAAAAATTGTTCATGAATTCTTAAAAATATTCATGATTAAAGAAAGTTTGCTTATTTGTAAAAAAATGTTGATGAATTTGAAAAATATTCTTGATTTCAAAAAAATATGTGTGAATTCAAAAAATGTTCAAAAAATTAAAAGGAAAATGGAAAAGGAGAAGACAAAAAATGGAAAAAGAAAGAAAAGAACAAAAATGAAAAAAGCAGAAAAATCCAAAGAAAAAACACAAAAAGAAAACCGGTATAGGAAAGTTCTAGAACCTTACAAAAACCGAAAAAGAGCTAGTTGAGTCAGCCCAGGTGTTCTTAGCGAGGTGCGGGGGTTATGCATTTCGTCTCTATTTGGCGACCTACTTGCCAAATAGGATGTGGCCCCTCGCCACTGCATGTTTTGTTTGTCTTCATCTACTCATTTAGCGAATTCTGATTAGTGTAAAAAAATAGCAAATCCTGATCACGCGGTAGAGGAGGCAGGCGGTAGTTGTAGCCAGCATCATTTTAGAGAAAAGGCATATGCCCGACTTTATAAATAAAGCCACTAGCCATAGTATCACAACCAACACCAAGCCAACACAGTAGCAAGCAGCAATTAGGAAGGTTCGCATACATGGCTAACGAGCCAGTCATGGCACACAGGCCAGCTCTCAAAAGACAGGATAAAAGGAAGCTTAGTTAGGGCACCATCCGGTTCCGTCGCGCCAAGGAGGAAGCCGTGGACCGAATCTTGGATGCCATAGCGTCGAAAGCCTCGTGGTCCACTTCCTTAATCAATAATCTCCACTGCTGCAGAAATACACCAGTTTTAAATAAGCAACTCACAGGATTAGCCGGGAAGGTAAGTTCAATGGTAAATTTGTTTCTAGTGGTCCACAACGACCAACAGATCGCTGCAAACCCAACCCAGAAAATCCTTTTAGAACACCCAAATAAGCCGCTGGACAGTCTCCGCAAGTCCACGAAGGACAAAGGATTCCAATTCACTTGCAGTCAATAATGAATACAGCACCACACGAACTTAGCCAAAGAGCACTGAAAGAAGATATGGTCGGTGTTTTCGATGGCCCCACATAAGGCGCATCTATCAGAACCCGGACCGTTCCTTTTCCGAATTTGATCAGCCGCAGGAAGCTTCCCACGAAAAGCTTACCACATGAAAATTTTGATCTTAGGAGGGATACGGGCACTCCAAATGCATTTGAACTTGGACGTAGGGGAGCCAGAAATGAGTTTAGCATAGACAGACTTAACCGAAAAGTGGCCAGAAGAGGAATGGGGCCAGACAACCGAGTCCTCTTCCTCCGAGAGCAAGGGGAAGCAAGCAGCAAGACGATGCCAATCTTCCAACTCTTCAGGAGAAAGCGTCCTACGAAGGTCTAGGTCCCAGTTATTTAGAGAGAGCTCGAAGATAGAGATATCCGTATTAGAACAGTAAGAAAATAGGATCGGGAATGCCACTGCGAGGGTGGTGTCCCCGCACCACCATTCTAACCAAAATCGAGTAGACTTTCCATTTCTAACTAAGAACTTGACCAAGGATTGAAAAATCGGACGAACTTTAACGAGCTGAAGCCAAAACTGGGAGCCACCAGTGGACGAAGCAAACACGGGGCTCGAGGCCGGGAAGTATTTAGCCTTGAGAATGGATAGCCAAAGGGGGCGCTCCACGGAAGACATGATTTTCACCACCGCTTTAAAACAAGGCACTTATTCATGACAGTCGTATTAATGATGCCTAACCCTCCCAGGTTTTTGGGTCGGCAAATGTATTTCCATTTCACCATCTTGTATTTGCATTTATTATCAACCGAATTCTAGTAAAAGGCACCCCTATGCTTATCAAAGCCAGTGTGGGTCCCTCCAGAGAGAAGGTAAAAACCCATCAAGAACATGGGGAGGGAAGACAAGCAAGGATTGGTAAGGGCAACCTTGCCCGCTTAGGTATTATATCAGCCTCTCCACGGCAAGACCCGGTTGCCCACCTTAGTGACAGCTGGAGCAAAGTCTTTAGCCAACAACTTGTGGGGAGAGATCGGAAGGCCAAGATATTTGAAAGGAAAGGAGCCTAGGGAGCAGTTAAGGAGGTGAGCCACTCTTTGGGCCTCAACGTCCGAGACCCCAGTAACAATGACTTCACTCTTAGCGAAATTAATTTTAATACCAGAGAGAGCTTCGAAGCAGAGGAGCAGGAATTTCAGGTGGGTTATGCTAGCCTCATTTAGTTCAACCATAATGATAGTATCATCCACATATTGTAAATGAGAGATGTCGTTAGGGACAAGGTGGGAGCTGACAGGGGTGGTGTGGCCAACTGCGACAGCCTGAGTCAGAATATGAGAGAGCATCCGCGACAAAGTTGAAGATAAGGGGAGAGGCCGGGTCACCCTGCCTCAGGCCCCTGCCATTGGCGAAGAAGTGACTAATATTTCCATTGACCGAGACAGCAGTGTAGGCACCCGTGACCAACTGCATAAGCCTGTGCACTACCGCACCATCAAAGCCCTTGGCTAGAAGCACTTGTCGGAGGAACTTCCAACTGACCGAGTCATATGCTTTTTCAAAGTCAAGTTTAAGAATCACCGCTTTGGAGCCCCGGACTCGCGGGCCATGAACGATCTCATGGAGACAAAGAATACCATTCAGAATAAACCTGCCTTTTATAGCTGATTGAAACGGGCTAAGAGTGCGGTGAGCGATTGGGGAGAGCCTAGTAGCAAAGCCTTTAGCCGGTAGCTTTGCGAAGTTATTGATCAAGGCTATAGGTCTAAATTGAGTGACCAGGTCCACCCCTTTGACTTTAGGAATAAGAGTAAGCATAACATAATTTAACCATGATATATCAACGGTGCCCAACTAGAAGCCTTGGATGATAGCCGGGATGAGTGATGTCTACTACGTAACCTTCTCCTTGTAGACGTTGTTGGGCCTCCAAGTGCAGAGATTTGTAGGACGGTAGCAAATTTCCCTCAAGTGGATGACCTAAGGTTTATCAATCCATGGGAGGCGGAGGATGAAGATGGTCTCTCTCAAGAAACCCTGCAACCAAATAACAAAGAGTCTCCTGTGTCCCCAACACACCCAATACAATGGTAAATTGTATAGGTGCACTAGTTCGACAAAGAGATGGTGATACAAGTGCAATATGGATGGTAGATATAGGTTTTTGTAATCTGAAAATATAAAAACAACAAGGTAACTAATGATAAAAGTGATCACAAACGGTATTGCAATGCTTCGAAAGGCCTAGGGTTCATACTTTCACTAGTGCAAGTTCTCTCAACAATAATAACATAATTGGATCATATAACTATCCCTCAACATGCAACAAAGAGTCACTCCAAAGTCACTAATAGCGGAGAACAAACGAAGAGATTATGGTAGGCACGAAACCACCTCAAAGTTATTCTTTCGATCGATCTATTCAAGAGTCTGTAGTAAAATAACACGAAGCTATTCTTTCCGTTCGATCTATCATAGAGTTCGTACTAGAATAACGCCTTAAGACACAAATCTACCAAAACCCTAATGTCACCTAGATACTCCAATGTCACCTCAAGTATCCGTGGGTATGATTATATGATATGCATCACACTATCTCAGATTCATCTATTCAACCAACACAAAGAACTTCAAAGAGTGCCCCAAAGTTTCTACCGGAGAGTCAAGACGAAAACGTGTGCCAACCCCTATGCATAGGTTCATGGGCAGAACCCGCAAGTTGATCACCAAAACATACATCAAGTGAATCAATAGAATACCCCATTGTCACCACGGGTATCCCACGCAAGACGTACATCAAGTGTTCTCAAATCCTTAAAGACTCAATCCGATAAGATAACTTCAAAGGGAAAACACAATCCATTACAAGAGAATAGAGGGGGAGAAACTGCTGGGGAACGTAGTAATTTCAAAAAAAATCCTACGCACACGCAAGATCATGGTGATGCATAGCAACGAGAGGGAAAAGTGTTGTCCATGTACCCTCGTAGACCAAAAGAGGAAGCGTTAGCACAATGTGGTTGATGTAGTCGTACGTCTTCACGATCCGACCGATAAAGTACCGAACGCACGACACCTCCGAGTTCAGCATACGTTCAGCCCGATGACGTCCCTCGAACTCCGATCCAGCCAAGTGTTGAGGGAGAGTTTCGCCAGCACGACGGCGTGGTGACGATGATGATGTTCTACCGACGCAGGGCTTCGCCTAAGAACCGCTACAATATTATCGAGGTGGACTATGGTGGAGGGGGGCACCGCACACGGCTAAAAGATCAAACGATCAATTGTTGTGTCTCTAGGGTGCCCCCGCCTCAGATATAAAGGAGCAAGGGGAGGTGCGGCCCGGCCAAGGGGCGCACCAAGAGGAGTCCTACTCCCACCGGGAGTAGGACTCCCCCCTTTCCTAGTTGGATTAGGACTTGGGGGGGGGAAGAGGTGGAGGAGAAGAAGGAAGGGGGGGGGGCTCCGCCCCCCTCTCTTGTCCTATTCGGACTAGGGGGGAGGGGCGCGCAGACCTTGCCCTGGCCGTCTCTCCTCTTCTCCACCAAGGCCCACTAAGGCCCATTAACCCCCGAGGGTTTCCGGTAACCTCACGGTACTCCGGTAAAATCCCGATTTCACCCGGAACACTTCCGATATCCAAACATAGGCTTCCAATATATCAATCTTCATGTCTCGACCATTTCGAGACTCCTCGTCATGTCCGTGATCACATACGGGACTCCGAACAACCTTCGGTACATCAAAACATATAAACTCATAATATAGCTGTCATCGAAACGTTAAGCGTGCGGACCCTACGGGTCGAGAACTATGTAGTCATGACCGAGACACGTCTCCGGTCAATAATCAATAGCGGAACCTGGATGCTCATATTGGCTCCCACATATTCTACGAAGATCTTTATCGGTCAGACCGCATAACAACATACGTTGTTCCCTTTGTCATCGTTTACATTACTTGCCCGAGATTCGATCGTTGGTATCTCAATACCTAGTTCAATCTCGTTACCGGCAAGTCTCTTTACTGGTTCCGTAATACATTGATACGTCTCCAACGTATCTATAATTTTTGATTGCTCCATGCTATATTATCTACTGTTTTGGACCATATTGGGCTTTATTTTTCACTTTTATATTACTTTTGGGACTAACCTATTAACCGGAGGCCCAAATTTCGAATTGCTGTTTTTTGCCTATTTGAGTGTTTCAAGAAAGCGGAATATCAAACAGAGTCCAAACGGAATGAAACCTTCGGAACGTGATTTTCTCAACAAATATGATCCAGGAGACTTGGACCCTCCACAAGAAAGGAGGGACGCAGTCACGAGGGTGGAGGGCGCCCCTAGGGCGCCCCGCCTCGTGGCCCCCTTTGCTCCAATCGACATACTCCTTCCTCCTATATATACCTACGCACTTCAAACGATCGACATCTGAGCCAAAACCTAATTCCACCGCCGCAACTTTCTGTACCCACGAGATCCCATCTCGGGCATGTTCCGAGTTCACGGAAGGGGAATCCACCACGGAGGGCTTCTACATCATCACCATAGCCCCTCCGATGAAGTGTGAGTAGTTTACCTCGGACCTTTGGGTCCATAGTTAGTAGCTAGATGGCTTCTTCTCTCTTTTGGATCTCAATACAATGTTCTCCCCTCTCTCGTGGAGATCTATTTGATGTAATCTTCTTTTGCGGTGTGTTTGTTGAGACCGATGAATTGTGGGTTTATGATCAAGATTATCTATGAACAATATTTGAATCTTCTCTGAATTCTTTTATGTATGATTGGTTATCTTTGCAAGTCTCTTTGAATTATCATTTTGGTTTGGCCTACTAGATTGGTTTTTCTTGCAAAGAGAGAAGTGCTTAGCTTTGGGTTCAATCTTGCGGTGTCCTTTCCTAGTGACAGTAGGGGTAGCAAGGCACGTATTGTATTGTTGCCATCGAGGATAACAAGATGGGGTATTTATCATATTGCATGAATTTATCCCTCTACATCATGTCATCTTGCTTAAGGCGTTACTCTGTTTTTAACTTAATTCTCTAGATGCATCTTTGGATAGCGGTCGATGAGTGGAGTAATAGTAGTAGATGCAGGTGAGTCGGTCTACTTGTCTCGGACGTGATGCCTATATACATGATCATACCTAGATATTCTCATAACTATGCTCAGTTCTGTCAATTGCTCAACAGTAATTTGTTCACCCACCGTAGAATACTTATGCTCTTGAGTAATCTCCATCACTTTATTATTTCTTTGCTTTTTTACTTTGTTCTTTTATTTTACTTTGCATCTTTATATAAAAAATACCAAAAATATTATCTATCATCTCTATCAGATCTCACTCTCGTAAGTGACCGTGAAGGGATTGACAACCCCGTTGGTTGCGTTGAGCTATTTGTTTTGTGTAGGTACGAGGGACTTGCGTGTAACCTCCTACTGGATTGATACCTTGGTTCTCAAAAACTGAGGGAAATACTTACTCTACTCTGCTGCATCACCCTTTCCTCTTCAAGGAAATCCAACGCAGTGCTCAATAGGTAGCAGAAAGATTTCTGGTGCCGTTGCCGGGGAGTCTATGCAAAGTCAACATACCAAGTACCCATCACAATCCCTTATCTCTCGCATTACATTATTTGCCATTTGCCTCTCGTTTTCCTCTCCCCCACTTCACCCTTGCCGTTTTATTCGCCCTCTCTTTCTCGTTCGCCTTCTTTTTGCCTTTTGCTCTCTGTCGCTATGTCTGAAATTGGGGAAATTATTGCCGATATGGGCAATAATAATATCATAGAGAATTCTGATGCTCCTGATAAAGAACCCCCTACCTTTCATACAAAAAGATTTTGAATCGGTAGTGGTAATATTATTGGAAAAGGAGTTATTCAAGATTTCTTTACTTGTGTCGGTGCTTTGCCCTCTATGGGCGGTTCTATTCTCCATAGAACTAGTAGTCTTGCGGAAGCTATTGCCATGCTTATCGTCGAACTTGAAAGGCAATTTATGCATATGCACCCTTCTATACAAAGAATTTTCCTAGAATTTTCTAATATCGAACATTCCTCTGTTAAGCGTGCCGCTACAATATTTTTGGCTCATGAATTCAGATTTATAATAAAAGAGGCCAAAGAAATCTTTGCGCATTATAGGGTGGACGCTGGCCGTCCTCCCATAGAATCTATCCTCTTTGATCAAGAAGAAATAATGCGTTTTCAATCTCTTGACTATGTTGCTTTCAATGAAAACCTTAGAAAAAAGGTGCCTACCAATATTTTGGTTGATAGAATATCTAAACTTAATGATGATTTGGCTATTCGAAATAATGAGCTAGGATACTCTCTCGAGTGTAGGCTCACAAGGTTATGTCAAAAGAATGCTTATAATGATGAATTGGTTGTGCATTATGAAGGGCCAAAAGAGGAACCTATACCTCCTAAAATTGATCTTGGGGACTTTTGTCCTATTAAATTTAGCCCTTTTGATTACTTTTGCTTGCCTCAAAGAAAACTTGCTGCCGAACGTAGGGAGTATGAAATGAGTTTCACCGATCTATCTTATTACTATGGGACTACCTAGATCTATCCTTGATTTTATGCCTAGCTAGGGGCGTTAAACGATAGCGCTTGTTGGGAGGCAACCCAATTTTATTTTAGTTTTTTGCTTTTGTTTCTGTTTAGGAATAAATAATCCATCTACCTTCTGTTTAGATGTGGTTTTATCTTTTAATTAGTGTTTGTGCCAAGTTAAACCTATAGGATCTTCTTGGATGATAGTTATTTGATCTTGCTGTAATTTCCAGAACCTTTCTGTTCACGGATGATAGTTATTTGATCTTGCTGTAATTTCCAGAACCTTTCTGTTCACGAAAACAATTGTTAAAAATCACCATAATGTGATAAAATAGTGATTCCAATTGCTGATTGCCTAGGTAGTCCTATTTTGGCTGATTTTTTGGAGTTCCAGAAGTTTGCGTTAGTTACAAATTACTACAGACTGTTCTGTTTTTGACAGATTCTGTTTTTCGTGTGTTGTTTGCTTATTTTGATGAATATATGGCTAGTAAAATAGTTTATAAACTATAGAGAAGTTGGAGTACAGTAGGTTTAACACCAATATAAATAAAGAATGAGTTCATTACAGTACCTTGAAGTGGTCTTTTGTTTTCTTTCGCTAACGGAGCTTACGAGATTTACATTGAGTTACGTGTTGTGAAGTTTTCAAGTTTTGGGTGAAATCTTTTGATGGATTATGGAACAAGGAGTGGCAAGAGCCTAAGCTTGGGGATGCCCATGGCACCCCAAGATAATCCAAGGACACCAAAAGTCAAAGCTTGGGGATGCCGGAAGGCATCCCTCTTTAATCTACTTCCATCGGTAATTTTACTTGGAGCTATATTTTTATTCACCACATGATATGTGTTTTGCTTGGAGCATCTTGTATTATTTGTGTCTTTGTTTGTTAGTGTGCCACAATCGTCCTTGCTGTACACACATTTTGAGAGAGCCCTACATGAATTGGAATTTGTTAGAATACTCTATGTACTTCACTTATATATTTTGAGCTTTATAGTTTTGCTCTATGTGCTTCACTTTATCTTTTAGAGCACGGTGGTGGATTTGTTTTATAGAAACTATTGATCTCTCATGCTTCGCTTAGATTATTTTGAGAGTCTTAAATAGCATGGTAATTTTCTTAATAATAATAATATGCTTGGTATTCGAGATTTGTAAAACTTTCTTTTGAGTGCGTTGAATACTAAGAAAAGTTTGATGCTTGATAATTATTTTGACATATGAAGATGGTGATATTAGAGTCATGCTAGTTGAGTAGTTGTGAATTTGAGAAATACTTGTGTTAAAGTTTGTGATTCCCGTAGCATGCACGTATGGTGAACCGTTATGTGATGAAGTCGGAGCATTATTTATTTATTGATTGTCTTCCTTATGAGTGGCGGTCGGGGACGAGCGATGGCCTTTTCCTACCAATCTATCCCCCTAGGAGCATGCGCGTAATACTTTGCTTTGATAACTTATAATTTTTTGCAATAAGTATATGAGTTCTTTATGACTAATGTTGAGTCAATGGATTATACGCATTTTTTCCATCCTTCCACCATTGCTAGCCTCTCTAATACCGCGCACTTTTCGCTGGTATCATACACCCACCATATACCTTCCTCAAAACAGCCACCATACCTACTTATCATGGCATTTCCATAGCCATTTCGAGATATATTGCTATGCAACTTTCCACCGTTCCGTTTATTATGACACACTCCATCATTGTCATATTGCTAGCATGATCATGTAGTTGACATCGTATTTGTGGCAAAGCCACCATTCATAATTCTTTCATACATGTCACTCTTGATTCATTGCATATCTTGGTACATCACGGAGGCATTCATATAGAGTCATATTTTGTTCTAAGTATGGAGTTGTAATTGTTGGGTTGTAAGAAAAATAAAAGTGTGATGATCATCATTTTTAGAGCATTGTCCCAAGTGAGGAAAGGATGATGGAGACTGATTCCCCCACAAGTCGAGATGAGACTCCGGACGAAAAATAAAAAAATAAAAAGAAAAAAAGAGGCCATAAAAAAGGGAAAAGGCCCAAATAAAAAAATGAGAGAAAAGGAGAGAAGGGACAATGTTACTATCCTTTTACCACACTTGTGCTTCAAAGTAGCACCATGATCTTCATGATAGAGAGTCTCTCATTTTGTCACTTTCATATACTAGTGGGAATTTTACATTATAGAACTTGGCTTGTATATTCCAATGATGGGATTCCTCAAAATGCCCTAGGTCTTCGTGAGCAAGTGAGTTGGATGCACACCCACTTAGTTTCTTTTGATGAGCTTTCATATACTTGTAGCTCTAGTGCATCCGTTGCATGGCAATCCCTACTCACTCACATTGATATCTATTGATGGGCATCTCCATAGCCCGTTGATACGCCTAGTTGATGTGAGACTATCTTCCCCTCTTTTTGTCTTCTCCACAACCACCATTCTATTCCACATATAGTGCTATATCAATGGCTCATGCTCATGTATTGCGTGAAGATTGAAAAAGTTTTGAAAATGTCAAAAGTATGAAAGAATTGCTTGGCTTGTCATCGGGGTTGTGCATGATTTAAATACTTTGTGTGGTGAAGATAGAGCATAGCCAGACTATATGATTTTGTAGTGATAACTTTCTTTGGCCATGTTATTTTGAGAAGACATAATTGCTTTGTTAGTATGCTTGAAGTATTATTATTTTTACGTCAATATGAGCTTTTGTCTTGAATCTTTCGGATCTGAATATTCATACCAAAATTAAGAAGATTTACATTGAAATTATGCCAAGTAGCACTCCGCATCAAAAATTCTCTTTTTATCATTCACCTACTCGAGGACGAGCATGAATTAAGCTTGTGGATGCCTGATACGTCTCCAACGTATCTATAATTTTTGATTGCTCCATGCTATATTATCTACTGTTTTTGACCATATTGGGCTTTATTTTTCACTTTTATATTACTTTTGGGACTAACCTATTAACCGGAGGCCCAGCCCAGAATTGCTATTTTTTGCCTATTTGAGTGTTTCGAAGAAACGGAATATCAAACGGAGTCCAAACGGAATGAAACCTTCGGGAACGTGATTTTCTCAACAAATATGATCCAGGAGACTTGGACCCTCCGTCAATAAAGGAGGGAGGCGGTCACGAGGGTGGAGGGCGCCCCCCTAGGGCGCGCCCCCTGCCTCGTGGGCCCCCCTTTGCTCCACCGATGTACTCCTTCCTCCTATATATACCTACGTACCCCCAAACGATCAGATACGGAGCCAAAAACCTAATTCCACCGCCGCAACCTTCTGTACCCACGAGATCCCATCTTGGGGCCTGTTAGGAGCTCATGGGAAGTGGAATCCACCATGGAGGGCTTCTACATCATCACCATAGCCCCTCCTATGAAGTGTGAGTAGTTTACCTCAGACCTTGGGTCCATAGTTAGTAGCTAGATGGCTTCTTCTCTCTTTTGGATCTCACTACAATGTTCTCCCCATCTCTCGTGGAGATCTATTCGATGTAATCTTCTTTTTGCGGTGTGTTTGTTGAGACCGATGAATTGTGGGTTTATGATCAAGATTATCTATGAACAATATTTGAATTTTCTCTGAATTCTTTTATGTATGATTGGTTATCTTTGCAAGTCTCTTTGAATTATCAGTTTGGTTTGGCCTACTAGATTGGTTTTTGTTGCAATGGGAGAAGTGCTTAGCTTTGGGTTCAATCTTGCGGTGTCCTTTCCCAGTGTGATGAGGGGCAGCAAGGCACGTATTGTATTGTTGCCATCGAGGATAACAAGATGGGGTATTTATCATATTGCATGAATTTATTCCTCTACATCATGTCATCTTGCTTAAGGCGTTACTCTGTTTTCGTTAACTTAATACTCTAGATGCATGCTGTATAGCGGTCGATGAGCTCAATTCTGTCAATTGCTCAACAGTAATTTATTCACCCACCGTAGAATACTTATGCTCTTGGGAGAAGCCGCTAGTGAAATCTATGGCCCTCGGGTCTATTCTCATCGTATCAATCTCCATCACTTTATTATTGCTTTGTTTTTTACTTTGTTCTTTTATTTTACTTTCCATCTTTATATCAAAAATACCAAAAATATTATCTATCATCTCTATCATATCTCACTCTCGTAAGTGACCGTGAAAGGATTGACAACCCCTAATCGGGTTGGTTGTGTTGAGCTATTTGTTTTGTGTAGGTACGAGGGACTCACGCGTAGCCTCCTACTGGATTGATACCTTGGTTCTCAAAAACTGAAAATACTTACTCTACTCTGCTGCATCACCCTTTCCTCTTCAAGGAAACCCAACGCAGTGCTCAAGAGGTAGCATACATCATCCCGCAACTAACTCATTAGTTGCAATGCTTGCAAGGCTTAAGTGATGTGCATTACCGAGAGGGCCTAGAGATATCTCTACGACAATCGGAGTGACAAATCCTAATCTCTAAATACGCCAACCCAACAAGTACTTTTGGAGACACCTGTAGAGCACCTTTATAATCACCCAGTTACGTTGTGACGTTTGGTAGCACACAAAGTGTTCCTCCGATAAACGGGAGTTGCATAATCTCATAGTCATAGGAACATGTATAAGTCATGAAGAAAGCAATAGCAACATACTAAAGGATCGTGTGCTAAGCTAACGGAGTGGGTCATGTCAATCACATCATTCTCCTAATGATGTGATCCCGTTAATCAAATGACAACTCATGTCTATGGCTAGGAAACATAACCATCTTTGATCAACGAGCTACTCAAGTAGAGGCATACTAGTGACACTCTGTTTGTCTATGTACTCACACATGTATTATGTTTCCGGTTAATACAATTCTAGCATGAATAATAAACATTTATCATGGAATAAGGAAATAAATAATAACTTTATTATTGCCTCTAGGGCATATTTTATTCAGAAACATCGTAAGATCCAACTATAATAGCAATGCTCGCGATACATCAAGATCGTATGATAAGCACATTTAATATATACAATTTTGGCATAGAAATATATTATTTATTGAGATATGACCATCAATTCTTGCTATGAAATATTGAATATTTGCATGAAAATTATATAAAGTATCATTTACTAGTCTTTGGTCTATTTTGCAGAAATGTGCGCAAAGGCACTATAAATCTTCAAGATCCGGAGTAAGTGGCTAAGAGAACGAAGAAGAGGAGGAAGAATGGACCCGACCGTGAAGAAAAGAAGTAACCAGAGGGGCCAAGCTAAAGTTGGAGGGATCATCTTGTGAAGAAAGAATAGAAGTGGAAGGGCAAAAGAGCAGAAGTGGCAGATCAGAGGGGGGTCAAATCCCTAGCGCAGCCTCCATTTTCCCCTCGGGCCTGGCACATCTCTCCTTCCCATTTCCTTCTCCAACACCGGCCGCCGCCACAGCCAGGCCGGCGTGGTGAGCGCGCCACCAGCTCCTCCCACCGCATCACTACCTCGCGTCATCCATCACTCACGCCGTCCATCACCAGCGCCATCCACCACCTCACGCCTCCAACACCACCGCGCCGTCGCCACAGCACCACCACATCCAGCGCCTCCCTCCATCCCGCGCGATCCTGCCTCGCCCTTCTTCTTCTTCCCCTGCCTTGCTGCTGCCCTTCTTCTTTCCCTCGCTGCTCCTTCTCCCTCTCAATCACTGCTGCCCTTCTTCTCTTCCCTTACCTCTGCTGCTGCCCTTGCTTCTTCTCTGAATCCCTTCGCTGCTGCTCCTCTCCACGTCCCCACTGCTGCTGCTATCCTCTTCTCCAATCTCCTGCTGCTTCTCTTCTCTCTCTCTCTCTCTCTCTCTCTCTCTCTCTCTCTCTCTCTCTCTCTCTCTCTCTCTCTGAAATATCTGTAAGCTGAGATGTGTAATGACTTGTAAGGTTCAGATTCGTCTAGTACTTGAAACTTGCTATTTGTCCAGA
Organism: Aegilops bicornis; assembly: GCA_021605145.1. Classification (NCBI taxonomy): domain Eukaryota; kingdom Viridiplantae; phylum Streptophyta; class Magnoliopsida; order Poales; family Poaceae; genus Aegilops; species Aegilops bicornis. The sequence goes on along the minus strand of CM038674.1, from coordinate 456,351,012 downwards.
CTCATAACTGTATAATGCTATGATATGTTTAGTTTCAGACTCAAGCTTGTGTGGTTTTAAATTGTTGATCTGCGAACTGAATTGTGGCATATGACTCTCTGTTCTTGTGTGTGAACCTGTCACTTGTGTTCTGTACTTCTTGAATAAAGGAGTTCAACTTGTAGTACCTGTGTTAACTAAGTTCATGTGAAAATATATATGTTTGTGTTGTGATATATTTCTGTCCCTTTCACAGTATTGTTCCTTCCCTTTTGTTACATGTATGATAGTAATATATGTGTTCATGTCTTGTTGCTTTCCTCTATGTTAGTGTTTTAGCGTCTCAAGTAAAACAAAAATACCAAAAATAAGTGAAGTGAAATCTGAACCTCCCTCTGCTATTTTGCATTTTCTTTTGTCAACGATCTTCCGGAACAACCTTGTTAGTTTAGGTTTTATTTTCTTGCGATCATCTTCTGAATTGTCACCTAGCTTTAGTCGAGTGCCATCGCTGTTTGCCTAGTCCCTGTGGAGAACACGACATCCGTAGTTTGGGGCGTAAAACCCCCGCTATATTACAATTGATCATCGTACCACCTCAAGAACACGAGAGAGAGAGATCAAACATATAGCTACTGGTACATACCCTCAGCCCCGAGGGTGAACTACTCCCTCCTCATCATGGAGAGCGCCGGGATGATGAAGATGGCCACCGGTGAAGGATCCCCCTTCCGGCGGTCTTAACAGTGGTCCCGATTGGTTTTGTGTGGCTACAGAGGCTTGCGGCGGCGGAACTTCCGATCTTTTCTGTTCCCTGATGGTTTTAGGGTATATTGGTATATATAGGAGGAAGAAATCGTCGAGGAGCCATGAGGGGCCCACAAGGGTGGAGGCGCGCCCGGGGGTGGCGCCCCGCCTCGTGCCTTCCTCGTTGATCCTCGACGTGCACTCCAAGTCTCCGGATTGCTTTCTTTCCAAAAGTAACTTTCTCAAAGGTTTCATTCTGTTTGGACTCCGTTTGATATTCCTTTTCTTCGAAACACTGAAACAAGGGAAAAAACAGAAACTGGCACTGGGCTCTGGGTCAATAGGTTAGTCCCAAAAGTAATATAAAAGTGCATAATAAAGCCCATAAACATCCAAGACGGATAATATAATAGCATGAATACTTCATAAACTATAGATACGTTGGAGACGTATCAACGAGGCCCCATAGCTGGGGCCAGAAATGCCTAAAGAAGGGGATGGAGAAACCGTCTGGGCCTGAGGCCGCATTGGTGTTGGCTGAGAGAATCGTGTTGAAAATCTCCTCATCAGAAAGGGGGATCAGCAAGGCTTCATTTTCATCGCTCGTAACCTGATCCTGAGAGGTCCAGAAGGAATTGGCCAGTCTAAAGCCCACCTTAGGCTTAGCAGAAAGGAGAGAGGAGAAGAAGTTTACCATGTGCGACATGATCTCGGAGTGATCAGAAACCCTGACGTTATTGATGAGCAAGCTATCGATCAAGCACTGGCGAGGCCTACCGTTGGCAATGGCAAAGAAGTAGGCAGTAGGGGAATCGCCTTTTAGGGTCCAATTAATGGTACCCCTTTGTCTCCAATAAACTTCCTCTTGACGATGCAGGGCCAAAAGGGCCTCTTCTAAATCGTAACGAGTGCTACCTCTTGAGCACCGCGTTGGATTTCCCCGAAGAGGAGAGGATGATGCAGCAAAGTAGTGTAAGTATTTCCCTCAGTTTTTGAGAACCAAGGCATCAATCCAGTAGGAGGCTACACGCAAGTCCCTCGTACCTACACAAAAACAATAGCTCCTCGCAACCAACGCAATTAGGGGTTGTCAATCCCTTCACGGTCACTTACGAGAGTGAGATCTGATAGAGATGATAGATAATATTTTTGGTATTTTTGGTATAGAGATGCAAAGTAAAAAAGCAAAGCAATAATAAAGTGATGGAGATTGATATGATGAGAATAGACCCGGGGGCCATAGGTTTCACTAGTGGCTTCTCTCAAGAGCATAAGTATTCTACGGTGGGTGAACAAATTACTGTTGAGCAATTGATAAAATTGAGCATAGTTATGAGAATATCTAGGTATGATCATGTATATAGGCATCACGTCTGAGACAAGTAGACCGACTCCTGCCTGCATCTACTACTATTACTCCACTCATCGACCGCTATCCAGCATGCATCTAGAGTATTAAGTTAAAAACAGAGTAACGCCTTAAGCAAGATGACATGATGTAGAGGGATAGTTTCATGCAATATGATAAAACCCCATCTTGTTATCCTCGATGGCAACAATACAATACGTGCCTTGCTGCCTCTATACATCCTTTGGGAAAGGACACCGCAAGGTTGAACCCAAAGCTAAGCACTTCTCCCATGGCAAGAAAAACCGATCTAATAGGCCAAACCAAACTGATAATTCGAAGAGACTTGCAAAGATAACCAATCATACATAAAAGAATTCAGAGAAGATTCAAATATTATTCATACATAGACTTGATCATAAACCCACAATTCATCGGTCTCAACAAACACACCGCAGAAAGAAGATTACATCGAATAGATCTCCACAAGAGAGGGGGAGAACATTGTATTGAGATCCAAAAAGAGAGAAGAAGCCATCTAGCTAATAACTATGGACCCGAAGGTCTGAGGTAAACTACTCACACTTCATCGGAGAGGCTATGATGATGTAGAAGCCCTCCGTGATGACGGCCCTCTCCGGTGGAGCTCCGGAACAGGCCCCAAGGTGGGATCTCATGGATACAGAAAGTTGCGGCGGTGGAATTAGGTTTTTGGCTCCATATCTGATCGTTTGGGGGTACGTAGGTATATATAGGAGGAAGGAGTACGTCGATGGAGCAACAGGGGGCCACGAGGCAGGGGGGCGCCCCCCACCCTCGTGACCGCCTCTTTTGTTCCTTGGAGTAGAGGTCCAAGTCTCCTGGATCACGTTCCGTGAGAAAATCACGTTCCCGAAGGTTTCATTCCGTTTGGACTCCGTTTGATATTCTGTTTCCCCGAAACACTAAAATAGGCAAAAAAAACAGCAATTCTGGGCTGGGCCTCCGGTTAATAGGTTAGTCCCAAAAATAATATAAAAGTGAAAAATAAAGCCCAATATAGTCCAAAATAGTAGATAATATAGAATGGAGCAATCAAAAATTATAGATACGTTGGAAACGTATCAGGCATCCCCAAGCTTAATTCTGCTTTCGTCCTCGAGTAGGTAAATGATAAAAAGAGAATTTTTGATGCGGAGTCCTACTTGGCATAATTTCAATGCAAATCTTCTTAATTGTGGTATGAATATTCAGATTCAAAAGATTCAAGACAAAAGTTCATGTTGACATAAAAATAATAATACTTCAAGCATACTAACAAAGCAATTATGTCTTCTCAAAATAACATGGCCAAAGAAAGTTATCCCTACAAAATCATATAGTCTGGCTATGCTCTATCTTCACCACACAAAGTTTTTAAATCATGCACAACCCCGATGACAAGCCAAGCAATTCTTTCATAATTTAACATTTTCAAAACTTTTTCGATCTTCACGCAATACATGAGCGTGAGCCATGGATATAGCACTATATGTGGAATAGAATGGTGGTTGTGGAGAAGACAAAAAGAGGGGAAGATAGTCCCACATCAACTAGGCGTATCAACGGGCTATGGAGATGCCCATCAATAGATATCAACGTGAGTGAGTAGGGATTGCCATGCAACGGATGCACTAGAGCTATAAGTATATGAAGGCTCAACAAAATAAACTAAGTGGGTGTGCATCCAACTTGCTTGCTCACGAAGACCTAGGGCATTTGAGGAAGCCCATCATTGGAATATACAAGCCAAGTTCTATAATGAAAAATTCCCACTAGTATATGAAAGTGACAAAATAAGAGACTCTCTATCATGAAGATCATGGTGCTACTTTGAAGCATAAGTGTGGTAAAAGGATAGTAACATTGCCCCTTCTCTCTTTTTCTCTCATTTTTTTATTTGGGCCTTTTTTTATGGCCTCTTATTATTATTATTATTATTTTTCGTCCGGAGTCTCATCCCGACTTGTGGGGGAATCATAGTCTCCATCATCCTCTCCTCACTTGGGACAATGCTCTAAAAATGATGATCATCACACTTTTTATTTTTTTCTTACAACTCAACAATTACAACTCAATACTTAGAACAAGATATGACTCTATATGAATGCCTCCGGCGGTGTACTGGGGTATGTAATGAATCAAGAGTGACATGTATGAAAGAATTATGAATGGTGGCTTTGCCACAAATACGATGTCAACTACATGATCATGCTAGCAATATGACAATGATGTAGCGTGTCATAATAAACGGAACGGTGGAAATTTGCATGGCAATATATCTCGGAATGGCTATGGAAATGCCATGATAGGTAGGTATGGTGGCTGTTTTGAGGAAGATATATGGTGGGTGTATGATACCGGCAAAAAGTGCGCGGTATTAGAGAGGCTAGCAATGATGGAAGGATGGGAAAAGGTGCGTATAATCCATGGACTCAACATTAGTCATAAAGAACTCATATACTTATTGCAAAAATCTAGAAGTTATCAAAGCAAAGTATTACGCGCATGCTCCTTGGGGGATAGATTGGTAGGAAAAGACCATCGCTCATCCCCGGTCGCCACTCATAAGGAAGACAATCAATAAATAAATCATGCTCCGACTTCATCACATAATGGTTCACCATACGTGCATGCTACGGGAATCACAAACTTTAACACAAGTATTTCTCAAATTCACAACTACTCAACTAGCATGACTCTAATATCACCATCTTCATATCTCAAAACAATTATCAAGCATCAATCTTTTCTTAGTATTCAACGCACTCGAAAGAAAGTTTTACAAATCTTGAACACCAAGCATATTGTTATTATTAGGCAAATTACCATGCTATTTAAGACTCTCAAAATAATCTAAGTGAAGCATGAGAGATCAAAAGTTTCTATAAAACAAATCCACCACCATGCTCTAAAAGATCTAAGTGAAGCACATAGAGCATAATTATCAAGCTCAAAAGATATAAGTGAAGCACATAGAGTATTCTATCAAATTCCAATTCATGTATGGCTCTCTCAAAAGGTGTGTACATCAAGGACGATTGTGGCACACTAACAAACAAAGACACAAATAATACAAGACGCTCCAAGAAAAACACATATCATGTGGTGAATTAAAATATAGCTCCAAGTAAAATTACCGATGGAAGTAGACGAAAGAGGGGATGCCTTCCGGGGCATCCCCAAGCTTTGACTTTTTGGTGTCCTTGTATTATCTTGGGGTGCCATGGGCATCCCCAAGCTTAGGCTCGTCTATCCTTCCTTCATCCATCAAAAGATTTCACCCAAAACTTGAAAACTTCACAACACAAAACTCAATAGAAATCTCGTGAGCTCCGTTAGAGAAAGAAAACAAAAGACCACTTCAAGGTACTGTAATGAACTCATTATTTATTTATATTGGTTTTAAACCTAATGTATTCCAACTTCTATATGGATTATAAACTATTTTACTAGCCATAGATTCATCAAAATAAGCAAACAACACACGAAAAACAGAATCTGTCAAAAACAAAACAGTCTGTAGTAATCTGTAACTAACGCAAACTTATGGAACTCCAAAACATCTACCAAAATAAGACGAAGAAAATTTGTTTATTGATCAGCAGCAATTGGAATCAATATTTTATCACATTCTGGTGATTTTTAACAATTCGGGCACTGAGCGCAAAGTTTCTGGAAATTACAGCAAGATCAAATAACTATCATCCAAGAAGATCCTATAGGTCTAACTTGGCACAAACACTAATTAAAACACAAAACCACATCCAAACAGAAGGTAGATGGATTATTTATTCCTAAACAGAAAAAACAAAAAAAAAACTAAAAATAAAATTGGGTTCCCTCCCAACAAGCGCCATCGTTTAACGCCCCTAGCTAGGCATAAAAGCGAGGATAGATCTAGGTATTGCCATCTTTGGTAGGCAATCCATAAGTGGCTCTCATGATAGTTTCATATGGAAATTTTATTTTCTTTCTAGGAAAGTGTTACATGCCCTTTTTTAATGGAAATTGAAATCTAATATTCCCTTCCTTCATATCAATAATTGCACCAACCGTTCTAAGGAAAGGTCTACCGAGAATAATAGGGCAAGAAGGATTGCAATCTATATCAAGAACGATAAAATCTACGGGCACATAATTCCTATTTTCAACAATAAGAACATCATTAATTCTTCCCATAGGTTTCTTAATAGTGGAATCCGCAAGATGCAAGTTTACAGAGCAAACATCAAAATCACGGAAATCTAGCAAATCACACAAAGTTTTGGGAATAGTGGAGACACTAGCACCCAAATCACATAAAGCATAAATCTCATGATCTTTAATTTTCATTTTAATAGTTGGTTCCCACTCTTCATAGAGTTTTCTAGGGATAGAAACTTTCAACTCAAGTTTTTCTTCATACGATCGCATCAAGGCATCAACAATATGTTCGGTAAAGGCTTTATTTTGACTGTAAGCATGAGGAGAATTTAGCACGGATTGCAACAAGGAAATACAATCAATTAAAGATCGACTTTCATAATTAAATTCCTTGAAATCCAATATAGTGGGTTTAGCAACATCTAGGATTTTATTTCTTTCAATCCCACTTTTATCAGTTTCATCATCAAGATCTAAATACTCCGAATTTCTGGAACGCCTGCTAGGTAAGGGAAGATCATATTCAGTTCCATCAAGATTCATATTGCAAAACAAATATTTAATAGGGGACACATCAATAACTTTTAGATCTTCATCTTGATTTTCATAGGAATTGGAAGAACACGCTTTAATGAAGGCATCTTTCGTAGCACGCATCCTAGCGGTTCTTTCCTTGCACTCATCAATGGAAATTATCATGGCTTTGAGAGACTCATTGATATCATGCTTAGGAGGGATAGATCTAAGCTTTAAAGAGTCAACCTCAAGAGAAATTCTATCAACGTTCCTAGCCAAATCATCAACTTTAAGCAATTTCTCTTCAAGCAAAGCATTAAAATTCTTTTGTGAATTCATAAACTCTTTAACACTATTCTCAAATTAAGAGGGCATGTTATTAAAATTTCCATAAGAGTTGTTGTAGGAATTTCCATAATTATTAGAAGGATTACTAGGATAAGGCCTAGGATTAAAATTCCCTCTATATGCGTTGTTACCAAAATTATTCCTACCAACAAAATTCACATCCATAGATTCATTATTATTCTCAATCAAAGTAGACAAAGGCATATCATTAGGATCAGAAGAAACACTCTTAGTAGCAAATAATTTCATAAGTTCATCCATCTTTCCACTCAAAACATTGATTTCTTCTATCGCATGCACTTTTTTATTAGTAGATCTTTCGGTATGACATTGAGAATAATTAACCATAATATTATCTAGGAGTTTAGTAGCATCTCCTAAAGTGATTTCCATAAAAGTGCCTCCCGCGGCTGAATCTAAAAGATTTCTAGAAGCAAAATTCAATCCGGCATAAAATTTTTGTATAATCATCCACAAATTCAAACCATGAGTAGGGCAATTACGTATCATTAATTTCATTCTCTCCCAAGCTTGTGCAACATGTTCATGGTCAAGTTGCTTAAAATTCATAATGTCGTTTCTAAGAGAGATGATCTTAGCGGGAGGAAAATACTTAGAGATAAAAGCATCTTTGCACTTGTTCCAAGAATCAATACTATTTTTAGGCAAAGACGAAAACCAAGCTTTAGCACGATCTCTAAGCGAAAAAGGAAATAGCTTCAATTTAACATCATTATCGACATCTTTCTTCTTTTGCATATCACATAAATCAACAAAGCTATTAAGATGAGTAGCGGCATCTTCACTAGGAAGGCCGGCGAATTGATCTTTCATAACAAGATTCAACAAAGCAGTATTGATTTCACAAGATTCAGTATTGGCAAGAGGAGCAATCGGAGTGCTAAGGAAATCATTATTATTGGTATTGGTGAAGTCACACAATTTGGTAGTATCTTGAGCCATCGCGACAAACAAGCAATCCAACACAGGAGCAAACAAAAGGCAGGCGAAAAAAAGGCAAACGGAAAAAGAGAAGGAGATTGGGAAAGAGATTGGGAAAGAGAGGGCAAATAAAACGGCAAGGGTGAAGTGGGGGAGAGAAAACGAGAGGCAAATGGCAACTAATGTAATGCGGGAGATAGGGATTGTGATGGGTACTTGGTATGTTGACTTTTGCGTAGACTCCCCGGCAACGGCGCCAGATATTCTTGTTGCTACCTCTTGAGCACTGCGTTGGATTTCCCCGAAGAGGAGAGGATGATGCAGCAAAGTAGCGTAAGTATTTCCCTCAGTTTTGAGAACCAAGGTATCAATCCAGTAGGAGGCTACACGCAAGTCCCTCGTACCTACACAAAAACAATAGCTCCTCGCAACCAACGCGATTAGGGGTTGTCAATCCCTTCACGGTCACCTACGAGAGTGAGATCTGATAGAGATGATAGATAATATTTTTGGTATTTTTGGTATAGATATGCAAAGTAAAAAGTAAAAGGCAAAGTAAAAAGCAAAGCAATAATAATGTGACGGAGATTGATATGATGAGAATAGACCCGGGGGCCATAGGTTTCACTAGTGGCTTCTCTCAAAAGCATAAGTATTCTACGGTGGGTGAACAAATTACTGTCGAGCAATTGACAGAATTGAGCATAGTTATGAGAATATCTAGGTATGATCATGTATATAGGCATCACATCCAAGACAAGTAGACCGACTCCTGCCTGCATCTACTACTATTACTCCACTCATCGACCGTTATCCAGCATGCGTCTAGAGTATTAAGTTAATAACAGAGTAATGCCTTAAGCAAGATGACATGATGTAGAGGGATAGTTTCATGCAATATGATAAAACCCCCATCTTGTTATCCTCGATGGCAACAATACAATACGTGCCTTGCTGCCCCTTACATCCTTTGGGAAAGGACACCGCAAGATTGAACCCAAAGCTAAGCACTTCTCCCATGGCAAGAAAAACCAATCTAGTAGGCCAAACCAAACTGATAATTCGAAGAGACTTGCAAAGATAACCAATCATACATAAAAGAATTCAGAGAAGATTCAAATATTATTCATAGATAGACTTGATCATAAACCCACAATTCATCGGTCTCAACAAACACACCGCAAAAAAAAGATTACATCGAATAGATCTCCACGAGAGAGGGGGAGAACATTGTATTGAGATCCAAAAAGAGAGAAGAAGCCATCTAGCTAATAACTATGGACCCGAAGGTCTGAGGTAAACTACTCACACTTCATCGGAGAGCCTATGATGATGTAGAAGCCCTCCGTGATGACGGCCCTCTCGTGAGCTCCTAACAGGCCCCAAGGTGGGATCTCGTGGATCTGAAAGTTGCGGCGGTGGAATTAGGTTTTTGGCTCCGTATCTGATCGTTTGGGGGTACGTAGGTATATATAGGAGGAAGGAGTACGTCAGTGGAGCAACAGGGGGCCCACAAGGCAGGGGGCGCTCCCCCACCCTCGTGACCGCCTCTTTTGTTCCTTCGAGTAGGGTCCAAGTCTCCTGGATCACGTTCAGTGAGAAAATCACGTTCCCGAAGGTTTCATTCCATTTGGACTCCGTTTGATATGTTGTTTCCCCGAAACACTGAAATAGGCAAAAACATCAATTCTGGGCTGGGCCTCTGGTTAATAGTTTAGTCCCAAAGATAATATAAAAGTGGAAAATAAAGCCCAATATAGTCCAAAACAGTAGATAATATAGCATGGAGCAATCAAAAATTATAGATACGTTGGAGACGTATCAACGAGCCTGCCATTCGGAGGGAGAGAGGCCAGAGCCATCCGCGCGAGCATCCAAGGAGCCAATTTGGGCAGGAGCCGAGCCTTGTCACGCCTTGACTCAACAGCGTGGTTCTTAGCCCACCCACAGTGAAATTTATGGAGGAAATATGAGCATTGATGCCAGTCATCCATCGGTCCGGAAGAGCGTCGAGCAGAAGATAAGAAAGATGAGATCTTATGCGCAATCAGGTCAGAAAAACCATCAACCAGGAGCCAGGAAGCATCGAACTGGAATCGTGGAGAAGAGATAGAGTGAATCCCATCGTCAAGAATCAGGGGCGCGTGGTCGGACCGCACGATGGGTAGAGCCCGAAGGGAGGCCCGAGGAAGCAAGGAGTCCCACCTCGGACAGATGAAAACGCGATCAAGAACAGATCAAATGGGAGCCGTTTGATGATTCATCCAAGTGTAACGGGCACCAACCCTAGGAATTTCACGGATAGCGGAGTCCCGAATAAAAGAGTTAAAAGCGTCAGCAAGCGGCCAAGAAAAATTAGACGAGTTTTTATCCAGAGGAGAGCGCATCAAATTAAAGTCGCCGCCAATAAGCAAAGGGACGTCACAAGACTATCTTATTCAGAATTTTCACCCAAAAAGACATAAGAAAGAGAGTGATCAGCCGGACCGTAAACAACCATAATTTCCAAAAGCATATTGAGGGAGCGATGAGAAACCACAGTACTAGCCCAAAAAATGCCATGGTCGAAGGCAACAAAATCAAACATATCTCTTTTGGTGCCAATAAGTATTCCACCCGAGTGGCCAGAAGAAGGCAAATGATTCCAATCAAACCTATCAATCCCAGCAACAGCAGAAAGTTCATTTGAGGAGAAGGAAGGTTTAAGCGTTTCAACAAAGCCAATGATGTCTATGTTCTTCGAAACCCCTAATATTCCAAAATAAGGCCTTCATCGATGGGAAAGGTTTTTTATGCGAAGACTCGACCTGCTTGGGGCAATGCAGGATTTAGAGCGTTTGCCAGCCCCACGCCGAGGCGCAACGGAGGGCACCTGATCCCTTTCAGGTTCCGCCTCGACCCCACCGGCCACAACCAGTGAGGTGTCAATCCTAGAGGCGGCCTCCTTGGCCCTAGCAATATTCGCCTGTGCCAATTCATTTGCCCGGACAATATCAAATAAAGAAGATGGCGAGCCAAAACTAGGATCACAAGTAATGCCTACATCCTCTAAGATATGCAAAAGATGACCATTGGACTGCGACGGAAGGACTAATCGAACAGGATAAGATGCGGGGATAAAAGGGGTTGAGGAGCATGGGGGGTACCCGAGGGAGGCAGATCTCTGGCCGCAGTGCGCCGCGCCGCCCGATCAACCACTTGCTCGCCGCTGTTGGAGATACGGTCGCTCTTGCGGGCAGTGGAAGCGGGAGAGCGCACCAGCGCAGGGCGGCGCGGCACGGGGAAGCTGCCGCAGATGAAGGACCCGAGGCCGCACCCAAATCAGCATCAAGCCTGCGGCAAAGCCCTGCCGCAAACTGCTTGGAATCACCAGAAGCCCTGCTGCGCATTGAGGACTTCTTGACGGACGATTTCTTCTTATTTCTCTTGGTCATGGGGCCGGACGGGGGCAGATCTTCAATACCAGAGAGGGAAGGGGAAGAGGGACGGGCTGGAAGGTTGGAGCACACACCAGAGAAGGGGGTGCCCCTCGCTCCACCAGAAGCCGCAACCCCCCACCGACGCCATCCATCGAATTCTTGTTCCCACCCCCACCGGGGCATTCTCCTTGAATAAGTCACGATCTTCAGATGTTAACCCATCCCATTCTGACTGGGTGAAATGATGCTCATTGCCAGGGTTTGAATCATCTGGGAGGCCATGCGGTGTCTGTCGGTGATACGTCTCCAACGTATCTATAATTTTTTATTGTTCCATGCTATATTATATTCTGTTTTGGATGATTAATGGGCTTTATTATACACTTTTATATTATTATTGGGACTAACCTATTAACCGTAGGCCCAGCCCAAATTGCTGTTTTTGCCTATTTCAGTGTTTCGCAGAAAAAGAATATCAAACGGAGTCCAAACGGAATGAAACCTTCGGGAACGTGATTTTTGGAACAAACGTGATCCAGAGGACTTTGAGTGGGCGTCAAGCAACAGAGGAGGAAGCCGCGAGGTAGGGGGCGCGCCCTCCACCCTCGTGGCCCCCTCGTGGCTCCCCCGACCTACTTCTTCCTCCTATATATACCTACGTACCCCCAAACCATCAAAAGCGACCACGAAAACCTGATACGTCTCCAACGTATCTATAATTTTTGATTGCTCCATGCTATATTATCTACTGTTTTGGACTATCTTGGGCTTTATTTTCCATTTTTATATTATTTTTGGGACTAACCTATTAACCGGAGGCCCAGCCCAAAATTGATGTTTTTTTTCCTATTTCAGTGTTTCGGAGAAACAGAATATCAAACGGAGTCCAACTGGAATGAAACCTTTGGGAACGTGATTTTCTCACCGAACGTGATCCAGGAGACTTGGACCCTACTCCAAGGAACAAAATATGCGGTCACGAGGGTGGGGGCGCCCCCCCTCCCCTAGGGCGCGCCCCCCTGCCTCGTGGGCCCCCTGATGCTCCACCGACGTACGCCTTCCTCCTATATATACCTACGCACCCCCAAACGATCAGATACGGAGCCAAAAACCTAATTCCACCGCCACAACTTTCTGTATCCACGAGATCCCACCTTGGGGCCTGTTAGGAGCTCACGAGAGGGCCGTCATCACGGAGGGCTTCTACATCATCATAGCCTCTCCGATGAAGTGTGAGTAGTTTACCTCAGACCTTCGGGTCCATAGTTATTAGCTAGATGGCTTCTTCTCTCTTTTGGATCTCAATACAATGTTCTCCCCCTCTCTTGTGGAGATCTATTCGATGTAATCTTCTTTTTGCGGTGTGTTTGTTGAGACCGATGAACTGTGGGTTTATGATCAAGTCTATCTATAATATTTGAATCTTCTCAGAATTCTTTTATGTATTATTGGTTATCTTTGCAAGTCTCTTCGAATTATCAGTTTGGTTTGGCCTACTAGATTGGTTTTTCTTGCCATGGGAGAAGTTTTTAGCTTTGGGTTCAATCTTGCGGTGTCCTTTCCCAGTGACAGAAGGGGCAGCAAGGCACGTATTGTATTGTTGCCATCGAGGATAACAAGATGAGGTTTTTATCATATTGCATGAAACTATCCCTCTACATCATGTCATCTTGCTTAAGGCGTTACTCTGTTTTTAACTTAATACTCTAGATGCATGCTGGATAGCGGTCGATGAGTGGAGTAATAGTAGTAGATGCAGGCAGGAGTCGTTCTACTTGTTTCGGATGTGATGCCTATATACATGATCATACCTAGATATTCTCATAACTATGCTCAATTCTATCAATTGCTCAACAATAATTTGTTCACCCACCGTAGAATACTTATGCTTTTGAGAGAAGCCACTAGTGAAACCTATGGCCCCCGGGTCTATTCTCATCATATCAATCTCCATCACTTTATTATTGCTTTGCTTTTTTACTTTGCCTTTTACTTTTTTACTTTGCATCTCTATACCAAAAATATTATCTATCATCTCTATCAGATCTCACTCTCGTAAGTGACCGTGAAGGGATTGACAACCCCTAATCGCGTTGGTTGCGAGGAGCTATTGTTTTTGTGTAGGTACGAGGGACTTGCGTGTAGCCTCCTACTGGATTGATACCTTGGTTCTCAAAAACTGAGGGAAATACTTATGCTACTTTGCTGCATCATCCTCTCCTCTTCGGGGAAATCCAACGCAGTGCTCAAGAGGTAGCAAGAAGAATTTTTGGCGCCGTTGCCGGGGAGTCTGCACAAAAGTCAACATACCAAGTACCCATCACAATCCCTATCTCCCGCATTACATTAGTTGCCATTTGCCTCTCGTTTTCCTCTCCCCACTTCACCCTTGCTGTTTTATTTGCCCTCTCTTTCCCAATCTCCTTCTCTTTTTCCGTTTGCCTTTTTCTCGCTTGCCTTGTCGTCATGGCTAGTCTTATTTCTTCTCCGTTATCTCCCGAGAATGAAGTCCTAAATTTTAATCAAAGGGAGGGAGAAAATCTGAAAGACGCTTGGTATAGAATTTGCAATGCTCAAAACAGGTCTACCAGGAAGCAATCTACTTCAGTTCTTCTTGAATTTTTATGTAGGTGCTAGTCCTTGGTATAGATATATCCTTGATACCATTACCGGGGAATTTCTTGGGTAGCCATACTTTTGATTCTTATAATGCTATGATAGATTTATTTGGCTCACCACCTCTTTTGGTTAATGGAACTATGTTAACTTAGGAGCATGTTATGCAAAGGCTTGAAATTTTATTGAAAACAAAGTTGCTACCATTGAATCAATTGAAAATCTAGATAAAAAGATCCATAATCAAATTACACAATATGGATCTAAGGTAGGAATGACTTTGAAAAATATTAAGGAGAAGGAACCCATGGTTAATGAGAAAATAAATCTAGATTCCACTAGAATCGATAAACTTGAGGGTATCATTACCAACTTGGGAACCATTTTTTCTTCCGTAAAGAATACTCCAAGTCCTCCCACTAAAATTGCCAAGCTTATGTATGTTCCTAAGAGTAAGGGTGAATCATCTAGTAAGGAAACTGCGGATCTTAAATCTATAAGTATTCATCCCAATCTTTTTGCTACCATTAAGGAAACATTTGCTACAAATGAATTTTTCGATCTTGTGCCTTAAAGTTTGATAATTACTAGAAAGAAAGAAATTTCTAAGAAAGATAGATGCCTCATTGAAGAATTGCCTACCAAAGATGGCAATACCTAGATCTATCCTCGCTTTTATGCCTAGCTAGGGGCGTTAAACGATAGCGCTTGTTGGGAGGCAACCCAATTTTATTTTTAGTTTTTTTTTGTTTTTTTATGTTTAGGAATAAATAATCCATCTACCTTCTGTTTGGATGTGGTTTTGTGTTTTAATTAGTGTTTGTGCCAAGTTAGACCTATAGGATCTTCTTGGATGATAGTTATTTGATCTTGCCGTAATTTCCAGAAACTATGCGCTCAGTGCCCGAATTGTTAAAAATCACCAGAACGTGATAAAATACTGATTTTAATTGCTGCTGATCAATAAACAAATTGTCTAGGTCTTCCTATTTTAGTAGATTTTTTAGAGTTCCAGAAGTTTGCGTTACTTACATATTACTACAGACTGTTCTGTTTTTGACAGATTCTGTTTTTCGTGTGTTGTTTGCTTATTTTGATGATTCTATGGCTAGTAAAATAGTTTATAATCCATAGAGAAATTGTAATACAGTAGGTTTAACACCAATATAAATAAATAATGATTTCATTACAGTACCTTGAAGTGGTCTTTTGTTTTCTTTCTCTAACGGAGCTCACGAGATTTCTATTGAGTTTTGTGTTGTGAAGTTTTCAAGTTTTGGATGAAATCTTTTGATGGATTATGGAACAAGGAGTGGCAAGAGCCTAAGCTTGGGGATGCCCATGGAACCCCCAAGATAATCCAAGAACACCAAAAAGTCAAAGCTTGGGGATGCCCCGGAAGGCATCCCCTCTTTCGTCTACTTCCATCGGTAATTTTACTTGGAGCTATATTTTTATTCACCACATGATATGTGTTTTGCATGGAGCGTCTTGTATTATTTGTGTCTTTGTTTGTTAGTGTGCCACAATCATCCTTTCTGTACACACCTTTTGAGAGAGCCATACATGAATTGGAATTTGATAGAATACTCTATGTGCTTCACTTATATCTTTTGAGCTTGATAATTATGCTCTATGTGCTTCACTTAGATCTTTTAGAGCATGGTGGTGGATTTGTTTTATAGAAACTTTTGATCTCTCATGCTTCACTTAGATTATTTTGAGAGTCTTAAATAGCATGGTAATTTGCCTAATAATAACAATATGCTTGGTGTTCAAGATTTGTAAAACTTTCTTTCGAGTGCGTTGAATACTAAGAAAAGATTGATGCTTGATAATTGTTTTGATATATGAAGATGGTGATATTAGAGTCATGCTAGTGAATTTGAGAAATACTTGTGTTAAAGTTTGTGATTCCCGTAGCATGCACGTATGGTGAACCGTTATGTGATGAACTCAGAGCATGATTTATTTATTGATTGTCTTCCTTATGAGTGGCGATCGGGGAATGACGATGGTCTTTTCCTACCAATCTATCCCCCTAGGAGCATGCGCGTAATACTTTGCTTTGATAACTTCTAAATTTTTGCAATAAGTATATGAGTTCTTTATGACTAATGTTGAGTCCATGGATTATACGCACTTTTTCCCATCCTTCCACCATTGCTAGCCTCTCTAATACCGCGCACTTTTCGCCGGATCATACACCCACCATATATCTTCCTCAAAACAGCCACCATACCTACCTATCATGGCACTTCCATAGCCATTCCGAGATATATTGCCATGCAACTTTCCACCGTTCCGCTTATTATGACACGCTCCATCACTATCATATTGCTAGCATGATCATGTAGTTGACATCGTATTTGTGGCAAAGCCACCGTTCATAATTCTTTCATACATGTCACTCTTGATTCATTGCATATCCCGGTACACCGCCGGAGGCATTCATATAGAGTCATATCTTGTTTTAAGTATTGAGTTATAATTGTTGAGTTGTAAGAAAAAAATAAAAAGTGTGATGATCATCATTTTTAGAGCATTGTCCCAAGTGAGGAAAGGATGATGGAGACTATGATTCCCCCACAAGTCGGGATGAGACTACGGACGAAAAATAATAATAATAAAAAAGAGGCCATAAAAAAGGGAAAAGGCCCAAATAAAAAAATGAGAGAAAAAGAGAGAAGGGACAATGTTACTATCCTTTTACCACACTTGTGCTTCAAAGTAGCACCATGATCTTCATGATAGAGAGTCTCTCATTTTGTCACTTTCATATACTAGTGGGAATTTTTCATTATAGAACTTGGCTTGTATATTCCAATGATGGGCTTCCTCAAATGCCCTAGGTCTTCGTGGAGCAAGCAAGTTGGATGCACACCCACTTAGTTTCTTTTGTTGAGCCTTCATATACTTATAGCTCTAGTGCATCCGTTGCATGGCAATCCCTACTCACTCACATTGATATCTATTGATGGGCATCTCCATAGCCCGTTGATACGCCTAGTTGATGGGAGACTATCTTCCCTCTTTTGTCTTCTCCACAACCACCATTCTATTCCACATATAGTGCTATATCCATGGCTCACGCTCATGTATTGCGTGAAGATCGAAAAAGTTTTGAAAATGTTAAATTATGAAACAATTGCTTGGCTTGTCATCGGGGTTGTGCATGATTTAAATACTTTGTGTGCTGAAGATAGAGCATAGCCAGACTATATGATTTTGTAGGAATAACTTTCCTTGGCCATGTTATTTTGAGAAGACATAATTGCTTTGTTAGTATGCTTGAAGTATTATTATTTTTATGTCAACATGAACTTTTGTCTTGAATCTTTTGAATCTGAATATTCATACCACAATTAAGAAGATTTGCATTGAAATTATGCCAAGTAGCACTCCGCATAAAAAATTCTCTTTTTATCATTTACCTACTTGAGGACGAGCAGGAATTAACCTTGGGGATGCCTGATACGTCTCCAACGTATCTATAATTTTTGATTGCTCCATACTATATTATCTACTGTTTTGGACATTATTGGACTTTATTTTCCACTTTTATATTATCTTTGGGACTAACCTACTAACCGGAGGCCCAGCCCAGAATTGATGTTTTTTTTCCTATTTTAGTGTTTCGGAGAAACAGAATATCAAACGGAGTCCAAACTGAATGAAACCTTCGGGATCGTGATTTTCTCACCGAACGTGATCCAGGAGACTTGGACCCTACTCCAAGGAACAAAAGAGGCGGTCACGAGGGTGGGCGCCTCTAGGGCGGGCCCCCGCCTCGTGGCCCCTCGTTGCTCCATCGACGCACGCCTTCCTCCTATATATACCTCATTGCCCCCAAACGATCGACACGGAGCCAAAACCTAATTCCACATCCGCAACTTTCTCAGATCCACGAGATCCCATCTTGGGGCCTGTTCCGGAGCTCCGCCAGAGAGGGTCGTCATCACGGAGGGCTTCTACATCATCATAGCCTCTCTGATGAAGTGTGAGTAGTTTACCTCAGACCTTCGGGTCCATAGTTATTAGCTAGATGGCTTATTCTCTCTTTTTGGATCTCAATACAATGTTCTCCCCCTCTCTTGTGGAGATCTATTCGATGTAATCTTCTTTTTGCGGTGTGTTTGTTGAGACCGATGAATTGTGGGTTTATGATTAAGTCTATCTATAATATTTGAATCTTCTCTGAATTCTTTTATGTATGATTGGTTATCTTTGCAAGTCTCTTCGAATTATCAGTTGTGTTTGGCCTACTAGATTGGTTTTTCTTGCCATGGGAGAAGTGCTTAGCTTTGGATTCAATCTTATGTGTCCTTTCCCAGTGACAGTAGGGGCAGCAAGGCACGTATTGTATTGTTGCCATCGAGGATAACAAGATGGGGTTTTTATCATATTGCATGAATTTATCCCTCTACATCATGTCATCTTGCTTAAAGCGTTACTCCCTTTCCATGAACTTAATTCTCTAGATGCATGCTGGATAGCGGTCGATGAGTGGAGTAATAGTAGTAGATGCAGGCAGGAGTCGGTCTACTTGTCTCGGACGTGATGCCTATATACATGATCATACCTAGATATTCTCATAACTATGCTCAATTCATCAATTGCTCAACAGTAATTTGTTCACCCACCGTAGAATACTTATGCTTTTGAGAGAAGCCACTAGTGAAACCTATGCCCCCCGGGTCTATTCTCATCATATCAATCTCCATCACTTTATTATTGCTTTGCTTTTTTACTTTGCCTTTTACTTTTCACTTTGCATCTCTATACCAAAAATATTATCTATCATCTCTATCAGATCTCACTCTCGTAAGTGACCGTGAAGGGATTGACAACCCCTAATCACATTGGTTGCGAGGAGCTATTGTTTTTGTGTTGGTACGAGGGACTTGCGTGTATCCTCCTATTGGAATGATACCTTGGTTCTCAAAAACTGAGGGAAATACTTACGCTACTTTGCTGCATCATCCTCTCCTCTTCGGGGAAATCCAACGCAGTGCTCAAGAGGTAGCAAAACCTAATTCCACCGCCGCAACCTTCTGTACCCGTGAGATCCCATCTTGGGGCCTTTTCCGACGTCCTGTCGGAGGGGGGCATTGATCACTGAGGGCTTCTACATCAACACCAAAGCCTCTCCGATGATGTGTGAGTAGTTTACCTCAGACCTTCGGGTCCATAGTTATTAGCTAGATGGTTTCTTCTGTCTTTTTGGATCTCAATACAAAGTTATCCTCGTTTCTCTTGGAGATCTATTTGATGTAACTCTTGTTTTTGCGGTTTGTTTGTCGAGATCCGATGAATTGTGGGTTTTTGATCAAGATTATCTATGAACAATATTTGAATCTCCTCCGAATTCTTTTATGTATGATTGGTTATCTTTGCAAGTCTCTTCGAATTATCAGTTTGGTTTGGCCTACTAGATTGATCTTTCTTGCAATGGGAGAAGTGCTTAGCTTTGGGTTCAATCTTGCGGTGTCCGCTCTCAAAGTGATGTTAGGGCAGCAAGGCACGTATTGTATTGTTGCCATCGAGGATAAAAAGATGGGGTTTATATCATATTGCATGAGTTTATCCCTCTACATCATGTGATCTTGCTTAAAGCGTTACTCTGTTCTTAGGAACTTAATACTCTAGATGCATGCTGGATAGCGGTCGATGTGTGGAGTAATAGTAGTAGATGCATAATCGTTTTGGTCTACTTGTCATGGATGTGATGCCTATATACATGATCATACCTAGATATTCTCATAACTATGCTCAATTCTATCAATTGCTCGACAGTAATTCGTTTACCCACCGTAATACTTATGCTATCTTGGGAGAAGCCAGTAGTGAAACCTATGGCCCCCGAGTATATTTTCCATCATATCAATCTCCCGTTATTTCTATTACCATTTATTTTGCAATCTTTACTTTTACTCTTTATCATAAAAATACAAAAAATATTATCTTATCATCTCTATCAGATCTCACTCTCGTAAGTGACCGTGAAGGGATTGACAACCCCTTTATCGCGTTGGTTGCGAGGTTCTTATTTGTTTGTGTAGGTGCGTGGGACTCGTGCGTGGTCTCCTACTGGATTGATACCTTGGTTCTCAAAAACTGAGGGAAATACTTACGCTACTTTACCGCATCACCATTTCCTCTTCAAGGGAAAACCAACGCAAAGGCTCAAGAGGTAGCAAGAAGGATTTCTGGCGCCGCTGTCGGGAGTCTACGCACAAGTCAAGACATACCAAGTACCCATCACAAACTCTTATCCCTCGCATTACATTATTTGCCATTTGCCTCTCGTTTTCCTCTCCCCCACTTCACCCTTGCCGTTTTATTCGCCCTCTCTTTCCGTTCGCCTCTTTTTCGCTTGCTTTTTGTTTGCTCGTGTGTTGGATTGCTTGCTTCTCACGATGGCTCAAGACAATACTAAATTGTGTGACTTTACCAATACCAACAACAATGATTTTCTTATCACTCCGATTGCTCCTCTTGCCAATGCTGAATCTTGTGAAATTAATGCTGCCTTGCTGAATCTTGTCATGAAAGATCAATTCGCCGGCCTTCCTAGTGAAGATGCCGCTACCCATCTAAATAGCTTTGTTGATTTGTGTGACATGCAAAAGAAGAAAGATGTGGACAATGATATTGTTAAATTGAAGCTATTTCCATTTTCTCTTAGAGGTCATGCTAAAACTTGGTTTTTGTCTTTGCCTAAAAATAGTATTGATTCTTGGAATAAGTGCAAAGATGCTTTTATCTCTGAGTATTTTCCTCCCACTAAAATCATCTCTCTTAGAAACTATATTATGAATTTTAAGCAACTTGATCATGAACATGTTGCACAAGCTTGGGAGAGGATGAAATTAATGATACGTAATTGCCCTACTCATGATTTGAATTTGTGGATGATTATACAAAAATTTTATGCCGGATTGAATTTTGCTTCTAGAAATCTTTTAGATTCGACCGCAGGAGGCACCTTTATGGAAATCACCTTAGGAGAAGCTACTAAACTCCTAGATAATATTATGGTTAATTATTCTCAATGGCACACCGAAAGATCTACTAGTAAAAAAGTGCATGCGATAGAAGAAATTAATGTTTTGAGTTGAAAGATGGATGAACTCATGAAATTGTTTGCTAATAAGAGTGTTTCTTCTGATCCTAATGATATGCCTTTGTCTACCTTGATTGATAATAATAATGAATCTATGGAGGTGAATTTTTTTGGTAGGAATAATTTTGGTAACAACGTGTATAGAGGAAATTTTAATCGTAGGCCGTACCCTAGTAATTCCTCTAATAATTATGGTAATTCTTACAACAATTCTTATGGAAATTTTAATAAGATACCCTCTGATTTTGAGACTAGCGTTAAAGAGTTTATGAATTCGCAAAAGAATTTCAATACTTTGAAGAGAAATTGCTTAAAGTTGACGAGTTGGCTAGGAACGTGGATAGAATTTCTCTTGATGTTGATTCTTTTAAACTTAGATCTATTCCACCTAAGCATGATATCAATGAGTCTCTCAAAGCCATGAGAATTTCCATTGATGAGTGCAAAGAAAGAACCGCTAGGATGCGTACTAAGAAAGATTGCTTTGCAAAAGCGTGCTCTTCTAATTTTTATGATAATAAAGATGAAGATCTAAAATCTATTGATGTGTCCCCTATTAAATCTTTTTTTGCAATATGAATCTTGATAATGATGGGACTGAAGATTAGTCAACTTTAGTTAGAAGGCGTCCCAAAAATTTGTAGTTTTTAGATCTTGATGCAAAATTTGGTAAAAGTGGGATTGAAGAGGTCAAAAATTTAGATATCAATGAACCCACTATTTTGGATTTCAAGGAATTTAATTATGATAATTTCTCTATAGATTGTATTTCCTTGTTGCAGTCCGTGCTAAATTCTCCTCATGCTTATAGTTAAAATAAAGCTTTTACTAAACATATCGTTGATGCTTTGATGCAATCTTATGAAGAAAAACTTGACTTGGAAGTTTCTATCCCTAGGAAACTTTATGATGAATGAGAACCTACTATTAAAATTAAAATTAAAGATCATGAATGTTATGTTTTTGTGATTTGGGTGCTAGTGTTTCCACGATTCCAAAAACTTTATATGATTTGTTAGGTTTCCGTGATTTTGATGATTGTTCTTTAAATTTGCATCTTGCGGATTCCACCATTAAGAAACCTATGGGAAGAATTAATGATGTTCTTATTGTTGCAAATAGGAACTATGTGCCCGTAGATTTTATTGTTCTTGATATAGATTGCAATCCTTCATGCCCTATTATTCTTGATAGACCTTTCCTTAGAACGATTGGTGCAATTATTGATATGAAGGAAGGGAATATTAGATTCCAATTTACACGAAGGAAAGGCATGGAACACTTCCCTAGAAAGAAAGTTAAATTACCATATGAATCTATTATGAGAGCCACCTATGGATTGCCTACCAAAGATGGCAATACCTAGATCTATCCTTGTTTTTATGCCTAGCTAGGGGCGTTAAACGATAGCGCTTCTTGGGAGGCAACCCAATTTTAGTTTTAGTTTTTTTTTGCTTTTTGCTTCTGTTTAGGAATAAGTCTTTGATCTAGCCTCTGGTTAGATTTGTTTTTGTGTTTTAGTTAGTGTTTGTGCCAAGTTAAACCTATAGGATCTTCTTGGATGATAGCTTTTTGATCTTGCTGAAAATTCCAGAAACTTTTTGTTCACGAAAACAATCGTTAAAAATCACCAGAACATGATAAAATACTGATTCTAATTGCAGTAGATCAATAAACAAATTATCTAGGCCGTCCTATTTTGGTAGATTTTTTATGAGTTCCAGAAGTTTGCGTTAGTTACAGATTACTACAGGCTGTTCTGTTTTTGACAGATTCTGTTTTTCATGTGTTGTTTGCTTATTTTGATGAATCTATGGCTAGTAAAATAGTTTATAAACCATAGAGAAGTTGGAATACAGTAGGTTTAACACCAATATAAATAAAGAATGAGTTCAATACAGTACCTTGAAGTGGTGTTTTGTTTTCTTTCGCTAACGGAGCTCACGAGATTTTCTGTTAAGTTTTGTGTTGTGAAGTTTTCAAGTTTTGGGTAAAAGATTTGCTGGATTATGGAACAAGGTGTTGGGGAACATAGTAATTTCAAAAAAAATCCTACGCACACGCAAGATCATGATGATGCATAGCAACAAGAGGGGAGAGTGTGTCCACGTACCCTCGTAGACCGAAAGCGGAAGCGTTAGCACAACACGGTTGATGTAGTCGTACGTCTTCACGATCCGACCGATCAAGTACCGAACGTACGGCACCTCCGAGTTCAGCACACGTTCAGCTTGATGACATCCCTCGAACTCCGATCCAGCCGAGCTTTGAGGGAGAGTTCCTTCAAGACGACGTGGCAGGACGATGATGATGTTCTACCGATGCAGGGCTTCGCCTAAGCACCGCTACGATATTATCGAGGTGGATTATGGTGGAGGGGGGCACCGCACATGGCTAAGAGATCAAGAGATCAATCGTTGTCTATGGGGTGCCCCCTGGCCACGTATATAAAGGAGTGGAGGAGGGGAGGGGCCGGCCCTCTCTGTGGCGCGCCCTGGGGAGTCCTACTCCCACCGGGAGTAGGATCCCCCCCCCTTCCATGTAGTAGGAGTAGGAGACAAGGAAGGGGAAGAAAGAACAGAAGGAAGGAGGGGGCGCAGCCCCTCCCCCTAGTCCAATTCGGACTAGGCCTTGGGGGGGCGCGCAGCCTGCCTCTCTCTCTCGCCTAAAGCCCAATAAGGCCCATATACTTCTTCCCCGTATTCCCGTAACTCCCCGGTACTCCAAAAAATACACGAACCACTCGGAACTTTTCCGATGTCCGAATATAGTCGTCCAATATATTGATCTTTACGTCTCGACCATTTCGAGACTCCTCGTTATGTCCCCGATCTCATCCGGGACTTCGAACTACCTTCGATACATCAAAGCACATAAACTCATAATACAATTGTCACCAAAACTTTAAGCGTGCGGACCCTACGGGTTCAAGAACTATGTAGACATGACCGAGACACGTCTCCGGCCAATAACCAATAGCGGAACCTGGATGCTTATATTGGCTCCTACATATTCTACGAAGATCTTTATCGGTCAAACCGCATAACAACATACGTTGTTCCCTTTGTCATCAGTATGTTACTTGCCCGAGATTCAATCGTCGGTATCCCAATACCTAGTTCAATCTCGTTACCGAAAAGTCTCTATACTCGTTCCGTAATACATCATCCCGCAACTAACTCATTAGTTACAATGCTTGCAAGGCTTATAGTGATGTGCATTACTGAGTGGGCCTAGAGATACCTCTCCGATAATAGGAGTGACAAATCCTAATCTCGAAATACGCCAACCCAACAAGTACCTTCGGAGACACCTGTAGAGCACCTTTATAATCACCCAGTTACATTGTGACGTTTGGTAGCACACAAAGTGTTCCTCCGGTAAACGGGAGTTGCATAATCTCATAGTCGTAGGAACATGTATAAGTCATGAAGAAAGCAATAGCAACATACTAAACGATCAAGTGCTAAGCTAACGGAATGGGTCAAGTCAATCACATCATTCTCCTAATGATGTGATCCCGTTAATCAAATGACAACTCATGTCTATGGCTAGGAAACATAACCATCTTTGATCAACGAGCTAGTCAAGTAGAGGCATACTAGTGACACTGCTTTGTCTATGTATTCACACATGTATCATGTTTCCGGTCAATACAATTCTAGCATGAATAATAAACATTTATCATGATATAAGGAGATAAATAATAACTTTATTATTGCCTCTAGGGCATATTTCCTTCAGTCTCCCACTTGCACTAGAGTCAATAATCTAGTTCACATCGCCATGTGATTTAACATCAATGGTTCACATCTTTATGTGGTTAACACCCATAGTTCACATCGACATGTGACCAACACCCAAAGGGTTTACTAGAGTCAGTAATCTAGTTCACATCGCTATGTGATTAACACCCAAAGAGTACTAAGGTGTGATCATGTTTTGCTTGTGAGATAATTTTAGTCAACGGGTCTGTCACATTCAGATCCATAAGTATTTTGCAAATTTCTATGTTTACAATGCTCTGCACGGAGCTCCTCTAGCTAATAGCTCCCACTTTTAATATGTATCTAGATCGAGACTTAGAGTCATCCAGATCGGTGTCAAAGCTTGCATCAACGTAACTGCCATTTACTTAACCTTTTGTCACCTCCATAATCGAGAAACATATCCTTATTCCACTAAGGATAATTTTGATCATTGCTCAAATGATCTACTCCTAGATCACTATTGTAATCCCTTGCCAAACTTAGTGTAGGGTATACAATAGACCTGGTACACAGCATGGCATACTTTATAGAACCTATTGCTGAGGCATATGGAATGACTTTCATTCTATTTCTATCTTCTGCCGTGGTTGGGCTTTGAGTCTTACTCAATTTCACACCTTGTAACACAGGCAAGAACTCTTTCTTTGACTGTTCCATTTTGAACTACTTCAAAATCTTGTCAAGGTATGTACTCATTGAAAAAACTTACCAAGCGTCTTGATCTATCTCTATAGATCTTGATGCTCAATATGTAAGCAGCTTCACCGAGGTCTTTCTTTGAAAAACTCCTTTCAGAACTCCTTTATGCTTTGCAGAATAATTCTACATTATTTCCGATCAACAATATGTCATTCACATATACTTATCAGAAATGTTGTAGTGCTCCCACTCACTTTCTTGTAAATACAAGCTTCATCGCAAGTCTGTATAAAACTATATGCTTTGATCAACTTATCAAAGCGTATATTCCAACTCCAGATGCTTGCACCAGTCCATAGATGGATCGTTGGAGCTTGCATATTTTGTTAGCACCTTTAGGATTGACAAAACCTTCTTGTTGCATCATATACAACTCTTCTTTAATAAATCCATTAAGGAATGCAGTTTTGTTTATCCATTTGCCAGATTTCATAAAATGCGGCAATTGCTAACATGATTCAGACAGACTTAAACATAGATACGAATGAGAAACTCTCATCGTAGTCAACACTTTGAACTTGTTGAAAAACTTTTTGCGACAATTCTAGCTTTGTAGATAGTAACACTACTATCAGCGTCCGTCTTCCTCTTGAGGATCCATTTATTTTCTATGGCTTGCCGATCATCGGGCAAGTTAACCAAAGTCCACACTTTGTTCTCATACATGGATCCCATCTCAGATTTCATGGACTCAAGCCATTTTGCGGAATCTGGGCTCATAATCGCTTCCTCATAGTTCGTAGGTTTGTCATGGTTAAGTAACATGACCTCCAGAACAGGATTACCGTACCACTCTGGTGCGGATCTCACTCTGGTTGACCTAAGAGGTTTGGTAGTAACTTGATCTGAAGTTACATGATCATCATCATTAGCTTCCTCACCAATTGGTGTAGGAGTCACAGGAACAAATTTCTGTGATGAACTACTTTCCAATAAGGGAGCAGGTACAGTTACCTCATCAAGTTCTACTTTCCTCCCACTCACTTCTTTCGAGAGAAACTCCTTCTCTAGAAAGGATCCATTCTTAGCAACGAATTTGCCTTCGGATCTGTGATAGAAGATATACCCAATAGTCTCCTTTGGGTATCCTATGAAGACGCATTTCTCCGATTTGGGTTCAAGCTTATCATGTTGAAACTTTTTCACATAAGCATCGTGATACGTCCATTTTGCATCATGCTTTTATATCGATATTTTATTGCATTATGGACTGTTATTACATGTTATGTCACAATACTTATGGCTATTCTCTCTCATTTTACAAGGTTTACATAAGGGACAATTACATTTTTACCCCTAGTTGGTTCCTACCCACGGGTTTTGCCCTTACTTTTCGAGCTTGCTCAGTTTTGCACTTACTTTTTTCGCCGAGGTCCCTCGAATGCCCTTTGACCGTTTGACCAAAACTTTGAAAATTCATAACTAATTCATATGACCTCATAAAAATGCAAATAAGATATCAAAATGTTCAGACAAACATTACCTTTATGTGCATATCATTTGCATTAAGGACAAAAGCAGCCTTTAAACTACCTGAGGTAATTAATGTTATTAACATTCTTAAAAATAAAAAGGTATAAACAATATTTTTTTCATGAATAAAAATTACATGAAAATGTAGGTGATGTTTTCTGAACATCCTGATATCTTATTTGCATTTTTCTAAGTTCGTATCAACTTGTTATGAAGTTTCCAAATAATTGGCAAAGTCGTTAGAACATTCTTAACAAGATGATACGAACTCAGAAAAATGCAAATAAGATATCTGGATGTTCAGAAAACATCACCTACATTTGCATGTAATTTTTATTCATGAAAAAAAATATTGTTTATACCTTCTTATTTTTAATAATGTTAATAACAATAATTACCTCAGGTAGTTTAAAGGCTGCTTTTGTACTGAATGCAAATGATATGCACTTAAAGGTAATGTTTATCTGAACATTTTGATATCTTATTTTCATTTTTCTAAGTTCATATGAATTAGTTATGAACTTTCAAAGTTTTAGTCAAACGGTCAAAGGGCATTCAAGGGACCACGACGAAAAAAGTAAGGGCAAAACTGAGCAAGCTCGAAAAGTAAGGGTAAAACCCGTGGGTAGGAACCAACTAGGGGTAAAAATGCAATTGTCCCTTTACATAAGGAGGGAGAATGCCGGCAGCTGGAATTCTGGGCTCGAAAAGGAGCAAATATTAGAGACCTATTCTGCACAACCCCAAAAAGTCCTGAAACTCCACGAAAGTCATTTTTGTAAAATATAAAAAATATCCAGCGGGAGAAGTTCACCAGAGGGGGGCCCACCTGTCCACGAGGGTGGGGCGCGCGCCCTACCCCCTAGGGCGCGCCCCTACCTCGTGGGCCCCCTGTTGGCTCTCCGATTCCCATCTTCTGCTATATGAGGTCTTTCGATGAGTAAAAAATCATAAGCAACCTTTCGGGATGAGACTCCGCCGCCATGAGGCGGAACCTTGGTGGAACCAATCTAGGGCTCCGGCAGAGCTGTTCTGCCGGGGACACTTCCCTTCGGGAGGGGGAAATCATCGCCATCGTCATCACCAACGCTCCTCTCATCGAGAGAGGGCGATCTCCATCAACATCTTCACCAGCACCATCTCGTCTCAAAACCCTAGTTCATCTCTTGTATCCAATTCTTGTCTCCAAGTCCGGGATTGGTACTAGTAGGTTGCTAGTAGTGTTGATTACTCCTTGTAGTTGATGCTAGTTGGTTTACTTGGTGGAAGACCATATGTTCAAATCCATTATGCATATTAATACCCCTCTGATTATGAACATGAATATGCTTTGTGAGTAGTTACGTTTGTTCCTGAGGACATGGGAGAAGTCTTGCTATTAGTAGTCATGTGAATTTGGTATTCGCTCGATATTTTGATGAGATGTATGTTGTCTAGCCTCTAGTGGTGTTATGTGAACGTTAATACATAACACTTCACCATTATTTGGGCCTAGAGGAAGGCATTGGGAAGTAATAAGTAGATGATGGGTTGCTAGAGTGACGAAGCTTAAACCCTAGTTTATGCGTTTCGTATAAGGGGCTGATTTGGATCCATATGTTTCATGCTATGGTTAGGTTTACCTTAATACTTTTGTTGTAGTTGCGTATGCTTGCAATATAGGTTAATCATAAGTGGGATGCTTGTTCAAGTAAGAACAGCACCCAAGCACCGTCCACCCACATATCAAATTATCAAAGTACCGAACTCGAATCATATGAACGTGATGAAAACTAGCTTGACGAAATTCCCATGTGTCCTCAGGAGCGCTTTTCCTTATATAAGAGTTTGTACAGGCTTGTCCTTTGCTACAAAAAGGATTGGGCCACCTTGCTGCACTTTATTTACTTTTGTTACTTGTTGCTCGTTACAAATTATCTTATCACAAAACTATCTGTTACCACGTATTTCAGTACTTGCAGAGAATACCTTGCTGAAAAGCGCTTATCATTTCCTTCTGCTCCTCGTTGGGTTCGACACTCTTACTTATCGATAGGACTATGATAGATCTCCTATACTTGTGGGTCATCAAGACTCTTTTCTCAAGGCCGCTGTCGGGAGTGAAGCGCCTTTGGTAGGTGGAATTTGGTAAGGAAAAATTTATATAGTGTGCTGAAATTTACTGTCACTTGTTACTATGGAAAGTAATCCTCTGAGGGGCTTGTTCGGGGTATCTTCACCCCGACCAGTAGAGCAAAGAGTTGCTCCTCAACCTACTGAACCTACTGAACCTACTGAAAATGAAAATATTCCTTTTGAAGTTCCTTCGGGTATGATGGAAAAACTGCTAGCTAATGCTTTTACAAGAGATGGAACAAAGCATCCTGATGAACATCTACTCTATGTGGATTAAATTTGTGGATTATTTAAGCTTGCAGGTATACCCGATGATGTTGTTAAGAAGAAGGTCTTCTGAAAGGACATGCGGTGCCCCCATGTGTGGTTTTGGTAATTGATGACATTCTCTATGGACTAATGGTTGCATTGAGTTACATTTGAAGGATTTGTCCATAGGCTTTTCTTGAAGTCCATGTGTTGGTTTCAAGGAGTTTATGTGTTGACCAAGGTGCTATTAAGGAATTATCCAAAGATTGGTCATGTGAGTGTTGAGCTTATTGCAAGCATGTCTTGAAGAAGAAGATTGTTTGATCATTCATGTTTACCTTCAAGACATCATCCATATGAAGAGAGTTGGAAAGAATCAAGGTTGGTCAAGACTAAGTCAAGAGTGAATCAAGTTGATCAACACACAAAGCGCATAAGATGTGCTGAGAGGGATCAAGTGATCCCATGGTATGGTAAGCATTGTCCATTACGCTTTGTGTACTAACCCATGGTCTTCGTGAGAGTTCTCTATGGGGTTAGGTGCGGTGTGCAAATTCAAGTGAAGCATCACGAAGAGATCAAATGCTTGAAGCTTGCCGTCCATTGTGGTGACAATGGACTTGTGAAGATGTCTTGGAAGAGTGGCTCACCCATAGTGGAGTATGGGGGAGCAATCAACTAGTCTTCTTCGAGCCAACGCAATCAAGAAAGGTGGTCCAACTTGAGGGAGTCAAGATCGTCATTGTCTAGCTCAAGTGGACCATGTGCAAGGTAAAGGTTTGCCCTTGATAGGTTTTCTATTTTACCGGTCTCATGATGGTAGTTGGGAGACCGGGTTATAGGATCGATTGCCGTACTATCAAGGGGGGCTCTCGATGAGTAGCTTGATCGTGATCATTCGTAGAGAGCTCAAACCATTGCATCCTTGCATCATCTTTTATTGGTTCTTGTTTGGTTCTTCTCCTTGCGAGTTTTGGAGCTTATGGTCATTTTTATGACAAGCTCGAGTTCATCGAAAACGGAGTTCACATGCGTCTTCTATGATGTTTTCGATGTTGGAGGGTATGCCGGTTCTTCTCTGTTGGAGTTTCACTCTTTTGCTTGTTAGGCATACCTCCCCTTCCTCTTCTTACTATATCCTACTCGTTGTCTTGTTTCCAACAAGCTTGAGTTTGCTCAATTCGGAGCTCATTTCTAGAAGTTATGGCAGTTCTGGTTTTATTGTTTCCCTCCGTTGTCTTCTCTGCAAAATGAAGGACTCCTAGTGTTGCTAATCTGGGGCATGCGGTAGTACTGCTCTCCGGAGCGGTAGTACCGCAGAGCCCTCTTGTA
This sequence comes from Aegilops bicornis, assembly GCA_021605145.1. NCBI lineage: Eukaryota > Viridiplantae > Streptophyta > Magnoliopsida > Poales > Poaceae > Aegilops > Aegilops bicornis. Next base: position 456,320,169 of record CM038674.1, on the reverse strand, counting down.
GTACCGCAGTCCCGCGGTAGTACTGCAGTGCTCATGGTAGTACTCGCCTGTGGGAGCGGTAGTACCGTGGCATCCGCCAGCGCAGTTGCTCGAGCGGTAGTAGGGCGGATGTAATTTTTACATCCGCGTCCCACTGTAGTACGCCGCTGGCGCGGTAGTACCGTGGGCTCGCCAGGCTTAGCAAAGATGAGCGAAAGTAGGGCGGATGTAATTTTTACATCCGCGCTACGCTGTAGTACCGCTTATTCGCAGCGGTAGTACCGCGTCGGATTTTTGCGCAGGTCCTCCCTCGGCGGAAGTAGGTACGGAAGTAATTTTTACTTCCGTGCTTTCTCGCGGCTAGTGTTGCCTGCCTTACGGTAGTACCAGAAGGTAGCGGTAGTACCGCTCCGGCGGTTCTACCGTTCGTTGCCTGTGCAATGTGCCTTCATCTGGCCAAGATCGCGACTGTAGTACCGCAACCTGCAGCGTAGTACCGCAGCCGACATGGTAGTACCGCAGCTCCATGCGGTAGTACCGCCAGAGTGCGGGCTGAGTGAGGGATAACGGTTGGATTTTCTCCCCACCTATAAAAGGGGTCTTCTTCCCTTGAGATCTAATCTTTGAGCTCGTGTTCTTCCCCCATTGTTGACCTTCTTCGAAGTTTGCTAACTCTCAATCCCTCCAATGATTCTTGCTAGTTCTTGAGGGAAAAGAGAGGAGATCTAGATCCACGCTTTCCACCAATCACTTTCTCCTCTTAGTGAGGGGAACCCCTTGGATCTAGATCTTGGAGTTCTTCGTGTTCTTCTTCGTTCTTCCTCTCATTTTCCTCCCTAGCATTAGTTGCTTTGGTGGGATTTGGGAGAGAAGGACTTGGGCACTCCGTGTGCCCTTGCCATTGCATTTGGTGCATCGGTTTGAGTTCTCCACGGTGATTCGTGGAAGTTACAAGTTGAGAAGCTTATTACTCTTGGGTGCTTGGCGCCTTGAGCTTGTTCCTCTTGGGTGCTTGGGCGTCCCTAGACGGTTGGTGGTGTTCGAGCTCAATCATTGTGGTGCAAAGCTCCGGCAAGCGTCGGGTCTCCAATTAGGTTGTGGAGATCGCCTGAGCAATTTGACTGCACCGGTGACCGCCCCCAAGGGTTGCCAAAGTGTACGGGTTCGGTGACCGCCCCCAAGGGTCGCCATTTGCACGGGTTCGGTGACCGCCCTCAAGGGTCCCTTAGTGGAATCACGGCATCTTGCATTGTGCGAGGGCGTGAGGAGATTACGGTGGCCCTAGTGGCTTCTTGGGGAGCATTGTGCCTCCACACCGCTCCAAACGGAGACTAGCATCCGCAAGGGTGTGAACTTCGGGATACATCGTCGTCTCGCTGCGTGCCTCGGTTATCTCTTACCCGAGCCCTTTACTTATGCACTTTACTTTGTGATAGCCATATTGTTCTTGTCATATATCTTGCTATCACATAGTTGCCTATCTTGCTTAGCATAAGTTGTTGGTGCACATAGGTGAGCCTAGTTGTTGTAGGTTTTGTGCTTGACAAATTAACCGCTAGGTTTATTCCGCATTTGTTCAAGCCTCAACCGTAATTATTTTAAAGCGCCTATTCACCCCCCCCCTCTAGGCGACATCCACGATCTTTCATCTTCCCTTTATCTTTGAAGGGAGATGCATCGACATGATATAGGCTATGTGATAATACGGGATCATGGAACTATAAATGAATGAAGCTGGAATTTCATCAAAAGTATTATCCTATGCATCTTTTTCATCGTGATCGCAATTATATATAGTTTTTGGCCTCGCGAAGGAGAAAGCATTGCTCAAGCTTGGGGGATGCTTAAATCAATGTTATATTCATGCCCCAATCATGAGCTCTCAAGAGAAATAATTCTTCAAAATTTTTATGCTCGGCTTTCTCATAATAATCAAACCATGCTCGATACTTCTTGTGTTGGCTCTTTTATGATGAAGACTATTGAATTCAAATGGAATTTATTGGATATAATTAAACGCAACTCTGAAGATTGGGGTCACGAGAAGGTAAGGAGTCAGGTATGACACCTAAGTTTGATTGTGTTAAATCTTTTATGGATACCGATATTTTCCGTAAATTTAGCACTAAATATGGACTTGACTATGAGATAGTAGCTTCTTTCTGTGAATCTTTTGCTACTTATGTTGATCTCCCTAAGGAGAAGTGGTTTAAATATCATCATCCCATAGAAGTAAAAGTAGCTGCACCTATTAAAGTTGAAGAAGAGACTATCACTTATAATAATCCTATTGTTCCTACTTCTTATGTTGAGAAACCACCTTTCCCTGTTAGAATAAAGGATCATGCTAAAGCTTCAATCAGAGTTCGTAAGAGCAATATTAGAACTTATACACCTTCGAGCAAGTTAAAGTAGAACCTAATATTGCTATTGTTAAAGATCTCTTTGTCCGATAATATTGATGGGCATGTTATTCAGGTTCTCATGGTAAAACCGCTAGAATTGCCAAACCTTGTGCTAAAGATAAACATAGACCTGTGGTAGGCGTACCTGTTATTTCTGTTAAAATAGGAGATCATTGTTATCATGGCTTATATGATATGGGTGCTAGTGCTAGTGTTATACCTATTACCTTATATGAAGAAATTGTTGGGGAACGCAGTAATTTCAAAAAATTTCCTACGCACACACAGGACCATGGTGATGGCATAGCAACGAGAGGGGAGAGTGTTGTCTACGTACCCTCGTAGACCGTAAGCGGAAGCGATCACAACGTAGAGGAAGTAGTCGTACTTTCTCCTCGCGATCCTGCCCGATCCCAGCGCCGTTACTCCGGCACCTCCGAGTCGATGATGACGTAGAGGAAGTAGTCGACGTTCTCCTCACGATCCAGCGATCCCAGCGCCGTTAGCATTCGGGCGCCTCGAGTTCTTGGCACACGCTCAGCTCGATGACGCTCCTCGGGCTCGATCCAGCAAAGCTCCGGGGAGAGGGAGTTCCACAAGACGACGGCGTGCAGTGACGATCTTGATGTTTCACCGACGCAGGGCTTCGCCTAAGCACCGCTACGATATGACCGAGGTGGAATATGGTGGAGGGGGGCACCGCACACGGCTAAGGAACGATCTCAAGGATCAACTTGTGTCTTCTAGGGTGCCCCCCCTCCCCCGTATATAAAGGAGGGAGGGAGGAGGTGGCCGGCCCCAAGGGGGGGCGCACCATAGGAGGGGGAAACCTACTCCAAGTAGGTTTCCCTCTCTTTTCCTTATCTTATTTGGAGGGGGAAGGAAGGAGTACTAGTATTAGGAAGTAGTACTAGTAGTAGGAATAGGAAGAGGGGAAGGAGAAAGGAAAGGGGGCCGCCTCCCCAATTCGGATTGGGCTTGGGGGCGCGCCTCCCTTGTTCCTTCTCCTTCCTCCTACATGGGCCCAATAAGGCCCATATACCTCCCGGGGTTCCGGTAACCTCCCGAGCTCCAAACTTCTCCGAACCTTTCCGTGTCCAAATATATCCGTCCAATATATTAATCTTTATGTCTCGACCATTTCGAGACTCCTCGTCATGTCCCCGATCATATCCGGACTCGAACAACCTTCGGTACATCAAAATACACAAACTCATAATATAACCGTCATCGAAACCTTAAGCGTATGGACCCTACGGTTCGAGAACAATGTAGACATGACCGAGACACATCTCCGTCAATAACCAATAGCGGGACCTGGATGCCCATATTGGTTCCTACATTTTCTACGAAGATCTTTATCGGTCAGACCGCATAACAACATACGTTGTTCCCTTTGTCATCGGTATGTTACTTACCCGAGATTCGATCGTCGGTATCCAATACCTAGTTCTATCTCGTTACTGGCAAGTCTCTTTACTAGTTCCGTAATACATCATCTCACAACTAACTCATTAGTTGTAATGCTTGCAAGGCTTATGTGATGTGTATTACCGAGAAGGCCCAGAGATACCTCTCCGACAATCGGAGTGACAAAACCTAATCTCGAAATACGCCAACCCAACAAGTACCTTTGGAGACACCTGTAGTACTCCTTTATGATCACCCGATTACGTTGTGACGCTTGGTAGTACCCAAAGTGTTCCTCCGTAAACGGGAGTTGCATAATCTCATAGTTACAGGAACATGTATAAGTCATGAAGAAAGCAGTAGCAACATACTAAACGCATCAAGTGCTAGGCTAACGGAATGGGTCATGTCAATCAGATCATTCTCCTAATGATGTGACCTTGTTAATCAAATGACAACTCCTTTGTCTATGGTTAGGAAACATAACCATCTTTGATTAACAAGCTAGTCTAGTAGAGGCATACTAGTGACACTCTGTTTGTCTATGTATTCACACATGTATTATGTTTCCGGTTAATACAATTCTAGCATGCACAATAAACATTTATCATGAAATAAGGAAATAAATAATAACTTTATTATTGCCTCTAGGGCATATTTCCTTCAGTCTCCCACTTGCACTAGAGTCAATAATCTAGATCACATCACCATGTGATTAACATCGATAGTTCACATCATCATGTGATTAACACCCATAGTTCACATCGCCATGTGACCAACACCCAAAGGGTTTACTAGATTCAGTAATCTAGTTCACATCGCTATGTGATTAACACCCAAAGAGTACTAATGTGTGATCATGTTTTGCTTGTGAGAGAATCTTAGTCAACGGGTCTTTCATATTCAGATCCGTTATGTATTTTGCAAATTTTCTATGTCTACAATGCTCTGCACGGAGCTACTCTAGCTAATTGCTCCCACTTTCAATATGTATCTAGATCGAGACTTAGAGTCATCCAGATCGGTGTCAAAACTTGCATCGACGTAACCCTTTACTGCACCTAACCTTTTGTCACTTCCATAATCGAGAAACATATCCTTATTCTACTAAGGATAATTTTGACCGTTGTCCAAAGGATCTACTCCTAGATCACTATTGTACTCCCTTGCCAAACTTCGATTGTAGGGTATACAATAGATCTGGTACACAGCATGGCATACTTTATAGAACCTATGGCCAAGGCATAGGGAATGACTTTCATTCTCTTTCTATCTTCTGCCGTGGTCGGGTTTTGAGTCTTACTCAATTTCACACCTTGTAACACGTGCAAGAACTCTTTCTTTGACTGTTCCATTTTGAACTACTTCAAAATCTTGTCAAGGTATGTACTCATTGAAAAAAACTTATCAAGCGTCTTGATCTATCTCTATAGATCTTGATGCTCAATATGTAAGCAGCTTCACCGAGGTCTTTCTTTGAAAAACTCCTTTCAAACACTCCTTTATGCTTTGTAGAATAATTCTACATTATTTCCGATCTACAATATGTCATTCACATATACTTATCAGAAATCTTGTAGTGCTCCCAATCACTTTCTAGTAATTACAGGCTTCACCGCAAGTCTGTATAAAACTATATGCTATGATCAACTTATCAAAGCATGTATTCCAACTCGAGATGCTTGCACCAGTCCATAGATGGATCACTTGGAGCTTGCATATTTTGTTAGCACCTTTAGGATTTACAAAACCTTACGGTTGCATCATATACAACTCTTCTTTAATAAATCCATTAAGGAATGCAGTTTTGTTTATCCATTTGCGGATTTCATAAAATGCGGCAATTGCTAACATGATTCGGACAGACTTAAGCATAGATCTGGTGAGAAACTCTCATCGTAGTCAACATCTTGAACTTGTCGAAAACCTTTTGCGACAATTCTAGCTTTGTAGAGCGATAACACTACTATCAGTGTCCGTCTTCCTCTTGAAGATCCATTTATTTTCTATGGTTTGCCGATCATCGGGCAAATCCATCAAAGTCCATACTTTGTTCTCATACATGGATCATATCTCAGATTTCATGGCCTCAAACCATTTTGCGGAATCTGGGCTCATCATCGCTTCCTCATAGTTCGTAGGTTCGTCATGGTCAAGTAACCTGACCTCCAGAATGGGATTACCGTACCACTCTGGTGCGGATCTCACTCTGGTTGACCTACGAGATTCGGTAGTGACTTGATCTGAAGTTACATGATCACCATCATTAGCTTCCTCACTAATTGGTGTAGGAATCACTGGAACTGATTTCCGTGATGAAATACTTTCCAATTCGGGAGAAGGTACAAATTACCTTATCAAGCTCCACTTTCCTCCCACTCACTTCTTTCGAGAGAAACTCCTTCTCTAGAAAGGATCCATTTATAAGCAACGAATGTTTTGCCTTCGGATCTGTGATAGAAGGTATACCCAACAATTTCCTTTGGGTATTCTATGAAGACGCACTTCTCGATTTGGGTTTGAGCTTATCAGGATGAAACTTTTTCACATAAGCATCACAACTTCCAAACTTTAAGAAACGACATGACTTAGGTTTCTTGTTAAACCATAGTTCATACGGTGTCGCCTCAACGGATTTAGATGGTGCCCTATTAAACGTGAATGCGGCTGTCTCTAATGCATAACCCCAAAACGATAGTGGTAAACTGATAAGAGACATCATAGATCGCACCATATCCAATAAAGTGCGGTTATGACTTTCGGACACACCATTATGTTGTGGTGTTCCATATGGCGTGAGTTGCGAAACTATTTCACATTGTTTCAAATGAAGTCCAAACTCGTAACTCAAATATTTATCTCCACGATCAGATCGCAGAAATTTTATTTTCTTGTTACGATGATTTTCCACTTCACTCTGAAATTCTTTGAACTTTTCAATTATTTCAGACTTATGTTTCATCAAGTAGATATACCCATATCTGCTCAAATCATTTTTTGAAGGTCGAAAATAACGATACTTGCCACGAGCATCAACACTCATTGAATCGCATACATCGGTATGTATTATTTCCAATAAGTCAAGAGCTTGTTCCATTGTTCCGGAGAAGCGGAGTTTTAGTCATCTTGCCCAAAAGGCACGGTTCGCAAGCATCAAATGATTCATAATCAAGTGATTCCAAAAGTCCATCGACATGGAGTTTTCTTCAAGCGCTTACACCAATATGACCTAAACGGCAATTACCACAAATAAGTTGCACTATCATTATTAACTTTGCATCTTTTGGTTTCAATATTACGAATATGTGCACTATGATCGAGATCCAATGAACCATTTTCATTGGGTGTGTAACCATATAATGTTTTATTCATGTAAACAGAACAACAATTTATTCTCTTACTTAAATGAATAACCGTATTGCAATAAACATGATCAAATCATATTTATGCTCAACACCAAATAACACTTATTTAGGTTCTACACTAATCCCGAAAGTATAGGGAGTGTGCGATGATGATCATATCAATCTTGGTACTACTTCCAACACTCATCGTCACTTCCCCTTCAACTAGTTTCTGTTCATTCTGTAACTCCCGTTTCAAGTTACTACTCTTAGCAACTATACCGGTATCAAATACCGAGGGGTTGCTATGAACACTAGTAAAATACACATCAATAATCTGTATATCAAATATACCTTTGTTCACTTTGCCATCCTTCTTATCCACCAAATATTCAGGGGTAGTTCCGCTTCGGTGACCAGTTCCATTGCAGCAAAAGTACTTAGTCTCGTGCTTAGGTCCAGACTTGGGCTTCTTCACTCGAGCAGCAACTTGCTTGCCGTTCCTTTTGAAGTTCCCCTTCTTCCCTTTGCCCTTTTCCTTGAGACTAGTGGTCTTGTCAATCATCAACACTTGATGCTCTTTCTTGATTTCTACCTTCGTTGATTTCAACATCACGAAGAGCTCGGGAATCGTTTTCGTCATCCCTTGCATACTATAGTTCATCACGAAGTTCTAGTAACTTAGTGATGGTGACTAGAGAATTCTGTCAATCACTATCTTATCCGGAAGATTAACTCCCACTTGATTCAAGCGATTGAAGTATTCGGACAATCTGAGCACATGCTCACTAGTTGAGCGATTCTCCTCCATCTTTTAGCTATAGAACTTGTTGGAGACTTCATATCTCTCAACTCGGGTATTTGCTTGAAATATTAACTTCAATTCTGGAACATCTCATATGGTCCATGACGTTCAAAACGCCTCTTTGAAGTCCCGATTCTAAGCCGTTAAGTATGGTGCACTAAACTATCAAGTAGTCATCATATTGAGCTAGCCAAACGCTCATAACGTGCGCATTCCGCTCCCGCAATAGGTCCGCTACCTAGCGGTGCATTAAGGACATAATTCTTCAGGCAAGAATGAGGATAAACCTCAGATCACGGATCCAATCCGCATCATTGCTACTAACATTTTTCAATACAATTTTCTAGGAACACATATAAAAACATAGGGAAGCAACAATGCGAGCTATTGATCTACAACATAATTTGCAAAATACTACGGGACTAAGTTCATGATAAATTAAAGTTCAATTAATCATATTACTTAAGAACTCCCACTTAGGCAGACATCTCTCTAGTCATCTAAGTGATCACGTGATCCAAATCAACTAAACCATAACCGATCATCACGTGAGATGGAGTAGTTTTCAATGGTGAACATCTCATGTTGATCATATCTACTATATGATTCACGCCGACCTTTCGGTCTCCGTGTTCCGAGGCCATATCCGCATATGCTAGGCTCGTCAAGTATAACTCGAGTATTCTGCGTGTGCAAAACTGGCTTGCACCCGTTGTAGATGGACGAGAGCTTATCACACCGATCATCACGTGGTGTCTCGGCATGACGAACTTTGGCAACGGTGCATACTCAGGGAGAACACTTCTTGATAATTTTAATGAGAGATCATCTTAAAATGCTACCGTCAATCAAAGCAAAATAAGATGCATAAAGGATAAACATCACATGCAATCAATATAAGTGATATGATATGGCCATCATCATCTTGTGCTTGTGATCTCCATCTCAAGCACCGTCATGATCACCATCGTCACCGGGCGCGACACCTTGATCTCCATCGTAGCATCGTTGTCGTTTACGCCATCTATTGCTTCTACGACTATCGCTACCGCTTAGTGATAAAGTAAAGCAATTATGTATGCGTTTGCATTTCATACAATAAAGCGACAACCATATGGCTCCTGCCGATTGCCGATAACTCGGTTACAAAACATGATCATCTCATACAATAAAATATAGCATCACGTCTTGACCATATCACATCACAACATGCCCTGGAAAAACAAGTTAGACGTCCTCTACTTTGTTGTTGCAAGTTTTACGTGGCTGCTACGGGCTGAGCAAGAACCGTTCTTACCTACGCATTAAAACCACAACGATACTTCACAAATAGACTCCGTTTAACCTTCTCAAGGACCGGGCGTAGCCACTCAGTTCAACTAAAGTGAGAGACAGACACCCGCCAGCCACCTTTAAGCACGAGTGCTCGTACGGTGAAACCAGTCTCGGCGTAAGCGTCTGGCGTAATGTCGGTCCGGCCGCTTCATCTTACAATACCGCTGAACCAAAGTATGACATGCTGGTAGGCAAGATGACTTGTATCGCCCACAACTCACTTGTGTTCTACTCGTGCATATGACATCAACGCATAAAACCAGGCTCGGATGCCACCGCTTGGGGAACGCAGTAATTTCAAAAATTTTCCCACGCACACACAGGACCATGGTGATGGCATAGCAACGAGAGGAGAGTGTTGTCTACGCACCCTCGTGAGACCGTAAGCGGAAGCGATCACAACGTAGAGGAAGTAGTCACGTTCTCCTCGCGATCCTGCCGATCCCAGCGTTACATTCCGGCACCTCCGAGTCGATGATGACGTAGAGGAAGTAGTCAGACGTTCTCCTCACGATCCAGCCGATCCCAGCGCGTTACTCCGGCGCCCGAGTTCTTGGCACACGTTCAGCTCGATGACGCCTCCTCGGGCTCGATCCAGCAAAGCTCCGGGAGAGGGAGTTCCACAAGACGACGGGCGTGGCAGGACGATCTTGATGTTTCACCGACGCAGGCTTCGCCTAAGCACCGCTACGATATGACCGAGGTGGAATATGGTGGAGGGGGCACCACACGGCTAAGGAACGATCTCAAGGATCAACTTGTGTCTTCTAGGGTGCCCCTCCCCGTATATCAAGGAGGGAGGGAGGAGGTGGCCGGCCCCAAGGGGGGGGGGCGCACCATAGGAGGGGGAAACCTACTCCAAGTGGGTTTCCCTCTCTTTTCCGTATCTGATGTGGAGGGGAAGGAAGGAGTACTAGTATTAGGAAGTAGTACTAGTAGTAGGAATAGGAAGAGGGGAAGGAGAAAGGAAAGGGGGGCCGCCCTCCCCAATTCGGATTGGGCTTGGGGCACGCCTCCCTTGTTCCTTCTCCTTCCTCCTACATGGGCCCAATAAGGCCCATATACCTCCGGGGTTCCGGTAACCTCCGGGCTCCAAACTTCTCCGGAACCTTTCCGGTGTCCAAATATATCCGTCCAATATATTAATCTTTATGTCTCGACCATTTCGAGACTCCTCGTCATGTCCGTGATCATATCCGGGACTCCGAACAACCTTCGGTACATCAAAATACACAAACTCATAATATAACCGTCATCGAAACCTTAAGCGTGCGGACCCTACGGTTCGAGAACAATGTAGACATGACCGAGACACATCTCCGGTCAATAACCAATAGCGGGATCTGGATGCCCATATCGGTTCCTACATTTTCTACGAAGATCTTTATCGGTCAGACCGCATAACAACATACGTTGTTCCCTTTGTCATCGGTATGTTACTTACCCGAGATTCGATCGTTGGTATCCAATACCTAGTTCTATCTCGTTACTGGCAAGTCTCTTTACTCGTTCCGTAATACATCATCTCACAACTAACTCATTAGTTGTAATGCTTGCAAGGCTTATGTGATGTGTATTACCGAGAAGGCCCAGAGATACCTCTCCGACAATCGGAGTGACAAAACCTAATCTCAAAATCGCCAACCCAACAAGTACCTTTGGAGACACCTGTAGTACTCCTTTATGATCACCCGATTCACGTTGTGACGTTTGGTAGTACCCAAAGTGTTCCTCCGGTAAACGGGAGTTGCATAATCTCATAGTTACAGGAACATGTATAAGTCATGAAGAAAGCAGTAGCAACATACTAAACGATCAAGTGCTAGGCTAACGGAATGGGTCATGTCAATCAGATCATTCTCCTAATGATGTGACCTTGTTAATCAAATGACAACTCCTTTGTCTATGGTTAGGAAACATAACCATCTTTGATTAACAAGCTAGTCTAGTAGAGGCATACTAGTGACACTCTGTTTGTCTATGTATTCACACATGTATTATGTTTCTGGTTAATACAATTCTAGCATGAACAATAAACATTTATCATGAAATAAGGAAATAAATAATAACTTTATTATTGCCTCTAGGGCATATTTCCTTCAGAAATTAAGCATGAAATTGCACCTGCTGAGTTAGAAGATATTGATGTCACAATTAAACTTGCCAATAGAGATACTATATCAACAATGGGAATTGTTCGAGATGTTGAAGTCTTGTGTGGGAAAACTAAATATCTTGCTGATTTCCTTGTTCTTGGTTCCCCACAAGATAGCTTTTGTCCCATTATATTTGGTAGACCCTTCTTGAACACTGTTAATGCTAAGATAGACTGCGAAAAGAATGTTGTTACTATTGGCTTGGATGATATGATTTATGAGTTTAATTTCTCTAAATTTAGTAAACAACATCGTGAAGAAGAATTGCCTAGTAAGGATGAAATTATTGGTCTTGCTTCTATTGCCGTACCTCCTAGTGATCCTCTAGAACATTATTTGATAGACCATGAAAATGATATGTTTATGAATGAAAGAAGGGAAAGAGATGAAGTATTCTTTAGCGAGGAGCCTATTCTCAAACATAATTTGCTGTTGAAATCCTAGGGATCCTCCTCCACCCAAGGGTGATCCCATGTTTGAGCTTATACCGTTGTTCGATAATCTTAAATATGCTTATCTTGTGAAAAGAAGATATATCCTGTTATTATTAGTGCTAACCTTCAGAGCCTGAAGAAGAAAGATTATTGAAAACTCTGAAGAAGCACCGTGCTGCTATTGGGTATACTCTTGATGATCTTAAGGGCATTAGTCCCACTCTATGTCAACATAAAATAAATTTGGAAGAAGATGCCAAACCAGTTCGTGATCCTCAACGACGCCCTAATCCTAAAATGAAAGAAGTGGTAAGAAAAGAAATACTAAAGCTTACGGAGGCAGGTATAATTTATCCCGTTCTTTGATAGTCGATGGGTAAGTCCCGTTCATTGTGTCCCTAAGAAGGGACGTATTACTGTTGTTCCTAATGATAAAGATGAATTGATTCCACAAAGAATTATTACAGGTTATAGGATGGTAATTGATTTCCGCAAATTAAATAAGGCTACTAAAAAGGATCATTATCCCTTACCTTTTATTGATCAAATGCTAGAAAGATTATGCAAACATACACACTATTGCTTTCTAGATGGTTATTCTGGTTTCTCTCAAATACCTGTGTCAGCTAAAGATCAATCAAAGACTACTTTTACATGCCCTTTTGGTACTTTTTCTTATAGACGTATGCCTTTTGGTTTATGTAATGCACCTGCTACCTTTCAAAGATGCATGCTAGCTATATTCTCTGACTTTTGTGAAAAGATATGTGAGGTTTTCATGGATGACTTTTCCGTCTATGGATCTTCTTTTGATGATTGCTTGAGCAATCTTGATCGAGTTTTGCAGAGATGTGAAGAAACTAATCTTGTCTTGAATTGGGAAAAGTGCCGCTTTATGGTTACAGAAGGTATTGTCGTGGGACACAAAGAATCTGAAAGAGGTATTGAAGTTGATAAAGCCAAGGTTGATGCTATTGAAAATATGCCATGTCCCAAGGGCATCAAAGGTATAAGAAGTTTCCTTGGTCACGCCGGATTTTATAGGAGGTTCATTAAGGACTTCTAAAAAATTTCCCGACCTCTAACCAATTTATTACAAAAAGATATACCATTTGTCTTTGATGATGATTGTGTAGAAGCATTTGAAATACTTAAGAAAGCATTGATCTCTGCACCTATTGTTCAGCCACCTGATTGGAATTTACCCTTTGGAATTATGTGTGATGCTAGTGATTATGCCGTAGGTGCTGTTCTAGGGCAAAGAGTTGATAAGAAATTGAATGTTATACATTATGCTAGTAAGACTCTAGACAATGCTCAAAAAAATTATGCTACTACTGAAAAGGAATTCTTAGCAGTTGTATTTGCTTGTGATAAGTTCAGACCTTATATTGTTGATTCTAAAGTAACTATTCACATGGATCATGCTGCTATTAAATATCTTATGGAAAAGAAAGATGCTAAAACTAGACTTATTAGATGGGTTCTCTTGCTACAAAAATTTGATTTGCATATTGTTGATAGAAAGGGAGCTGAGAACCCCGTTGCAGACAACTTGTCTAGGTTTGAAAATGTTCTTGATGACCCACTACCTATTGATGATAGCTTTCCTGATGAGCAATTAAATGTTATAAGTACTTCTCGTAGTACTCCTTGGTATGTTTATTATGCGAATTATATTGTTGCTAAGTTTATACCACCTAGTTTCACGTACCAACAAAAGAAAAAGTTTTTCTATGATTTGAGACATTACTTTTGGGGTGACCCACATCTTTATAAAGAAGGAGTATATGGTGTTATTAGACGTTGTGTACCTGAGCATGAACAGGAACAGATCCTACGCAAGTGTCACTCTGAAGCTTATGGAGGACACCACGCTGGAGATAGAACTGCGCATAAGGTATTGCAATCCGGTTTTTATTGGCCTACTCTCTTCAAGGATGCCCGTAAGTTTGTCTTATCTTGTGATGAATGTCACAGAATTGGTAATATTAGTAGATGTCAAGAAATGCCTATGAATTATTCACTTGTTATTGAACCATTTGATGTTTGGGGCTTTGATTATATGGGACATTTTCCTACCTCTAAAGGATATACACATATTTTAGTTGTTGTTGATTACGTTACTAAGTGGGTAGAAGCTATTCCAACTAGTAGTGCTGATCATAACACCTCTATTAAAATGCTTAAAGAAGTTATTTTTCCAAGGTTTGGAGTCCCTAGATATTTAATGACTGATGGTGGTCCACATTTTATTCTTGGTGCTTTCTGTAAAATGCTTGCTAAATATGATGTTAATCATAGAATTGCATCTCCTTATCACCCACAGTCTAGTGTTAAAGTAGAATTGAGCAATAGAGAGCTCAAATTAATTTTGCAAAAGACTGTTAATAGGTCTAGAAAGAATTGGTCCAAGAAACTTGATGATGCATTATGGGCCTATAGAACTGCATATAAAAATCCTGTGGGAATGTCTCCGTATAAAATGGTTTATGGAAAAGCATGTCACTTACCTCTCGAACTAGAACATAAGGCATATTGGGCTATTAAAGAGCTCAATTATGATTTCAAACTTGCTGGTGAGAAGAGGTTATTTGATATTAGCTCACTTGATGAATGGAGAACCCAAGCTTATGAAAATAACAAATTGTTTAAAGAAAAAGTTAAAAGATGGCATGACAAAAGGATACAAAAGCGTGAGTTTAATGTAGGTGATTATGTATTGCTATACAACTCTCGTTTAAGATTTTTTGCAGGAAAACTTCTCTCTAAATGGGAAGGCCCCTATGCTATCGAGGAGGTCTATCGTTCTGGTGCCATAAAAATCAACAACTTCGAAGGCACAAATCCGAAGGTGGTGAACGGTCAAAGAATTAAACATTATATCTCAGGTAATCCCATAAATGTTGAAACCAATATTATTGAAACCGTGACCCCGGAGGAATACATAAGAGACACTTTCCAGAATGTTTCAGACTCCGAAAAGGAATAGGTATGTGGTACGGTAAGTAAACCGACTCCAAAACAGTTTTTAAGGCAATATTTCTCTGTTTTGGAATATTTAGAAAAATAGAAAAATAAGTAGTAGTACGGGAAGGACACGAGGGATCCACGAGGGTGGAGGGAACGCCCTACCCCCCTGGGCGCACCCCCTACCTCGTGAGCACCTCGTGTGCCTTCCGGACTCCGTTTTCTTGCACGTTACGTATTTTGGTCGGTAAAAGTTCATTATATAATCTCCCGAAGGTTTTGACTCCTGTATCACGCAAATATCCTCTGTTCTTGTTTCGAGCTGTTTTTCTGACAGATCTAGATCACCATGACATCCCCAAGTGCCTCCAAGGACAAGTTCTTCGAGAAGGTCATCAACCCTTACCTCATGGAGGTCTTGTGACACCCTCAAACCATTGAGTTGCGTGATGGGTTGCTGCACATCCGCGATGAAGAGGGACCGAAGGGGACCAGAAGCATGGAGACAAGGCTCGAAGCAATGGAGCAACAAGTTTTCAAGTGCCAAGGGATGGTGGAACGTGGACTCAACTCCAACCACATGATGATCGCGGAGTTCACTAGCAACCATAAGCTGGATGTTGACAACATCGGGGAGGCCATCTTCCAGCTTCATGAGAATATCGAGCACCTCCAAGCCAAATCTATGACCTGCAAAACCAAAACTGTGAGTATGAATATAGATTCAAAAGGATGAGTTTGGCTGCAGATTTGAGGATCCCGGAGACTCGATCATCCTTCTATGATGGTGAGCCTATGCCTTGTAAGATGGACGCCAAGCCCGCATCATCGACAACACCTCCACCTTCTTCACCGACAAAGGAGACATAATCACATGGGTATGGGCACTCCCCTTGGCAACTGCCAAGCTTGGGGGAGGTGCCCGGTATCGTATCACCATCACAACTCCTATCTTTACCGTTTTTCTTAGTTCGATCCTATTAGTAGTATCTTGATCTAGTAGAATAAAGTTTATGGCATGATCTAGTTTTGAGTTTTGCTTTTTGTTCTCTCTATGTAATCGAGTCCATGAGCTATATATAATAAAGATTAGTGTTGAGTCAAGGGCTTGATTATTTTGCCATGATCTTGAGTGAATAAAAGAAAAGAGAAAAGAATGAAAAGAAACAAGGAGATCATATTGATCTTATCGAGAGTGATGACTTCACATAGAAAGAGTATGATGATTAAAAGTTGTTGGGAGTTGGCGACATAGCTTTGGTCATCGTTGCAATTAATAGGAAGTAATAAAGAAAGAGAGGTTTCACATATAAATATACTATTATTGACATCTTTTATGATTGGGAGCACTCATTAAAATATGACATGCTAAAGAGTTGATGTTGGACAAGGAAGACAACGTAATGGGTTATGTTTTCTTATATCTGAGATAAAGTATGTTGTCATGGATCCTCCAACCTGTTGAGCTTGTCTTTCCCCCTCATGCTAGTCAAATTCTCAGCACCAAGTAGAGATACTACTTGTGCTTCCATAACACTTGAACCAGTTTTTCCATGAGAGTCCACCATATCTACCTATGGATTGAGTAAGATCATTCAAGTAAGTTGTCATCGGTGCAAAGCAATAAGAAATGCTCTAAATATGTATGATTGATTGGTGTGGGAGAAATAAGCTTTATACGATCTTGTGATGTGGAAGAAATAAAAGCGACAGACTGCATAATAAAGGTTCATATCACAAGTGGCAATATAAAGTGACGTTCTTTCGCATTAAGATTTTGTGCATCCAACCATAAAAGCGCATGGCAACCTCTGCTTCCCTCTGCGAAGGGCCTATCTTTTATTATTATCTTCTACCTTATGCAAGAGTCATGGTGATCTTACCTTTCCTTTTTCATTTTATCCTTTGGCAAGCACAGTATGTTGGAAAGATCCTGATATATGTACCTAATTGGATGTAGGGGAGCATGAGTTGTTATTGTTGACATTACCCTTGAGGTAAAAGGTTGTGGGGCGAAACTATAAGCCCCTATCTTTCTCTGTGTCCGATTAAAACTCCGTAACCACAAGTATTGCGTGAGTGTTAGCAATTATGAACGACTAGATGATAGTTGAGTATGTGAACTTGCTTTTAAGCTCTGACGTAGACTCTTTCAGATGTTATGATAAATTGCAATTGCCTCAATGACTGAGATTATAGTTTGTTAGTTCTCAATAAAGTTTATGATTCATACTCTGCATTGTGAATGGATTATTACTTGAGTATAAGAAATCATATGACAATATCTATATATGTTGTTGTTATGAGAATAATCATGATGCCTTCATGTCTATATTTTATTTTTATCGACACCTCTCCTCTAAACATGGGGACATATTTATCGTTATCGGCTTTCGCTTGAGGACAAGCGAGGTCTAAGTTTGGGGGAGTTGATACGTCCATTTTGCATCATGCTTTTATATCAATATTTATTACATTATGGGCTATTATTACATGTTATGTCACAATACTTATGGCTATTCTCTCTCATTTTACAAGGTTTACATAAGGAGGGAGAATGCCGATAGCAGAATGCAGAAATTTGGAAAAGGAGCAAATATTAGAGACCTATTCTGCACAACTCAAAAGTCCTGAAACTCCACGAAAGTCATTTTCGGAAAATATAAAAATATCCAGCGAAGAAGTTCACGGAGGGGGCCCACCTGTCCACGAGGGTGGGGCGCCCTACCCCCTGTAGCGCCCCTTCCTCGTGGGCCCCCTGTTGGCTCTCCGATGCCCATCTTCTGCTATATGAGGTCTTTCGATGAGGAAAAAATCATAAGCAACCTTTCTGGACGAGACTCCGCCGCCACGAGGTGGAACCTTGGCGGAACCAATCTAGGGCTCCGACAGAGTTGTTCTGCCGGGGACACTTCCCTTCGGGAGGGGGGAAATCATCGCCATCGTCATCACCAATGCTCCTCTCATCGGGAGAGGGCGATCTCCATCAACATCTTCACCAGCACCATCTCCTCTCAAAACCCTAGTTCATCTCTTGTATCCAATTCTTGTCTCCAAGTGCGGATTGGTACTAGTAGTGTTGATTACTCCTTGTAGTTGATGCTAGTTGGTTTACTTGGTGGAAGATCGTATGTTCAGATCCATTGTGCATATTAATACCCTTCTGATTATGAACATGAATATGCTTTGTGAGTAGTTACGTTTGTTCCTGAGGACATGGGAGAAGTCTTGCTATTAGTAGTCATGTGCATTTGGTATTCGTTCGATATTTTGATGAGATGTATGTGTTGGGGAACGTAGTAATTTCAAAAAATTTCCTACGCACACGCAAGATCATGGTGATGCATAGCAACGAGAGGGGAGAGTATTGTCTACGTACCCTCGTAGACCGAAGCGGAAGCGATCTGGCGTAGAGGAAGTAGTCGTCGTTCTCCTCGCGATCCAACCGATCCCAGCGCCCGTTACTCCGGCGCCTCAGGAGTTCTTGGCACACGTTCAGCTCGGTGGCGCTCCTCGAGCTCCGATCCGGCCAAAGCTCCGGGAGAGAGTTAAAATCGGCCTGACGGCGTGGTAGCGATCTTGATGTTCTACCGGCGCGGGGCTTCGCCTAAGCACCGCTTCTGATATGACCGAGGTGGAATATGGTGGAGGGGGCACCGCTGCAGCTAAGAGATCCAAGAGATCAATTGTTGTTTCTTTGGTGCTAGCCCTGCCCCTCTATTTATATGTTGAGCCGGGGTGAAACTTGGAGCAAAAGCCTCCTCAAAGTCGGTTTTGCCCGAAAGGCAAGAGTCCCACTCGGACTCCAGGACCAAACGCCACAATCCTTGGCGTCGGCCCAGACGCCATGGGCCTCGGCGTGCGGCCCGAGGCGAACGCCGAGGTCTCGGCGTTTGGCCCAACCTCCATAAAACTCCTTTTGCACCGACCTAAAGCCTCATGGGCTTGACCCCTTAGCCTACACATCTCATCCAATATATGAATCTTTCCGTCTCGACCATTTCGAGACTCCTCGTCATGTCCCCGATCTCATCCGGGACTCCGAACTCCTTCGGTACATCAAAACATGTAAACTCATAATATAACTGTCATCGAAACCTTAAGCGTGCGGACCCTACGGTTCGAGAACAATGTAGACATGACCGAGACACGTCTCCGGTCAATAACCAATATCGGGACCTGGATGCCCATATTGGCTCCTACATATTCTACGAAGATCTTTATCGGTCAGACCGAAAAACAACATCGTTGTTCCCTTTGTCATCGGTATGTTACTTGCCGAGATTCGATCGTCGGTATCCAATACCTAGTTTCAATCTAAATTCTTGGCAAGTCTCTTTACTCGTTCCGTAATACATCATCTCACAGCTAACTCATTAGTTGTAATGCTTGCAAGGCTTAGTGATGTGTATTACCGAGAAGGCCCAGAGATACCTCTCCGACAATCGGAGTGACAAATCCTAATCTCGAAATCGCCAACCCAACATCTGCCTTTGGAGACACTGTAGTACTCCTTTATAATCACCCGATTCACGTTGTGACGTTTGGTAGTACCCAAAGTGTTCCTCCGATGGCAGGAGTTGCATATTCTCATAGTTATAGGAACATGCATAAGTCATGGATAAAAGCAATAGCAACATACTAAACGATCGGGTGCTAAGCTAATGGAATGGGTCATGCCAATCAGATCATTCAACCAATGATGTGACCTTGTTAATCAAATGACAACTCCTTTGTCTATGGTTAGGAAACATAACCATCTTTGATTAATAAGCTAGTCTAGTAGAGGCATACTAGTGACACTCTGTTTGTCTATGTATTCACACATGTATTATGTTTCCGGTTAATACAATTCTAGCATGAACAATAAACATTTATCATGAAATAAGGAAATAAATAATAACTTTATTATTGCCTCTAGGGCATATTTCCTTGATCTCCCACTTGCACTAGAGTCAATAATCTAGATTACATAGTAATGATTCTAACACCCATGGAGTCTTGGTGCTGATCATGTTTTGCTCGTGGAAGAGGCTTAGTCAACGGGTGCGCTACATTCAGATCCGTATGTATCTTGCAAATCTCTATGTCTCCCACGGACTAAGTCGCGGATGGAATTGAGGCGTCTCTTGATGTGTTTGGTTCTCTTGTGAAATCTGGATTCCTTTGCTAAAGCAATTGCTCCAGTATTGTCACAAAAGATTTTCATTGGACCCGATGCACTAGGTATGACACCTAGATCGGATATGAACTCCTTCATCGAGACTCCTTCATTAGCTGCTTCCGAAGCTGCTATGTATTCCGCTTCACATGTAGATCCCGCTTCTGACGCTTTGTTTAGAACTGCACCAACCGGACTCCTCCGTTTAGTGTAAATACGTATCCGGTTTGCGATTTAGAATCGTCCGGATCAGTGTCAAAGCTTGCATCAACGTAACCGTTCACGATGATCTCTTTGTCACCTCCATATCTGAGAAACATATCCTTAGTCCTTTTCGGGTATTTGGGATGTTCTTGACCGCTGTCCGATGATCCACTCTGGATTACTTTGGTACCTCCTGCTAAGCTTATAGCAAGGTACACATCAGGTCTGGTACACAACATTTCATACATGATAGAGCCTATGGCTGAGGCATAGGGAACATCTTTCATTTTCTCTCTATCTTCTGCGGTGGTCGGGCATTGAGTTTTACTCAACTTCACACCTTGTAACCACGAGCAAGAACCCTTTCTTTGCTTGATCCATTTTGAACTTCTTCAAAATTTTGTCAAGGTATGTGCTTTGTGAAAGTCCAATTAAGCGTCTTGATCTATCTCTATAGATTTTGATGCCCAATATGTAAGCAGCTTCACCGAGGTCCTTCATCGAAAAACTCTTATTCAAGTATCCCTTTATGCTATCCAGAAATTCTATATCATTTCCGATTAGTAATATGTCATCTACATATAATATCGAGAAATGCTCTGAGCTCCCACTCACTTTCTTGTAAATACGGGCTTCTCCAAAAGTGCATATAAACCCAAATGCTTTGATCACACTATCAAAGCGTTTATTCAACTCCGAGATGCTTGCACCAGTCCATAAATGGATCATTTGGAGCTTGCACACTTTGTTAGCTCCCTTTGGATCGATAAAACCTTACGGTTGCATCATATACAACTCTTCTTCGAAATCCATTCGGGAATGCGGTCTTTACATCCATTTGCCAAATTTCATAATCATAAAATGCGGCAATTGCTAACATGATTCAGACAGACTTAAGCATCGCTTCTGGTGAGAAGGTCTCATCGTAGTCAATCCCTTGAACTTGTCGAAAACCGCTGCGACAAGTCGAGCTTTAATAAACGATAATATTACCGTCAGCGTCAGTCTTCTTCTTGAAGATCCACTTGTTTTCTATTGCTTGCCGACCCTCGGGCAAGTCAACCAAAGTCCACACTTTGTTTTCATACATGGATCCTATCTCAGATTTCATGGCTTCAAGCCATTTTGCGGAATCTGGGCTCACCATCGCTTCTTCATAGTTCGTAGGTTCATCATGATCTAGTAGCATGACTTCCAGAACAGGATTACCGTACCACTCACAGTGCGGATCTTACTCTGGTTGATCTACGAGGTTACGTAGTAACTTGATCTGAAGTTTCATGATCAACATCATCAACTTCCTCACTATTTGGTGTAGATGTCGCGAGAAACCGGTTTACGTGATAAACTACTTTCAAATAAGGGAGAAGGTACAGATTACCTCATCAAGTTCTACTTTCCTCCCACTCACTTCTTTTCGAGAGAAACTCCTTCTCTAGAAAGGATCCATTCTTAGCAACAAATGTCTTGCCTTCGGATCTGTGATAGAAGGTGTACCCAACTGTCTCCTTTGGGTATCCTATGAAGACACATTTCTCCGATTTAGGTTCGAGCTTATCAGGTTGAAGCTTTTTCACATAAGCATCGCATCCCCAAACTTTAAGAGCGACAACTTTGGTTTCTTGCTAAACCATAGTTCATAAGGTGTCGTCTCAGCGGATTTTGACGGTGTTCTATTCAGCGTGAATGCGGCCGTCTCAAGAGCAAAACCCCAAAGCGATAGCGGTAAATCTGTAAGAGACATCATAGATCGCACCATATCTAGTAAAGTGCGATTCTGACGTTCGGACACACCATTGCGCTGTGGTGTTCCGGGTGGCGTGAGTTCTTGAAACTATTCCGCATTGTTTCAAATGTAGACCAAACTTCGTAACTCAAATATTACGCCTCCACGATCAGATCGTAGAAACTTTATTTTCTTATTACGATGATTTTCAACTTCACTCTGAAATTCTTTGAACTTTTCAAATGTTTAGGACTTATGTTTCATTAAGTAGATATACCCATATCTGCTTAAATCATCTGTGAAGGTGAGAAAATAACGATATCCATACGAGCCTCAACATTCATTGGACCACACACATCTGTATGTATGATTTCCAACAAATTTGTTGCTCTCTCCATAATCTTAGGAGAGCGGGGTTTTAGTCATCTTGCCCATGAGGCACGGTTACATGAAGTGCCAAGTGATTCATAATCGAGTGACTCCAAAAGTCCATCGGTATGGAGTTTCTTCATGCGCTTTACACCGATATGACCTAAGCGGCGAGTGCCACAAATAAGTTGCACTATCATTATCAACTCTGCATCTTTTGGTTTCAACATTATGAATATGTGTATCACTACTATCGAGATTCATTAAAAATAGACCACTCTTCAAGGGTGCATGACCATAAAAGATATTATTCATATAAATAGAACAACCATTATTCTATGATTTAAATGAATAACCGTCTCGCATCAAACAAGATCCAGATATAATGTTCATGCTCAACGGCGGCACCAAATAACAATTATTTAGGTCTAAAACTAATCCCGAAGGTAGATGTAGAGGTAGCGTGCCGACCGCGATCACATCGACTTTGGAACCATTTCCCACGCGCGCATCGTCACCTCGTCCTTTGCGGTGTTAAGCAATCCGTAGTCCTGTTTGAGTTGCAAATATTAGCAATGAGAACCAATATCAAATACCCAGTGCTCTGCGAGCTCTAGTAAGGTACACATCAATAACATGTATATCACATATACCTTTGTTCACCTTGCCATCCTTCTTATCCGCCAAATACTTGGGGCAGTTCCGCTTCCATTGACGACCGCTTGCGGTAGAAGCACTTTCGATTTCAGGTTTAGGTCCAGACTTGGGTTTCTTCTCCTGAGCGACAACTTGTTTGCTGTTCTTCTTGAAGTTCCCCTTCTTCTTCCCTTTGCCTTTCTTCTTGAAACTAGTGGTCTTATTGACCATCAACACTTGATGCTCCTTCTTGATTTCTACCTCCGCAGCTTTTAGCATTGCGAAGAGCTCAGGCATAGTCTTTACTAACCCTTGCATATTATAGTTCATCACGAAGCCTTTGTAGCT
Source organism: Aegilops bicornis (assembly GCA_021605145.1). Lineage (NCBI taxonomy): Eukaryota > Viridiplantae > Streptophyta > Magnoliopsida > Poales > Poaceae > Aegilops > Aegilops bicornis. Next base: position 456,296,887 of record CM038674.1, on the reverse strand, counting down.
TGGTGGCAGTGATTGAAGAATTCTGTCAATGACACAATCATCCGGAAGATCAACTCCCGTTTCGAGTTACTACTCTTAGCAACTGAACTAGTATCAAATACTGAGGGGTTTCTATAAACACTAGTAAAGTACACATCAATAACATGTATATCAAATATACTTATATTCACTTTGCCATCCTTCTTATCCGCCAATTACTTGGGGTAGTTCCGCTTCCAGTGACAAGTCCTTTGCGTTAGATGCACTTAGTCTCGGGCTTAGGTCCAGACTTGGGCTTCTTCACTCGGCAACAACTTGCTTGGCGTTCTTCTTGAAGTTCCCCTTCTTCCCTTTGCCCCTTTTCTTGAAACTAGTGGTCTTGTTAATCATCAACACTTGATGCTCTTTCTTGATTTCTACCTTCATCGATTTCATCATCATGAAACGCTCGGGAATCGTTTTCGTCATCCCTTCAATACTATAGTTCATCACGAAGTTCTACTAACTTGGTGATGGTGACTAGAGAATTCTGTCAATCACTATTTTATCTGGAAGATTAACTCCCACTTGATTCAAGCAATTGTAGTACCCAGACAATCTGAGCACATGCTCACTGCTTGAGCTATTCTCCTCCATTTTTTAGCTATAGAACTGGTTGGAGACTTCATATATCTCTCAACTCGGGTATTTGCTTGAAATATTAACTTCAACTCCTGGAACATCTCATATGGTCCATGACGTTCAAAACGTCTTTGAAGTCCTGATTCTAAGCCGTTAAGCATGGTGCACTAAACTATCAAGTAGTCATCATATTGAGCTAGCCAAAGCGTTCATAATGTACGCATCTGCTCCTGCAATAGGTGCATCACCTAGCGGTGCATCAAGGACATAATTCTTACAATGCAGCAATGAGGATAATCCTCAGATCACGGATCCAATCCGCATCATTGCTACTAACATTTTTCAACTTAGTTTTCTCTAGGAACATATCAAAAATAAAACAGGGGAGCTAAACGCAAGCAATTGATCTTCAACATAGACAAGCAAAATACTATCAGGTACTAAGTTCATGATAAATTTAAGTTCAATTTATCATATTACTTCAGAACTCCCACTTAGATAGACATCCCTCCAATCCTCTAAGTGATCACGTGATCCAAATCAACTAAACCATGTCCGATCATCACGTGAGATGGAGTAGTTTCAATGGTGAACATCACTATGTTGATCATATCTACTATATGATTAACGCTCGACCTTTCGGTCTCAGTGTTCTGAGGCCATATACATTTATATGCTAGGCTCGTCAAGTTTAATCTGAGTATTCCACGTGTGCAACTGTTTTGCACCCGTTGTATTTGAAGGTAGAGCCTATCACACCTGATCATCACGTGGTGTCTCAGCACGAAGAACTTTTGCAACGGTGCATACTCAGGGAGAACACTTATACCTTGATAATTTAGTGAGAGATCATCTTATAATGCTACCGTCAATCAAAGCAAGATAAGATGCATAAAATATAAACATCACATGCAATCAATATAAGTGATATGATATGGCCATCATCATCTTGTGCTTGTGATCTCCATCTTCGAAGCACCGTCATGATCACCATCGTCACCGGCGCAACACCTTGATCTCCATCGTAGCATCGTTGTCGTCTCGCCAACTATTGCTTCTACGACTATCGCTACCGCTTAGTGATAAAGTAAAGCATTACAAGGCGATTGCATTGCATACAATAAAGCGACAACCATATGGCTCCTGCCAGTTGCCGATAACTCGGTTACAAAATATGATCATCTCATAAAATAAAATTTAGCATCATGTCTTGACCATATCACATCACAACATGCCCAGCAAAAACAAGTTAGACGTCCTGTACTTTGTTGTTGCAAGTTTTACGTGGCTGCTACGGCCTGAGCAAGAACCGTTCTTACCTACGCATTAAAACCACAACGATAGTTCATCAAGTTAGTGTTGTTTTAACCTTCTTAAGGACCGGGCGTAGCCACTCAGTTCAACTAAAGTTGGAGAAAGCCGACACCCGCCCGACCACATGTGCAAAGCACGCGTCGGTAGAACCGGTCTCGGCGTAAGCGTCACGTGTAATGTCGGTCCGGGCCGCTTCATCCAACAAAACCGCCCGAACCAAAGTATGACATCTTTGGTAAGCAGTATGACTTGTATCGCCCACAACTCACTTGTGTTCTACTCGTGCATATAACATCTACGCATAAAACCTGGCTCGGATGCCACTGTTGGGGAACGTAGTAATGACACGTCTCCAACGTATCTATAATTTTTTATTGCTCCATGCTATATTATCTACTGTTTTGGACATTATTATCCACTTTTATATTATTTTTGGGACTAACCTATTAACCGGAGGCCAGCCCAGAATTACTGTTTTTTGCCTATTCTAGAGTTTCGCAGAAAAGGAATATCAAACGGAGTCCAAACGGAATGAAACCTTCGGGAACGTGATTTTAGGAAGATTATGATCCGGGAGACTTGGACCCTAGGTCAAGAAACAAAGAGGAGGCCACGAGGTGAGAGGCGCGCCCACCCTCCCGGTAGCGCCCTCCACCCTCGTGGGCCCCTGTTGCTCCACCGGCGTACTCCTTCCTCCTATATATACCTATGTACCCCCAAGCGATCGGAATCTGAGCCAAAACCTAATTCCACCGCCGCAACCTTGTACCCACGAGATCCCATCTTGGGGCACATTAGGAGCTCACGGAGGGGGGGCATCCATCACGGAGGGCTTCTACATCAACACCATAGCCTCTCACGATGAAGTGTGAGTAGTTTACCTCAGGACCTTGGGTCCATAGTTAGTAGCTAGATGGCTTCTTCTCTCTTTTTGGATCTCAATACAATGTTCTCCCCCTCTCTCGTGGAGATCTATTCGATGTAATCTTCTTTTTGCGGTGTGTTTGTTGAGACCAATGAATTGTGGGTTTATGATCAACATTATCTATGAAAAATATTTGAATCTTCTCTGAATTATTTTATGTATGATTGGTTATCTTTGCAAGTCTCTTCGAATTATCAGTTTGGTTTGTCCTACTAGATTGATCTTTCTTGCAATGGGAGAAGTGCTTAGCTTTGTGTTCAATCTTGCGATGTCCTTTCCCAGTGACAGTAGGGGCAGCAAGGCACGTATTGTATTGTTGCCATCGAGGATAACAAGATGGGGTTTTTATCATATTGCATGAATTTATTCCTCTACATCATGTCATCTTGCTTAAGGCGTTACTCTGTTTCCATGAACTTAATTCTCTAGATGCATGCTGGATAGCGGTCGATGAGTGGAGTAATAGTAGTAGATGCAGGCAGGAGTCGGTTTACTTGTCTCGGACGTGATGCCTATATACATGATCATACCTAGATATTCTTATAACTATGCTCAATTCTGTCAATTGCTCAACATTAATTCGTTCACCCACCGTAAAATAATTATGCTCTTGAGAGAAGCCACTAGTGAAACCTATGGCCCTCGGGTCTATCTTCATCATATTAATCTTCCAACACTTAGTTATTTCCTTTGCTTTTTACTTTGCTTTTATTTTACTTTGCATCTTTATCACAAAAATACCAAAAATATTATCCTATCATATCTATCAGATCTCACTCTAAGTAAGTGACCGTGAAGGGATTGACAACCCCTTATCACGTTGGTTGCGAGGAGTTATTTGTTTTGTGTAGGTACGAGGGACTCACGCGTAGCCTCCTACTGGATTGATACCTTGGTTGTCAAAAACTGAGGGAAATACTTACGCTACTTTGCTGCATCACCCTTTCCTCTTCAAGGAAATCCAACACAGTGCTCAAGAGGTAGCAAAGAAGATTTGTGGCGCCGTTGCCGGGGAGTCTACACAAAAGTCAACATACCAAGTACCCATCACAAATCCCTTATCTCCCGCATTACATTATTTGCCATTTGCCTCTCGTTTTCCTCTCCCCCACTTCACCCTTGCCGTTTTATTTGCCCTCTTTTCCGTTCGCCTTCTTCCCGTTTGTATCTTTGTTTGTGTTTCCTTGTGCCTTCCTTATGCTTGCATCTTCGCATGCTGAAAATCTATTGATATGGATCCACTTAAAGTGTTCTACTTGGATCATCTTCGATCCTTATCTTTCGTGCGAAACCCCAACTAGCCTAGTTGATGGGAAATCTTTAGATGACCATGCTCGTTTTGTCGTCATTGTTTGTGCGAAAAGGGAAGCTCTTATGGTATCATATAAATAGTTTGCTATGCTATGCTTGGAATCTTTGTGAAATGTGTGATTTTACTTGTTGCTCTAAGAACCCTAAAAAACACCTTCCCTACCTATGTGAGTTCAATGATAATGAAATCTTATCTTCTTATGCAAAGGGTGTTTATAGTTACTATGATATCGAACAAATTGAAGAATTTGTCGTTTTTAAGGTTGCTCATGAAGTTGCTTCTTTAATTGAAAAGTATGATTTTACTCTCAACAAATCTGAAAATTCCATCATACTTAAATATTGCAATGAAAACTTAGCTCATAATGCCTATGTCCAAGAATTTATTAAAAGAATGACCGTTGCTTTGGAAGAAAATAATGATATGCATGAATCTATAGATAATGATGATTCCGATGATTTGGTTGAAATATCCCTTGATGAACATGGTGCTTTCTATTCTTGTGGCCATGATGCCAATATTTATGAGATGGATTTGCTATAGTTCCTTATGTTAATCATGAGATTGTTGCTATTGCACCCATACTTGATAGTTCCTTCGATAAAAAGCATGATTGCAATGATTTTGCTATAAATTCTCTTGATGTCAATTGTGCTAATAATATGCAAAACCCCAAGCTTGGGGATGCTAGTTTTGCTATGTCCACTAATTATTGCAATGATCATGATTGGGGTGATTTTTCTTATGATCTTGAAAATTTATTTAATCCCCATGATGAATATGAGATTGATAATATTGTTTGCAATAATATTGAAAGTGGGTTTGGAAGAGTGTCAACTTTAGATCCCACATATTTGGAGAATGTTCAATCTTATGGTATTTTTGATAAAAGTGGGTTTGGAGAGGTCATGACTTTAGTTAATGTTAATCCCACTATTTTGGAAGAGTGTCAACTTTGCATGCATGTGGATCATGTTGAAAATATTTTATGTGATAGCTATATTGTTGAATTTACTTATGATCCTACATGTAATTATTATGAGAGAGGAAAATATGGTTGTAGAAATTTTCATGTCACTAAATTACCTCTCGTTATGTTGAGATTGCTATTGTTTCTTTCCGCTTCCTTGCATATGCTAGTTTTTGCTTGTATTGATAATTTGTTTGCCTATAATATGCCTATGCATAGGAAGTATGTTAGACTTAGATGTGTTTGTCACGTGTTTCATGATGCTCTCTTTGTGCTTCAATTCTTGTCTTTTATGTGAGCATCATCGAAATTATCAATGCCTAGCTAGGGGCGTTAAACGATAGCGCTTGTTGGGAGGCAACCCAATTTTATTTTAGTTTTTTGATTTTTGCTTCTGTTTAGGAATAAATATTTGTTCTAGCCTCTGGTTAGATGTGTTTTTATGTTTTAATTTGTGTTTGTGCCAAGTTAAACCTATAGGATCTTCTTGGATGATAGTTATTTGATCTTGCTGTAATTTCCAGAAACTTTCTGTTCACGAAAACAATTGTTAAAAATCACCAGAACGAGATAAAATAGTGATTCCAATTTCTACTGATCATTAAAAAAAATTCCTAGGTCTTCCTATTTTTTCTGATTTTTTGGAGTTCCAGAAGTTTGCGTTAGTTACAGATTACTACAGACTGTTCTGTTTTTGACAGATTCTGTTTTTCGTGTGTTCTTTGCTTATTTTGATGAATCTATGGCTAGTAAAATAGTTTATAAACCATAGAGAAGTTCGAATACAGTAGGTTTAACACCAATATAAATAAAGAATGAGTTCATTACAGTACCTTGAAGTGGTCTTTTGTTTTCTTTCGCTAGCAGACTCACGAGATTTCTGTTGAGTTTTGTGTTGTGAAGTTTTCAAGTTTTGGGTGAATTTTTTTGATGGATTATGGAACAAGGAGTGGCAGAGCCTAAGCTTGGGGATGCCCATGGCACCCCCAAGATAATATAAGGACACCAAAAGCCAAAGCTTGGGGATGTCTCGGAAGGCATCCCTCTTTAAATCTACTTCCATCGGTAACTTTACTTGGAGCTATATTTTTATTCACCACATGATATGTGTTTTGCTTGGAGCGTCTTGTATGATTTGAGTCTTTTCCTTTTAGTTTACCACAATCATCCTTTATGTACACACCTTTTTAGAGAGCCATACATGATTTGGAATTTGTTAGAATACTCTATGTGCTTCGCTTATATCTTTTGAGTTATATAGTTTTGCTCTAGTGCTTCACTTATATCTTTTAGAGCACGGTTGCGGATTTGTTTTATAGAAACTATTGATCTCTCATGCTTCACTTAGATTATTTTGAGAGTCTTAAATAGCATGGTAATTTTCTTAAATAATCCTAATATGCTTGGTATTCAAGAATAGTAAAAGCTTTCTTATGAGTGTGTTGAATACTATGAGAAGTTTGATGCTTGATAATTGTTTTGAGATATGAAGATGGTGATATTAGAGTCATGCTAGTTGAGTAGTTGTGAATTTGAGAAATACTTGTGCTGAAGTTTGTGATTCCCGTAGCATGCACGTATGGTGAACCGTTATGTGATGAAGTCGGAGCATGATTTATTTATTGATTGTCTTCCTTATGAGTGGCGGTCGGGACGACGATGGTCTTTTCCTACCAATCTATCCCCCTAGGAGCATGCGCGTAATACTTTGCTTTGATAACTTGTAGATTTTTGCAATAATTATATGAGTTCTTTATGACTAATGTTGAGTCCATGGATTATACGCACCCTTCTTCCTTCCACCATTGCTAGCCTCTCTAATACCGCTTTTACTTTTCGCCGGTATAATACACCCACCATTAACCTTCCTCAAAACAGCCACCATACCTACCTATCATGGCATTTCCATAGCCATTCCGAGATATATTGCCATGCAACTTTCCACCGTTCCGTTTATTATGACACGCCCCATCATTTTCATATTGCTTAGCATGATCATGTAGTTGACATCGTATTTGTGTCAAAGTCACCATTCATAATTCTTTCATACATGTCACTCTTGATTCATTGCATATCCCGGTACACCGCCGGAGGCATTCATATAGAGTCATATTTTGTTCTAAGTATCGAGTTGTAATTGTTGAGTTGTAAGAAAATAAAAGTGTGATGACCTTCATTTTTAGAGCATTTTCCCAAGTGAGGAAAAGGATGATGGAGACTATGATTCCCCACAAGTCGGGATGAGACTCCGGACAAAAAAAGAGAGAAAAGAGGCCATAAAAAAAGAGAAAAGACCCAAATAAAAAATATGAGAGAAAAAGAGAGAAGGGACAATGTTACTATCCTTTTACCACACTTGTGATTCAAAGTAGCACCATGATCTTCATGATAGAGAGTCTCTCATTTTGTCACTTTCATATACTAGTGGGAATTTTTCATTATAACACTTGGCTTGTATATTCCAATGATGGGCTTCCTCAAAATGCCCTAGGTCTTCGTGAGCAAGCGAGTTGGATGCACACCCACTTAGTTTCTTTCGTTGAGCTTTCATATGCTTATAGCTCTAGTGCATCCGTTGCATGGCAATACCTACTCACTCAGATTGATATCTATGGATGGGCATCTCCATAGCCCATTGATACGCCTAGTTGATGTGAGACTATCTTCTCCCTTTCTTGTCTTCTCCACAAGCACCATTCTATTCCACATATAGTGTTATATCCATGGCTCACGCTCATGTATTGCGTGAAGATTGAAAAAGTTTGAGAATGTCAAAACTATGAAACAATTGCTTGGCTTGTCATCGGGGTTGTGCATGATTTAAATACTTTGTGTGGTGAAGATAGAGCATAGCCAGACAATATGATTTTGTAGGGATAACTTTCTTTGGCCATGTTATTTTGAGAAGACATGATTGCTTTGTTAGTATGCTTGAAGTATTATTATTTTTATGTCAATATTAAACTTTTGTTTTGAATCTTTCGGATCTGAATATTCATACCACAATTAAGAAGAATTACATTAAAATTATGCCAAATAGCACTCTGCATCAAAAATTACCTTTTTTATCATTTACCTACTCGAGGACGAGCAAGAATTAAGCTTGGGGATGCCTGATACGTCTCCAACGTATCTATAATTTTTGATTGCTCCATGCTATATTATCTACTGCTTTGGACATTATTGGGCTTTATTATCCACTTTTATATTATTTTTGGGACTAACCTATTAACTGGAGGCCCGGCCCGAATTGCTGTTTTTTGCCTATTTTAGAGTTTAGCGAGAAAAGGAATGTCAAGCGAGTCCAAGCGGAATGAAACCTTCGGGAATGTGATTTTTAGGAAGATTATGATCCGGGAGACTTGGACCCCTCGTCAAGAAACAAAAGAGGAGGCCCACGAGGTAGGGGCGCGCCCACCCCCAGGCGCGCCCTCCACCCTCGTGGGCCCCTGTTGCTCTACCGACGTACTCCTTCCTCCTATATATACCTCGTACCCCCAAGCGATCGAGATCTGAGCCAAAAACCTAATTCCACCGCCAAGAACCTTACATTGTCGTCTCCGTCAGATCTACTTTTCCAAACACTTTTGCCCTTGTTTTGGACTCTAACTTGTATGATTTGAATGGAACTAACCCGGTGGCGCTGTTTTGAGAATTGCCATGATGTTGTTTTATGTGCAGAAAACAAAAGTTCTCGGAATGACCTGAAACTCCACGGGATGTCTTATAAAAAAAATAAGAAATCCCCGCCAAAGATGAAGACCAGGGGGCTCACACCCTGTCCACAAGGGTGGGGGGCGCCCCCCTAGGGCGCGCCCCCTACCTCATGGGCCCCTTGGACACCTTCCGACGCCAACTCCAACTCTATATATTGGCTTTCGGGGAGAAAAAAATAGAAGAGAAGAAATCATCGTGTTTTACGATACAGAGCCGCCGCCAAGCCCTAAAAGCTCTCGGGAGGGATGATCTGGAGTCCGTTCGGGGCTCCGGAGAGGGGGATTCGTCGCCTTCGTCATCATCAACCATCCTCCATCACCAATTTCATGATGCTCACCGCCGTGCGTGAGTAATTCCATCGTAGGCTTGCTGGACGGTGATGGGTTGGATGAGATTTATCATGTAATCGAGTTAGTTTTGTTAGGGTTTGATCCCTAGTACCCATTATGTTCTGAGATTGATGTTGCTATGACTTTTCTATGCTTAATGCTTGTCACTAGGGCCCGAGTGCCATGATTTTAGATCTGAACCTATTATGTTATCATGAATATATGTGTGTTCTTGATCCTATCTTGCAAGTATATAGTCTTGTATTATGTGTTATGATCCGACAACCCCGAAGTGACAATAATCGGGATACTTCTCGGTGATGACCATAGTTTGAGGAGTTCATGTATTCACTATGTGCTAATGCTTTGTTCCGGTTCTCTATTAAAAGGATGCCTTAATATCCCTTAGTTTCCATTAGGACCCGCTGCCACGGGAGGGTAGGACAAAAGATGTCATGCAAGTTCTTTTCCATAAGGACGTATGACTATATTCTGAATACATGCCTACATTACATTGATGAATTGGAGCTAGTTCTGTGTCACCCTATGTTATGACTGTTACATGATGAACCGCATCCGGCATAATTATCCATCACTGATCCGGTGCCTCACGAGTTTTCCATATCTTGGTTCTCGCTTATTTACTTTCGGCTCTTTGTTACAATCACTACAAAATACCAAAAATATTTACTATTGCTCGCACTACTCTTTTGTTACCGTTACCACCATTATCATATTACTTTGCTACTAAACAATTTGCTGCAGATACTAAGTTTCCAGGTGTGGTTGAATTGAAAACTCAGCTGCTAATACTTGAGAATATTCTTTGGCTCCCCTTGTGTCGAATCAATAAATTTGGGTTGAATACTCTACCCTCGAAAATTGTTGCGATCCCCTATACTTGTGGGTTATCAAGACCTTTTTACGGCGCCCGTTGCCGTGGAGCATAGCTCTATTTTTTGAGTCACTTGGGATTTATATCTGCTGGACACTATGAAGAACTTGAAAGACGCTAAGACAACAATTTATCCGTCAACTACGAGGGGAGGTAAGGAACTGCCATCTAGCTCTGCACTTGATTCACCTTCTGTTATGAGTAAGCTTGCGACACCTATACCTGCTTGTGCTATTCATTCCGATATGTCGCATGTTATTGATGATGCCACTTCTGCTATGCATGATACTTATGATGAAACTGCTTCTATGCCTGATACTACTGTGCCCCTTAGTGAATTTCTTGATGAACAAATTGCTAGGGCTAGAGAGAAAGAAATTATTGAATTTGATAATATTGATGAAAATGATGATGAGGATAGGCCTGTTATTCCTGAAGGTTATCTTTTTGATAGAGAAGCTTCTGCTGCTTTTTTAGTTTGCAATGATAATGATGAGCTTAGAAGGTTAATAGCTAAATGGAACAAAGAATCACTTAGAGATAAAATGAGGCCTGATCCTACTTTTGCTACTTCACCTATATGTGTTCCTGATAAGGATTATGAATTCTCTGTTGATCCTGATATAATTACTTTGGTTGAATCTGATCCTTTCCATGGTTATGAATCTGAAACTGTTGTGGCACATCTTACTAAATTAAATGATATAGCCACCCTGTTCACCAATGATAAGAGATCTCGCTACTTTTATATACTCAAAATATTTCCGTTCTCATTAAAGGGTGATGCTAAGATATGGTTTAATTCTCTTGATCCTGGTTGTGTGCGTAGTCCCCAGGATATGATTTATTACTTCTACGCTAAATATTTCCTGCTCATAAGAAACAAGCTGCTTTAAAGGAAATATACAACTTTGTGCAAATTAAAGAAGAGAGTCTCCCACAAGCTTGGGGAGGCTTCTCAAGTTACTTAATGATTTGCACGATCATCCTCTTAAGAAACACGAAATACTTGATATCCTTTATAATGGACTAACCGATGCTTCCAGAGATTACGGATAGTTGTCTTGGTTCTCTTTTAGGAAAGAACACCGGATGAAGCTGAAATTTTATTGAATAATATGTTGACAAATGAAAATAATTGGGCACCTCCTGAGCCAGCTCCTGCTCCAGTTAATGGGCCTATTCCTAAACCAACTCCGAAGAAGAGAGGTGTTCTATTTCTCAGTCCGGAAGATATGCAAGAGGCAACGAAATCTATGAAAGAAAAAGGTATTAAAGCTGAAGATGTTAAGAATTTACCTCCTATTGAAGAAATACATGGTCTTAATTTACCGCCTGTTGAAGAAACATATGGTCTTGATCCTTTATTTATTGAAGAACCTCCTGATCCCGATATCCCAACATAGGTAGTAAAGGTAAATTCTCTCTATAGATATGATAAAGCTAAAGTCCCTCCTACTAAAATTTCTAGTCAGTGCTTGGATGAGTTTGATAACTTTATGTTTAAGCAAGACGACTTCAATGCTTATTTTGGTAGACAATTAAAACAAAATGCTTATATGATTAGACGCTAGGGTGATTATATGGCTAATATTAGAGGTGAACTTAAACTTGTTAGCAAACATGCTTCTATGGTTACCACTCAAGTAGAGCAAGTACTTAAAGATCAAAAAGAAGTGCTTGATGAAATGAATAGTAAGAAAAATGATTATGTTGTTAGAGTGGCTACTAGAACTGGTAGAATGACTTAGGAACTTTGTATCCTGAAGGCCACCCTAAGAGAATCGAGCAAGATTCTCAGAGAAATAATATTGATGTTCCTAGTTCTTCTAAAAAGAAGAAAAAGAAAAATGATAGAACTGTGCAAACTTCTAGTGAACCTATTGCTGAACCATGATAACCAAATGATATCTCTATGTCTGATGCTGAAACACAATCTGGTAATGAACATGAACCTAGTGAAAATATTAATGATGATGTTCATGATGATGCTCAACCTAGTAATGATGATGTAGAAATTGAACCTGCTGTTGATCTTGATAACCCACAATCAAAGAATCAACGTTATGACAAGAGAGACTTTGTTGCTAGGAAACATGGTAAAGAAAGAGAACCTTGGGTTCAGAAACCCATGCCTTTTCCTCCCAAACCATCCAAGAAAAAGGATGATGAGGATTTTTATCGCTTTGCTGAAATGATTAGACCTAGCTTTTTGCGTATGCGATTGACTGATGTGCTCAAAACTAATCCTTATGCTAAATATATGAAAGATATCATTACTAATAAAAGAAATATACCAGAAGCTGAAATTTCCACCATGCTTGCTAATTATACTTCTAAGGGTGGAATACCAAAGAAACTTGGAGATCCAGGAGTACCTACTATACCATGCTCCATTAAGAGAAATTATATTAAAACTGCTTTATGTGATCTTGGAGCGGTGTTAGTGTTATGCCTCTCTCTTTATATCGTAGACTTGACTTGAATAAGTTGACACCTACCGAAATATCTTTGCAAATGGCTGATAAATCAAGCTGCTATACCTGCCGGTATTTGTGAGGATGTGCCTGTTGTGGTTGCAAACGTTACTATATTAACGGACTTTGTTATTCTTGATATTCGAGGATGATAGTATGTCTATTATTCTTGGAAGACCTTTTCTTAATACTGCAAGGGCTGTTATTGATTGCAACAAAGGCAATGTCACTTTTCATGTTAATGGTAATGAGCATACGGTACACTTTCCGAGGAAACAACCTCAAGTTCATAGTATCAACTCTATCGGAAAAATTCCATCGATTATATTTGGAGGTTTTTGAAAGTGCTAGTTATCGACTAGAGGGGGGGGGGGGTGAATAGGCGATTTTTAGGAAAGTCTTCAAAACACGGATGTTTCGAAGACAAACAATAGAAATGACCTAATTGATATGCAGCGGAAGATAAACTACAACAAGCAAACCATAGTCTAGTATGCAATAGCGTGAAAGTACAAGACTAATAGCAGCTTGGTAGTAGGATCAAGATGGAAGATAGTGAGAAGCCAATCAACAAAAGTAGTCAAGCAATGAAGTCAAACAGGTATGACAAATAGGCAATGACTTCACGAAGACAAACTCTAAGTAAGGTGAGGGAGGAGATAGAACCAGTCACTTGTTGAAGACACATGATTTGTTGGACCAGTTCCAGTTGCTGTGATAACTGTACATCTGGTTAGGGAGGCTGAGATTCAACTCGAAGACCGGCGTCTTCACCTTATTCCCTTGAGCTAAGGACACAGTCCTCGCCCAATCACTCTGGTAAGTCTTCAAGGTAGACTTCCGAACCTTCTGACTGCGTTCACCGGCAATCCACAATGACTCTTGGATGCTCAGAACACGACGCCTAACCGGGCCGGAGGATTCACAACCCTCAAGTGTAATAAGTCTTGGTGTCACATGCATGTAAAGACTTGATGATGCCTAACACTCTTTGGCTCGGGGTGTTTGGGCTTTGTCCTCGCAAGGATTTCTCTCTCTCAAAGGCTTCGAGGTGGGTTGCTCTCAAACGACAAAAGCCGTGCACTAACTCTGAGCAGCCACCAATTTATGGTGTAGGGGGTGGGCTATTTATAGCCACTAGGCAACCCGACCTGATATGATCGAAATGACCCTGGGTCACTAAGGAACTGACACGTGTTCCAATGGTCAGATTTCAAACACACACGACAACTTTACTTGGGCTACAAGCAAAGCTGACTCATCCAACTCTGGATAAGTTTTGCTCTCATTTTCTTCGCTCGAAGACATAGGATTTGGGTTGAGCATCACTTGATCATTACGACTATGATCACTTGGACCCCACTTAACGATGCGGTGGTTCCTACGACTCAACAAAGAAGAAAAGGAAACAACAAAAGCGACACGATCTTCAAGGCTCCATAGTCTGCACTCAACGTCTTCTCATGTCATAGTCTTCAATGTGAATATCTTCACATACCACCATTGTCGTCAATGTCTTCATACATTTTTAGGGGTCATCTCCGGTAGGTAAACCGAATCAATGGGGGACACCACCTGCGTTATCCTGCAATTCTCACAAACGTATTAGTCCCTCAACCACATTTGTTGTCAATACTCCAAAACCAACCAGGGGTGGCACTAGATGCACTTACAATCTCCCCCTTTTTGGTGATTGATGACAAACTGGTTGAAGTTTTCAATGGGGATAAAGTACGTGAAATTGTAAAGGATAGGGAATTGTCTTCATAAGTGGTAAAGGCTCCCGCTGAAGATGTGCATATAAGTAGTTTGCTTTTGAAATGCAAATGCACATGGCAGGTTGTACTTGTGGAGATCCTCTTCAACTTATGAAGATAATTCATCATGCATGAAATGATATAGCTAAGAGAATGACATGCATAATGAAAAATGGATGTCTGCAGAATGATCTAAGTGCGGAAGTTATCATCGCACCTGCGGAATTTATCGTCGCACCAGAGTAAAGCAAATAAGTAGCAGACGACCATCGAGTTTAAGTGTTACAACTCAAAGAGCCAAATGTATCAAAAAGCGAGAGTTGTAAACACTAGGCAAAATATTATGCAACCGCCCTTATGAACCTGCTTGAAGACTATCAAACTCATATGCTTCTCCCCCTTTTGTCAGTAAGGACCAAAAAGGTTTGAAGACATAGAGCATCTACTCGTCCTCTTCAGAAGTAGATGATTGTAGCGACCCGACCCAAAATCGGTCAAGTCTCTGTGTAGCTGTACCATCCCAAGATCATGCTGGCACACACAGTACATTGATGAAATTCAAAGTTCAATCACACCTGAATTTATTACACGATTCTCATATCGAGTCTTTATTACAATAGAATAAATTCGGCCGAAGGCCAACTCATGAGAAGTAAACTAAACAAAACTGTGGGCGTGAGAATAATAGCGAGTCCATCCGACTCCATAGGGCAATCGCCAAGCGTGGATCGTAGCCTCACTCCCGATCGGAAAACTCCTGCGCAACATAAGACGTTGCAGCCGTGTAGGTCAGCATTTTGAATATGCCGGCAAGTCAAAAGAGAATAACAATAAAAATTACTGACACTATATGCAATTTGGCTGTGGGGCTCTAAGTTTCATTATTTTGCGAAAAAAGCCAGTTTTTTTCCCTACAACAAGGTCTTGTTTGCAAATACTACAAAATGTTGGTAGTTATTGAGATGGTTCCGCCAACCAATGTCTCATTCCCAATTATTAAATAACCCCCTCAATTAATTTATTAAATTCGGTGTTGAGATATCCGAAATACTCCAAGTTCCAGGGGCTCAAATTGTCCAGAATCGGGACACGGCTAACCGATTAGATCTTCACTCTGCAGAGGTTTATGACTTTACCTGCAAGAATCATTCCCTCCTTTAAGTCTTTGCACTTCACGGTGTTTGAAGACGGGACGAACGAAACAGGTCTTCCGAAGAGTTCCTCTGCAGGCCTTTGCGGTGCCCATCCAATCCTACCGTTCTTCTACATCTCGTAGCACCGTCCGCCAAAGTCACATCTAGGGTCGACCAAGCCAGAGCCCATAATGGCTTGCGGCTGCACAGTAAGCTTCCGTCAATGGGGTATCCATCCATCTCTTCGTGGCTGGGTGAAGCTTTCCGCAAGATGTCATGGCGCTTCTCCATGCATCCCGGCCAACCGCTGGATTCTCCAGGGTGCCCGTCAACCGTCCTCCACCCAGTAGTGAATTTTGAAGTCCATCTTGAGCTTGAAGTCATGGGGTTGTCATCATCTTGACTCTCACATCTCCCTTATGAATCACTCAACCAACCCGTCTACGAGCATAGCAAAATTAAACTACTTCGTCCCGGGCCATGGTAACAAGGGGAATTGGTTTCATCCTACCTCATGATACTACTCAAGAACATAACTTAAAATTCTCCTACTGCATGCATGGTGGGGAGGTGAAATTCTAATGCAATAAAATCATAGGTATTGTAAAAGAAAACATGATCAAATGACTTGCCTGGCTGACGGTCCTCGAAAGCTAGGGACTCGTAATAGCAGGCTTCGCACTCCGGAAATTCTATCGAATCAAACAATAGTACAAATAAGTATGGCACAATATAACATAACAGCAAGTTGGAAGTAAAACACCCAAGCACTCAAACCAAAATCCAAAGAAAACTCGGAGAAAGCAAATCAAGGTTTTCACCACATCAAGCAACAACTAAGAAATAGTTTTATACAACTAAAACTTTTCTTAACAGAACCTAAGCATGTGTTTTGCTAACTAACAGAAGGGAAAACATCATACAAACTAGGAGCAAAAAGAATCACATCAAAAGCTATTATAGAACTCCTATTATGCCTATAAAAATCCTAGCAAGGAAAAATAAAATAAAAATTTTATTCTACTGTAAATAAAAGTTCATCCTCTGTAGCTACAGAAACTAATCTAAAATAATATATAACATAGTAAAAATAAAATTATTTACTAAATAAAACAATAGGAAAACAGTAGCTAGTTAAATAAACAAGAAATACATGATTTTGACTAAAACTATTTTTTATTAAATCTAAAATACCCAAATAAATTCCTACTGCTAGGCAAAGTCAAAACAAAGCAGTGACAAAAAGAATCACTAAACTAAAATAATCCTAAATCATTTTATAGCAGAAATACTAATCTGTCTAAAACTAAAATAAAACAATTTCTAATAATTTAAACATGGCCAAACATATTTTCTACAGAAACTACAACAAATTTGCAAACTAAGAAAAAAAGAATCAACTAAAAATATTAAGTAACCTAAAAGATATGGATTTTACAAATCTGAAACTATTCTGTTAAAAACAGAAACGGAAAAAAATATAACTAAAAAGAAAAATTAGCGTTAACGGGCCTATCTAACGCTCAGGCGTTATATAACTAAAGCGTGCCCGCGGCTAACAGGAAATTAACCGATCGGGCCGGTCTAACTAAACCGCTAACTAAACCAAAATAAACCGTAACTAAACCGGTCTTTTAAAATAAAAACATACCCCTTCGCGTGATCTAATCTAAACCCTAGATTTTAGATCGGACGATGGTGGGGAGTTCCGGCCATCATGTGGTGACGACGGCGACGGACGACGGCGGCTCGGGCGGCGACGGCGCGGTGGCTCCGGTGGTCCGGGGCGACGATGGAGACGTCCGGCGGGTGCGGACGAGCGAGGGTGGTCCGGAGGTGGGGTCGTTGGAGCTCGGGGGGGTCGGAGACGAGCGGTGGGGCGGCAATGGCGCGGCGGAGGTGCTCGGCTCCGGCGGCGATTATTGAGCGAGGTAGAGGGTTTAGGGGTCGGGAGGCGGAACGGGTGAGGGTCGGTATTTATAGAAGTCGGCTTGGAGGAGGGGGCGGATCGGGAGGTGATCCCGAGATCCCGGGATTCCGGCGAAGGCGGTGGCGTGGCGTGGGCGTGGCATGGGCGAGGGGAAAGGTGGGGTGGGGCCGGCGCGTCGGTGAGAGAGGGGGAGAGGTGAGCGGCGGCGACCGAGGGAGGGTTTTGTGGCCCGGCTCGGGCGTGGGCAGCTCGGCTGGCAGGCTGCGCTGGCCAGTGATGGGCTGCCTCGGCTGGTGGGCAGTTAGCTGGCTGGCGCTGGGGTTTTTTTCCTTTTTTGAATTAGGGAGAGGGGGAATATATATAATATATATATTTTTATATAGGACATATATATATCAAAATGATCAGGGGAATTTACCCTACAACTTGGACATTTTTCCAGGGGCAAAACTCAAACTAAAAAAAACATTTTCTAGAAATCCCAAATAAAATCAGATTTGAATTCAAACTTTTTGGCAACATTTTTCATCGACATTTTTGGAGTGTCATGTTTACTCCTCTCATACTTTTTCTCAAGTATTTGTCAGGCATTGTTTTGAAATAAATTTCAACTGCCAATTTGAATTCAAATTCCACAAACTCAAAAGCCTCTGAAATAAATCAAATGTCACTCAATTCAAACAATAATGCATAGATGCTTAGCTATAATTGTAAAACATTCCAAATGGGAAATTTTGGATGTTACGATGATGCAGCAGGATTGTCGTTGTTGGTTGGCGGTGCAGACGAGCTTGGTGCAGTGTCGATGCGTGCAGAAGTAGGGGGCGGTGAAGTAGCATCGGCTTCATCATCGATCACTCTGGCAGTGACAGTTGCATGGAGGAAGAATAGTCGAGTCTTCAAGTGATGGAGTTCGTCAGAGGACTGCATTCCGTGGAGGAGTGGAGTCAAACTTGAAGCGTTCAGTGAAGCCATCGTCTTGAAGATCTGTTTCAGCACTGAGCAGGGTCAAACTCTTCCATGATCACCGACAGGTCTCGTGAGTGACAAAAGCATTCTTGGTGGCAAGGTTTCGAATGTGATTGATGTCCACCAAGAGGCTTTGCATTTGTCGCTTGAGCCAGGAGTGATGCTTATCTTGTTTCTGATGCAGTGCGACAAGAAGTTCTTGATCATTGAGGACTCGAGAGCGCTTCCGAGGCCTTTGGCCAATTGTGCTCTCGGTGGCTTCGATCCGCGACGGTGAGGCAGACGTGTGTTCCCAGCCAGAGGATAGACACGAGATACCGCTTGGACTCCTTCCATGGGTTGAGAGAAGCTATGGTGATCTGCATTCTGAAGACAAAGTGGCGTTTTGGCAGGCTCAGGGTTTATGGCTTCAATTGACATATCAACCTCTGGTAGAAAGATCAGACGATTGCGGCGGAGGGCTGATAGTTGATAGCAGAGTGCATCTTGATGAGGCGCATGACCCATGGAGCATAAAATTTCAGACCAAATGATCAGATCCAGACGCAGCCCAATTGTTGGATGAAGAATTCTTGCGTATTGAAGCTGATGCCATTGAGGATGTAAAAGACCAATGTCTTCATTGCTCCTTCAAGTTTTGCAGATGATGAATGCCCTTTGATAGGCCATAGAGTTCGCTTTGATGATGTGATATATTGTACGAGGCAGATACTCAAGGTCATCAACAAAGAAGTCTGAGGGTATTGAGTCATGTGGCAGTGGCTTCATCATGCTCAACATCTGACTCATGTTGGGTTCTGGCTTATGAAATATGCTCTCCAGTGCATCGCGGTGGAGTTGACAACCAGGTTCAAACAGCTCTCCGGGAGTGGGTAGGCCTGTAAGCTCAATGACGTCAAGAGCTTTGGCTTCATGATGAACATTTCTGTCATCCACTCGAGAACCCATGTCTTCGTATCTCCGTAGTAGCCGCGGATGTGGAGGGTAGCATAGAATTGAAGCACAAGTTCTTCATTCAGTGTTCTTTATGCATGAACGGCCGAGCAGACCTGCATCACGAAAGCAATCAAGTGCTTCTTCTAAGCACGGCAGTCCGCAATGGCTTCGGTGTCGAGGCGCATATGAGGGAAAATGCGCCCTTGATCATCTGTAACGCATGAGTAATAGCTTCTTTGATAGCTCGAAACGGTCAGATGATATCCTTAGCCTTGTGTAGGGGTTCTTTGCTCTGTCAAAGAAAGTGTTGTGGGCTTTGAAGCCATTTGCATTGAAAGAACCTGTAGAGGTGGCAGTGCCTGGAAACCTTGGCAGTCTTGGCTTCGGCTTCTGGACCTGAGGCCTATGCGCAATATGATATTCAAACTGAGGACGAGAGGCATGAGGCGGAGGGACTGCAATGTGCCATCTTCTTGTGATTAGCTGACCATAGTTGTATGCTTGCTCAATTGTGTAGGGCCTTGGTGGCGGAACTGGAGCAGTGGCAACAACTCAGGCTTCAGGCTGCTCAGCAGATGCTTCGGGAGCAGTTGCCTCATTGGCTTCAGGAGCTGTTGTGCAGGCTCCACATTTGCTTCATTGGTGTTGGAGGTGGCAGCCTCAATGTTTTCAACCTCCACTTGAGGAGCTGGAGGGTCGGGCACTGGCACGTTGATATCAGGAATAACTTGTTCAATTCTGAGGGGTGTAGGGACACATTCTTCTTCTTGTTGGGTGTCTTGGTGATGACGGATTGTCTTCAGCAGCTTTGGCTTGAGACTCGGAGGCATTCCACGGTTGAGTGGCTTCTGAAAACACTTGGCGTGCAACAGGTTGGTGGTGCACTTCTCCTTCGAACGCTCGAGAGAGGTACTTGAGGCCTTTGACCTTTCCGAAGCCTGCGAAATGCTGGCGACGCCTTTGGAGATGGGGTTGTCTGGGCCTCAAAGTCTCCCTCTTCTTCTTGCTGTTGTTGTTGGAGAGTGACTTGTTGTTGGGGAGTGACTTGTTGTTGGGGAGTACTAGGGGAGTCTTCTTGTTGCGGGCGATCAGCCCATGAAGCATCCTGAGCAATTTGCGTCAGAGGACGACCAATGCTGATGAGTTCGCTGTTCGTACGAACAAGCGATGATACCACATTGTATTCAATTTGAGGAAGAACTTCATCATCTTCAACATTGTCATGGTGACCAATGTCTTCAGCAGTGATGGGATCAACTGCTGGAATCTCTCCAGCTTCAGGAGCCTATGTGGAAGCAGGCTCATGAACAGTCATGCGAAGTTCTTGGGTTGCAGACACGGGACGAACCACTGAAATGGGTTCAACAACCTAGGGCTCTGTGGGAGCAGCCCAATTCTTCTTGGTCTTGAGCTTCTTCTTGGAGGGAGCAGCATCAGAGGCTTCAGGAAGTTTCCTTTCCGGCTTGACCTCAAGAGCCCTCGTCTTCTTATGTTCAAAAGCGGTTGATCTGACCTTTGGCTTCGAGCCAGTCATGCTGCTTGGGAAGACTATGCGGGGTTCTTCCTGCCTTGAAGGTGTAGCTTGGTCAGTTGAAGACTTCTTCCTCTTTGCAGCCATTCTGGGGTCAATGCTAGGACGGCCAAGAGCCTTGCGCTTCTCAGCCTCATTGTAGGCAAGCACACACTTGTCAGCCAGACTCTTCATGCACTCACGAGAGCCTCTGGCTTCTTCACGCTTCTTGAGAAAGGCTTCCTTGAGGTCGTGCAGCATGACCTTGAAGTTTTTGACATCTTGCACGCTGAGTGCAGCCATATGCTTCTTGAACTGAGCTTTTTCATAGTCGATTTTGTTCTTCAGTTCAATGATGCGCTGAGCAAGAGCTAGCTCAGAAGCGATGGCTCCATTGAAGGAGACGCTGAGGCCAATAGGAAGTTGCAGATCTTCAAAGCTGATGTTTGGGGTGTCAAACCATTCATCAATGAAGTGATGGATGATTGTCACATCAAAGAGAGGCAAATTGTTGAAGATTTACGCTTCTTCTTTGCTCTTGATAAGTTGCTCAAGAGCATCATCTGCAAGATCTTCATCCTTTGGACAGATCAATGTGCTCTTCACGCAGAATGGCGGCAGGAGTCGGTGTCGATTCGGTATTCTTGACAATTTTCTTTCTCTTCTCCGTCTTCTTGGAGATACAGATTGATCTTCGTGACTGCACTAGCTTCGGGAGGTGCAAGAGCTGTGGCTTCACACGTGAAGCTTTTGGAGGAGCGGTGACTTTGAAGCCTTGACTTTCTTTTTGCTTCGCAGCTTTGGAGCAGGAGCAGAGCAGGAGCTGGGCTTCATCAGAGTCAAGATTGTCATCGAGTGATCCACTTTGGCACCTTGGACCAAGATGTAAGTGATGAGGCCATCAAGGTTTGAAAAGGGGCCGATGACATTTGGTTCAAAGATCACGTGAGCCGTCGGCCAAAGACGGGAGCAGAGGGACCAGGGGTTGAAGTCTAATCCCAATGACTTCTTGTTTTCCTTGGCGAAGCCTTTGCGTCTTTGGAAGTTGCGCTTGAAGAGATTATCGCCACGACACGAGCAAAGACGTTGGGTCGGCATTCTCGGCCGAGGTCCACGGACCATACAAGGATAGAAACCATGTGCAATAGCTTCAGCCATGTTCTTGGGTGGAAGGCCTCGAAAGAGAATATCACCCCAAGGGCTTCTGATAGCATTCTTCTCGGCATATTCTGAGTCACGAAATTGTACTTGAACCATTGTTCAGCCCAATATCGAAGAATCCATTGGATTCGGCGTCTTACTGATTGTAATTCTCTTCGGATCTGCCTTGTAAAGCTCTACGAGGTCATCAGGCAGATCTTTTGAGGTTCCCCCACGACGCTGTCTACCGCCCTTCCTGACTGATTTATCTGCAGCCATGAACTTCAAACTGAATGGCTTCAATACGTTCAAAGGCTTCAAAGGCTTGCGTTTGCTGGACAGACAGGAACTGTGACAACATTAGAGATGCGAGGGAAGGGGAAGAGGTCATATGCATTCTCAGAAGATTTTGAAGATAAATCAGTTTGAAGACATTGACCTCATGATGCGAAGACATTCACTTATACGCTGAGAGTTGGTTCCAGATTTGTACGAATCCGTGAATAAGTACAAGTGAGGAATCTAACTAGTTGTGAAGCTTAAGTGAATATACTAGGCGGTAAGAGATGCGCATGAATATATCTAACATTGTATGGGCGAAACCAATTTTGGTAAGTAGGATGAATCTTGAAGATCAAAAAGATGGTAAAAATAGAGTTATATTTACCACTCGAAGAACTGCTAGACGGGAAGAAAAGGAGGCCGAGCAGCTCAATCCACCGTGCCCTAACTTGGCGACGGAGGACACCTACGACGGCGGCGGAGATGACGATGTTCGCGGCCGGCGTGAGGACGGCGTCGGAGAAGTCGCGGCAGCTAAGCGCTTCGTCGCCGGCGTCGTCGAGAGCTAGCGGTGGCGCTAGGGTTTGACGAGGTGGAGAGGTGGAAGAAGATTTTCTTTACCGCAGGGGACCTGTATTTATAAGGAGGTGTGTGGCACAGCGCAATTACGGAGGTGCCCCTGGTGGTTCACATCTGAGGGGCACGTGGCAAGCATGCAACATACTCTGAGTTGTCTCACGTTCCCACGCCCCCAGGTTTGTCGGATGGTCGTTCCGGCTTCTCCAGATTTCAACAGTAATGATGAATCATTTAAAACAGACTTAAAGTTTGTCTCGTGTCTTCTCACGACAAGGACGCAGAGAAGACATTCGGCAGTTTCAATAGAATGCATATGATTTGGACAGATAGAGTTTGAGATAGAAAGCATAGAGAGATTGGGGTCCGATCACATTCACTTAGTTCAAAAGATTCAACTTGGAAGACATAGGTATAAGTGAATGTCAGAGAGGATGAACAATATATATATATATATATATATATATATATATATATATATATATATATATATATATATATATATATATATATTAGAAAGCAACCAAATCAACATAGTGAAGAAAATCATGAAGATAGGTTGAAGTTGAAGACAAATCAAATGCGAAGATATTGAGAAGTAACGCCATGAGTGAAACACTTCAAACAGAGAAATTTGGTGGTGGCGTTACCCACCGTATAGGAAGTATTAGACCCAGACACGGCGCACAATTATCGTGGCGCTCTGAAGTCAAATTCCACGTTAATGTATTCACACTCAGAATGTAAGTCTTCATTGGTTGAAGATATACGTTACTTCGTGTGTTGCACATCTAAGTCATCAACATGCATAAGTGTTAGGATGTGTGCTTGATCACAGGACATTTGAGGATTCCAAGATATTTATGTCACACCGTAACTTGCAAAACCTTTTCTCATCCAAGGGCTTTGTGAAGATATCTGCGATTGCTCTTGGTGTTGGCGTGAATGATGTCAATATCTTTCTTCATGACATGATCCCTGAGAAAATGATGACGAATTTCAATGTGCTTTGTCTTCGAGTGCTGGACTGGATTGTTGGCAATCTTGATGGCGCTTTCGTTGTCGCATAAGAGAGGTACTTGTTTCAGATTGATGCCATAGTCCTTGAGAGTTTGCTTCATCCATAGAAGCTGAGCACAGCAAGATCCAGCAGCAATGTATTCAGATTTAGCAGTTGAGAGTGAGACACAGTTCTGCTTCTTTGAAGACCAACAGACAAGTGATCGTCCCAGAAAGTGACATGTGCCTGATGTAGACTTGCGATCCACCTTGTCACCAGCATAATCAGCATCCGAAAATCCAACCAAATCAAATTTTGAGCCCTTTGGATACCATAATCCGAGTGTTGGGGTGTGAGCCAAATATCGAAGAATTCGCTTCACAACTAAGTGATGCGATTCCTTTGGTGTCGCTTGGAATCGAGCACACATGCAAACACTAAGCATAATATCTGGCCTAGATGCACATAGGTAAAGTAAGGAACCAATCATGGAGCGGTATACCTTTTGATCGAACTCTTTACCATTGTCGTCGGGACCCGGATGGTGTTTGGTCGGCATTGGCGTCGTGTATCCTTTGCAATCTTGCATTCCAAACTTCTTGAGACAATCTTGGAGGTATTTTTCTTGAGATATAAAGATGCCATTCCTTTCTTTGTGAATTTGAAGACCAATGAAGAACTTGAGCTCTCCCATCATGGACATCTGATATTGTTCTTGCATCATGTATCCAAATTCATCACTATACTTCTGGTTGGTGCAAGCGAAGATAATGTCATCCACATATATTTGGCATACAAACAGTTCACCATCATATGTCTTCGTGAAGAGTGTGGGATCAAGGGATCCAGGTTTGAAGCCTTTGCTCTTGAAGTCTTTGATCGTATCATACCAAAGCGAGGGGCTTGTTTGAGGCCATCTGATTGCTTTATTTAGCTTGTACACCATATCGGATGTTTTGGATCTTCAAAGCGGTGGTTGAGCGACATATACTTCTTCTTCAATCTTGCCATTGAGAAATGCACTCTTCACATCCATTTGATATAGCAAGATGTTGTGGTGGTTAGCATAGGCTAGTAGTATGCGAATAGCTTCAAGCCTAGCTACAGGAGCAAATGTTTCATCGAAGTCAATTCCTTCAACTTGAGTATATCCTTGAGCCACAAGACGTGCTTTGTTTACAGCGACTTTACCATGCTCATCTTGCTTGTTTTGATATATCCATTTGGTGCCAATAATGTTATGCTTGCGAGGGTCGTATGCGCTTGACAAGTTCCCAAACATTGTTTATCTTGAACTGTTGAAGTTCTTCTTGCATAGCTTGTATCCTTTCTACGGTTCCATAAAGGCTTCAAAGAACTTTCTTGGGTTACGATATTGACACAAAAGAAAAGTGCCCACGAAATTTGCTAAATGTGTTGCTCTTGAGCGAGTAAGCGGACCAGTGCATTGATGCTATCGATTATCTTCTCAATCTATAATTCATTTGCAACTCGAGGATGAATCGGACGAAGACTTTGCTCTTGCTGATCATTGTCATCATTGGAAGGATTGTCTTGGTGAGCATTGTCTTACGGTTGGTTAGGTGCGAAATGATAAGTTCTTCTTCAGGCTGTGCTTCAGAAGGCATGATTTCACCAGTTCCCATCAGCTTGATAGATTCGCTGGGCGGAGCTTCGTCTAGTGTACTTGGCAGGAACTCTCTTTGTGAATCATTGGTTTCATCAAATCGCACGTCCACAGTTTCGACGATTTTGTAGAAATAGAGGTTGAAGACTCTGTAAGAGTGCGAGTCCTTTCCGTAACCGAGCATGAAGCCTTCGTGAGCTTTGGGTTCAAATTTTGACTTGTGATGGGGATCCTTGATCCCACACTTAGCCCCAAAAACTCTAAAGTAATGGCGACATTTGGCTTCTTGCCAAGAAGGAGCTCATAGGATGTTTTGTTGAAGCTTATGGATGTAAACACGGTTGATGATGTGACATCTTTGTATCAATAGCTTCGGGCCGTAACTTTCTTGGTGTCTTGTACTAAATCGAGCATTGTTCGAGCCATCTCAATGAGGGTTCTGTTCTTGCGCCCACGATGCCATTTTTTGAGGTGTGTATGGGCGAGAGAACTCATGAGTGATTCCCATGGTATCCAGATAAAGATCAAGTCCGGTGTTCTTGAATTCGGTGCCGTTATCACTCGATATGCACGATCTTGACGCCATAATTGTTCATTGCTCGATTGGCGAAGCGTTTGAAGACATCTTGCACTTCAGTCTTGTAGAGAATTATGTGCACCCATGTGTATCTTGAGTAGTCATCAACAATGACGAAGCCATAGAGACAAGCAGTTGTTGTGAGGGTAGAGTAATGAGTAGGGCCAAACAAATCCATGTGTAACAGCTCGAAGGGTTGAGGTGTCGTCATGATTGTCTTCGAGGGGTGCTTTTCCCTAGTCATCTTTCCAGCTTCGCACGCACCACACAAATGATCCTTCTTGAACTTGACACCTTCGATGCCTATGACATGCTTCTTCTTGGCGAGTGTGTGTAAGTTCCTCATGCCAGCATGCCCCAGCCTCCGATGCGAGCCGATTCAAGCTTTTGCAAGAAGACATACGACAAGTTGTGGACCTGCTGAGAAATCTACCATGTATAGATCATCTTTCCTATACCCTTCAAAGACTAGAGACTTGTCAGATTCCATTAGTACAAGGCAACGATATTTTCCGAATATCACGGTCATGTTCAAGTCACAAAGCATTGAGACAGACATCAAGTTGAAACCAAGGGATTCAACAAGCATCACTTTATCCATGTGTTGATCCTTTGAGATTGCAACTCTACCTAGACCCAATACCTTGCTTTTACCAAAGTGTCAATAAATGTGATGTAACTCTTGTCCGATGGACGTAAGGTTGAGTCCATGAGAAGACTTGATCACAGTCATATGATTAGTGCATCCACCGTCCATAATCCATTACGAAGCATGAGGTGTCATACCCTCTGATGCAGTTAGGGGATAGGCTTCACCAAGAGCATTGTGAAGCATAAACATTTGACGGCAAGTGGATTATTGAAGCTTAAATCAAGATTAGGACTGATAGGATGAATGGCAAACGATTCAGGAACAAAATACATAGTGAGACCATTTGGGCATTTGATCTTGTGCCCTACAAGATGTTTTAGGTCCCCAAAGAATAGCATCAGACGCCTTTGATTTTCGGCTGGAGACCCTTTCCTGCAAAAGAGAGTTAATTCTTCTTAACCACCCACATCTTCAGGGGTGGCTTAGAAGCAATGAGTCTAAGTGCAGCCTATGAGAACTTTGGCTTTGGAGCCCTAGCAAATAGCCTTGCAGGAGATGAATGATACTCATATGAATAAGCAGAAAAGTTCTTAGTTCTATGAACATAGCGGTTTGAAGACACACGCTCATATTCATAAATTTGAGTACGGTTTCCTGCAAAACATTGGCGTTAGGGTGACTCGTGAGTCCTCTGTTCGTATGAAGCCTTTGGACCATATGACGCCTTAGGTCTGGGGTTTGTCTTCTTCCCAGGTGGTGTCATGATGACATTCACTGGAAGATTCTCAAGATAACTTTTGGGAACCCAGATCTTCTTCATAGGCGGTCCATTCCTGCAGTTAGTACAAATATACCTGGCAAACACTTCACCATTCTGATTCTTGAACAGCTTATAGTTTGCATCAAAGGATTCATCAATGATAATATGGTTAGCACAGGTAAAGCCAGATAAGGTGGATGGATCCACTGAAGGTCCCTTTGCAGCAACCCATGTGGTTTTGGGATACTGCTCAGGCTTCCAGTAGGAACCATCAACATTCATTTTCCTCTCGAACCCAACACCCTCTTTCCTAGGGTTTCGGTTCAGAATCTGCTTTTGAGGACATCGCATAAAGTGTTTGATGCCCTTTCGGACTTTTATACATCCTTTGTTTCAAGCAATGTCTTCAACCTAGCATTTTCATCAAAGAATAGCGGTGGTATCCTTCGCAGAGGGGTTAGTTACCACATTAGTAGTTGAAGACAATGCAACAGATAGCAGCAGTTGAACATTCAAAGCAGAGGTAGCGATATCACGCTCAAGACATTTTAGACATGGTGGTTCAAATCCATCTGGCGGAACTGATCTGTTGAACGCGAAGTGACTCATTCTCTTTTGAAGATCTTCATGAGCCGCTCTCAATTTCTCAAGCTCTTGCTTCCTTTGAAGATAATCATAGGAGAGCTTTTCATGAGTAGTTGAGAGCGTTTCATGACGACTTTCAAGTTCTTGGTACTTAGCATGAAGATTTTTAATGTCTTCAACTAAGGACTGTGAACATGTCATTTCCGCGTCCAACATGTCATCGCTTTTGTCTAACAGTTTTTGAGTATGTTCCGTAGCTCTTTGTTGTTCGGTTGCAATTTTAGCAAGTGTTTTGTAGCTGGGTTTAGATTCACAATCAGAGTCATCTTCACTTGATGTTTGAAAGTAAGCATCACGTGATTTTACCTTGGCACCGCGTGCCATGAAGCAGTAGGTGGGAGCAGGGTCGTCCTTGTCATCGCCTTGGTGTTGGTGTAGAAGTCATTGTCTTCAGTGTTGAAGATGGACTTGGCAACATAGGATGTGGCTAAAGCCAGACTTGCAACGCCAGGGTCGGACTCCTCTTCAGACTCCACCTCCACCTCCTCAGAAGCAGACTCCTCCTATGAATCCATTTCCTTGCCAACAAAAGCATGAGCCTTGCCAGATGAGCTCTTCTTATGAGATGAAGACTTTGATGAGGACTAGAAGAAGACTTTGAAGATTTCTTCTTCTTCTTGTCATCAGAATCATATTCCTTGCTCTTCTTCTTCTTCTTCTCATTGTCCCACTGTGGACACTCAGAGATACAGTGTCCAATTTTCTTGCACTTGTGACAGGTTCTCTTCTTGTAGTCATGAGCGGAAGCTTCATCATTTCTAGAGCTGGATCGTGAAGACTTTCTCAAGCCTATCTTCCTAGTGAACTTCAGGAACTTCTTCACAAGCATAGCAAGTTCCTTTCCAATGTCTTCAGGATCATCAGAACCGCAGTCAGATTCTTCTTCAGATGAGGAAACAAGTTTTGCCTTCAAAGCGCGAGTTTGGCCATAGTTGGGACCATAGATATCTCTTTTCTCAGAAAGCTGGAACTCATGTGTGTTGAGCCTCTCAAGTATATCAGACGGATCGAGTGTCTTGGAGTCAGGACGTTCTTGTATCATGAGGGCAAGGGTGTCAAAAGAGCTGTCAAGTGATCTCAGAAGTGTCTTGACGATTTCATGCTTGGTGATCTCAGTGGCGCCGAGAGCATGAAGCTCATTTGTGATGTCAATGAGGCGATCAAACGTGAGCTGGACATTTTCATTGTCGTTTCTCTTGAAGCGGTTGAAGAGGTTGCGAAGAACACTGATCCTTTGATCTCTCCGGGTTGAGACGCCTTCGTTGACCTTGGATAGCCAGTCCCGGACTAGCTTCGACGCTTCAGAGCACTCACACGGCCATATTGTCCTTTGGTCGATGACCACAGATGATGTTCTTTGCAAGAGAGTCCATTGGATGAACTTCTTGACATCGCTAGGGTGACACCTTCACCAGATTTGGGAACGCCGTTCTTGACGACATACCAGAGGTCGACATCAATGGCTTCAAGATGCATGCGCATCTTATTCTTCCAGTAGGGATAGTCAGTTCCATCGAACACGGGGCAAGCAGCGGAGACTTTGATTATCCCTGCAGTCGACATAGCTAAAACTCCGTGTGGTTAAACCGAATCACACGTAACAAGGGAGTACCTTGCTCGATACCAATTGAAAGTGCTAGTTATCGACTAGAGGGGAGTGAATAGGCGATTTTAGGAAAGTCTTCAAAACACGGATGTTTGAAGACAAACAATAGAAATGACCTAATTGATATGCAATGGAAGATAAACTACAACAAGCAAACCATAGTCTAGTATGCAATAACGTGAAAGTACAAGACTAATAGCAGCTTGGTAGTAGGATCAAGATGTAAGATAGTGAGAAGCCAATCAACAAAAGTAGTCAAGCAATGAAGTCAAACAGGTATGACAAATAGGCAATGACTTCACGAAGACAAACTCTAAGAAAAGTGAGGAGGAGATAGAACCAGTCACTTGTTGAAGACACATGATTTGTTGGACCAGTTCGATTCTTTGTGACAACTGTACATCCGTTAGGGAGGCTGAGATTCAACTCGGAAGACCGGCGTCTTCACCTTATTCCCCTTGAGCTAAGGACACACAGTCCTCGCCCAATCACTCTGGTAAGTCTTCAAGGTAGACTTCCGAACCTTCACAGACTGCGTTCACCGGCAATCCACAATGACTCTTGGATGCTCAGAACGCGACGCCTAACCGGTTGGATGTAGCGACCCGACCTCAGATGGTCAAGTCTCTGTGCTTCCATGTCATCCCTGGATCGGTAATGCTGACACACACATAACAGAGTAGCAATCACACACTTATTACATCGAATGTCTCAAAAGATAACTTATTACAATAATATGGCTTAAGGCCATCTAATACGATAACAACGGAAGGCTTGGAAGATAAAGTGAGTCCATCAACTCCAACGACATAGCTGAGCTGCACGGCAACGACCTATCGAACCTTACTCCTCGTCTGAAAAGTCTGCAACCTAATACGTTGCAGCCCGAGAATGGGCCAGCACATGGAATATGCTGGCAATGTAACACAATAGAGCAATAACAGAATAATGCTAACACTACATGCATATTTGGCTGGTGGAAAGCTCTACGGTTATAGTTTGCGGAAAGCCAATTTTTCCCTACATCAAAGGAATGAATTTTACTTTAACTATAATGGTGGTTGAAACATCATTGAGAAGGTATAACCCCAACTCAATCCCAATTAAAGTGATTAACAACCCAGCAATATTAATTTAGAGTGATGAGATACATGTGAATACTCAAGTACTAGATACTCAGAATTGTCCATAACCGGGGACACGGCTAACCATGATTAGATTTGTAGCGACCCGACCTCAGACGGTCAAGCCTCTGTGTATCCGTGCCATCCCTGGATCAGTATGCTGGCAGACACAGTACATCAATGTATATATCAAAGTGCAATCACATGTATAAATAATGTAAAACTGATATATACCTCATAATACTCAGCGGAAACAATCAAACGGGCGTGGAGTCCCATCAACGCCATCGACAGGTTGAGTGTAGACCGTAACCCTATATCGTACTCTTACTCGTCGGAAGAAATTATCTGCAACATGATACGTTGCAGCCGTGTGAAATCGATTACATTGAATGTACCGCAAGATCACAACATGAATAAACAGATGGTAAAACTATACTATATGCAATTTGGCTTTGTGGCTCTGTATCTGAGTTTTGTTTGCGTAAAAGCTGATTTTATTTTCCCTGCATCAAAGGAATAAATGAAGTCTGTACTATGGAGTTTTCTATCATGACATGGTTCCGCCAACCGATGTCTCATAGCCCAAAATCATCATATGTTGCCCACAATTAAGTTATCAATCCGGTGTTGAGAGTTCCGAGATAGATCCAAGTCCAGATGCTCAAGTTGTCCGTAACCGGGGACACGGCTAATCGATTAGGTTTAAACCCTCTGCAGAGGTTTGTACACTTTACCCGCAAGATTCGATCCCTCTCTTTACGTTCTCGCACTTCAGGGTGTTTGAGAACAAGATGACCGAAACATGGTCTTCCGAAGAGTTCCTCTGACCACTGTCCGGTGCTCATCCAATCCTACCGTAGTTCTACATCTGCTAGCACCGTCCCAGCCAGAGTCACCACTAAGGTCAACCAAGCCAGAGCCCATAGTGACTTGCGGTTGCACAGGTAAGCTTCCGGGCATGAAGTATTCTTCCGTCTCTTTGGAGTGCAGGTGAAGCTTTCCGCAAGATGTCATGGCGCTTCTCCATGCATCCCGGCCAACCTTTGGTTTCTCCAGGGAGCCCGTCAACCGTCCTTCACCCAAAGTGTGTATTGAATTCTTGTCTCGAGTCTTGAAGTCTTGAGGCCTTGAAGGTGCAGATCCTTGCAGATTTCATCATGGTGTTGTCGTCATTGACGTAAATCCTCCATTCTCACACCACTCCTGAGCACTCATACCAAACCCCGTCTACTATAGCGTAGCATTAAAACAAATAACGTCCGGGCTTGGTAACATGGTGATGGGTTCCTACCTCATGCATACTACTCAACTACAAGGATTCAATAACACTACTGAGGGGTGGTTGCAAAGATGCCACTAAATGCAATAAACATAGGTATGAAAGCATGGTCAAAGTGAACTTGCCTTGCTGACGATCTTCGAAAACTAGGGACTCGTGGTAGCAAGCTTCGCACTCCGGAAATTCTACCGAGGCAAAGAACAATCATAATAAGCATATAGCATATGATCACTTAACATAATAGCATGCTAACATAACACACCAAACAAACGAATCAAAACCCAAAGGAAAACTCGAAGATATACAACTCAATTCTTTACTACTTCAAGCAACAACTAAAAATAGTTTTACATAACAAAAATTTTCTTAACAGAACCTAAGCATGGGTTTATGCTACCTAACAGAAAAGGATTCACCAAGCAACTAGTAGCAAAAAGAATCACCTTAAAAGCTATTATAAAACTCCTATTAGGCCTAAAGCAATTTCTAATAAGAAAAATAAAATAAAAGTTTTATTTGTTATAAATAAAAGTTCATGCTCTAAAGTTACAGAAACTAACCTAGAATAATCTATCTCTCATGAAAAATAAATTTATTTGCTAAGTAAAACAATAGGAAAACAGTAGCTAGTAAATTAATTAAGAATAACATGATTCTGATTAAAACTAATTTTTTATTGATCCTAAAATGCCCAAATAAATTCCTACGGTTAAGCAATGTCAAAACAAAGTTGTGACAAAAAGAATCATTAAAAAATAATATTCCTAACTCCTTTTATAGCAGATTTACTATTCTGTCAAAATCTAAAATAAAGCAATCTTAAATAATTTTAACATGACTAACTATATTTTCTACAGAAACTATAAGAAATTTGCAAACTAACAAAAAAAGAATCACTTAAAAATACTAAGTAGATTAAAAGATATGGATTTTACAAAACTGAAACTATTCTGTTAAAAACAGAAACGAAAAATAAAATTAAAAGAAAAACTGGCGCTAATGGGCCTATCTAGCGCTCAGGCGTAATATAGCTAAACGCAGCGCAGTTTAACAGAAAATAACCGTGTCGGCCGGTCCAACTAAACCTACTAACTAAACCAAAATAAACCGGATCTATAAAAATAAACCTAAATAGACCGTACCCCTTCTGGGATCTAATCTACACCCTAGATATAGGATCGGACGTGAGGGGAGTCCGGCGACTTCATCGACGGGGTTGACGGCGGCGACGGTCGGCCAGCTCAAGGCGACGTTAGTGCGGGGCTCCGGTGCTCGGGGACGACGGCGGGGACCTCCTCAAGGTGCGGCGTGGCGAGGAGCTCGGGGTGGACTCGGGCGAGCTCGAGGTGGTCGGAGGTGGCGGAGCAGGGCTAATGGCCTTGGCGGTGCAGTACTCCTCGTGACAATTGCAGCGAGGAGAGGTCGAGGGGCGAGGGAACAGGGTCGGGTGGGGGGTATTTATAGGGCGGGAGGCCTCGACTTGCGAGGGGCGATCGGGGAGGGATTGTGAAACCCGGATCCGTGGGATCCGTGGCGGGTGTGGCGTGGGCGAGGAAGAGGAGGTGGGGCCGGGTATGTCGGGTGAGGGAGAGGCGCGTCGGTCAGGCGACCGATCGGGAGGGTTCAGGCGAGGGCTCGGTGGGCCAGCTGTGCAAGGCTGCTTTCAGGCGCTAAGCTTGGGCCACTCGGTGGGCCGCCAGTCTTGGCTGGGCCGGTCGGCTGGTGTGCACAGGTCCTTTTCTATTTTTTTTGAATAATTAGAGAGAGAGAAATATACTTAAATATAAATATTTTATATAGGACATATATATATCAAAATGATCAGGGGAATATTCCCTATCATTTGAACATTTTTCCAGGGGCAAAATCCAAACTTTATAAAAATTTATTTTTTTCAAAATTCAAATAAAACTCAAATTTGAATTCAAACCTTTTGGCAATTTTTTTCCTCTGATATTTTTGGAGTGTCATGTTTACTCCTCTCATACTTTTTCTCAAGTATT
Organism: Aegilops bicornis; assembly: GCA_021605145.1. Lineage (NCBI taxonomy): Eukaryota > Viridiplantae > Streptophyta > Magnoliopsida > Poales > Poaceae > Aegilops > Aegilops bicornis. Next base: position 456,262,899 of record CM038674.1, on the reverse strand, counting down.
TATCAGGCATAGTTTTTGAAATGATTTCCCTTTGCCAAAATTTTGAATTCAATTTCCAACAACTCCAAAACTTCTGAAACTTCAAATGCCACTCAAATTCAAACAGAATGCATAGATGCTTAGCTATAATTGTAAAACATTCCAAATAGGAAATTTGGGATGTTACAAACCTACCACACTTAAAATGAATCTCGTCCTCGAGATTCGAAGAGGCTAGCAAGAAAAGGTTAGGGGTTGGGGGTCTGCTAGCAAACGTTTGGTCGGAAGGTCGTGGGTGCTACCACACTTAAAACAAGGTTACGGTCCCAATAAACTCAGATACTTCCTCCGGAGTGCCGACAATGTATGTCCCTTCACATATCTTACAATAGCTCCTCCATTAACGCTCTTACATCGTGACATAGGGTTTTCCTCCAAATCTTGGGTCGGTTCGTCAAAGTTGAAGTTCGCCCAAGACTGGATCGTCTTAATGATAGGTCTGTGTCCATTCTAGACAACTATCGAAATACTCATGGTGGTCTACCATTAATGGTTTCTCCTGCAGAAAACGGGTGCAGGTTGAACCTCACCGTATGATCTACGATTGGCAACGGTTGCTGTAAAGGGGTTCCATCGTCCTACCATTCTATGGTTTTATGGCTTATCGGCGTCGACACTCTTCTAAGGTTTTCGAGGCTCTACGATTTTCCATCAACATATGATAGTTCATGATAGAAGTCTCCGATATGGGGCCAATCCATCCCGTACTTGAATCATTACCACATACGTAAATATTGAATCACGTATTCTAACACTTGGGCATACTCACAAGCATTGCAGAATTTCTCTTGTTCTCGAACTGGGTTCGAGTAAATCCTTTGGTTCTGCAAGCCAAACAAAGCATCTATCGTTACTTCACCACTCTCAGGTTTTTTTTTGCGTAACCTCCTACGAAACGTGTCTTTGATTGGATCACCGATTCTTCCAAATTTTTCCTTTATCAAGGTTACATCCGTTCCTTTTCAAAATCCTGGGCCCGTGGGTTATGGCCCACTTCAACACTAGTGCAGCTTTAACTCATCCTTGGAGTAACTCTCTTGTTCCATATTACACCTCCTTTAAATCCGGTAGTACTGCTTCTTCATACCATCATATCAAAAGCAAAACTCCAACTTTTTTTTTCCTTTGAACTACAGTCCGTGGAATATATATTTTCTTATCCATTAGTCTAGTCTTCTTCACAGGGTACTACCACCCTAAAAATGAAATTCACAAATCCATCCATAAACCATATTTCTCATATCCTCGAAAATGGTCAAAATCTTTGTTCACAGAGTAACAACTCATACAATTAAACATATGAAAACACGTCACCTTAACTTTATTGATTTCATGAATCCATTACAAACTCGAGCACCCATTACATAACTCAACTCATTGAACTCATGAAAATGAAATTGCTTTCTACTACTCTTGTTTCCAATATTAAAATTCCAACTACTCAACTCCAGCTTTCATCTTGGCGGGACATTTAGTAGCATAATGTCCTGCTTCCTTGCAGCGAAAACAAAAGACTTCCTACATGTCTCGGGGCTTCTTTGTGATTATGTAGGCTCCTTGGATTCTTGGCTTCTTTTCTGGACATTTACTAGCGTAATGACCTAAATCCTTGCACCTGTAACAAGTGATATGACTCAGGTCCTTCTTTGCGAAAATTGTGTTGTTCTGGGGTTGCCTTCTTTTTCTCTTCCTGGATTTCTCTGTAATGATCAGAGCTTCTATTTCCCGAGGGTCAAACTTCACTTCTGCTGTCGGGAAGTCCCTGAGATCCTCTTTGCTTTCCTTCGTGCAATACACTGAAAAATGTCCTTCTTCCCCACATGAATAGCAGACTTGGGCGAAAAATCTGTTTAGGCCTCCACCATCAGGGTCTTCAATAACTTCCTTCATCATAGATTCTTCTAAATTTCCCCTGAAGGCTTCTTTACATTTGCTTGGTAATTTCTTGTACCTTGGGGTAAAAGTGACATTGAGCAGGGTAGTGCGTGGTTCCTTCACATAGGAAACAAGTAACCTGCCTTGATCGGGCATTCTTCCTCCGGGTGATTTTCCTCACAATAAGGGCATCCATCCTTGTGTTCTTCATTGGTGTGTCCTATTTCTCCGCAAATCTTGCAGGCACAAGGTTTCTTCTTCGGGTTATCATAGTGCTTCCGGATGAGACGTGATCTCAACAGGGTCTGCTTGAATTCCTCCTAAGTTCTTGCTCCATTAAATCCTTGTATGGCTTGATGCATTTTCCACCAGGTTGCAGCACTTTCTCAGAAAGCAATCAAGAGCGTATTGAACCTCATACTTCCTTGGAATCAAATTGCTCCCTAAGTGATTCTCCATGTTCTGCATCCATAGCTCTGCCTCCGGCTGAGTCTTCGGTCCAGAGAATATCAGTCCAACTTCATTCATCATCTATGGGGTCCAAAAGTTTTGGAATGAGATATGAGAGAGGTGGGGAGGGATATACACACAATACAAACAATAGTTTTTGAAGAAACAAGTTTTACTTTGTGGCTGTCGGAAAACATCAAACAAATGACAGCTCACGAATCGTCGCATCTAACGTAGGTGTATAACAGGGTTTGGTCTCTAAAGGTCAAATAATTCTTCAGGAACTTCAAATTCTTCAAGTCTTCAGAGTCTTCAATTGTTACAACTACAATTCTTCCAACGCATGGTGAAATCCTCTTTACTCTTAAATGGCCATCAGTTGTCCGATATCTTGTCCTTCTTGGAGCGGCTTCAGTTGATTCTTCATGTGATCAAAAGGGGAAAAGGGTATATTCTAACTATTTGAGGTGAGAGTGTCTATTTGATAAAATCAGAAGAGATGAGAAGTAAGAGTCTTTTTGAAAATAAAGTTTTAGAGATTTTCGGTCCTAGGGCTTTCCGATTTCTAGGGTCACGTCCTACAGTCAACATGTGCTCTGATACCATATCTGTAGCGACCCGACCTCTGACGGTCAAGCCTTCGTATCCGTGCCATCCTCGGATCAAGATGTTGCACACACAGTACATCAATGTATATATCAAAGTGCAATCACATGTATAAATAATGTAAAACTGATATATACCTCATAATACTCAGCGGAAACAATCAAACGGGTGTGGAGTCCCATCAACGACATCGGCAGGTTGAGTGTAGACCGTAACCCTGTATCGTACTCTTACTCGTCGGAAGAAATTATCTGCAACATGATACGTTGCAGCCGTGTAGGTCAGTACATTGAATGTACCGGCAAGATCACAACATGAATAAACAAATGGTAAAACTATACTATATGCAATTTGGCTTTGTGGCTCTGTATCTGAGTTTTGTTTATGCGTAAAAGCTGATTTTATTTTCCCCGCATCAAAGGAATAAATGAAGTCTGTACTATGGAGTTTTCTATCATGACATGGTTCCGCCAACCGATGTCTCATAGCCCAAAATCATCATATGTTGCCCACAATTAAGTTATCAATCCGGTGTTGAGAGTTCGAGATAGATCCAAGTCCAGATGCTCAAGTTGTCCGTAATCGGGACACGGCTAATCGATTAGGTTTAAACCCTCTGCAGAGGTTTGTACACTTTACCCGCAAGATTCGATCCCTCTCTTTACGCTCTCGCACTTCGTGGTGTTTGAGAACAAGATGACCAAACATGGTCTTACGAAGAGTTCCTCGACCACTTGTCCGGTGCTCATCCAATCCTACCGTAGTTCTACATCTGCTAGCACCGTCCCCAGCTAGAGTCACCACTAAGGTCAACCAAGCGAGCCCATAGTGACTTGCGGTTGCATGAGTAAGCTTCGGGCATGAAGTATTCTTCCGTCTCTTTGGAGTGCAGGTGAAGCTTTCCGCAAGATGTCATGGCGCTTCTCCATGCATCCCGCCAACCACTGGTTTCTCCAGGTGCCCGTCCAAATCCTTCACCCAAAGAGTGTGTATTGAATTCTTGTCTCGAGTCTTGAAGTCTTGAGGCCTTGAAGGTGCAGTCCTTGCAGATTTCATCATGGTGTTGTCGTCATTGACGTAAATCCTCCATTCTCACACCACTCCTGAGCACTCATACCAAACCCGTCTACTATAGCGTAGCATTAAAACAAATAACGTCCGGGCTTGGTAACAGGGTGATGGGTTCCTACCTCATGCATACTACTCAACTACAAGGATTCAATAACACTACTGAGGGGTGGTTGCAAAGATGCCACTAAATGCAATAAACATAGGTATGAAAGCATGGTCAACGTTGGTGCGGGGGCTCCGATGCTCGGGGACGACGGCGGGGACCTCTGGCGGGTGCGGCGTGGCGAGGGGAGCTCGGGGGTGGACTCGGGCGAGCTCGAGGTGGTCGAAGGTGGCCGGAACGGGGCTAATGGCCAAGGGCGGTGCGGTACTCGGCGATGAATTGCGGCGAGGGAGAGGGTCAGGGGCGAGGGGGGGAACGGGTCGGGTGGGGGTATTTATAGGGGGGCCTCGACTTGCGAGGGGCGATCGGGGAGGGATTCATGGCGAATCCCGGATCCGCGAGATCCATGAGGCGGCGGCGGGCGGTGGCGTGGCGAGGGAAGAGGGAGGTGGGGCCGGGTGTCGGGTGAGGGAGAGGCGCGTCGGTCAGGCGACCGATCTGCGGAGGGTTTCGGCGAGGGGCTCGGCCGGCTGCTTGGCTGCTTTCAGTGGGCTGGGCCAGCTGGGTCAGCCCAGCCAGTCGGCTACTGGTCGGTCGGCTGGGTCCTTTTTTTGAATAATTAGAGAGAGAAAAATACTTAAATATAAATATTTTATATAGGACATATATATATCAAAATGATCAGGAATATTCCTATCATTTGAACATTTTTCCAGGAAAAATCCAAACTTTATAAAAATTTATTTTTTCAAAATTCAAATAAAACTCAAATTTGAATTCAAACCTTTTGGCAATTTTTTTCCTCACGATATTTTGGAGTGTCATGTTTACTCCTCTCATACTTTTTCTCAAGTATTTATCAGGCATAGTTTTTGAAATGATTTCCACTGCCAAAATTTTGAATTCAATTTCCAACAACTCCAAAAACTTCTGAAACTTCAAATGCCACTCAAATTCAAACAGAATGCATAGATGCTTAGCTATAATTGTAAAACATTCCAAATAGGAAATTTGGGATGTTACAAGATTGTACACTCTGCAGAGGTTTGCGCACTTTTCCCCACAAGACTCGATCGCCTCCGTTGATTTCTCGTACTACATGGTGTTTGAGAAACGGATGACCGAGACACAGTCTTTCAGAAACATTAACTCTCTGCTCCGGGTAGACCATACCAAACCTACAAAACCCACTACCTGCTGATCTACCTCTTCAAGAGCTTCACGTAACTTACTCAACTATGCTAGAGCCCATAATAGCTTGTGGCTGCACACGGAAGTTTCTAGCATGAATAATCTCAGTTCCCTTTTAGCCTGGGTGGCGGTCCATAGGAAGATCACACGGGTACCCCGGGATTTCCAAAAATAAAACAGACAACACTGGGTTCCCCAGGTGCCTCAATCCACCCAGATGTGTATTTAAGTTGCCACCTTAAGTTAACCATTAATTAACAATCTCACAACTGTCATGAATAACTCTCAAACCCAAACCACGTCTACGAGCATAGCATAGCAATATAAGCAACACATAGAAGTAACTCCCAAAGGTTTGACAGTAACAGGGCAATAAGTTCCTACCTCATCATCTACTTCCCAACCCACAAATTAATGACATCCTAACCATGCAATGTTTGAGGGTTGAGCTAATGCATAAAAACTGGGTATGAAAAGAGTATGTTCAAAGTGTTACTTGCCTTGCTGACGATCCGTGAATCCTAGAGACTCGTAGTAACACGCTTCGCACTTCGGGAATTATATCGCAAACAAACAACAGCATACATAAGCAACAAGCAAAGATGCACAAACGAAACTTCAACTGAAAGAGGTTGACCGGAGAGTTCAACTTAAGAACTCCGGTTCATAAGAAAAATCAAACAAAACGGAGCAACGAAACTCAAACGGCGAAAGAAACAAGATCCGTTTACTAATCTGAACTAGGGTCAAATTTTACAGAGGCAAAAACTTGTTTGAGTTGGCTATTCAGAAAGAGGGTTTCGAGATGAAACTCCATGCGCTTGAATCGCCTGATTCCGATAAACGAGCGAAAAGTTATACTAGTTCGAAAATCGGATCAGAAATCGCGATCGGAATAATCGCGGAATAAATCCGATAAAAGAAAACGATGAACGGCTAAACGAACGAACGTTCATTAGCAGAAACTAAACGACGAACACGTTTGTAAAAACGAACGGACGAGCGAACGCTCACAAAACAAATAAACTGGCAAATAAAACCGTTCTATATAAAAAACGAACTAGGGTTTTTCTAAAAAAAACCGAAGGGTTTTCTTAAAAAAACCGGCGACGAGGGGCTACCTCCGGCGAGGTCGTCCGGCGGGTGGGCGGCTCCGGCGGGGCTCGGCGAGGGGCGCGGGTGGTGGCGGGTGCGGGGTGGCGGCGGCTAGAGGCGGCGGGCGACTCGGCGGCGGCTCGGGGCTCAGGCGGCTCGAGGCTCGGGAGGCGTGGTGGTGGTGTGGTGGTTTAGAGGCGGTATATAAAGGTTGGGGCGACTTGGGAGGGGGTCGGGCGGCGGCAGGCGGCGGCGACTGACTCTCCGAGTCCGGCGTGGCAGACGGGCGAGGGAGGCGGTGGCGCGGCGGTCCCGGCTCGGCTGGTGGGCCCTTGGCCCAAGCGGTCCTATTTGTTTTGAACGTTCTACCAAACAAAAAAAAATCCTAGAAAATTAAATAAAAATCTAAAATTTCCAAAACAAGTTTTCTTTGTCTAAATAAAATATTTAGAACAAGATGAACTTTTCTTGGCCCCTAAAATGCAATTTTTTGAAACATGCAAATTTTTCTCTAGGCAGATAAAATTCCAAATAAATAAAAATAAAATCCAAATAATGATTTTAACATTTTTCCTCCGATATTTCAATTATTTTTGGAGAAGTCATATTATCTCCCCTCGTTTAATATTTAAAAAATGAAATATTTTCCGGAGAGAAAAATAATAAAATCCAAAATCCTCGTCTTCATTATTTGATAAAATTCAAATATGAAAATCGGAAAATCCCCAACTCTCTCTGAGGGTCCTTGAGTTGCTTAGGATTTCGAGGATTGCAAACGAAGATGCAATAGAATATGATATGCTTGGATGACCTATGTATAACATGCCAAATTGAAGATTTGGGATGTTACACTGGAGGATTCACAGTCCTCAAGTGTAATAAGTCTTCAGGTCACACAGACAGAAAGACTTCAGTGATGCCTAACACTCTTTGGCTCTGGGTGTTTGGGCTTTGTCCTCGCAAGGATTTCTCTCTCTCAAAGTCTTCGAGGTGGGTTGCTCTCAAACGACAAAAGCCGTGCACTAACTCTGAGCAGCCACCAATTTATGGTGTAGGGGGTGGGCTATTTATAGCCATTAGGCAACCCGACCTGATATGTCCGAAATGACCCTGGGTCACTAAGGAACTGACACGTGTTCCAACGGTCAGATTTCAAACACACACGACAACTTTACTTGGGCTACAAGCAAAGCTGACTCATCCAGCTCTGGATAAGTTTTGCTCTCATTGTCTTCGTTCGAAGACATAGGATTTGGGTTGAGCATCACTTGATCATTCCGACTATGATCACTTGGACCCCACTTAATAAAGACGGTAGTTCCTACGACTCAACAAAGAAGAAAAGGAAACAACAAAACGACACAGTCTTCGCGCTCCATAGTCTTCACTCAATGTCTTCTCATGTCATAGTCTTCAATGTGAATATCTTCACATACCACCATTGTCGTCAATGTCTTCATACATTTTAGGGGTCATCTCCGGTAGGTAAACCGAATCAATGGGGGACACCACCTGCGTTATCCTGCAATTCTCACAAACGCATTAGTCCCTCAACCACATTTGTCGTCAATACTCCAAAACCAACTAGGGGTGGCACTAGATGCACTTACAATTTTGAATTTCCTCTTTCTACTGTCAAGAAGAAATATGATATACTTATTATAGGGGATGTGCATATCCCCGTTGAGGTTACTTAGTGTTATTCGAAATTTCTCCGGTTTCATGATTATCGGAATGAGTTTGTTAACAAGACTTGATCAACCTTGTTAGTGGATTCCTTTTGATGAGCATGAGACGGATGAAACTAGAAGCACAACCTTCTGTACCCTCTTTATACTTTCTGTTATTTAGTTCAAATAAAGTAAACATAGTATTTTTCTATCTATCTCCTGACTTATCCGTGCAATATAAAAATATCCAGAAAATAAAAGTCTTCAGAATGCCATGCCAATTTAATATGATTTTTTCGGGAATATTTGAGGATTTACTATGCAAAAATTACCGCGGGGGGAGCTGCCATCTGGCCATGAGGGTGGAGGGCGCGCCCTACCCCCTATACCTCGTGGGCCCACGGTGGCCCTCCTCCACTTATTCCTGCACCCATCTTCTTCCTCTTCCTCACACAAACACGAAAAACCAACTCAAGCACGAGTTCCAGCCACTTTTGCTGTGATTTTCGATCTCCTTGCTCAAAGCACCTCTCGCAAAACTGCTTGGGGAGATTGTTCCTTGGTATGTGACTCCTCCATTGGTCCAATTAGTTTTTGTTCTAGTGCTTTATTCTTTGCAAATTTGTGTTGCATAGTTGACCATGTTCTTGAGCTTGCATGTCAAATTTATATGGTCCCAAGTAGTTCTAATGCTTGATATAGGCTCTAGGCACTTGTAGGAGTAGTTGCTATCGGTTTATTGAAGTTGGTTCACTTTTGTTTGAAGTTACTAAAAATTTCAGAAATTTTTCAGAGAAAAACAATATGCTTAGGAAGATGTTCCAAGGTGGTTCTTCTAAGAACTAAGGACCCAGGCTTGCTATGCGTGATGCTGACGAGGATCCACCAAGAGACGCTCTAGTGCGGCCGTGTGAATGGCCGTCGGAAAATTTTATGGACCGTGCGGGAATTAAAGAAGAATTTAAAGCTTATTTGCGCAATGCCGGTGTTGAGGATTTTGAGGCTGACAAATGCCCCAGTATCATGATCTCACAAGTTCATTTGTGAGGAGGTTTGAGTATTCATCTTCGCGTAATTCTCCTTCAGTCATGTTTGAGCTTTATGACAAATCTTATACCATGGACTTAGAGGATTTCACTTTTGCTTGCAAACTTCCATCATGGGGTAGTGTTAGGGATCCCCCTAAATCTGAATTTAGAAGCTTTCTTGCTAGTATAACTGTAGGGGAATCTAGAGATATAACGCAAGCTACCATAAGGAGCATTCACTTTCCTGCTATACATTATTTTGCTCTCTTCGTAGGTAGATGCATAAATGCTAAGGATGAAGCATGTCACATGTGTGTCCCTGACCATAGCATTCTCAGGAGTGCTGTGTTAGGAGACCAATCTTATCATATGGGAGCCATTGTAGCTCATAGGTTGCATCAGAATAGATACAATGGAGATTTCTTTGGAGGGATTTATGCAACCCGCTTAGCTAATTTTCTTGAGATAGACATTCGTGAGGGTGATACGGAGTTGCCTCCTGCATATTTAGATTATAACTCTATGGCTTCGCACCAGTTTGTCGAGAGGCCTGAATCACCTCTCTTATATCGACTAATCTTTGATAAACGGCGTGTTGTCCGTATTACTCTCCCTGCTCCTGCCTTCTTTGATTACCAGGCAAACGGAAGATATACTATTACCAGAGAGGAGGCAGATGAGTACGAGAGGAGAGCGGAGGCAGCCCGACTCCACGCTGCAGCTCAGCAGGCGATAACCGCTGCATCACAGTATGATCCCAACTATTCTTCGTCGCAGTACGACCCCAGCTACACCTACGGGTATCTCCCAGGCTATCCCTGACAATAGACCAACTTAGGACAAAAGCCTAAGCTTGGGGGAGTACGTATTTCTCACCGACATTACATTTATGTTCACACACACTCATTGCTAAATGTCGGTGCTCATACTCTTTCACTGTAAAATCCATGCTAGTTTATTTTCCTTTTCGTGCTTTCTTCTTGTGTGTTTGATAAACCTTAAGAAAAAACCAAAAAAAATTAGCAGTAGTTTACTTTCTTGCTGTAGTGGTAATAATTAAAAAGAAAACCCAAAAATATTTCCCGTTCTTCTTTTGCTTGTTGGGAGCTTTCCCGTGTAAATAGTTTTATTTCTTTTCTTTTCTTTGGGGGTCAGTAGGAGAAGGCCATAATTAAATTGTTGAAGTGGCTCTTATATGCATTATTGTTGATTTAACCAAGAGCCCATATTGCCTTGTCTTCTCCTGTTTATTGAATGCTCGCATGATTCCAAATTTTAGTCCAATGCATGTGCGCTCTTATTATTATTCACACCATTCGGTCGTGCAAGTGAAAGGCAATTATGATGATATATATGATGGACTGACTGAGATGAGAAAAGGTGGTATGAACTCGACCTCTTTTGTTTTTGTAAATATGATGAGTTCGTCGTTCTTGATTCAGCTTATTATGAATAAACATGTTTGCAATGACAATTAGAGATCATAGTTGCTTGTACCATGCTTGATTATCTATGAGTTATAATGGTTTACCTTATGCGTACAACATGCTATTGAGATGGTTATGATGTGGTATGATGAGGTGGTATCCTCCTTTGAATGATTTAAGTGACTTGACTTGGCACATGTTCACGCATGAAGTTGAAACAAATCAACATAGCCTTCACGATATTTATGTTTATATGGTGGATTATATCCTACTCATGCTTGCATCCAATGTTTATTAATTTTAATGCATGTACATGGCTGTTGTCGCTCTCTAGTTGGTCGCTTTGGTCTTTTGCTAGCCTTCACTTGTACTAAGCGGGAATACTGCTTGTGCATCCAATCCCTTAAACCCCAAAGTTATTCTAGATGAGTCCACTATACCTTCCTATATGCGGTATCTACCTGCCGTTCCAAGTAAATTTGTATGCGCCAAACTCTAAACCTTCAAATAAACATTCTGTTTTGTATGCTCGAATAGCTCATGTAACAACCAAGGTTGCCCTTATCTTCCATGTTAGGCGGGTTATTCTCAAGAGGAGTGGACTCCGCTCCTCACTCACGAGAAAATGGCTGGTCACTAGGATGCCCAGTCCCATGCTTTATGCAAACTAAATCAAAATTAATTGCAAACAAAACTCCCCACAGGACCTGATGTATGTTGGAGGCACTCGTTGTTTCGAGCAAGCCATGTATTGATGCTTGTTGGTGGAGGGGGAGTATAAACTTCACCATTCTGTTTGGGAACCGCCTATAATGTGTGTGACATGGAAGATATCGCCATCTCTTAGTTGTTATGTTGACAATGAAAGTATACCACTCAAAATATAATTTATCTCTATTTCAAAACCGAGCTCTCGCACCTCTACAAATCCCTGCTTCCCTCTACGAAGGGCCTATCCATTTACTTTTATGTTGAGTCATCACCCTCTTATTAAAAAGTACTAGCTGGAGAGCACAGCTGTCATTTGCATTCATCACTATTAATCTATATTGGGTATGACTATGATTGGATCTCTTTTACCATGAATTACAATGTCTAGTCAGTCCTTGATCTTTAAAGGTGCTCTGCATTTATGTTTTGCGGTCTCAGAAAGGGCTAGCGAGATACCATCTTGTTATATCATATTATGATTGTTTTGAGAAAGTGTTGTCATCCGAGGTTTATTATTATGGCTCGCTAGTTGATTATGCTATTGATATGAGTGACTATGAGACCTGAGAATTATTGCAAATGTGGTTAGTTATGATCTTTGCTGAAAACCTGAATGTTGGCTTTACATATTTACAACAACAAGAGCAAACAGAGTTTGTAAAAGTTTTTCTTTCTCTTTCAGTTTGTCAACTGAATTTCTTGAGGACAAGCAAGGGTTTAAGCTTGGGGGAGTTGATACGTCTCCGTCGTATCTACTTTTCCAAACACTTTTGCCCTTGTTTTGGACTCTAACTTGTATGATTTGAATGGAACTAACCCGGACTGACGCTGTTTTCAGCAGAATTGCCATGATGTTGTTTTATGTGCAAAAGACAAAAGTTCTTGGAATGACCTGAAACTCCACGGGATGTCTTATAAAAATAATAAAAAATCCTCGCCAAAGATGAAGACCAGGGGGCCACACCCTGTCCACGAGGGTGGGGGGCGCCCCCACCCTAGGGCGCGCCCCCTACCTCGTGGGCCCCCTGGACACCATCCGACGCCAACTCCAACTCAATATATTGGCTTTCAGGGAGAAAAAAATAGAAGAGAAGAAATCATCGCGTTTTACGATACGGAGCCGCCGCCAAGCCCTAAAAGCTCTCGAGAGGGCTGATCTGGAGTCCATTCGGGGCTCCGGAGAGGGGGATTCGTCGCCGTCGTCATCATCAACCATCCTCCATCACCAATTTCATGATGCTCACCGCCGTGCGTGAGTAATTTCATCGTAGGCTTGCTGGACGGTGATGGGTTGGATGAGATTTATCATGTAATCGAGTTAGTTTTGTTAGGGTTTGATCCCTAGTATCCATTATGTTCTCGAGATTGATGTTGCTATGACTTTGCTATGCTTAATGCTTGTCACTAGGGCCCGAAAGTGCCATGATTTCAGATCTGAACCTATTATGTTTTCATGAATATATGTGTGTTCCTGATCCTATCTTGCAAGTCTATAGTCACCTATTATGTGTTATGATCCGACAACCCCGAAGTGACAATAATCAGGACACTTCTCGGTGATGACCATAGTTTGAGGAGTTCATGTATTCACTATGTGCTAATGCTTTGTTCCGTTCTCTATTAAAAGGAGGCCTTAATATCCCTTAGTTTCCATTAGGACCCCGCTGCCACGGAGGGTAGGACAAAAGATGTCATGCAAGTTCTTTTCCATAAGCACGTATGACTATATACGGAATACATGCCTACATTACATTGATGAATTGGAGCTAGTTCTGTGTCACCCTATGTTATGATTGTTACATGATGAACTGCATCCGGCATAATTATCCATCACTAATCCGGTGCCTACGAGTTTTCCATATACTGGTTCTCGCTTATTTACTTTCCCGCTGCTACTGTTACAATCACTACAAAATACCAAAAATATTTACTATTGCTCGCACTACTCTTTTGTTACCATTACCACCACTATCATATTACTTTGCTACTAAACACTTTGCTGCAGATACTAAGTTTCCAGGTGTGGTTGAATTGACAACTCAGCTGCTAATACTTGAGAATATTCTTTGGCTCCCCTTGTGTCGTATCAATAAATTTGGGTTGAATACTCTACCCTCGAAAACTGTTGCGATCCCCTATACTTGTGGTTATCATGTACCCACGAGATCCCATCTTGGGGCCTATTTCGGAGCTCTACCGGAGGGGGCATCCATCACGGAGGGCTTCTACATCAACACCATAGCCTCTCCGATGAAGTGTGAGTAGTTTACCTCAGACCTTCGAGTCCATAGTTAGTAGCTAGATGGCTTCTTCTCTCTTTTTGGATCTCAATACAATGTTCTCCCCCTCTCTCGTGGAGATCTATTCGCTGTAATCTTATTTTTGCGGTGTGTTTGTTGAGATCGATGAATTGTGGGTTTATGATCAAGATTATCTATGAACAATATTTGAAACTTCTCTGAATTCTTTTATGTATGATTGGTTATCTTTTTAATTCTCTTCGAATTATCAGTTTGGTTTGGCCTACTAGATTGATCTTTCTTGCAATGGGAGAAGTGCTTAGCTTTGGGTTCAATCTTGCGTGTGTCCTTTCCCAAAGTGATGAGGGGCAGCAAGGCACGTATTGTATTGTTGCCATCGAGGATAACAAGATGGGGTTTTTATCATATTGCATGAATTTATCCCTCTACATCATGTCATCTTGTTTAAGGCGTTACTCTGTTTCCATGAACTTAATACTCTAGATGCATGGTGGATAGCGGTCGATGAGTGGAGCAATAGTAGTAGATGCAGGCAGGAGTCGGTCTACTTGTCTCGGACATGATGCCTATACACATGATCATACCTAGATATTCTCATAACTATGCTCAATTCTATCAATTGCTCAACAGTAATTCATTCACCCACTTTAAAATACTTATGCTCTTGAGAGAAGTCACTAGTGAAACCTATGGCCCCCGGTTCTATCTTCATCATATTAATCTTCCAACACTTAGTTATTTCCTTTGCTTTTTTACTTTGCTTTTATTTTACTTTGCATCTTTATCACAAAAATACCAAAAATATTATCCTATCATATCTATCAGATCTCACTCTCGTAAGTGACCGTGAAGGGATTGACAACCCCTTATCGCGTTGGTTGTGAGGAGTTATTTATTTTGTGTAGGTACGACGGACTCGCGCGTACCCTCCTACTGGATTGATACCTTGGTTCTCAAAAACTGAGGGAAATACTTACGCTACTTTGCTGCCTCACCCTTTCCACTTCAAGGAAATCCAACGCAGTGCTCAAGAGGTAGCAAGTAATTTCAAAAAATTTCCTACGCACACGCAAGATCATGGTGATGCATAGCAACGAGAGGGGAGAGTGTGTCCACGTACCCTCGTAGACCGAAAACGGAAGCGTTAGCACAACGCGGTTGATGTAGTCGTACGTCTTCACGATCCGACCGATCAAGTACCGAACGTACGGCACCTCCGAGTTCAGCACACGTTCAGCTCGATGACGTCCCTCGAACTCCGATCTAGCCGAGCTTTGAGGGAGAGTTCCGTCAGCATGACGGCATGGTGACCATGATGATGTTCTACCGACGCAGGGCTTCGCCTAAGCACCGCTACGATATTATCGAGGTGGATTATGGTGGAGGGGGGCACCGCACATGGCTAAGAGATCAAGAGATCAATTGTTGTCTATGGGGTGCCCCCTGGCCACATATATAAAGGAGTGGAGGAGGGGAGGGGCCGGTCCTCTCTATGATGCGCCCTGGGGAGTCCTACTCCCACCGGGAGTAGGATTCCCCCCTTCCATGTAGTAGGAGTAGGAGACAAGGAAGGGGAAGAAAGAAGAGAAGGAAGGAGGGGGCGCAGCCCCTCCCCCTAGTCCAATTCAGACTAGGCCTTGGGGGGGCGCAGCATGCGTCTTTCTCTCCCCTAAAGCCCAATAAGGCCCATATACTTCTTCCCCGTATTCCCGTAACTCCCCGGTACTCCGAAAAATACACGAACCACTCGGAACCTTTCCGATGTCCGAATATAGTCGTCCAATATATCGATCTTTACGTTTCGACCATTTCGAGACTCCTCGTCATGTCCCCGATCTCATCCGGGACTCGAACTACCTTCGTACATCAAATCACATAAACTCATAATACAATCGTCACCGAAACTTTGTTGCGTGCGGACCCTACGGGTTCGAGAACTATGTAGACATGACCGAGACACGTCTCCGGCCAATAACCAATAGCGGAACCTGGATGCTCATATTGGCTCCTACATATTTTACGAAGATCTTTATCGATCAAACCGCATAACAACATACGTTGTTCCCTTTGTCATCGGTATGTTACTTGCCCGAGATTCGATCGTCGGTATCCCAATACCTAGTTCAATCTCGTTACCGGCAAGTCTCTTTACTCGTTCCGTAATACATCATCCCGCAACTAACTCATTAGTTACAATGCTTGCAAGGCTTATAGTGATGTGCATTACCGAGTGGGCCCAGAGATACCTCTCCGATAATAGGAGTGACAAATCCTAATCTCGAAATACGCCAACCCAACATGTACCTTTGGAGACACCTGTAGAGCACCTTTATAATCACCCAGTTACGTTGTGACGTTTGGTAGCACACAAAGTGTTCCTCCGTAAACGGGAGTTGCATAATCTCATAGTCATAGGAACATGTATAAGTCATGAAGAAAGCAATAGCAACATACTAAACGATCAAGTGCTAAGCTAACGGAATGGGTCAAGTCAATCACATCATTCTCCTAATGATGTGATCCCGTTAATCAAATGACAACTCATGTCTATGGCTAGGAAACATAACCATCTTTGATCAACGAGCTAGTCAAGTAGAGGCATACTAGTGACACTGCTTTGTCTATGTATTCACACATGTATCATGTTTCCGGTCAATACAATTCTAGCATGAATAATAAACATTTATTATGATATAAGGAAATAAATAATAACTTTATTATTGCCTCTAGGGCATATTTCCTTCACAAGGAGTGGCAAGAGCCTAAGCTTGGGGGTGCCCAAGGCACCCCAAGGTAAATCTAAGGACACCAAAAAGCCAAAGCTTGGGGATGCCCCGGAAGGCATCCCTCTTTAAATCTTAGATCCATCGGTAACTTTACTTGGAGCTATATTTTATTCACCACATGATAAGTGTTCTGCTTGGAGCGTCTTGTATGATTTGAGTCTTTGCTTTTAGTTTACCACAATCATCCTTGCTGTACACACCTTTTGAGAGAGACACACATGATTCGGAATTTATTAGAATACTCTATGTGCTTCACTTATATCTTTTGAGCTATATAGTTTTTGCTCTAGTGCTTCACTTATATATTTTAGAGCACGGTGGTGTTTTTTATAGAAACTATTGTTCTCTCATGCTTCACTTATATCATTTTGAGAGTCCTACAAAACAGCATGGTAATTTGCTTAAATTAGGAAATTAGTCCTAATATGATAGGCATCCAAGATTAGTAAAAACTTTCTTATAAGTGCGTTGAATACTAAGAAAAGTTTGATTCTTGATGATTGTTTTGAGATATGGAGGTAGTGATATTAAAGTTGTGCTAGTTGAGTAGTTGTGAATTTGAGAAATACTTGCGTTGAAGTTTGCAAGTCCCATAGCATGCACGTATGGTAAACGTTGTGTAACAAATTTGAAACATGAGGTGTTCTTTGATTGTCCTCCTTATGAGTGGCGGTCGGGGACGAGCGATGGTATTTTCCTACCAATCTATCCCCCTAGGAGCATGCGCGTAGTGCTTGGTTTTGATGACTTGTAGATTTTTGCAATAAGTATGTGAGTTCTTTATGACTAATGTTGAGTCCATGGATTATACGCACTCTCACCCTTCCATCATTTCTAGCCTCTTCGGTATCGTGCATTGCCCTTTCTCACCTTGAGAGTTGGTGCAAACTTCGCCTGTGCATCCAACCCCTGTGATACGATACGCTCTATCACACATAAACCTCCTTATATCTTCCTCAAAACAGTCACCATACCTACCAATTATGGCATTTCCATAGCCATTCCGAGATATATTGCCATGCAACTTTCCACCGTTCCATTTATCATGACACGTTTCATCATTGTCATATTGCCTTGCATGATCATGTAGTTGACATCGTATTCGTGGCAAAGCCACCGTTCATAATTTTTCATACATGTCACTCTTGGTTCATTGCCCATCCCCGTACACCGCCGGAGGCATTCATATAGAGTCATACTTTGTTCTAGTATCGAGTTGTAATCATTGAGTTGTAATTAAATAGAAATGTGATGATCATCATTCATAGAGCATTGTCCCAAAAAAATAGAAAGGCCAAATAAAAAAAGGCCAAAAAAAGAATAAAAAGGGGCAATGTTACTATCCTTTTTCCATACTTGTGCTTCAAAGTAGCACCATGATCTTTATGATAGAGAGTCTCTTGTTTTGTCACTTTCATATACTAGTGGGAATTTTTCATTATAGAACTTGGCTTGTATATTCCAACAATGGGCTTCCTCAAATGCCCTAGGTCTTCGTGAGCAAGCAAGTTGGATGCACACCCACTTAGTTTCTTTTGTTGAGCTTTCATACATTTATAGCTCTAGTGCATCCATTGCATGGCAATCCCTACTCCTTGCGTTGACATCAATCGATGGACATCTCCCTAGCTCGTTGATTAGCCGCGTCAATGTGAGACTTTCTCCTTTTTTTGTCTTCTCCACATAACCCCCATCATCATATTCTATTCCACCCATAGTGCTATATCCATGGCTCACGCTCATATATTGCGTGAAAGTTGAAAAAAGTTTGAGATTACTAAAGTATGAAACAATTGCTAGGCTTGTCATCGGGTTGTGCATGATGAGAACATTCTTGTGTGATTTAAAATGGAGCATGACCAAACTATATGATTTTGTAGGGATGAACGTTCTTTGGCCATGTTATTTTGAGAAGACATAATTGCTTAGTTAGTATGCTTGAAGTATTATTACTTTTATGTTAATATTAAACTTTTATCTTGAATCTTTCGGATCTGAATATTCATAAATAAGAGAATTACATTGAAAATTATGCTAAGTAGCATTCCACATCAAAAATTATGTTTTTATCATTTACCTACTCGAGGACGAGCAGGAATTAAGCTTGGGGATGCTTGATACGTCTACAACGTATCTATAATTCTTTATTGTTCCATGCCATATTATATTCTGTTTTGGATGATTAATGAGATTTATTATACACTTTAATATTGTTTTTGGGACTAACCTATTAACCGGAGGCCCAGCCCAAATTGTTGTTTTTGCCTATTTTGGTGTTTCGCAGAAAAAGAATATCAAACGGAGTCCAAACGGAATGAAACCTTCGGGAACGTGATTTTCAGAACAAACGTGATCCAGAGGACTTGGAGTGGACGTCAAGCAACAGACGAGGAAGCCACGAGGTAGGGGGGCGTGCCTACCCCCTGGGCATGCACTCCACCCTCGTGGGCCCCTCGTGGCTCCACCGACCTACTTCTTCCTCCTATATATACCTATGTACCCCCAAACCATCAGAAACGACCATGAAAACCTAATTCCACCACGCAACCTTCTGTACCCGTGAGATCCCTTCTTGGGGCCTTTTCCGGCGTCCTGCCGGAGGGGGGCATTGATCACGGAGGGCTTCTACATCAACACCAAAGCCTCTCCGATGATGTGTGAGTAGTTTACCTCAGACCTTCGGGTCCATAGTTATTAGCTAGATGGCTTCTTCTCTCTTTTGGATCTCAATACAAAGTTCTCCTCGTTTCTCTTGGAGATCTATTTGATGTAACTCTTCTTTTTGCGGTGTGTTTGTCGAGATTCGATGAATTGTGGGTTTATGATCAAGATTATCTATGAACAATATTTGAAACTCCTCTGAATTCTTTTATGTATGATTGGTTATCTTTGCAAGTCTCTTCGAATTATCAGTTTGGTTTGGCCTACTAGATTGATCTTTCTTGCAATGGGAGAAGTGCTTAGTTTTGGGTTCAATCTTGCGGTGTCCTTTCCCAAAGGATGCTAGGGGCAGCAAGGCACGTATTGTATTGTTGCAATCGAGGATAAAAAGATGGGGTTTATATCATATTTCATGAGTTTATCCCTCTACATCATGTCATGTTGCTTAAAGCGTTACTATGTTCTTATGAACTTAATACTCTAGATGCATGCTGGATAGCGGTCGATGTGTGGAGTAATAGTAGTAGATGCAGAATCGTTTCGGTCTGCTTGTCACGGACGTGATGCCTATATACATGATTATACCTAGATATTCTCATAACTATGCTCAATTCTATCAATTGCTCGACAGTAATTCATTTACCCACCGTAATACTTATGCTATCTTGAGAGAAGCCACTAGTGAAACCTATGGCCCTCGGGTCTATTTTCCATCATATTAATCTCCCGTTATTTCTATTACCATTTATTTTGCAATCTTTACTTTTACTCTTTATCATAAAAATACCAAAAATATTATCTTATCATCTCTATCAGATCTCACTCTCGTAAGTGACCGTGAAGGGATTGACAACCCCTTTATCGCGTTGGTTGTGAGGTTCTTATTTGTTTGTGTAGGTGCGTGGGACTCGCTCGTGGTCTCCTACTGGATTGATACCTTGGTTCTCAAAAATTGAGGGAAATACTTACGCTACTTTAATGCATCACCCTTTCCTCTTCAAGGGAAAACCAACACAGTGCTCAAGAGATAACAGTCGGCTAGGGACGTGAGCCTGTGAACGGCCAGGCAGTGACCGACAACGGCAATCGGCAAGGAGGCGATCACCGGGCGAGGCCACGAGTGTGTGCAGATGGTGCCGTAGAAGACACGTAATGAAATGTCCATTTTCACTGATGTCGTCCATCGCCTAAAATTGGTATTTTAGTGAGCATTTGCATAGATTAATATCTATTGTTTTATTCTAGTTATTCATGTGAGATCATGCATAACGTAGTATACATGACTTTCTTTCTTCAGAAACTCTATCACGTCTAAAAATTATTCTTGTCTGAGTATGCGTGGGTTCATATGTGTAAGTGCATGTGTGTGTATATGAGCATCTTCTTTTGTATGGTGTTTCTGGAAAAAACTAGTTGTTACTTATATTCGTGGTAGACGTAACCTTGAATATGAAGTTGCACACAATTTAAAGATATCACACAAATCTCTTATAACTTTTCGCCCGGTTCTTACTCCACCCTTTGAAGTTTCTAATAGCCTATTAATATATTTGTTATGGTTGGGTGATCATCCTTTTTATGACAAAGCAGCCTCGAAGGCCAGGACACTCCCGCAATTCGTTTAGATACAATATGATTAAAGGAGCAAGATGACAAACCGGTATGCTAAGGCTTGGCGAAAATGGGGTGACTCCTAGCCGTTGCCACCATGCACGCCCATCATCGGAAAGGACAACACTAGATCCGCAAGGGGAACCCATCTTTGAAGCGGAATGTTACGAGTCCGTCCGCCATCACGGCCTCGTCTGCCAGGTCCATGAAATTGAGAAGCTCTTCATAGGAGACGGGTGCGAGTGGGAGTAAGTACTGCAATCGGATAGCAGCGTCTGCGCAGGAGGAGCAGAACCGGGAGTGGATTACAACGTTTCCTCCCCATAGGTACACAACATGATCCTGACAGCTCTATGAGGAACCCTAGGGCTATACAGTCGCCACTATTGAACGCGATAATGGGCGATTTCACTAAATCTCGCTGGCATTTTGAACATTTTCATTTCACTCATCGGGCAGAATGGAAAATGGTGGCCTTTAGAGATGTTCTTTCTGATTGTGAGATCACAAACTTGGGCTTTAAAGCTGTCCCTTTTACACATGATAATAAAAGGGGCAGGAGAAAGAATATGAAGATGAGGCTTGACCGGGTTGTTGTTGATGACAAGTGGAGAGATATGTTTGTAGATGCATCAGTTGAACACATTGTATCTTCTAGCTCGGATCATTGCGTGTTGCTGGTTCACTTCCTCGCTAAGCAGCTAGCCCAAAACAAGCGTAGATGCAAATAGTATGATCTCTTCTGAGAGAGAGTGCCTGACCTACTAGAACTTCTTGAAAAAAATATGGTTCGAAGTTGGGGATAAGTGTAACCTGGGTGCTATCCAGGGGTGCTTAGGGAATGTGATGGGATTGTGTAGGACTAGAGCAAGCGCAAGTTTGTGAACATCTCGAGAGATCTTGAATTGGTCCGGTCTAAGTTGAATAGTCTGTTACTAAGTGGGGCTAATAGCAAAGAGTCGAGAAAATCTGGATAAGTTAGATGAGCTCCTATGTAAAGAAGATAGATGCAACATTCTAGAGTCAACTGGCTCAAACCTCAAAGAGGAGGACCGAAATACAATTTTTTTTCATAGGAAAGCATTTTAGTGTGCAAAAAAGAATAAGATTGAGAAACTGCATAAGGCTGATGGTAATTGTGTTTCTTCTTCGGCAGAGTTGGAGGACTTGGCCATGCGGTTTTTTCAGGAGCTGTTCAGTCGTGAACCCAACCTAAATCTAAATGACATTGTGATTTTTTTGAGAAAAAAGGTCCCCGAGGATATGATTGATGCATCATGTAAAGAATTTTCTAACAAAGAAACGTTCGATGCTCTCTTTGAAATTGGCCCACTTAAGGCTCCAGGTACAGTTGGGTTTTCTGCTAGGTTTTATCACATAATACGGGGTATTATGAAAGAAGAAGTCATCACATCACTTAAATTGTTCTTTGTAACAAGTAATATGCCAACAACATCAATCATACTGCTATTGTTCTTATTCCTAAGGTGGATCAGCCATTGAACTGAAGAGAATTCTGACCCATTATTTTCTATATTGTGCTCTATAAGGTGATTGTAAAGAAATTAGCTAACAGATTGCATCCTATAGTTGGTGATATTGTTTCAGTGAACCAAACGTGGTCATCCCTGGAAGGCTTGTCACATGTAATGCACTGGTGATTTTCGAGCACTTCCATTTTATGCAGCATAACACAAATCCAGGGAAGAATTTCCGTGCTTACAAAATTTACTTGTCAAAGACACATGATCGTGTGGATTGCAGTTTCATTGAGAAGGTGAGGAAAGACGTATGTTTCTCTCACTGGTGGATCGGTTGGATCATGTCATGTGTGACCATGGTGAACTATTAAACATGACTATCCGACATTATTGTATAATTCCATTTATTAAATAGACGAAGGGTTTGCATCTACGGGTACGGGCGATATCTAGGATTTTGCAAACGTTGGAAAATAATTTGTGTACCTCCTAATATCAAAATAAGGTCTGGTCGGAAGGTTTGGGGTTGAGTTTCGAAACGTCCTAACAAAAGTCCATGTTAAGGCAAAGCAAATTTTACCCATGGGTATGGGAACCCGCAGATACCGTACCTTCATAGGTCGGGTATGAGCATAATTTTATACCCATGGATAGTACTCGTACCCTATCTGTTAAGTCACGGGTAGGACACGAGTACATTCTTGTATCCATGGATATACCCATACCATACCTGTCTATATATACTGATATGTGAACCTTACCCGAGGAGCTCCAATATATGCGCAAGGGCCAATAGTGTCAAAGGGGCTAGGCGACCCAACTACTCCCGTAATTAAGCCTCACACCGTGTCACACTAAATCCCCTCATCTTCCCAAATTAAGAAGAACAAAATCCTAGGAACCGCCCCTGCCCATTAGTTATTTGTAAAGGGTGTCGTGAACTTGTGAACCCATGTTAAAGTTGTAACCAATTGTTAATTTGAATTGAGATAATTGTCATGCACTCATCTATCTGTTATTGAGTTACAAAAATATTTTTCAAATGTGCTATCGATGAATGTAAAATTTTGAATAACTTGTGTACTATTTGATCTACACGTTTGGATACCCAACGAGTATGGGCATAGGTAAAGGTTCATACCCGTGAGTATGGGTAAGGGTAGAATTTTATACCCATTGAGTACACAGGTATGGGTATGGTATTGTCGTCTTTACCTGTAAGTCCTCCTTAGCTGGGTGGATGAAGATCGCTGTTTCGTTCGTGTAGAGCAAGATACAAAAGCCTAACAGCCTGCCTCTTGAGCAGAGAGAGGTGGCTCGAGGAGCTCGCGAGATCCGGCAAGCGCACGAGAGGGTCGATGGCAAATTGACAATGATGAACAACAATGAGGACATCGGGTCTCCCTGTTTCAAACCCTTATGTTGCCGAAAGGAGTTCCCCCTTCTCTGTTTTTGTAGGGCACTAAAGATATAGGGGAAGGTCTATGCAATTGTATGACTTCAAAATCTATAGAGGTCCATTATTAAGAAAAAATATCATGAAGCTAAAGAAGTTGGGCGACTCGCGTCGCTCCTGCAGGGGCGACTCGGGCGGCGTAACCCTAGCCCGCTGCCGGCCCTCTCCCCCACCTCTCCTCTTCCTCGTCGCCACCGGAGGTGGCCGCCGGTGAAGGTGGCGGCGAGGATCTGGCCGCCCCGTTCTTCCTCAGGGGGCTTTGGATCCGTGGCGACGGCCTCGGCTGGTGGATCGACGCCGGGTGCGGTGCCCGGTGCTCGTTGGTGCTGGCCGTTCTTCCTCGGCCGCGAGGGCGGCGAGGCGGCAGCAGGTGGCGGTTGTGGTGCGGGCGTCTCGGCGGCGCCCGATCCAGATCTGAAGGCCTCCGTCTACTTCAACCAGGGCTGCCTCCGATGGTCCTGCTTTGGGCGGCCTTTGCCGCCGGAGTTGTACCTGTTTGGCGGCTGGAGGTGGAAGGTGGCTCCGGAGAAATCCGAGGCCAGCAGTGCTGGCCACGACGGCGGCGACGCCCGAGGGCGCCGTACCCTTCTTGTAGGTGCCGTCCAGGTTGCTTCCTTCCCCTCTTCCTTCCACCCAGCTCATATGCCGGGTGAAAACCCAAATCCTTGCCGGATCGAGCGACAGCGGCGCTCCGGGCGTCGTTACCCTCTTGGGGGTGTCGTTCGTGGTGAGCTTGGGGTGGATGTGATGCTTTGGTTGCTTGGCGGCGGTTGGTGGCGTGGTCGGAGTTCGCCCGGTGGCGGTGCGTTGGCGCTCTGCCGCCTATGTGCTCGACCTCGAGTCCTTCTTCCACGGTGCTTGGTCTTCAGCAGCCCTGCCGGACTCGGCGGGGCGGTGCTTCATCCTACTCATTGATGGCGGCGTATCTCGGCGGCGTGGCGCAGTGGAGATTCGGCGTCCGATGTGTGGCGATGGACTCGCACAGGAGGACGAAGCTGTCTGGTGTCATGGTGACGTCGATGACTGAGTGGCCAGACAAAGTAGAAGCCTCAATATTTGCTCTGAAGACGGACTTGTGGAAGATGGCGGCGACGACACACGAGTGCGTCTGACCGGATTGTGCCCCAGACCCGGTATGTGGCTCGGCTGGGGTTTCCGAATGTGTTTCGGCTTCCGGCTTTTGACGTTAGGCTTAGGTGAGTGGTCTGGATAGTGGCCCAGCTAGCACCCCTTTATCATTTTGGATAGGAATAGCGGCATATGTTGCCAAGATGGTGGATTCAGGCACATTGTTGTTGTAATACTTTGTAAGGTCCTCGAGAATAATCAATAAAATGGTCGTATGCATCTCCCAGATGCAGAGGCCGGGGTCATCCTCTTTTTCTATAAAAAATGAAGCTATGATCGATCATACTCCCGCTGAACGTCTTAACAGCATAAGTGATCACTTCACACAATCTGTGGCAAAGAACAAATGTGGTCACTCCTTTTTTTTGGAACGAAGGCTCAAGAAGAGCCCGGCTTTGAATTAACAAAGCCATCAACCGGCCAGGATTATAAGGACAACCGCTTACAACGCAAAGAAAAGGGAACCGAGCGACGGATACAAGGAACTCAAGCAAAACAACTCAAGGCAGCAACAAATACCATGCTGCTACCAACACCCTACTAGACGACCTACACCAACAGAACAAAACTAGGGTCTTGGGAGGAATGCACCGCCGCGCAAGCTTCGTGATCACAGCCACCCTCGGAACCAGCCATGGACCAGACCACCATCCGTTATCGCCTCTGCAAAGGGCCCCTACCCCTTCATCTTGGCTCAAGGATGCTGCACCCAGACGGGCGGCTCGGTTCACCCTGTAACCCAAATGGATGGCCTCCAAGCTGCAAGGAGAAGAGACTAGAGCAGGACCGCAAGCCTGTGGCACACTACAAACATGCACCGTTGCTGTCATGCGGCTCACCCGCACTAAAGGGCGAGAGCCGGCCATAATCGCGAAGCAAGGGAAGCAAAAAAGTAGAACAAAGGCCATTGGATTCGCCGGAGCACCATGCTCCCACCCAAAGGTATATCGTTGTCGCCAAGAGGGGAACCCGATCCCCTCTTGCCCAGCTCGTGGGCGTCGACCCACCGGCGACCTCGTCGAGGACCCTCCACCAAAGAACCTATGAAGAAACCAAGCTGTCTCCCGCCACCATCACGCCCACAACCAAACTCTCTCGCCGCCTGCAATCCCGGACGGTGCCTCCAAGAAGGAACACGACACGGACGTGCCGTCGCTGCCCGGCGAGGGACCTAGGCTTTCACCTAGCGAGGGACTAAGGAGGGGAGGATCCACACCACGCCTCTCCAAGGAGGGAACGGCGCCCAAGGCGTCGCCTTTGGTGTGACCACCGCGCCGGCCAGGGATTTCCCCCGGATCCAGCCCCGCCCGACGAGATCCGCGCAGCCAACAACCGAGAGCAGCGGCCTAAGCCACCAGGACCTGTGATCCGCCAAGGAAGGAGCAGATCGGGCGAGGGGATGGACTTCATCGATGGCATACCATGGGGAGGATGCACACCAACACCGACGACCGCCACCACCTCGCCACCATGAGACCGAGGAGGCGCTTAGCTCAAGACCGTAGGGCGGCCCGCCGCCAGACCACCCCACCTCACTGCCGGGCCGCCTCACAAGGCCGAGGCCCCGCCGAGACGAGCCGCTTGATCCCCGCCGCCACCTTCATCGGTGTCGAAAGGCCACACGGAGCACACCTCAGCGGCGGCGGAGAAGGGGGAGGAGGGGCGCGCTGTGGCGGTTAGGTTGTTTCTGGTCGCCTCGGAGGAGACGACGCGGGGGGAGGGGGGGAATCTTTGTCATGTGGTCACTCCTAACATGAACACATCGCCTATATTTGCAGGTTGGCACACAGCCACACACTATATCTCGCACTCCGATTACAAGAGGGGTGGGTATCTATGACGTATATTGGCATAACTATATCCACAACTGTCGGGCCCCCTGAAGGTTATTATCGCCAGTTGTCACCTTGTTGTACGTTCAAGGACCATACATTGGATCGAGCATTAACGAAACCTATATATGTATCCATGGTTCCATACGAGTACTTCGTATGGCCTCATGTAGCCAAATGCATCTACATGGTCTTTCCATGGCCTCATATGATGTGAAGGACACAGGTCTACCTCTACGTGGTCCATGGCGTTCACTTGGACGCGAGGTCGCCAGGATTCTCTGGTCTCTCGTTTACATGGCCGAGACATGATAGGAGCAGGACCGTCGCGGATTAAGGCCACGAAAAGGACGCAAGAATTATGTCACTTTCTATATCTGTATGTAGTAGGTACGGTTTAGTATCTGTACAGTTTCACAGAATTTGCATTGTGCGGAGGTGCAGCCAGTACGTAAACTTGTGGATGCAAATGTTGACAACTTCATGAAAGAAACAAGTGACTTTTCTGGCAATTCGTGTCCAGTCTTCAGATTTCTGTTAATTTGTTCCCAGTGTAGATGCGGATGACTAAAACTCCCGTCTTTTTTAGCTGCCGAATTGAAGTCAGAACTCAGGACGAGACTAAGCCCAGGACTTGACCGAGCGCCTCATGACCTCACATGCTGTGTAAATCACGTGTGGTAGGTGCCGAGTTGAGAGTGTGAACGTTCGACATGATGCTGCAGCTCGATATGTGCTACCCACGTCAAGCACTGGACCGATGCTAGACCAGGGATCCTGCAGGTCGGAGAACTGTCGATTCAGGGTGCTCAACGCAGCTGGCCATCCGCATAGAATTTCGCCTGCAAATTGAAATGGAGAGATCACACAGCGGTTCAATAGTATGATGATAATTGAACGATTCAAATAAACTTTTTTCAATCTGCATGCTCCTTACGAATGCACAATTGAAAATTGTCCCAATTGCTGCTGAAAAATCGACCAACTCCTTCCTGTAGAAAGGAGAGCTCCAACTCTTTCCTACTTCTAATGATATGACAGAGACACACCATGATCATGCCAAGGACCTCTAACTACCCTAAGAAGATGGACCTGCTGCCTGACATCGCGGTTGGAACAAGTAATTATCCTCCTTAGGAAAAGGCACGCGAGGCAAAATGATAAGCTTAACCGGAGCTTAGAAAACGAAGAACGAGACCGAGAAGGTCGCACGAGGCACCAACCCCGCGTAAACCACGCAACAACCACAGCCCGGGCTTGCGCGGGTCACGAAGTTTCCACGCCGTTGGCGCCTCACACGCCCCAGAAAATACGCACCTACCCCGACGCAACACTCATGTTGCTTATGCCTCAGTGGTAACCAACCCCATCCTCACCCCACGGTCCCTATTTAAACCTGCCTCTCCATCCATTCTTCTCCAAGAAGAGCAGCAACTTCCAGTTCCAGCTACACTGCTCTTCTCACGATCGAGTCCTACTCTTCATATCCTTCAGAGTTCAGACTAGTGTAGCTAACTTGTCCATCCACAAGTGAGATGGAGTGCGAGAATGGCGAGGTTGCTGCCAACGGCAACAGCGTATGCATGGCAATCCAGCATGCCGACCCGCTTAACTGGGGGAAGGCGGCGGAGGAGCTGACGGGTAGCCACTTGGACGAAGTGAAGAGGATGGTGGCAGACTACCGCAAGCCCGTGGTGACCATCGAGGGCGCAAGCCTGAGCATCGCCAAGGTCGCGGCCGTGGCAGCTGCCGGCGAGGTGGTGGTGGAGCTCGACGAATCCGCCCGTGCGCGCGTCAAGGCCAGCAGCGACTGGGTCATGAACAGCATGATGAACGGCACCGACAGCTACGGCGTCACCACCGGTTTCGGTGCAACGTCCCACCGGAGGACCAAGGAGGGCGGCGCTCTCCAAAGAGAGCTCATCAGGTTCCTCAACGCTGGTGCGTTCGGCACCGGCTCCGACGCTCATGTTCTGCCGGCTGCGACCACACGTGCAGCCATGCTCGTCCGCATCAACACCCTCCTTCAAGGCTACTCTGGGATCCGTTTTGAGATCCTCGAGGCGGTTGCTGTTGGAATTAACCACGATTGATAGTCTATGTCCGGCTCGGACTAGAATCAGTCACCGTATAGGATTCTTAGTTAGCTAGGTTAGCTGCTACGTATACCTATATATACCTGTGTATCCCCTTGTAAGATAAAACCCAGATCAAAGAAATAAAGTATTAGGTGCGACACGCACCTATTGCTATCCATCGGCGCCTCGTATTGTTTCGTCGTGGGTGCGTAAGTTTCGGCGAGTTGCTTCAGCGATCAAGGAGCCGGCGTGATAGTTCCGTACGCGCATGTGCATGTACTAGTTCACGTCAAGAATCCATTAACCAGCTTGTCTGCCTGCTTGCTCCTTGTATACGTACGCGTGTATCTCAACGGCCGAAAGCACAGGTCGTTGGAATTGCGTTGTACGAAGTACGTCGGAAAGTACTCGGCGTACGGGCCTGTGCCAACAATTGATATTCAGAGCTTGGTTTGTCGGTCGTGATCTTCGGAAAGCACTCGAAGGATCATGTCGAACACAGGCAAGGAGATCGTGACGGTAGCAGCGGGAGCGCCAATGCCGATGGTGGGGGTGTCGCAATTCCCCCGTCTGGATCGAGAAGACTACGCTCTATGGGCGGCGAACATGGAGGTCGCGATGGAGGGAGCTGAGTACTGGGAAGCCGTCGACCGGGCGGCGCCGAGTAGTGCCAAGGGCGCGGCGGGTACGGAAGGATCGCCAGCGTTAACGGAGATCTACTCCGCCATGCCGAAGGATGTGCTGCAACACCTCGTCGGAAAGAACTCGGCGAAGGAGGCATGGGAGACCATCAAGATCCTGCACTGTGGTCATGACCGTGTCAAGGAAGCACACCTTCAGTCCTCGATGAGAAGCTACGAGTGCTCAAGATGGATGAAAGTGAGACGGTTGATCAGTTTGTCGCCCGCCTCAAGACCTCGCCAACGGCATACGCAGCTATGGTTCAACCCTAGAAGAAGTTGCGATCGTCTGACGATTTTTGCGCGCCGCTACGCAAGACGCTACATTCAGATCGTCACGCCGATTGAGCAATGTCTCGACCTGAAGACTCTCACGGTCGAGGATCTCGTCGGAAGGTTCAAGGCACACGACGAGAGAATTCGCCTCGATTTCGGGCGACGCGGAGGCGAGTGAGCACCTGATGTTGACAAAGGCGCAATTTACCGCCCTCTTGAAAGAAAAGCAAGGCGGATCTACGAGCAGCGCCAAGAAGAAGGGGAAAGGGAAGCAGCGCTCGGTGAGAAAGAACTTCACCGTCTCGGACGACGAGGATGCGCCTGCACCACCGAGGAGGAAGTTTGACATCGTAAAAGTGATGTGTCATAAGTGTGGCCTCCTCGGTCACTTCAAGGCTAATCATGCGAGGAAGCACCGAAGCAGCGGGCGCTCATTGCCGAGGAAGGAGACGACGGGATATGATGTCGATAAAGCGAGCTAGTGGACGAGGAGGATCCAGATGATCTTGGTCACCGGACATAGGTCCGGCGAGTGCATCCGCGCCATTATACCCAAAGCGGTTGTGGCGCCAGAAGACCATGACCAAAGGCGTGATAGTGTGGTTACATCAGTAAGCCCGGGCGAAGTCGTGGCGCCAGAAGACCATGACGAAAGGCGTGACGGTGTGGTCACGTCAGAATCAGGCGAAGTCGTGGCGCCAGAAGACCATGAAGCAAGGCGTGACGGTATGATCACGCTAAAACCAGGCGAATTCGTGGCGCCAGAAGACCATGACGCAACGCGTGATGGTATGGTCATGCTAGCAACAGGCGAAGACGTGGTGCCAAAAGACCACGGCATAATGCGTGATGATGTGATCGTGCTAGATACAGGCGAAGACGTGGTGCCAGAAGTCCACGACACAATGCGTGATAGTACGGTCGCGTTAGAAGACAGCGAAGATGTTTTGCCAGAAGAACATATCGCAGGGCGCAACGGTGTGATTGCGCTAGAACCTGGCGTAGTTATGGCGCCAGAAGACCACAACCTATCAGCGGAGCAAGGCGCATACAAGGCCAATGACACGGCGAGGCCCGCAAGCGTCATGTCAGAGGATGGCGACACAAGGCGGGAAGCTGCACATGCGGCTGCCACTCTGGACAGTCCACGCGCTGTTTCGGATCACCACGGACGAGGGCCAGCAGCTGTAGTGCTCCAAGACAGCCGTAGTGAGGAAGACGGTGCACGGTCTTGTACTACTCCGCACAGGCCAGAAGAAGGAGCCGGCCTCTCCAATAATCTGGCTGGTGGTGGCAACCATAATCTGCATATAGCAGTTCCATCAAAGAGCCTACGTGGAGGCCTAGTGGAAGTGCTAGAAGATGGAAACACTCCAGAAAAAGGTGACGGGCAGCAGGGATGCAACCCAGCAAGTAGTAGGCTTGCAAAATCGCTAGGAAAAAGAACTCTGGCAAGTTCAGAAGGAAGTGTGTCATCTCCAATAGCACACGAACGACGCGTGTTGGACATCTCTCCAGAGGAAGCGTTTCGAATAAATTCGATGAAGATGAAGAGTAAAAGGCAACGACGTTTGCACATCGAGGAACCGGAAAATTTTGAAGACGCAAAGATGGAAGAGTGTTGGCGTCGTGCTATGGATGAAGAGTTGGGTTCGATCCGAGACAACAAAGTATGGGAACTCATGGATCTTCCCAACGGGCATAATGCCATAGAGCTCAAGTGGGTGTACAAAGTCAAGAAGGATGCCGAAGGGTACTTGGTGAAGCATAAAGCAATGCTCGTGGCTAAACCAAACGTGCAACAGCAAGATGTGGACTTCGAAGAAGTGTTCGCCCAGTTGACAAGATGAACTCGGTGAGGCTAATTATTGCTCTCATGGCTCAAGAATCTTGGAGGATACATCATATGGATGTGAACTCCACGTTGTTGACTGGGAGTTAGTAAAAGGGTTGTATGTGAAGCAACCACCGGGGTACATCCAAGAAGGAGAGGAGCACAAGGTATTGAAGCTACACAAGGCGTTGTACGGGCTACGACAAGCTCCTTGGGCATGGAGCATGAAACTTGACAGTACATTGATTTCTCTCGGGTTTGAGAAAGCCCCACTGGAGCATACGATGTATAAACGAGGTAAAGGCAAAGATCGTCTCTTAGTGGGCATCTATGGGGATGATCTATTGATAAGCTGGAGCATTTAAGAGGTGATTGCAAACTTCAAGCTACAAATGAAGGAGCGATTCCAGATGATCGATCTAGGGCTCTTGAGTTACTACCTTGGGATCGAGGTACATCAAAAGTCGGAGGAGATCACATTATGCCGTGGAGGCATATGCGAAGAAGATAGTTGAAAGTTGTGGCATGAAAGATTGCAATCCAAGTCATGTTCCGATGAAGCCTCGTCTTATACTAAGCAAGAAAAGTGAAGCACCAAGTTGATGCAACGGAGTATAGAAGTGTTGTCCGAAAGTTGAGGTATCTCATGAATACAAGACCGGACTTGGCCTATTCCGTTGGCATAGTGAGTCGCTTCATGGAAGCACCCACGATCGAACATTGGGCAGCTGTCAAACATATACTCAGGTACATCAAAGGGACAACAAATTTAGGTTGTGTCTATTTGAGAGAGAAGAAGAAGGAGATGGTGGAGCTACTTGGCTATAGTGATAGTGACCTGGCAGGAGATGTGGACGACCGTAAAAGTACCTCGGACGTGGCATATTTCTTGGGAGGAAGCATAGTGAGTTAGCTATCACAGAAGCAGAAGGTGGTCGCATTATCATCTCGTGAAGCGGAGTATATCGCAGCTGCAACATGGTGTGTCAAGGCCTTTGCCTAGGAAGACTACTCGGTGACCTCACGGTAAAGAACGAGTGGTGCTCAACGTTGATGACAAGTCTACAATCTCTCCGGGAAGAATCCAGTGCATCATGGTCGATGCAAGGAAATCGATCTGAGATATCGTTACTTAAGGAGTGCATGGAAGAAAGCAAGATCGGGTCAACTACATCTGCACCGATGATCAGCTTGCAGATATCCTAACCAGATCTTTAGGACGACAGAAGTTCATGAAGATGCGGCGAAGGATCGGTGTTCAAGCTGTGACGTGAGGACATCGTGCTTAGGGGGGTGATTGTTGGAATTAACCACGATTGATAGTCTATGTCCGGCTCGGACTAGAGTCAGTCACCGTATAGGATTCTTAGTTAGCTAGGTTAGCTGCTACGTATACCTATATATACCTGTGTATCCCCTTGTAAGATAAAACCCAGATCAAAGAAATAAAGTATTAGGTGCGACACGCACCTATTGCTATCCATCGGCGCCTCGTATTGTTTCGTCGTGGGTGCGTAAGTTTCGGCGAGTTGCTTCAGCGATCAAGGAGCCGGCGTGATAGTTCCGTACGCGCATGTGCATGTACTAGTTCACGTCAAGAATCCATTAACCAGCTTGTCTGCCTGCTTGCTCCTTGTATACGTACGCGTGTATCTCAACGGCCGAAAGCACAGGTCGTTGGAATTGCGTTGTACGAAGTACGTCGGAAAGTACTCGGCGTACGGGCATGTGCCAACAGTTGCCAAGTTGCTCAATGCCAATGTCACGCCGTGCCTGCCCCTTCGGGGCACCATCACCGCGTCGGGTGACCTGGTTCTGCTCTCCTACATTGCTGGACTCGTCACCGGCCGCGAGAACTCCGTGGCGATTGGACCAGATGGCACCAAGGTGAACGCCGCTGAGGCGTTCAAGATAGCAGGCATCCATGGCGGCTTCTTCGAGCTACAACCTAAGGAAGGTCTCGCCATGGTGAATGGCACAGCTGTGGGCTCTGCTCTGGCATCCACCGTGCTCTTTGAGGCAAATATTCTTGCTCTCCTCGCGGAGGTCATTTCTGCCGTGTTCTGCGAGGTCATGAATGGCAAACCGGAATTCACCGATCACCTTACCCACAAGCTGAAGCACCATCCAGGACAAGAGAAGGACTTCGGTACAACCCCCCCCCCCCCCAATAAACGTAGAAGGGGTAGTATTGTCCATACTAAATTATGTATTAGTGTACCCGCTGCTCGTCAGAGGGCGGCCGCCTGCACGTGTCGCCGCCCGTCGCCAGCGTCGTCTGACAAGGCGCCCGTCTTGATTCGGGTAGTGCGATCGGGGAAGGGAAAAAAATGCCCCACACCGACACCCCATCTCCGCGTACGCAACCCTAGCGGCATCAACGCCGCCGTGGTCCACCGCCGTCACGACGTCGGGCGGTGTCGTGGAATTGTCACGGCAGATGTCCTCGTGCAAGGACTTAGTCGTGGTGCCATCGCAACTAGGAAGCTTAAAAGGGTTAATCGGGACAAAGGACACGAGAGGTTTTATACTAGTTCGGCCCCTTACGGTGAAGGTAAGGCCTACGTCTAGTTGGGTTGACCAGGGAGCGAGATACGCTATGCCCGGTTCTTGATTGGTTGTTTTCTTGCCCTCAGCCGCCAACAGGTCGTCCCCTTATATACACGGGTTGACGCATACATGGTGAGTCCCGGCCGGCTTATAAACAATGTCCGCTCGGTGACTAGTTAAATCTACCTTATGATACAAGTCATGCCATTATGGCGGTTTACTACAACGGGCCTTAAGTCGCCTGTGGGCCTTAGGCCCTTTATTGAACCGCCATCTTCATGCTTGGTCTTGGGCTTCGTTTTGGGTGAATCTCTTTACGTAACCCGGCCCCTCCTGGGCGGCTTACACAAATAGTTATATCCCCAACACGCGGCGTCCGTAGTCACCCACGCGCCGTCTGTAGTCACCCACGCGCCGTCTCACCGGTGTCGCGTGAAACCGACACCCCATCCCCGCCTAGGAAACCCTAGCGGCATCAACGCCGCCGTGGTCCACCGCCGTCACGGCGTCGACCTCGACGTGCTCGTCTAGTCGCGAGCACTGACGGTGTCCGTAGTCACCCACACACCGTGACGCCGGTGAAACGCACAGCGCTCCCGTGAACGTTCTGTCCTAGTACGCGCCCTCCACGACATGGGTGGCAGCAACACATCGGCGTCGACCCCAGGCGAGGACCCCTCGACGGCGCACAGTAGGTTCTCTGGCTCTTTTTTTTTCTTTTTGATTTGTCCATTGCATTTTTGTGCATTTTTTTATGTAAAATGATTTACTACTTAGCTAAATAAGAGAGGAGAGTAGTGACCTCTTAATGACCTCATAATGATTTTGTATGTTCAAATTTGTATGCATGCCACATAGTCATGTCAGTGTTGACGAATTTACTGTATTCACGATGATGTTTTGTGGAATGTTGGCATTGATCTCACTGTTGGGGAACGTAGTAATTTCAAAAAAATTCCTACGCACACGCAAGACCATGGTGATGGCATAGCAACGAGAGGGGAGAGTGTATGTCCACGTACCCTCGTAGACCGTAAGCGGAAGCGTTATAACAACCCAGTAGATGTAGTCAGACGCCTTCACGATCCGACCGATCCAAGTACCGAACGTCACGGCACCTCCGAGTTCTGCACACGTTCAG
The DNA here is from genome assembly GCA_021605145.1 of Aegilops bicornis. Taxonomy (NCBI): domain Eukaryota; kingdom Viridiplantae; phylum Streptophyta; class Magnoliopsida; order Poales; family Poaceae; genus Aegilops; species Aegilops bicornis. The sequence goes on along the minus strand of CM038674.1, from coordinate 456,227,858 downwards.
CTCGATGACGATCCCGGACTCCGATCCAGCAAAGTGTCGGGGATGAGTTCCACAAGACGACGGCGTGGTAGCGATGATGATGCTCCACCGACGCAGGGCTTCGCCTAAGCTCATGACGATATGACTTCTCCGGTAGGGCTTCGCCTAAGCTCATGACGATATGACCGAAGTGGAATATGGTGGAAGGGGGCACCGCACACGGCTAAGGAAAGATCCGTAGATCAACTTGTGTCATGGGGTGCCCCCCTGCCCCCGTATATAAAGGAGCAAGGGAGGGGGTGGCCGGCCTAGGAGGAGGCGCACCAAGGGGGGAGTCCTACTCCCACCGGGAGTAGGACTCCTCCTTTCCTAGTAGGAGTAGGAGAGAAGGAAGGGGAAGGGAGGAAGGGGTGCGGCCCCTCCCCTAGTCCAATTCGGACTAGGCCTTGGGGCGCGGCCTGCCCTAGGCAGCCCTCTCTCTTTTCCCTTGAGGGCCCAATAAGGCCCAATACTTCTCCCGCGAATTCTCGTAACTCTCCCATACTCAAAAAATACCGAATCATTCGAACCTTTCCGAACTCCGAATATAGTCGTCCAATATATCGATCTTTACGTCTCGACCATTTCGAGACTCCTCGTCATGTCCCCGATCTCATCTGGGACTCCGAACTCCTTCGGTACATCAAAACTCATAAACTCATAATATAAGCTCATCGAAACCTTGTTGCGTGCGGACCCTACGGGTTCGAGAACTATGTAGACATGACCGAGACACGTCTCCGGTCAATAACCAATAGCGGGACCTGGATGCCCATATTGGCTCCTACATATTCTACGAAGATCTTTATCGGTCAGACCGCGTAACAACATACGTTGTTCCCTTTGTCATCGGTATGTTACTTGCCCGAGATTCGACCGTCGGTATCCAATACCTAGTTCAATCTCACATCGGCAAGTCTCTTTACTCGTTCCGTAATACATCATCTCACAGCTAACTCATTAGTTGTAATGCTTGCAAGGCTTAGTGATGTGTATTACCGAGAGGGCCCAGAGATACCTATCCGACAATCGGAGTGACAAATCCTAATCTCGAAATACGCCAACCCAACATCTGCCTTTGGAGACACCTGTAGTACTCCTTTATAATCACCCGATTACGTTGTGACGTTTGGTAGTACCAAAGTGTTCCTCCGGTAAACGGGAGTTGCATATTCTCATAATTATAGGAACATGCATAAGTCATGGATAAAAGCAATAGCAACATACTAAACGATCGGGTGCTAAGCTAATGAAATGGGTCATGTCAATCAGATCATTCAACCAATGATGTGACCCCGTTAATCAAATGACAACTCATGTCTATGGTTAGGAAACATAACCATCTTTGATTAACGAGCTAGTCAAGTAGAGGCATACTAGTGACACTCTGTTTGTCTATGTATTCACACATGTATTATGTTTCCGGTTAATACAATTCTAGCATGAATAATAAACATTTATCATGATATAAGGAAATAAATAATAACTTTATTATTGCCTCTAGGGCATATTTCCTTCGGGCCTCCCACTTGCACTAGAGTCAATAATCTAGTTCACATCGCCATGTGATTTAACATCAATAGTTCACATCTATATGTGGTTAACACCCATAGTTCACATCGACATGTGACCAACACCCAAAGGGTTTACTAGAGTCGATAATCTAGTCGACATCGCTATGTGATTAACACCCAAGGAGTACTAAGGTGTGATAATGTTTTGCTTGTGAGAGAATCTTAGTCAACGGGTCTTTCACATTCAGATCCGTTATGTATTTTGCAATTTTCTATGTCTACAGTGCTCTACACGGAGCTACTCTAGCTAATTGCTCCCACTTTCAATATGTATCTAGATCGAGACTTAGAGTCATCGGATCGGTGTCAAAACTTGCATCGACGTAACCCTTTACTGACTAACCTTTTGTCACTTCCATAATCGAGAAACATATCCTTATTCCACTAAGGATAATTTTGACCGCTGTCGATGATCTACTCCTAGATCACTATTGTACTCCTTGCCAAACTCAGTGTAGGGTATACAATAGATCTGGTACACGACATGGCATACTTTATAGAACCTATGGCCAAGGCATAGGGAATGACTTTCATTCTCTTTCTATCTTCTGCCGTGGTCGGGTTTTGAGTCTTACTCAATTTCACACCTTGTAACACAGGCAAGAACTCTTTCTTTGATCGCTCCATTTTGAACTACTTCAAAATCTTGTCAAGGTATGTACTCATTGAAAAACTTATCAAGCGTCTTGATCTATCTCTATAGATCTTGATGCTCAATATGTAAGCAGCTTCACCGAGGTCTTTCTTTGAAAAACTCCTTTCAAACACTCCTTTATGCTTTGCGAGAATAATTCTACATTATTTCCGATCTACAATATGTCATTCACATATACTTATCGAAATGCTTTGTAGTGCTCCCACTCACTTTCTAGTAATTACGGGCTTCACCGCAAGTCTCAGATAAAACTATATGCTATGATCAACTTATCAAAGCATGTATTCCAACTCGAGATGCTTGCACCAGTCCATAGATGGATCCTTTGGATCTTGCACATTTTGTTAGCTCCTTTAGGATTGACAAAACCTTACGGTTGCATTATATACAACTCTTCTTTAATAAATCCATTAAAGAATGTAGTTTTGACATCCATTTGCCAGATTTCATAAAATGTGGCAATTGCTAACATGATTCGGACAGACTTAAGCATTGCTACAGCTTGAGAAAATCTCATTGTAGTCAACACCTTGAACTTGTCGAAAACCTTTTTGTGACAAGTCGAGCTTTGTAGATAGTAACACTACTATCGGTGTCCGTCTTCCTCTTGAAGATCCATTTATTTAACATGGCTTGCTGATCATCGAGCAAGTCAATCAAAGTCCATACTTTTGTTCTCATACATGGATCATATCTCAGATTTTATGGCCTCAAGCCATTTCGCTGAATCTGGGCTCATCATCGCTTCCTCATAGTTCGTGAGGTTCATCATGGTCTAGTAACATGACTTCCGAACATGATTACCGTACTACTACAGTGCGGATCTTACTCTGGAAGACCCACGAGGTTTGGTAGCAACTTGATCTGAAGTTTCATGATCATCATCATTAACTTCCTCACTAATTGGTGTAGGAATCACCGAACTGATTTACGTGATGTACTACTTTCCAATAAGGGAGAAGGTATAATTACCTCATCAAGTTCTACTTTCCTCCCACTCACTTCTTTCGAGAGAAACTTCTTCTCTAGAAAGGATCCATCTTAGCAACGAAAAACTTGCCTTCGGATCTGTGATAGAAGGTGTACCCAATAGTTACCTTTGGGTATTCTATGAAGACGCACTTCTCGATTTGGGTTTGAGCTTATCGGTGAAAACTTTTTCACATAAGCATCACAACTCCAAACTTTTAAGAAACGATGACTTAGGTTTATCGTTAAACCATAGTTCATATGGTGTCGTCTCAACGGATTTAGATGGTGCCCTATTAAACGTGAATGCATTTGTCTCTAATGCATAACCCCAAAATGATAGTGGTAAACCGATAAGAGACATCATAGATCGCACCATATCAAATAAAGTGCGGTTACGACGTTCGGACACACCATAACATTGTGGTGTTCGGTGGCGTGAGCTGTGAAACTATTCCACATTATTTTAATTGAAGACCAAACTCGTAACTCAATTATTCGCCTTTTGCGATTAGATCGCAGAAACTTTATTTTCTTGTTACGATGATTTTTCCACTTCAATCTGAAATTCTTTGAACCTTTCAACTATTTCAGACTTATGTTTCATCAAGTAGATATACCCATATCTGCTCAAATCATCTTGTGAAAGTCAGAAAATAACGATACTTGCCACAAGCATCAACACTCATTGGATCGCATACATCGGTATGTATTATTTCCAATAAGTCAAGAGCTTGTTCCATTGTTCCGAGAACGGAGTTTTAGTCATCTTGCCCAAACGGCACGGTTTGCAAGCATCAAATGATTCATAATCAAGTGATTCCAAAAGTCCATCAAGATGGAGTTTTCTTCATGCGCTTTACACCAATATGACCTAAACGGCAAGGCCACAAATAAGTTGCACTATCATTATTAACTTTGCATCTTTTGGTTTCAATATTATGAATATGTGTATCACTATGATCGAGATCCAATGAATCATTTTCATTGGGTGTGTAACCATATAAGGTTTTATTCATGTAAACAGAACAACAATTTATTCTCTTACTTAAATGAATAACCGTATTGCAATAAACATGATCAAATCATACTTATGCTCAACACCAAATAACACTTATTTAGGTTCCATACTAATCCCGAAAGTATAGGGAGTGTGCGATGATGATCATATCAATCTTGGAACTACTTCCAACACTCATCTTCACTTCCCCTTCAACTAGTTTCTGCTTCATTCGCAACTCCTGCTTTCAAGTTACTACTCTTAGCAATCGAACCAAAGATCAAATACCGAGGGGTTGCTACGAACACTAGTAAAATACACATCAATAATCTGTATCTCAAATATACCTTTGTTCACTTTGCCATCCTTCTTATCCGCCAAATACTTGGGGTAGTTCCGCTTCTAGTGACCAGTTCCATTGCAAAGAAAAGCACTTAGTCTCGTGCTTAGGTCCAGACTTGGGTTTCTTCACTCGAGCAGCAACTTGCTTGCCGCTCTTCTTGAAGTTCCCCTTCTTCCCTTTGCCCTTTTCCTTGAGACTAGTGGTCTTGTCAATCATCAACACTTGATGCTCTTTCTTGATTTCTACCTTCACGATTTCAACATCACGAAGAGCTCGGGAATCGTTTTCGTCATCCCTTGCATACTATAGTTCATCACGAAGTTCTAGTAACTTAGTGTTGGTGACTAGAGAATTCTGTCAATCACTATCTTATCCGGAAGATTAACTCCCACTTGATTCAAGCGATTGAAGTACCCGGACAATCTGAGAACATGCTCACTAGTTGAGCGATTCTCTTCCATCTTTTAGCTATAGAACTTGTTGGAGACTTCATATCTCTCAACTCGGTATTTGCTTGAAATATTAACTTCAATTCCTGGATCATCTTATATGGTCCATGACGCTCAAAACGTCTTTGAAGTCCCGATTCTAAGCCGTTAAGCATGGTGCACTAAACTATCAAGTAGTCATCATATTGAGCTAGCCAAACGTTCATAACGCCCGCATACGCTTCCTCGCAATAGGTACATCACCTAGCGGTGCATTAAGGACATAATACTTACAGGCAGCAATGAGGATAAACCTCGATCACGGATCCAATCCGCATCATTGCTACTAACATCTTTCAACACAGTTTTCTCTAGGAACATATTAAAACAAACATATGAAAGCAACAACGCAAGCTATTGATCTACAACATAATTTGCAAAATACTACGGGACTAAGTTCATGATAAATTAAAGTTCAATTAATCATATTACTTAAGAACTCCCACTTAGACAAACATCTCTCTAGTCATCTAAGTGATCACGTGATCCAAATCAACTAAACCATAACCGATCATCACATGAGATGGAGTAGTTTTCAATGGTGAACATCACTATGTTGATCATATCTACTATATGATTCACGCCGACCTTTCGGTCTCCGTGTTCCGAGGCCATATCTCGCATATGCTAGGCTCGTCAAGTTTAACCTGAGTATTCGGCGTGCAAAACTGGCTTGCACCCGTTGTAGATGGACGTGAGAGCTTATCACACCCGATCATCACGTGGTGTCCGGGCACGCATTTAACTTTGGCAACGGTGCATACTTAGGGAGAACACTTCTTGATAATTAATGAGAGATCATCTTAAAATGCTACCGTCAATCAAAGCAGAATAAGATGTATAACAGATAAACATCATATGCAATCAAAATATATGACATGATATGGCCATGATCATCTTGGCGCCTTTGATCTCCATCTCCAAAGTATCTGTCATGATCTTTATCGTTACCTGCACGACACCTTGATCTTCATCATCTTGATCTATATCAATGTGTCGTCACATGGTCGTCTCGCCAACTTATTGCTCTTGCAACTATTGCTATCGCATAGCGATAAAGTAAAGCAATTATTTGGCACTTGCATCTTATGCAACAAAGAGACAACCACAGGGCTTCTACCAGTTGTCGATAACTTCAACAAAACATGATCATCTCATACAACAACTTATATCTCATCACGTCTTGACCATATCACATCACAACATGCCCTGCAAAAACAAGTTAGACGTCATCTACTTTGTTGTTGCAAATTTTACGTGGCTGCTATGGGCTGAGCAAGAACCGTTCTTACCTAGGCATCAAAACCACAACGATAGTTCGTCAAGTTAGTGCTGTTTTAACCTTCGCAAGGACCGGGCGTAGCCACTCAGTTCAACTAAAGTTGGAGAAAGCAGACACCGCCACCACACAATGTGCAAAGCACGCGTCGGTAGAACCAGTCTCGCGTAAGCGTCTGGCGTAATGTCGGTCCGGGCCGCTTCATCCAACAATACCGCCGAACCAAAGTATGACATGCTGGTAAGCAGTATGACTTGTATCGCCCACAACTCACTTGTGTTCTACTCGTGCATATGACATCTACGCATAAAACCTAGGCTCGGATGCCACTGTTGGGGAACGTAGTAATTTCAAAAAATTTCCTATGCACACGCAAGACCATGGTGATGGCATAGCAACGAGAGGGGAGTGTATGTCCACGCACCCTCGTGAGACCGTGAAGCGGAAGCGTTATAACAACGCTGTTGATGTAGTCGCACGTCTTCACGATCCGACCGATCCAAGTACCGAACGCACGGCACCTCCGAGTTACGCACACACGCTCAGCTCGATGACGATCCCCGGACTCCGATCCGGCAAAGTGTCGGGATGAGTTCCACAAGACGACGGCGTGGTGACGATGATGATGCTCCACCGACGCAGGGCTTCGCCTAAGCTCCGCTGACGATATGACTTCTCCGGCGCAGGGCTTCGCCTAAGCTCCGCTGACGATATGACCGAAGTGGAATATGGTGGAGGGGCACCGCACACGGCTAAGAAACGATCCGTAGATCAACTTCGTGTCATGGGGTGCCCCCTGCCCGTGATATAAAGGAGCAAGGGAGGGGTGGCCGCCTAGGAGGAGGCGCGCAAGGGGGGAGTCCTACTCCCACCGGAGTAGGACTCCTCCTTTCCTAGTAGGAGTAGGAGAGAAGGAAGGAAGGGAGGAAGGTGCGGCCCTCCCCTAGTCCAATTCGGACTAGGCCTTGGGGCGCGGCCTGCCCTAGGCAGCCCTCTCTCTTTCCCGCAGGGCCCAATAAGGCCCAATACTTCTCCCGGCGAATTCCGTAACTCTCCGGTACTCCGAAAAATACCCGAATCATTCGGAACCTTTCCGAACTCCGAATATAGTCGTCCAATATATCGATCTTTACGTCTCGACCATTTCGAGACTCCTCGTCATGTCCCCGATCTCATCTGGGACTCTGAACTCCTTCGGTACATCAAAACTCATAAACTCATAATATAACTGTCATCGAAACCTTAAGCGTGCGGACCCTACGGGTTTGAGAACTATGTAGACATGACCGAGACACGTCTCCGGTCAATAACCAATAGCGGGACCTGGATGCCCATATTGGCTCCTACATATTCTACGAAGATCTTTATCGGTCAGACCGCATAACAACATACGTTGTTCCCTTTGTCATCGGTATGTTACTTGCCCGAGATTCGATCGTCGGTATCCAATACCTAGTTCAATCTCATTCTTGGCAAGTCTCTTTACTCGTTCCGTAATACATCATCTCACAGCTAACTCATTAGTTGTAATGCTTGCAAGGCTTAGTGATGTGTATTACCGAGAGGGCCCAGAGATACCTATCCGGAGCAATCGGAGTGACAAATCCTAATCTCGAAATACGCCAACCCAACATCTGCCTTTGGAGACACCTGTAGTACTCCTTTATAATCACCCGATTACGTTGTGACGTTTGGTAGTACCAAAGTGTTCCTCCGTAAACGGAGTTGCATATTCTCATAGTTATAGGAACATGCATAAGTCATGGATAAAAGCAATAGCAACATACTAAACGATCGGGTGCTAAGCTAATGGAATGGGTCATGTCAATCAGATCATTCAACCAATGATGTGACCCCGTTTATCAAATGACAACTCATTTATATGGATAGGAAACATAACCATCTTTGATTAACGAGTTAGTCAAGTAGAGGCATACTAGTGACACTCTGTTTGTCTATGTATTCACACATGTATTATGTTTCCGGTTAATACAATTCTAGCATGAATAATAAACATTTATCATGATATAAGGAAATAAATAATAACTTTATTATTGCCTCTAGGGCATATTTCCTTCACTCACACCTTATTCGTATGTGCATAGATGGAGCAAGTAACCGGACGCCAGTGATGATTCCGGTAGCGATACGGGATCCTCGTCATTGAATGCGAACCAACCTCCCGGAGACAACTATATGAGTCAGGATAGATAAATGCAGTGGTAATGTAAGTGCCTTCAATGTTGACCAAAACATATTGAATCTGAACTAGTTATTTCACACTCACATGTCCTTTTAAATTTGTACAGCTACATGGCAATGATGACGATGAGGAATATGATATAGATGAACAATTTTATGCGAGATAGTGTGAGCGGTATGTTGAAAAAATTGTAGAGAAATGATTGACATTAAAATTGTATGACCACTTATGTTACTTTACATGTGCGGATAAATGCTAATGGTGACAATGAGCGTAATAATATAGATGATGACAATGTCGAGAGCGAGGTCGATGCATCTCGTAGTGGGAGCGGTAGCCAAGTAAGTTCTTTACATTATTTATGGTTAGTAACAATACAAAAACAGATTGACATGCAAGGTTATATGTCATATTTTGCAGGGAGGTGTTGATGGTCCTTGCGGGAACGATGAGAAAAGTGATGATGATCAGTTTGACCTTGACATGTGCTATGATGAATATCAGCAAGAGTCACTTGATATGCATTGGGCAGTGATGGTAAAGACATTCATGTCATTAGACGAGGTGTACAGGTTCTACAACAAGCACGCGAGAGAACGTGGGTTCAGCATCAGGAAGGACTCGCTAAAATTCTCGAAGGATCGCGCAAGGACTCCGCGCTTGAGGAGGTATCTCTGTTCCGCCGCAGGAAAACGACATGCCAAGTTCTGTACCATGGAAGGCCGGACCCGCAGGCTTAGACCGGAGAGTCGATTCTTATGCGAAGCCCATTCGACAGTTAAGCTTGATAAAAAGCTCAATCTTTGGTATGTCAGCAGTTTCTCCGATGATCACAGCCACACTCTTGCATGACCGGACGAAGTCCCTTTCCTTCGATCTCATAATAATATCAAAGGATTTGAGAGAGCTGAGATCTTAGCTATGGCTGGAGCTGGGATAAGAAAATATATCATTTTTGACAACATCGTTAGCAGGTATGGGTCGTATGCAAAGTCACCGTTTCAGAGGACAAAGCTGTATAACATGTGCTATAGGGAGAATATGAAATTGCTTGCACAAGGTGATGCCGATACTGCCATAGGAATCATGTTGACCAGAAAGGACAGAGATCCAGACTTCTTCTTTGAGCATACGGTTGACGCTGAAGGCAGGCTCCAAAACCTCTTCTAGTGTGATTCGCAGTCACGCCGGGATTACCTAGACTATGGTGATGTTGTTGTGTTCGACAGCACATACAAGATGAACATGTATGGAATGTCGTTCATCCCTTTTGTGGGTCTGAACAACCACCGTTGCACTACGGTATTCGCCTGCGCCATTGTTTCGCATTTAGACCGAGGCTACATATGTTTGGTTGCTTAACACGTTCTTGAAAGCTAAGCCGAAGAGGCCCAAATCTGTAATTACCGATGGAGATGCAGCGATGATAAGGGCTATCAGGAAGGTGCTTCGGCGTGTGGCATCGTCTATGTTCATGGCATATTGAAAAGAATATGCGAAACACCTCAACCACAAGTCATTGAAAGAGTTTAGGGCATTATTGTACTATGCCACTACACATAAGGTTTTTGAGGAGAGATGGGCGCGTTTGTGCGCAAATGGCGACGGAGAAAACGAAAACATGGCTCCATAGGATGTACAGGAAGAGGACGCTTTGGGCTGCATCATATTTGTGCGGTGGGTTTTTCCTTGGTATGCGCAGATGTCGGAGGAGTGAGAGTCTGAACTCCACTGCACCTTCATCTTGACTATGGTATGACGATCGTTGACATGATTGTACACTACGAGAATTGTATTGTTCGCCTCCATGAGAATGAAGCTTATGATGACTACACGGCCTCACAGACTCTTCCAAAGAATAAAGGATCGAAAGTGTCAGGCCATTGAGTCGTATGCTGGGAAAGCATTCACGCAGGCAAACTTTTATATGTTGCAACAAGATACGAAGAAGGTACATGAGCTTGAGGTAATTGATAGACTGACAGGGACCGATAGTCAGAGATTTGTGGTTGCATGGAAGAATAACAGGGATCACAGATTTAATGTGGACTTGTAGGACCTTGAAGTATGTCTAGAGGGGGGGTGATTAGACTACTTGACCAATTAAAAACTTAGCCTTTTCCCAGTTTTAGAGTTTGGCAGATTTTAGCTATCTTGGGACAAGTCAAGCAATCATCACACAATTCAAGCAAGCATGCAAAGAGTATATTGGCAGCGGAAATTAAAGCATGCAACTTGCAAGAAAGTAAAGGGAAGGGTTTGGAGGATTCAAACGCAATTGGAGACACGGATGTTTTTGGCGTGGTTCCGATAAGTGGTGCTATCGTACCTCCACGTTGATGGAGACTTCAACCCATGAAGGGTAGCAGTTCTTGCGCGAGTCCACGGAGGGCTCCACCCACGAAGGGTCCACGAAGTAGCAACCTTGTCTATCCCACCATGGCCGTCGCCCACGAAGTACTTGCCTCACTAGCGGTAGATCTTCACGAAGTAGGCGATCTCCTTGCCCTTACAAACTCCTTGGTTCAACTCCACAATCTTGTCGGAGGCTCCCAAGTGACACCTAGCCAATCTAGGAGACACCACTCTCCAAGAAATAACAAATGGTGTGTTGATGATGAACTCCTTGCTCTTGTGCTTCAAATGATAGTCTCCCCAACACTCAGCTCTCTCTCATAGGATTTGGATCTGGTAGAAAGAAGATTTGAGTGGAAAGCAACTTGGGGAAGGCTAGAGATCAAGATTCATATGGTAGGAATGGAATATCTTGGTCTCAACACATGAGTAGGTGGCTCTCTCTCAGAAATGGTAACTTGGAAGTGTAGGTTTGTTCTGATGGCTCTCTCCACGAATGAAGAGGAGGTGGAGGGGTATATGTAGCCTCCACACAAAATCTAACCGTTACACACAATTTACCAATCTCGGTGGGACCGAATCAACAAACTCGGTCAGACCGATTTTAGTAAACCTAGTGACCGTTAAGGTTTTCGGTGGGACTGACTTGCATCTCGCTAGGACCGATATGGTTAGGGTTAGGGCATAACGTAATCTCGGTGAGACCGATTACACAAACTCGGTGAGACCGATTTTGGTAATAAGCTAACTAGAGAGTTGGTCAGGTAAACTCGGTGGGACCGATTCGCTCTTTTGGTGAGATCGAAACGTTACGAAAGGGAAACAAAAAGTTTACATTGCAATCTCGGTGGGACCGATCCGCTCTTTCGGTGAGGCCGAAAAGTTACGAAAAGGAAACAGAGAGATTACAATCCCATCTCGGTGAGACCGAGATCCTGTCGATAGAACCGATTTGCCTAGGGTTTGTGGCACTTGGCTATGACATTTGGAATCGGTGGCGCGGATAGGAAGAATCAGTGAGACCGATTTTGGCTTTAGGTTTAGGTCAAATGTGGATGTGAGAAAGTAGCTGAGGGTTTTGGAGCATATCACTAAGCACATGAAGCAAGAGGCTCATTAAGCAACAACTCATCCCTCCTTGATAGTATTGGCTTTTCCTATAGACTCAATGAGATCTTGAATCAATAAAATATAAAATGAAGAGTCTTGAGCTTTTGAGCTTGAGCCAATCCTTTGTCATTAGCATTTTGAGGGATCCACTTTCATCATCCATGCCATGCCATTCATTGAGCTTTCCTGAAATGTTCATCTTGGAATAGCATTAGCTCAATGAGCTATATTTTGTTATGAATTACCAAAACCACCTAGGGATAGTTGCACTTTCAGGACTATACGCCAGGTAACTCGGCAGAAACTATAAAGTGCAGTTGCCGAAGTATGACTCGCAAAGGGCTTCCTTGCAAGCATATTATTCATGTTTTGAATGCACTGAACTTACCTGTGATACCCAAGTGTTGTGTTCTGCGAAGATTCTCAAAAAAGCACGAAATTTGGACTGCGTGAAGCGCACCAGCGATTTGTTTGCGTGGGGTTGGTCGATGGTGAGGACAGAGCTAGATATAGTGAGTTGACCATCAAATCTTGAAGCATGTCATGTCGCATGCGGTAATCCTTTCTTATTCGACAAGTTGATGGCAGCTCTGGATGATATTATAGCGAATAAGGACATTCAGGGAAATGAAGATGATAGTCAGAGAAGCTTCGTGAACAATAATCCATTTGAGCCTAACCGAGATCATATTCTAGTTCGTGATCCAGTAAAGGTTTCACCAAGGGCGCACCTAAGCAGAACAGTAGAGGTCGCGGTAAGGGTGGCCCAGATGTGACAAAAAATGAGAGGCCTAAAGCATTTGACGAGAAATCTGGACGAAAATGTAGCATATGCAGCGGCTCAGGTCATAACAGGAGCACATGCAGCAAAAATGAAGAGTATGTCTATTATTTGTGTATGTTAGTTTTGCTGTTTCATTTACAGTACATTGATTTTCATAGTTTTTTGTATGCAGCAACTGGGCTTGAAGACAGAAGTGAGGACGGTGCATCTGTTTTACTGCTTCCATTTATATGTAACTGTACGTCTTTTTGCTTTGTTTATATTAGTTTTGTTGATTCATTTACCGTACATTGATTCTCACAATAGACTCAAGTGAAGAAAATGCAAGTGCTTTACCTCTTCCATTTATGTTCGTGTTGAGTATTTTATATGTGTGAAACAAGATTATTTCCTACAGACCGTTGTTATTTGATACTTGTTATTTTCTGTCCACTACAATAAAATTACTGTGGTGACAATTGTTATGTTGAGACATCATTGTTGTTGATATAAATATTCACTATTCATTGTTTATATGATGAATTCTGCATGTATTTACTATATATTCATTGTTTATATTATGAATTCTGCATGTACTTACTAGTCCCGTCGGCTGTCAACTATATTAAAATAAGAGAAGTACTTTGTGAATAGTTGTTGAAAAAAAAGGAAAAAAAATGCCCACCCGTCCCACGGCGTGTCTTAATAAGACCATCGTTATCAAGCCCAGCGGGCGACTACAACCGGCGTTTTGGAGCATGCCGTGGAAACCAGGCACAACAAGGCAGAATCGACGGGGTACATCAATGGGGTAATAGACCAGAGGAGTTCAATGTGACGACGGGAGCTCTGTATATAAACTGGTCGCTGCCGCCTTTCTACCGGGCGAAAGGGACTAAACTAGTGTTAGTTTTCGTCACGCGTTGTCTCAGCGGGGGTAACTGGGCCGGCCCACGGCGCGTCGAGCCGTTGAGAAGTCTGCACCGTCCATTGCCTTTTTGGGTCGGCCCACGTCGCGTCTGGCTGTGTCCACGTCGCCCCGCGGCCGACACAAGTTTAGTCCCACCTCGCTGGCCGAAGGGGACGACGACCAGCTTATATACTCAGCTCCCGTTGGCACATTGAACTCCTCTGTTACTACCCCGTCGATGTACCACGTCGATGCTGCCATGTTGGGCCTAATTTACACGTTGTGTTCTGAAATGCCTGTCGTAGTCGCCCGGTGGGCTTGATAACGACGGGCTTACTAAGACACACTATGGACGGCGGGCAATTTTTTTACCTAAAATATTTTTTAAGCTTTTCTCTACTACTATAATGCATCAGTTTTGAAATTGGATTTACACTCTACATACTCTTGATTCCCGCTAAGTAACACAAACTCACTTCTAGCCGTTGATTTCACCACGTATCACCTTATCCACCCTTCATCAGCCCTTAGCTCCACCGAATCGGACGGCTGCAATCAGTTGGATTCGCTACCACTCCCTTCCCACGCTGTCTCCTGCGCGCTCGCGCGTTTGGAAGCTGCTCGCACCTTCCCGGTAGCTCCACAGCCCACGACGTTTGGAATAATTTAATTGAAACAGAGCCCCATGCGCGCTCTGCTGGACCGGAAAAGACTGCATACCTTCAAGCTTCATCCCGATTTCCAAAAAGAAAAAACAAAAAGCTTCATCCCGAGCTAGCACAAAGCTATCATCCTGCCACAACTCCATCCCGTTGTCTCCCATTGCCTGTATCTCCCTCCCCGCTCACATCTTGCTAAAATTCCATTTCCTTCTGCTTGCAGAGTACCTCAATTCTTTGACGACCTTACTATTTAGATCGCAGGGCTTGGTTGTTCTGAAGTGTGCCACTCTTGCACCCCGTCTCCGTTCATTCAGATTCGCGCGTCTTCGTCTCTTGGCTCTCTCCAGCCGCGCCGTACACCGGCAAGCCCGCCATGTACAATACACATTCTTTGTGCGGACGGCCAACAGCACGGGAGGAAAGCACATGTGAGTTGCTCCTTCTCTACATCAACAAGGAGTATTCATTTATGTCAGATTGCTTCCTGTCATTAGGATTTGCTGGTCATACCTTGTTGACGTTCTTGGCTGTTTCTTTGCGTGCAAGGTGTTTGCATTTTTGTCTAAGCCAGTGTAAGTTGCAGATTCTGTACGTAGACTACAAAAGCTACTATGTTTTGAGATAAGTGTGTCATGAAAGATGATTTGATTATTTTTCTTGATTTTTTATGACTCCGCTATTTTATTTGGGCCATTTCATTGTTCACATTTAATATATTTATTTTGATAGAAATATGATTGACACTCATTACTGACGGACATCAACTGCAATAGTGAATTCATATTTTATGTGTACCCATGAAAAAATGATTGTTGGCTAAAGAGCATTCTCTCTCTCCCCCTCCCCCCTCCCCCCCCTCTCTCTCTCTCCATGCCCTGAAATGTAAATTCCAGTTCAGTACCAATCTTTTCTTGTGTGCGTCTCATTAAGCTGATGATTGTAGATCGATATCGTCACCTAACTGAACAAACCGGTGCTGTACCATCGGATCCTTCTCAACGCAAACGTTACCGTGATCGGGTTAGGTATATGCAGATGACGCCACAACAGAGAGAAGCTTATATTTGAAAAGGAATCGTGAGTACAAACGAATCAAGCGAGGTGACAGTGCAATTAGTAAGACTGTGCAACCCGTAAGAGGGGAGACCAGTATGAGTACCAATGATAACACACACTTGCCAACTGAATCTTCTACGACAACAGAAGGTACTTTGTTGTGTGATGATAAGTAAAATAGTCATCTTCACTATACATGATTAGGTGGTGACATTAGTCTGTAATTTGTGTGCCAGGGAAAGAAATAGCCGTGACTATGTTACAAGAACAAGAAAGCCTTCCATTTTCAGGTTCTATGACACACAGTTCAGGGGTCCATCAAAGTAGGTGTCTGACAAAAAGGAAACGAGGTTGATAAAAATATATCAATTCAGTACTAATACATCTCTGTTTACTAATATTACAGTCTAATTTGTTTGTTGTAATGTCAAAAACAGTGACAACAGTCGATAGTTATGATGTGTCTGCATCTGACCGAAGCATCCCTGTTCAGCCAAACATGTGCCACCCAAAAAAGGGCACTCGGCTGAAGATCAGTCCATCTGGAATTTCTGTATCTCCTATTGCTTCAGAAGACCAAGTTGTAATTGATGTGCAAACAAATAACAGTGGATGTAAGCGGCGACACGGCACTAGCTGGTATTCCCAATTGGTATCTGAACAAAAGAAGCATATTTACAAAGAGGCCGTGAATATAAAAGAAGAAAAGACGCAAGTTGCAGCCATGCACAAGATACATCTGATGGGGCAATTAGTAATGTACAAAATACAGTTGGATATACTCATGTGCAACTACAAGATCATACCAGCCGTCAACATGAAGATCTCATCTACCTGCCAAAGGATTCTTTTCCTGCCATTCAAGGTAATCTCAGGACCAACTAGCATTTATTTATTATATTGGTCCATATAAAACATTGTGTGACGTATATGATGATTCGACAATCAACAGATAACATTGGGGAAACAGGAGAAATGCTTGGATATAATGATGACCCTGATGAAGAAATTCGTATGTTTAGTGGGCATGGTAAGTATTACCGTACTTAATCAACAATAGAACTTTTAAATATGATTCGTATTTCTAATCTAGCCTATTAAAAATGCAGGTTTTGAATTTCAGTCGTATTTAGAAAAGATTAATGGTGCAGTAGCAAATGGTTTTTGAAGGAAATGCCTCTGAAAATCGGGGAATTTTAGTTGTCTAGGGAAATCTGTTTTGCGAAGAAGTTTAGCCTAATCAAAACTGAAACTTTTATGTTGCAATTTGTAAATATGTTGTTACTCATTAGAGTATATTTTTTATGATGTTCTGTAAAATCTGATAAAAAGGACAAAGCTTGAGCTTTGAAGTAGATGATATATGTACACGTACCAAACACAAAGAGCACATATGTTTTCCTCTGTTTTTCTTTTGTTTGAAGACAAGTGCGTCAAACTATGAATTTTAGGAAACTCAAAAAAAGAAATCCTTGGGTGTTCCTACATTGATGGTTTGCTATGTTAAAGGCCAACCTCAGGAAGCCCTCTATCCGGTCTTAAAAAGAATATACTCCATCCAATACGAATTAACTGAAGCAACCTCTATACAATGTAAGTAAGACATTGCATAGAAGTCGCGTCAATTAATTCGGATTTGAGCGAGTAACTATTTATTCCCTTTGTCCCATATTAGTTGTTGTTGATACATCCGTTTTAGCGACAACTAATATGCGACAGAGGGAGTATTTTACTTATGTTGAGTTGCAAAGTTCACTTGGTGATGTTAGTGTACATTCATAAAACTACACGTGCAAAGCACGTGCCATTTACTAGTCTAAACTAAACTAACACCCAGTGTGCTGTAAGCTAACTTTTTGCTAACAAAGTAACACGCAGTGTGCTGCCATAGTTTAGTGTACAAAAACTTAACGACGACACGATTACATATATGTTAATCTAAACATTATGTTTATTTTTTGTAAACTTTGTTTTTGTATTTCTAAAAAAAATCATCGCGTTTTTTTTAATAATGCGTTACCATAGTTTACAACTATTCAGAAACAAAAAAATCATGTAACAAAAAAAAGACTGATTATATAATATTTATGAAACACAATATCATGTGGACATAAAAAACGTAATTAAGTGTATAATCTTTTCAGAACAAAATAGTGGCAAAATCAATAAATATGTCTATTACATAAAATTTGTAAGCAAGTGCGCAAAGCGTTTGGAAAATATAGTCCTCCAGTACCACCCAATCACATGTAAAACTCCTCCGTGCCGCATCTATTTCTTCTTCTTTGATATCCGAATAACTTTGTTTTTCACTTCATCAAGCTTGTTTCTTTCCGAAAAGATAAGTTGCGCAATCATTACCTCTCTCGAATCATCAATTGACCTCTGAAAAAAAAAGTGATGTTAGCACAGCGTTCATTGTACATCGTAGTACAAACATGACTTGCATACATGTGAAAATAAGCCTGTCCATTTGTCACCATCCCAATATTGAAAGCATCGAAGGAGAAATATTCCACACGAATTCCTAGTGCATACAATTTATGAAGATTAAATATCTACTGTACATACAGGACCGACATGCTGTCAAAGTAAGAACTCACCCATCATGTTGTTTTCGCATATCATACGTTTCAATAGGCCAATTGGAAACATCCGGATAATTCACAATTCCGGTTGCATTTGCTTCTTGGATATCTTCTGCTAGTTGTTTTCTCTAAAGATATAATAAACATGGTGGAAAGAATGTCATTCAGTGTACTAAAAAAAGCCAACGTTACCAAATGCACATTTGAAAGTTAAACCTACCAGGTCCTCAACGAGTTCTGTAGTAACACTGTCAAGTTTTCCGTTCATCAACAAGTCAAAAACCTGAAACTCTCTCTTCCCACGATGCATGACGACAGTAATCCAGTGATTGTTCTGCTTGTTTAGAGGAATGTAAGTCTGCATCACAAGGACCATAAAACACAATCAGCACATATTATCGTATGTATATACCATATAACCAATCAAACTTACCTTTGATTTTTTGAAATACTCGTCCTTACATCTATTCACGGGTCCATTACTATGCGACTCTGCTTCATAATCGTTACCGGCGGTCTTCTTTCCGGGTCTAATGTGAAGCAACCAATGTACCCTTCAAGTTGTCAACATGAAACGATCATCACTAACTTTGTCGACCAAATATGATGAGTATGCATTAATTACCTATAAATAATGTGTCAGATTTAACAATGGTGTTTTCGAATCAATTGTAAAACAATATATGAAATTAACTTACGTCGCCACTTAGCCACTCATGGTTAATAATTTAACAAGCTCTCCGCACAGTGAGACCTTCTTCCAAGCCATCATTGAAAATTTCTGTTTTGGCATGTTTTTGTGAATGCTCATGCGCGCGCACGTACTTGATGGACGTTTTCAACACATCATACTCATCACTGGATTTGTTAACACCACCATTTTGGAACAATTCTGTAACGCACAACTCAAATAATTATAAACGCAAATATATAAATAATTATTACGCAAGAACAATTAGAAACACAAAAAACTTACTTCCTTTCGCAGAACGTTTTGCACGCTTGTTCGGTTTAGGGACCACATAAGGAGACTTGACATGTTGTGATCCTTTACGCTTGCGCCTGCCACTAACCTCCTCCACTTCCTCTTGTACTCCTTGAGAACCAAGCGACGCACTAGGCTATTTTTAACTTAATCAAATAGGCTATTTTTAAACTTAGCAAACGTGCCCATTTTTTTCCCACTTGCTACAGTGCCCTAGGAGGGCACGCACGTAAAAATTTGTCCCGTTTCGAGTCCGTATGGATTTTCTATGATTTTCCGGGCCGAAAACCCCGAAAATGCTGCCCGAACGTGACGCAACGTGCGTTCGTTATCGGATTTCGTTCATTTTGGCCGTGGGGTGCCCGGGTGGGGCACCACACGCGCTGGCAAAAGTTGGGAGCAATCCGTCAGACCGCTCAGGTACTTGCTGTGGAAGGGGGTGGTTTCGGTATGGACTTGGGTTTACAAATATTTAAAAATATTACAGAAAATTCATAAATGTTAATGAATTTAAAACTATTTCAGATAATGTTGATGAATTCAAAAATTCTCGGATTCATAAATATTAATGAATTACAAATATTCTCTGGTTCATAAATTTAAAGAATTTAAAAATATTTCAGAAAATGTTAATGAATTTAAAAATTCTCGTATTCATATATGTTAATGAATTTAAAAATATTCTCTGGTTCATACATGTTAATGAATTTAATAATATTTCAGAAAATGTTAATGACTTAAAATATCTCACCTTTTTAATTTTGTTTTGTTACTTATTTGTTATATTTTTTATTTCAAAATTTCAATTTTTTCCATCCACCGGCTTTACTATATGCACATATTTTAACAAAACCTGAACATTTCTAAAACACTTTATAAACATTTAGATACACTTTTGATTTTTTATTCAGTTTTCTTTTATATTTTATGTGTTTTCATGATTTTTTTATTCTACAATTTTTCGATAATTGCATACCTTACTCTGTGCTATGTATATTCGATGGAAATTTTTTAAATATATTGTGAACATTTTTATGCATGGGTCGAAATTTTTTCAAATTTTCTCAAAATAAGCGTTCAATATTTAGCTAATTTTTTAAACAAGCTTTGAAGACAAATTAAAACAAGATTCGAACAAACTAGATTGAACATAGAGATATTTTACATAGTACATTCAACACTACCGAAACGAAACGAGTTTATCCGAACCTAAACGATAGATAGTTCATAGTTAGAACTTTTTTAAAAATGAAAACTACTACTCCTCCTCGTCGCTAGCCAACAGATCGACGACCTCCGCCTCGCCGTCACCGCCGTCACCCCCTCCGTCGTCGTCGTCGTCGTCGCTGACCTGGGCTAACCGCTCCCAGTCGATGACGTCGTCGTCCGACGACTCCGACGCCTCCGCCTCCGCTTGAGACCATTTGGCGGAATCGCCGCCGCCGCTGGATCGGCTGCTTTGCTCGGCGACCTCCTCGCAACGCCCGGCGCCCTTGAGCGACGAGTAACCCGGCGTGTCGTCGGGATCACCGTCCTCGAAGAACCAAGCTGCTCCGGCGGTTCCACCTCCCGTGGCGGGGATCGTGGCGCCGGCCTGCGTGGTGGAGGGCGAAGGCCGCGCGCCATCGGACGAAGCGGCGGGACAAGAAGGCGGCGGCGGTCTCCGATGAGGTCTGGCGTGACGCCGGACTCCGCCAGCCGGTACGCGCCGATGACGGCGGCGTAGTCTTTGCCGTCCCAGAACGCGTGACGGTCGGCGATGTTGTTGTGGCCGCCGATCTGCTTCTCCTCCGTGGTGGCGCCGGGCCCGCGCCTCGGGTAGTCGTCCTTGTCGAGTTTCCAATCGTGCGGAAGACGGCAACCCGGCGGCACGAGGAGCCCAAACCGGTAAAGCTCCTCCGTCTCCGGCGTGCTCAGGCTCGACGGCCACGCGTGTCCGGCTATCGCCGCGCCGGATGCCGCCGCCGCCGTGGAACGACATGTCGCCGGCGGCCTTTTGGGAGGTGGAGTCGGGGGAGGAGTGGTGCTTGCGGCGACGGGCGGACGGGGCTGCGATTTATAGGGAGACGGCGGGGCAGCGGGCGGACGGGTGGTTGGGCAATTAATTCGACGGCCGGAAGCGGCGGCGGTCGAGGGCAGGCAGCGAGCGAGGGACGGGCGGCGAAGAGGGGACGACGGACGGGTCGGCGGGCGCGATTCACGCCACGACAGCGCTTTCACCGGGCGACGCGGATTGACCACCGACGCTGTAAAAAACGACGTCGCCACAAAAAAACACCACGGACGCGCACATCACGTCGTCGACGGGCCGCGCGGGTACGTCGCGGGGGCGGGGCTAGGGGAGGGGAAGGGGCAATGACCATCCTATCCTTTTTTAAGTTTTCAGGTGAAGAGGTATAAGATAATCTGGACCGTTGATATTTTTAGGGGGGTTGTACCGAAGAAGAAGTGCCAGGACAAATAGAGGCAGCTGCTATCATGGAGCACATCTTGGAGGGAAGTTCCTACATGAAGCTTGCAAAGAAGCTTGGTGATCTCGACCCACTGATGAAGCCAAAGCAAGACCGGTACGCGCTCCGGACATCCCCGCAGTGGCTTGGACCACAAATCGAAGTTATCCGTGCTGCCACCAAGTCAATTGAGTGTGAGATCAATTCTGTCAACGACAACCCACTCATTGATGTCTCCCGTGGCAAGGCGATACATGGTGGAAACTTCCAAGTGACACCTATTGGTGTGTCCATGGACAATACCTGCCTCGCAATCGCGGCAATTGGCAAGCTCATGTTCGCTCAGTTCTCCGAGCTTGTCAACGACCTTTACAACAATGGTCTACCATCAAACCTATCCGGTGGGCGCAACCCAAGCTTGGACTATGGGTTCAAGGGTGCCGAGATTGCCATGGCCTCTTACTGCCTCGGAGCTGCAATTCTTGGGCAACCCGGTGACCAATCACGTCCAGGCGGCTGAGCAGCACAACCAGGGCGTCAACTCCCTTGGTCTCATCTCCTTCAGGAAGGCTGCGGAGGCCATTGAAATCCTCAAGCTCATGTCCTCGACTTTCTTGGTTGCCCTCTGCCGGGCTATTGACCTGCGCCACATTGAGGAGAATGTCAAGAGTGCCGTCAAAAGTTGTGTGATGATGGTGGCAAAGAAGACACTAAGCACCAATTCCACCGGCGGCCTCCACGTGGCGCTTCTCCGAAAAAGACCTGCTACAGGAGATTGAGCGAGAGGCAGGGTTTGCCTCACGCCCGACGAGCCTTGCAGCCCCAACTATCCATTGATGAAGAAGCTACGTGGTGTGCTTGTGGAGCGCGCCCTCTCCAATGGCATGGCCGAGTTTGATGCGGAGACCTCCGTGTTCGCAAAGGTTGCCTTATTTGAGGAGGAGCTACGCAAGACGCTGCCCCCCGGGTTGAGGCCGCACGTGCTTCTTTGAGAGAGGCGGCATAGCTGAAATGCCCAACAGAATCATCGAGTGCCGCTCATACCCCTCTACCGGTTTGTGCGTGAGGAGCTCGGAATTGTATATCTAGCTGGCGAAGACACTATCACCCGGCGAGGAGCTTAACAAGGTGCTCGTGGCCATGAACCAAGGCAAGCACATCGATGCACTGCTTGAGTGCCTCAAGGAGTGGAACGGCGAACCCCTACCCATCTGCTGAACTGAGAACATACAAGCAGAAGATAAGAGGACACGGAGAAGGTGGTTTCTCAGATTTCCGACGACAAGTGAATAGTGACACATTTAGCGAAGCAGAATGTTTTTCTCTTTCATGTTTCTTGTATGCAAAGCTGCAACAAAAGTTATTTACCTTGAGGCCTTTTAGGCTTCTAAACTGTAACTTTTGAAGTATCGCGAATTATATTACATAGTACTTTCAACATTCTATATGGTTTAAGAACTTTCAAGTAGGACAATGAAAAGTACTACTTCCTCCATTCTAAAATAAGCGTCTTAACCTTAGTACAACTTTATATTAAAGTTAGTACATAATTAAAATACTTATTTTGGGACGGAAGGAGTATAAGCTAAGCCCCTAGGTAGTGTTTTTTAGTCGAAACCATAATTTACATTATATAAATTAAGTACATGAAGTTACAAATCAATCAACCAATACTAGTTATAGGAAACATAATAGCTAAAATGTTTATATTACAGGTACTGAGCTATCCAGGTTCTGATCCTTTCTTTCTTGCTATGCTTTGCTCTGAGCTCCGCTGCCCACATGCCTTCTTTGAGGTAATACTTCCATGTGTTCATATGAGGTGTTGTTGATCTGAATATTTTGTCATTCCTCACTGACCATATACTCCAACATCCCATGATAATGATGTTCAAGGCAATTGTTAGAATAAATTCGAGGCATTCTGTCGATCTACCAAGGACCAAGCAATCACACTAGCATGATACCGAAATTTGTTAACAAGGTTCACCATCATGGCTACATCCCGGGGCATGACTACGGGCGCTCCTCCCCATGACACCGTCACAATACCGCATCCAGGCCGCCCGGGCGCCGGCACACGCCGCCGGCTCCCCCGCGTGCCCGTGCTATTATGTTGGCATAGGTTACATCGTGTGTCTACCCCCGATATATATGAGAGGCCTAGGATACAAGTGTCCTACTTGGACACGACTCCTACCCTGTCTACACACAGTCCTAAACCAAGTCCAACTGTAACCTAACTTGTACAATAATATTCGACACAGCTCTAACAAACTCCACCTTGGCGAATATTCTCCACCATCTTGAATTCGTCCGTGCGTCAAACCTCCATGTACATTGGACTTGAGATACGTCATGAGCACTGCTGCTACTCCCAGACTCCACGTGACTCCACCTGCAACTGTAGTCCTTTCTCGTCTTCCTCATAGTCAATACTCGAGCAAAATTAAGTTCCTCAATACTCTACTTTGTGCTCCCAACTTCCGCAGAATCCGTTCAACACCATCACACACCGACCACTGTCTGCGTGAAAATGAACAACTCACGTATTGAACGCCACAAATAAGAGTTACCTGAACTCAACATCACCGCTCTTTCTTGACCGTCTGTCTGAAACTTGAAGGAATTTCATCGTCGCCCTGTGTCATCCTGAGTCAAATTCACAGTTGTCTCACCCTTTTTTCCGGATAGTCTCTGACATGTCCCACCGCTATAGCACTCCGCCTCCTTCTGTATTTGTCATCCGCACTTTGCCATGTGCACTGAACA
This sequence comes from Aegilops bicornis, assembly GCA_021605145.1. Classification (NCBI taxonomy): domain Eukaryota; kingdom Viridiplantae; phylum Streptophyta; class Magnoliopsida; order Poales; family Poaceae; genus Aegilops; species Aegilops bicornis. Next base: position 456,203,678 of record CM038674.1, on the reverse strand, counting down.
CCACAGAATATGCAGCCATGTACTCTCTCAGCTTTTGACAATTTCAGACCCTCCGCCACTTTCTCAGATTCTCCATGATCAACTCATGTCCATCTTCCGGCACCGATAGACCCAGTCACCAACTTGAATCCGGTACTCATCAACACTGCTTCAGCACCCCTTGCACACTTTGTCTGACAACATATCTGACCGTTGGTGCCCTGGCCTGTCGCTGTGTCCCGTGCTTACCGCACGCCTCGCCGCTATCACCGTGTCGAGCCTCTGCTGTCCTGGTCGAGTCTCCCGGGTAGCTAGCCCCACCTTGTCCTCAACTCCCCGCTGCAGAGAACCATCGATCATCACCGACCGATGCCGAGTATCACGCCTCCATCGGACCAATCGGGCGCCTAGTCCGATCCACGTGTCTCTCGCTTTACCCGCTGAAATAGGCTTCGACTCTCCGTTAACTTACGCCGTAGCCCCTCCATCAGCACAGAGTGTAGTCATCCGTCAGACTCCAGCTCCACCTTCAACATGACTTCATGGTAGATGATCAGTCCAACCTCGCGCCCCGTCGACTTCAAGCTCCGTGTGTACATCACCTTGAATCAACCCTGCGCCATAGTCTTGTCGAAGCCACACAAGCCCTCGGGCCTGCGCCACGTGTTTCCACGCCCCAGAAGTCGGCCACCATCAGCATCACGCTCCTATGTCGTCGTCACTGAAATCACCACCGTCTTCTGCTTTGACCGACATCCTCGTCGATCCGTCAGACAGTCCAATCCGACCCAGCCGAAGTTATCCGACTGCAATCATGCTCCACCCTGCATCGTGTCCGCCCATACATCTTTGTGCATTGTCTGACGCCCTGTGTATGCATGATTCTTGTACACGCACTCCAGGCTTCACGAACCTCATGCGCATGTCGTAGACATGTTGCTATCCATGCCACGTAAATACCATCACCATGTGCAGACTACTCTTTTTTTTGTCCAAACCAATAACGTCTCGTGCACTCCTCCGTTCCTCGATCTACAGCATCTCCAGTGAACATGCACCGCCCGTTGCATGGGCCTTCCCTGCGCTTCGGCCAGTACCGCGTTGCCCAACTGTTGACTGGTTAGAGCCAGTGCACCATGAGCCTTGCGTACCACATGCGCCCTCGGATGTGCCTCCTGCTATGGGCCACCAGGCGCCAGCCACAGCATGTACACGCACATGACGCTCGCCCGATCGATCAACTATCAATCGCCCCACGTCCCTGCGTCCGTGCCACGTGCACACAGAAATCCGCTGCTCCGACGCCCGCTGCAACTCACCGATTCCGCTGTTCTCGCCACATGCATCGATTCCATCTGCGAACGGACTCGCGAGACACCCGATCAATTTTCGTATCGATCTGTCCTCGGCTCCATGCTTCATCCACACCGATGTCTTCGATTCATACTCACGGAGCTCTTGTCGCTAGCATCCGATCGCTTCTCGAGTTCAGATGTATCCCGATCGTCTCTCGTCTGCATACGCCGCGTCGGCGACTTCTCATGCAAACACCGTTGATCAAAACATCGACACTCCTTCCTCTAGATCAATCTGCCGCTCCTTGAACCTCGTTCTGATACCACTTGTTAGAATAAATTCAAGGCAGTCTGTCGATCTACCAAGGACCAAGCAATCACACCAGCATGACACCGAGATTTGTTAATGAGGTTCACCATCATGGCTACATCCCCGGGGCATGACTACGGGCGCTTCTTCCCATGACACCGTCACAATACCGCACCCCGGCCGCAGACACGCCGCCGGCTCCCCCGTGCGTCTGCTATTATGTTGGCATAGGTTACATCGTGTGTCTACTCGATATATATGAGAGGCGCAGGATACAAGTGTCCTACTTGGACACGACTCCTACCCTGTCTACACACAGTCCTAAACCAAGTCCAACTGTAACCTAACTTGTATAATAATATTCGACACAACTCTAACGGCAATTTCATTATAGGTTGATATCGCTCTTTATTTGTCAGGTATAAGAAAATCCCTACGTTTGAGTGCAAATGGGCAATTCCAGAATAGATGTATAAGTGTTTCCTTAGTTTTGTGTGAGCAAAGAACACAATTGCAATCTTCCAGATACATGCTTTTACGTTGTAATAGATTCCTTGTGTTCACCCTATCATGTAATAGCATCCAGAAAATATCTTGTGTCTGAGTCTGCATGAGGTGCTCCATAGTTGCTTAAATATACTGTGAGAATTGTTTGCCCCAATGATTGCTTTGCACATTTTATGGATGGATATTGTGTGCAGATCCATGAATAAGTCCATCTGTCTTGTGTATCATTTTCCTCTTTGTTGCCAATAAGGTCATTCAAGGAGTTGTATTGCCGAAGCCTGCAGAGATAGTGGTCTATGAAAGTGTTGGCTGGTATCTGCATGCTCAAGAATCTTTGACAGAGAGATGTCTCTGTTTATAGCAAAGGAGTGCAATTCAGGGTAAGTGAGAAGTGTTGCCCAGATCAGTTACCTGACCAAAATAAGGTGGTGTCCCCTCTGCCTGCCTTACAAATAGCATATTGCTTGAATTTGGGTAAAAGTTTAATGACTGATCTCCACCAAAAAGAGTCAACCATCTTATCCCCCGGCAATGAGTCATGGTAATGAGTTTCCCAGATGATGCCGACCCATGGAATGTCTTCTTTGTTGAGAAACTTATGTAGAAACTTCACAAAAAGTGCTTGATTACGAGTTTCAATATCCAGAACACCTAGACCCCTATGATCTTTGGGTTTAAAAACTTTCTCCCATGAGATTAGGGCAGCTCCTGTCTTTATAGTACCAAATTTTCTCCAGAAGCATTGTTTGGGTAAATGTTGATTTGTTTTTACCACTGTTTTGGGGATCAACAGAGAGCACATGAAGAATATAGGCTTGCTGGTGAAGACAGACTTGATCAGGGTGAGCTTGTCTCGTGGAGATAGGAGAGTTGAACAAGTGAGTAATCTTTTTTCAATACTTTTCATCCTGGGGACATAGTCTTCAATCCTGGGCTTAGTGAGGCTGAGAGGAAGGCCAAGATAAGTGTGAGGCAAGGACCCAATCTTACACCCAATTAGAGTAGAAAGAGCATTCATCTTTGCTGCAGGAGTATTTATAGATGTCATAGTGGATTTGGAATAATTCACTTTGAGTCCAGTGTAAGCAGCAAAATAGAGCAGCAGATTTTTAATGTGTGCGAGTTGCTCGGCAGGTAGCGTTTAGTATTTCGTAACTGGTCGTTCTTCTTTTCCTCCACTTGTAGTACTTTCAGCATTCTATATGGTTCAGTCAGCATTATGTGTCCAGTCTTGCTCCTATTTAACAAAAGGACAATTAGCATTTCCCCTACACACTCCATGTGATGGACAAGTCTCCATTACTATACATAACATCCCCTCACGATGCCGAAGCAGTCAGTAGTCGCCCTCATCTCATGTATGTTTATACGTATTTTTCTCGTATGGTCTGTTACAGCTAGGGCCTGTTGTCCGTTCGGTCCTGTTCTTCCGACCCTTTCAGCAGACTTCTTCAATTCATAAATAGTAGAATGGTACTGTATATGTTTTCAAGTGATGTTGAAGCTGTCAGCAGTCCATCAGGTTCTGATCTGAAGAAGGTACGTCGGGGCTTCCTGCTGCAGGATTAAAGATGTTTTCTTGAAACAGGAGAGCTTGGTGCAAGAGATATGTATGCAATGATATGATCTGATCAAACTTAATGTGGGGGACCAGATAGCAATTGTTAACCTGTTTCGTCCAAGCTTAGTCGCCAAGCACGTTGAGTTTACCTGGCGGGTTGCTGAGCTGGTCACCATGAGGGTTCGCTGGTACCAACCAACCATAATAAACATAAATAAAAGCCCGGCTATGAATGAAAAACAACAATTTTGTGGTGCATTACATGGATGATGATGCATCTGTACCTGCCCTGAACCGGCTCCCCTCCCTTAAAATATTTGTCCATTTCAGAAGGGAGTAACATGGAATCTTCATGATTCAACTGCGTTTTTGTGATGGTCTCGTGAACAGAAGCAATTAATCATTGTATATCAGAACTTTGTATGCACAAAAGCTTTTCCAAAATGCATGTCACCATATTCTATCACGTGGTTAGGAACTTAGGATCATGGGGAAGAAAAGCAGTAGTACATGCCCTGAGCTCTGAATCGCCTTTGCTTTCCCTGCACGCCCTCTTGTTGTTGGCAGCAGCAGGAATCAAATGCGGCAGCTTGACACAACAGCTTCGTTTTCAGTACTACTAGCTCGTTTTGAGCCCTTCTGCAGCAACCATGCGATGCGAGAGCCTAACTGCCCGATTTGGCTTTGCTCGACATAACCGGAAGCGACTGCCTGAACTGGACTCGTCTTGGGTCTGTACTTAGACAGTTCCGACTCTGATTTGGCTTTGCTCGACATAACCAGAAGCGACGGACTGAAGAAGTCGTCTTGGGTCTGTACTTGACGGTTCAGACTCTGAAAACTGCAGAGAGAAAGATCCGTCGCTTCATTCCCGTTGTGTTAAGCCCTTTTCAGTCAGGCTTTGCACTGCAGCGCGTCGGCCGGTTCTCTCGAGATCTCCGACCGGCTTCACCTTGACGTGTAAACCGTAGAGACGGACGGGCCGGGGCCGGGGCGACCGGACCAACTGATCGACCTAGCGACCGTGAGTGCCTCTCTCGGCAGAAGCCACGTCCACACGCGAGCCGAGCCACCAACCCCACCAAACCCAGACCACCACAGGCCACCCACCACGCACGGCACCAACGCAACACAGCTCCGTTCCGTCCCGGGCGCCAGGGTGGGCCCCGCGCCGCAGCCTCCATCGTGGCCCGCGGTTGGACGGCAGCGAGGCGGCCACGCCCACGCGCGGGGCGGGGCGGGCGACGACCCGGCCGGCCAAGCCGAAGCCGTGGCCGGCCGTCGTGGCGCGCATCGGCGCATGGTTGGCGCGGCAGGTCTATCCAAGGGCGATCCCAGCCCAGAGAGTCAGCTCTCCAGCAACCAACCCGAGGAAAAGAGTGAGCCCAACAACCCCCCACCCGCCGCCCCCGCGCTATTTAAGCGCCCCCTCCCCCCTCCGCCATTCTCCAAGAAGAGCTTAGCTTTCGGTTTCGCCTCAAGCTCTTCTTCTTCTTCCATCCATCTATCTATAAACGTACGCAATTAGTACTAAGTAGTAGCATCTGTCGTGCTTGTACTGCTGCTCCCTGCATTGTTTTTGTTCCATCTGTTGTGTAACCTGCAATGGAGTGCGAGACCGGCCTCGTCGGCTCCCTCAACGGCCAAGGGCTCTGTATGTCGGCCCCCCGCTCCGACCCCCTCAACTGGGTGAAGACCGCCGAGGAGCTCACCGGGAGCCACCTCGAGGAGGTGAAGAAGATGGTGGCGCAGTTCCGCGAGCCGCTGGTCACCATCGAGGGCGCCTCCCTCGGGATCGCGCAGGTGGCCGCCGTGGCCGCCGGCGCCGGCGTCGCCAGGGTCGCGCTCGACGAGTCCGCCCGCGGCCGCGTCAAGGAGAGCAGCGACTGGGTCATGACCAGCATGATGAACGGCACCGACAGCTACGGCGTCACCACCGGCTTCGGGGCCACCTCCCACCGCCGGACCAAGGAGGGCGGCGCGCTCCAGAGAGAGCTCATCAGGTCAGGATCCATCCATTGCAGACACAAACCTGTTTTCTTTTTTTTTCTTTTTTCCATGCTGTTTAGTTTTGAGCCATTAAGACGTGTTAATACTACTTATATTATTAGGGAACAGATTAAACAGTTTAGATTGCGCCGGATGCGCGCGCATGTGCCCTGTTTCGTCGTGCACACGGGATTCCCAAAGCGATTCTTTTCGTTTGGGGTTTCGCGGAGTTATTAGATAGGTCGTTGGTGGCAGTACTACCCATCAACTAACTGAAACTTTTCCTAAATTATTAGGCACCGCTCGCTGTAACGAATTACCCTTTTACTCTAGAATTTGAATAAATTCAATAGGAGTATATAATTTACTTTGTGCAGACCTCAGTTATTCCCTAGTAGTAGTAACCTCTGTTTCCCTACTGAAGTAGCAACACGATCATCACTTGAAACAATGATGGCAGCCACTGAGCCAAGTAGCACGAGCAATTCGGTGAACCTGCACCACACCACCAGATCTGTTCAGGATCTAGAGCACTTGACACATCTTAGTCGCAGCAGGCAGCACTGCTGTGTTCAGTTGGCCATCTTAATCGCGGGCGATGGGCGTGCCCGCCTAATCACCCCACGAAACAAAGTGGCAGCGACAGCTCGGTAGGCACGGAGAGCCCGCCCACCCCAGGGTTGCTGTGTGGGGCTCTCGCCGCGGTGGTCCACCATTACTCGCTTCGCTTATCTCTTTTCGCGGCAAGAAGAAAGAAGATCAACCATCATTCCCTTCTTCACCGACAGCCAGGGGGCTCGGGTTGGATGTCAATTTTGACTCCACCGGAGCAACGAACGAACGAAAGCTTTTTGTTCGGCGACCGGTTGGTGGTGGGTTAGCTGGGCTGGCTGGAGCCGTGTCTGTCATGTATGCGGACGGACGGACAAAGTCCTGTGCACCGCGTAGTTTTATCAATCACACGTACAAGACGTGGGTGGGAGTGGCTGGTTCGGGGAACGGGGGCGCGCCAACGTCGCACGCAAGCGAGGTTAGGTGAGGCGTTGTTGTACTTGCAGCTCTGCTCCAGCTCTCGTCGGGTGAGTCATGGTTGGGAAGCTTCTCAAGACTTTTCTAGATATAAGGCTCCAAAGTCCAAACCATGTCTTGGTGTCTTTTTTCTTACGCACGCTAGTTGAATTTTAATACTACGTCCAGTAGAACGTGGGAGTGGTCAAGTGGCAAGCATGGGCACAGACTAGTACTACTAAAGGTTGCACTAGTGTCAAAAATCAAAAAACGTCTTAATTATGGGACGGAGGGAGTATTTTATTTCCACCGACGGCCACTCTGTATACCTGTCGCTATACGTGCCGAAAAGACGCGCACATCTGACTCACTTGGTGCACCTTGCCATGGGGAGCATGGACTGAGCAACAATTTTCAGAAAAAGAAAAATATTAAGCAACAATAACTTATTCCAGACTCGGAACAACACTTTTTTTTAGGGAAGACTCGGCACACCACTTAACTGCCATGCACTAGCAGTCTAGTGCTGTACACGACGGGAAAAAGACAAGGAACAAGCATAACGAATCATACGACCATTTCTTGATCGTGCCATTTTTGTTACCAGCAGCAACATAAGTTTTGCGCCAAGTTCAGAGTCGGCAATGACACTACAGGAAATTGACCGGTTTGCTTCCCTCTGTTTGACAGGTTCCTTAACGCCGGTGCTTTCGGAACTGGCACGGACGGACACGTTCTGCCCGCCGAGGCGACACGCGCGGCTATGCTCGTCCGCATCAACACCCTCCTGCAGGGTTACTCCGGCATCCGCTTCGAGATCCTCGAGGCTATCACCAAGCTGCTCAATGCCAATGTCACGCCGTGCTTGCCGCTCCGGGGCACCATCACCGCATCCGGTGACCTTGTGCCGCTGTCCTACATTGCCGGCCTCATCACCGGCCGACAGAACTCTGTTGCGGTGGCCCCTGATGGCAGCAAGGTGACCGCTGCCGAGGCATTCAAGATCGCCGGGATCGAGCACGGCTTCTTTGAGCTGCAGCCCAAGGAAGGCCTTGCCATGGTGAACGGCACGGCTGTGGGCTCTGGTCTTGCATCGACCGTGCTCTTTGAGGCAAATGTTCTTTCTGTGCTTGCCGAGGTCTTGTCTGCCGTGTTCTGCGAGGTGATGAACGGCAAACCGGAGTTCACTGACCACTTGACCCACAAGCTGAAGCACCACCCTGGACAGATAGAAGCGGCTGCAATCATGGAGCACATCTTGGAGGGAAGCTCATACATGAAGCAGGCAAAGAAGCTTGCGAGCTCGACCCGTTGATGAAGCCGAAGCAGGACCGGTATGCCCTCCGCACTTCGCCTCAGTGGCTCGGCCCACAAATCGAAGTTATTCGCTTTGCCACCAAGTCGATTGAGCGTGAGATCAACTCCGTCAACGACAACCCGCTCATCGACGTCTCCCGTGGCAAGGCCATCCACGGTGGCAACTTCCAAGGCACCCCCATCGGTGTCTCCATGGACAACACCCGCCTCGCCATTGCTGCTATTGGCAAGCTGATGTTCGCGCAGTTCTCGGAGCTCGTGAACGACTTCTACAACAATGGCCTGCCATCCAACCTGTCCGGTGGGCGCAACCCGAGCTTGGACTATGGTTTCAAGGGCGCGGAGATCGCCATGGCCTCATACTGCTCTGAGCTGCAGTTCTTGGGCAACCCGGTGACTAACCATGTCCAGAGCGCAGAGCAGCACAACCAGGATGTGAACTCACTTGGTCTGATCTCATCCAGGAAGACCGCCGAGGCTATTGACATCTTGAAGATCATGTCTTCCACGTTCCTGGTCGCTCTGTGCCAGGCTATTGACCTTCGCCACATTGAGGAGAACATGAAGACAGCGGTGAGGAACTGCGTGATGCAGGTGGCCAAGAAGACCCTGAGCATGAACAACATGGGCGGCCTCCACATCGCCCGCTTCTGCGAGAAGGATCTGCTGACCGCGATCGACCGCGAGGCGGTGTTCGCGTACGCGGACGACCCGTGCAGCCCCAACTACCCGCTGATGCAGAAGCTGCGGGCGGTGCTGGTCGAGCACGCGCTGGCCAACGGCGACGGTGAGCGCGCCCTGGAGACCTCCATCTTCGCCAAGGTGGCGGAGTTCGAGCAGAACATCCGCGCGGCGCTGCCCAAGGAGGTGGAGGCCGCGCGCGCGTCTGTGGAGAACGGCACGCCGCTGGCTCCGAACCGGATCAAGGACTGCCGCTCCTACCCGCTCTACCAGTTCGTGCGCGAGGTGTGCGGTACCGAGTACCTGACCGGCGAGAAGACACGGTCGCCCGGGGAGGAGCTGAACAAGGTGCTGGTGGCCATGAACGAGCGCAAGCACATCGACCCGCTGCTCGAGTGCCTCAAGGAGTGGAACGGCGAGCCCCTGCCGCTCTGCTGAGCAGTCGACGAGAGAAGGTAACACCAAAGGAAAAGAAAACACGTACACACAAAGTGAATATAGAAGTGTTCAAGACTGTGAAGCGGGAGGTTCCTGGTATATCTACGTTTCATTGTACTTAGTTAAGTTGATGTTACTGTTGTTTTTTCTCGCTGCCGCCATGCCATGAGCAGGCGAGGCAGGCAGCTTCTCAAACTTGTGTTGTTGTAACTTGTATGATGGGAGCTTAAGTACATTACTTTGTTTCATAATACACCATGTTATCTCCTTTGTTTCTTAATGTTGGACACTGGCAGTTTAGCATTGTGGGTTTCGTTCCTTGATCTTGTCACGTACCGTTCTCGAACTGTCGGTGCCTCTCTGTCCCCAGTGCAAGAGACGTGCCCATGTGTTCAGTTGAAATAGCTGCAGCTGCTGGTGGCCCGTGGCCAATCCGTTGAACAACTATCCTAGGTTACGTGCGAATTCAGACTTTCAGAAAACGAGTTCAGAGAACAACTTCGCTGTTGGCTCCACTGAATTAGAGTGATTTTTCTTGTTGAATGTTGATCAGTGGCGTCCTACTGTCCACCAGCATTTAGTTAGACCTTTGCTTTGAAGGGAAAAGACAGCACCCCTACATGGTAGATGATCTACTTTAAAGAGGGAAGGTTTCACGTCCCAAACCGCCATGTGATGTGATGGCTCATCTTCAGGGCTCAGGAGCGCGAAAGTTGTGTGGGCGGGCAGAAAAATGATTTGATTAGTTCAGGCGTCAACATGCCTTGTTCGTTTGCACCAGCACCACACCGCCCATTTGGTGTATAGCTGATGGGCAATCGTTCGCAACGGTTGGGAGTACTATATGACACCTAATATCTCGACGCAACTAAGCTGTTGGCCCTCTTGCTTGCAGCACCAAAGGTTGCTACGAATGCTAAACAGTCAAATGCAATCACATCACACCCGAAAAACTTTGTTCGTACTGCTGATCCATTTGATCGTCGTTGATAAGAGATGTTTATATTGACGCGCTCCACGGGCGATGAACGGTAGAGCTTGTCATTGATTAGCCCATGAGGCCATGACGAATATGTACACGCGGTGCTGCTCGTCGGTGCCGAAATTTGCCGCATCAAAGAGGATCCGGCGCAATGCGCCGGGGGTTTGCTCGGTCTAATTGGAAGGTTGTGCGACACTCCTCTTCTTCATCATTGCCGGCGAACACTATGAGGCGGTCCATCCGGCGGCAACGGCTGCGGCTACTAGGTGCTATTGTGAGAGCATCTCCAGCCGCACCCTCAACAGACTCCCTCTTTTTTGAAGATAACTAGGGATTTTATTCAAAGATCATCAAGCTTGGAATACAAGCAATGTCCGGTAATACCCTTAGCCACATATGGCGGCCCACCGGCAGAGACGCAGCTCCTTTTGCTACCGAGTGGGCCTCAAAATTATTCTGCCTATTTTTGAAAAGAAAAATAACAGAAGTAAAAAGGTTCTTGGAAAGATTGATTTCATGCAATATTGGCGCATAAACTGGCGAGGCTTCTCTGTTGATGTTAGTAATCACCTCTAAACAATCCGACGCAATCTCAATTTTCTGCAAATTCAGGTCACGTGCAAGGGCAAGGGCCTCGCTGTACGCTTGCGCCTCTAAACTTGGCGGGTCTATCAAGCCGTCAAAAACCACCGCTGATGCCCCTAGAAATTTTCCTGACCTGTCCCGGCACACAACAGCCGTTGCTCCTTTCTCCCCAAGGGTAGAGATGGCTCCGTCACAATGTATTTTTGCTGCTTCTTCTCCTGTTGGCAGCAACCAAACTCGTGGCGGCCCGGCTGCACACTCGGTGCTTGAGTAGCTGCGATGTCTAAATCCTCCAGAAATCTGTTGATGAAAGTCATGGTTGACAACAGACTCTGGAACTCGTTCTCATGAATAGCTTTTCGGCGAGCCCACCAAATTGCCCACATTGTGACCAGAACTCTGGTGAGATGTTGGTGATTTGTAGTTTCAAACAGCCAAAACAGCCATAGCTTCACATCAGCATTCTGATTTGATATCACGTGCTCAAGTAGCTCCTCATCACCCAAAGCCCGTACGCACCTGGCCATGCGACAACTCAGTAGGGAGTGTCGCCAAGTATCGTCGTCAGCGCCACAGATAGAGCATGCTGCACTATCAGCTATCTACCTCTCGTGCCGCACTGAACTTGTTGGAATCGAGGTATGCGCCAACCTCCACACGAAGACTCGAATTTTGGAAGGAAATTTCACCTTCCATAGCCGAGTCCAAGATTTCTTATCAGCTGCAATGTTCGAGTGACCCGGTCGGTGATCCAAGCAGTCCTTCCTTTGGGCTTTGACCGCGCGATCATCCTGTATGCCGAGCGTACAGAGAACACTCCTCTCTTGTCATAATGCCATGACCAGAAGTCATCTTGTGTCCGAGTGCTAAGCGGTATACTTTGTATGACCTCAACATCAGGTGCAATGAAGTGCTCCATGAGGGTTTGCTTGTTCCACACCCTAGTGATAGGATCAATGAGGTCTGAAACCAAAGCTGGTGGGTTGGTCGAGCGAGCACAAATTGGTCTAAGCTGATAGTCCCTCGGCAACCAATTCTCACCCCAGATACTAGTCTGCACACCGGATCCGATTCTCTTGATTAGTCCTTGCGCTAACACGTCCCTTCCCTCGAGGATAGAGCGCCAAACCTGGGACGGTGCAGCACCCAGGGTGGCTTCCAACAAGTCACAGTTCGGATAATATCGAGCTTTAAGTACGCGAGCACTTAGCGTATCCGAATCCATCAACAATCTCCATGCTTGACGTGCGAGTAGAGCTAGGTTGAAGAGCTCAACATCTCTAAAACCCAGACCACCCATGAACTTAGGTTTCGACATGGCTGCCACGATACCAATGCAGTTTTCCTCTGGCCGTTCTTGCTTCCCCACCAAAATTTCTGAATTATGCTATTGATGTGATCACATAAGCCCCTGGGTAGTTTGAAACATGACATAGAGTAAGTAGGTATAGATTGAGCCGCAGACTTAATAAGCACTTCCTTCCCTCCTGCTGATAGGCACTTCTCCATCCAACCTTGAACCTTGTTCCAAATTTAGTCCTTGAGGTATTTAAACGACCCTTCTTTCGTCCTACCCACATCCGTCGGCAAGCCCAAGTATTTTTCCGATAGCGATTCATTGTGGACAGCAAGGATATGCTTGATGGAAGTACGAGAAGCATCAGATACCCCTTTACTAAAGTATATAGATGATTTGTCCACATTGATCCTCTGTCTAGATGCATTGCAATATGTCCTTAAAAGAGCTTCCACCCTTACCGCAGCTGTCTCACTAGCCTGAAAGAAAAGTAGGCTGTCGTCGGCGAAGAGAAGATGGTTCACCGAGGGGGCGTTTTCTGCCACGGAGATCCCCCGAATTCCTCCTTGGGCCTTTAACAAGCACGATAGCCCTTCAGCAGCGAGCAAGAACAAATATGGCGAGATTGGGTCTCCTTGCCTTAGACCCCGCGATGGCCTGAAAGCATCCAAACTACCACCGTTGAATAAGACTGAAAAAGAAACTGAAGTGACAAACCTCATGACTGTCTCGGTGAACCGAAGGCTGAAACCCATCTTAATCATAACTGCTCTTAGATAGGACCATTCCAAACGATCATATGCCTTCATCATATCAAGCTTGAGAGCACAATATCTATTTCCTTTCACCCTCCTGGTTTTCATATAGTGTCGTAGGCTGTAATAAAATTGTCCGTAATGAGGCGTCCAGGAACAAAAGCCGACTGCTCTTCGGAAATGATTTCGGGGAAAATAGTTTTCAACCTGTTTGCTAAGACCTTTGATGCGATCTTGTAGACCACGTTACAAAGACTTATCGGTCGAAACTGTCCTAAAACTTTTAGACTGGCTATCTTGGGAATTAAAACAATGAACGTGTTGTTTATCTCCTTCGGTGAATCGACTCCATCAAGCAATCTTATAATCATCCTTGTGACCTCATCTCCACACAAATCCCAATGTTTCTGAAAGAAGTGCGCCGGGAAACCATCGGGACCCGGCGCCTTTGTCGGGAACATCTGAAACAAGGCATCTTTTACCTCCTCCTTGGTGTACCTTTCATTGAGTCTGCCATTCATATTGCCATCCACCTTCGCTGGGATATGGGATAACACTTCTTCCATGCCTATAGTTCCTTCAGATGTATATAAGTTGGAGTAAAACTCTGTCGCCATGTTTGACAGTTCATCTGGGTCTGTGCATGTCGACCCATCAGCACGGTTTAACACTGAAATTCTGTTTTTAGCTCGGCGAGCATTCGCTTTCCTCTGAAAGAACTGTGTATTGCTGTCTCCCTCGGACAACCATGTGATACGTGACCGTTGCCTCGCCATAATTTCCTCCCTATAAGCTAGTTCAACCATGCGGTCCTCAATTCTTCTCTCCTCCTCGCTCGGTCATGTCCTCAACGGATCAACATGTAGCGCAGCAAGTTGGCTGTGTAGCAAGCACAGCTCCTGACGAACCGAACCAAAGGTGCTCCTCCCCCACCGCGACAATGAAGTTGAAACAGAGTGTAGTTTGTTAGCCAACTCCGAAACTAATGAGGCCGGGGCATTGTCATTCCAGGCTGTCTCGACTACCTCTCTGAACCGACCATCGGTTTCCCATGCACACTCGTACCGAAAAGGCTTCTTTGCAATACAGAGGTTTCCCGCTTCCAGATCGTTCATTAGCAAAATTGGACTGTGGCCGCTTTTAGCTGCCGTTAAGTGCTCAACAGTTGGATAAGGGAAAACATTTGACCAGCTTGGCGTGGCCAAAGCCCGGTCTAGCCGAACCCTACAGAACTGACCTCCTGTAACTCGCTTCTCAAAAGTACAGTCTATCCCCCTGTACCCAATATCGGCCAGTCCGCACAGATCCACGGCCTCTCTGAACCCGACCATTTGAGCACTATCTCGTGGATTAGGGCCCATCTGCTCTTCCTGTCGGAGTATCTCGTTGAAATCTCCTATGCAAAGCCACGACAAGGTACTTTGTCCTCTCAATCTCTTCATGGTGTCCCATGTTTTGTATCTTAAACTTATGTTGGCCTCTCCATAGAAGCAAGTGAGGCGCCATTGAACACTGCCTGGCTCCATTACCCACGAGTCAATGTGATACTGAGAAAAATTCTTTATTATCAGATTAACATCAGACTGCCAAAAGTGTAACGCCCCCGATGCGGCTATATCTCCCACGTGTCGAAGCACGACTTAGAGGCATAACCGCATTGAAAGCAATGTCGCAAGTGAGGTAATCTTCACACAACCCATGTAATACATAAGGGAAAGAGTTACATAGTTGGCTTACAAATGCCACTTCATACAATACATAAATAAACATCCATCATCCAGAATACACTCAAGGTCCGACTACGGAACCAAAATAAAAGAAGATACCCCAAATGCTACGGATCCCCGATCGTCCCAACTGGCTCCACTCATCGATCATCGGAAAAGACACATAGTAACGACCACGTTCCTCGTCGAACTCCCACTTGAGCTCGGTTGCGCCACCTTGACCGCATTGTCGGCACCTGCAACTGTTTTGGTAGAATCTGTGAGTCACGGGGACTCAGCAATCTCACACCCGCGAGATCAAGACTATTTAAGCTTATAGGAAGGATAGAGTTGTGAGGTGAAGCTGCAGCAAGCGACTAGCATATATGGTGGTTACATTCGCAAAAGAGAGCGAGAAGAGGAGGCAAAGCACGGTCGTGAAGCTAGTAGCGATCAAGAAGTGATCCTGAACTACTTACGTCAAACATAACTCCAACACCGTGTTCACTTCCGGACTCCGAGAAGAGACCATCACGGTTACACACACGGTTGATGTGTATTTTAATTGAGGTCAACTTGGGTTTTCTACAACCGGACATTAACAAATTCCCATACGCCTCATAACCGCGGGCACGGCTTTGAAGATAATACCCTGCAGGGTGTCCCAACTTAGCCCATTATAAGCTCTCACGGTCAACGAAGGATATTCCTTCTACCGGGAAGACCCGATCGATCTCGGAATCCCGGACTACAAGACATTTCGGCGACAATAAAACAAGACCAGCAAAGCCGCCCGAATGTGCCGACAAATCCCGATAGGAGCTGCACATATCTCGTTCTCGGGCACACCGGATGGGCAAGACGTCGGGTTGGCATAGACCCTGGATTGCCCAGGGGCGCCGGACATCGCCAGGTTGGGCCAAAGACTCGGAGGAGCACCGGTCCGGGGTTAATATAAAGATGACCCTCGGGCTCGCGAAAACCCGGGGAAAAAAAAGGCTTAGGTGGCAAATGGTAAAACCAAAGTTGGGCCTTGCTGGAGGAGTCTTATTCAAAGCGAACTGTCAAGGGGTTCCATAAATCACCCAACCGTGTAAGGAACGCGAAATCAAGGAACATAACAGCGGTATGACGGAAACTAGGGCGGCAAGAGTGGAACAAAACACCAGGCATAAGGCCGAGCCTTCCACCCTTTACCAAGTATATAGATGCATTAATTATAGCAGTTATATTGTGATATCCCCAACCAGTAAACATGTTCCAACAAGGAACAACATCTCCATGTTCCAATAAGGAACAAACTTCATCTTCACCGCAACTAGCAACGCTATAAGAGAAATTTGAGCAAATCGGTAAAATATCCAAACAACGGTTTAATAGGAAAGGATGGTTAGGGGCTGACATGGCAAAATGGGTGGCATGATATAGCAAGTGGTAGGCATCATAGCATAGGCATAGCAAAAGAGCGAGCATCTAGCATATCAAAGATAGAAGTGATTTCGAGGGTATGGTCATCTTGCCTGCAAAGTTCTTAGAGTTGTCGAAAGCTTGATCCTCGTAAGCGTTCTCAACAGGTTCCTCGTTCACGTACTCGTCTCCCGGCTCTACCCAAAGCAAGAACAGAAACAAAGGAACCATAATAAATCACGGTGCAATGCACAAGCAACATGATGCAATATATGGCATGATATGCGGGATGTGATATGCAATGCGTATGCGTGCTCCGGAAGGAAAATGATGAACCAGGCATCAACTTGGCAAACCAAGTATGCCGCTGGAAAGATGAGATGATTTCGGTTGAAATCGATATAAAGATCACCGGAATCGGATGCACGGTTTGCAAATGACAAGCAAAACAAGAATGGCACAAATCTGCCATTAACAGCATGATACCACATAGCAAGCAACAAAAAATTAAGCTACTGCACCCAAACGTACCAGAAAAGCATATGGCAGTGATCTACTCAAGATGCTTGACAAAAGATGAAAACTGAGATACGGGTAATTCACATCATAACAGGTTCAAACAAGCATGACAAAAGTGCAAAATATATCAGCTTCACAGACTTAGGGAAATTACTGAACATGGCAAAATCAGCATCAGGAAGCAATGTTCAGAGCAATGAAACAGCATGCTACAGGAACTTATAATAGTAAAACAAGGCATGGCATGAATCTACTCAAAGCATAGAACAAAAGTCCCTTACTGACCATAAGCCAAAAAGGATCAGAAAATATAGTAACACCCATGTCAATATAGCAAGTTTCGTTAACAGATTCAGCAACAGGGCGGACAAAACAGATAACAAGTAGGCATGTTTAGGAGCTCGATGCACTCACTACAGAGCATCTCATGATAAACTAAGCATACATCCATCAAGAAGACATGGAATAGAAGCTACACATGGCAAGAAAAACATAATAGCCTACACGGATCAAATACAACAACCTTGGCAAAATTGAATAACATGTAAACAATCTGCCAGGAAACATTTTATAGCAAAAGTATAGCTCGATTGACTCAAGCTATGGCACTCCATAATTGCAAAAAAGGGCATGGATGGATAGAGCATAACCATATGTTCAAAACATCCTTACTTAAGTATCTCAAAATGTGCATGGATCTCTCGGTAGCATCAAGTTAACATGGCATAGAAAAATCAGCAAAACTGGGGCTGAAAACAGCAACATCATGAAGCCTAGTTTGCATGCTTGTGATAGTCATCACAGAGATCACAAAAATACATGGTATACACCCCTGGTAAGATGTCATGGCATATTGCAAAACACATGTAGGAGTCAAATTCATAGGATGCACACATCAATCATGGAAAAAATGACAAAAGTGCATGTTCTGTTACGAAACAGAAACTAATATCACATAGCCCACTTCCAACAGTATTTCGGGCATCAAGATGAGCTCAAATGAAAATGATACAATGGGATGAAGTGATCTACTCTTCGAGGCGAACATTTTGACATATCACACGCACGAAACAGAGCTACGGGTACAGAGTTATGGCGCGATGAAAATGCAACGTTTTAATGACAGAATAAAAACTTAGATGAATTTCGGGGAGGGGAAAGGAAAGTCAACCGAGGCTTGGATCTCAGATCCGGCTCGGCGCGCGGGAGCCGAGGTTCGCCGGCCGGAGCTCGGGGCCGGAGAGGAAGAGGGCGCCGGAGGAGGGCCGGAGCCGGGCGCCGGCGACGGCGCGCGGCGACCCACGGGTAGGCGGCGGCGTCGGGAGGCGGGCGAGGCGGAGCGGAGGCGGGCGACGCTGTCGGCAATGAGGCGGCCGGGCTGGGCTGCGGGACGGTTTGGGCGGCGGCGCTGGTCATGGGGTTGGGACGGCCTCAAGGGGCTGGGCGGGCATGGTTGGCTGGGCCCGCCACGTGGCCATGGGGACGTGTCCGTGGCGCGAGAGGAGCGTGGCTAGGGTTTCATCCGGATTTCGGGGGAGGGAGCTATATTTATAGGTCGAGGGAGCTAGGAAGCTCCAAATGGAGTGTAGTTTTCACCCACGCGATCGTGATCCGATGACGGAGAGCATGGAAGTGACTTAGATGGGTTATTGGGCTGTTTTGGAAGGGTGTTGGGCTGCAACTTAAAAGAAGCCTTTGCGAGAGTGAGATTAACCGTTGGAGTACCAAACGAGCTCCAAATGACCCGAAACTTGACAGGTGGTCTACCGGTGGTATACCAAGGCCACTTGAAAAACCTCGGTCCATTCCGAGAAAGTTTAGTACCCGCTCACGGAAAAACGTAAAAGGGGCCGGGAACATAGGAGTGTCGGATTGCAAAAGCGGACAACGGGAAAATGCTCGGAATCATGAGGCGAACACTTATGCAAATGCGATGCACATGATGACATGATATGAGATGCATGACACGGACAAAATGCATAAATGAAGAAAAACCCAACCACGGAGGAATATCATATCACAATGCCGAAAATGGCAAGAGTTGGAGTTACAAATATGGAAAGTTACATCCGGGTGTTACAACACTCCACCACTACAAGAGGATCTCGTCCGAGATCTAGGACTGAAAGAACTCCGGATATTCGAACGGAGGTGATCCTCGCGCCCTGTGTGGCTTCTCGGTGGAATGGT
Organism: Aegilops bicornis; assembly: GCA_021605145.1. Taxonomy (NCBI): domain Eukaryota; kingdom Viridiplantae; phylum Streptophyta; class Magnoliopsida; order Poales; family Poaceae; genus Aegilops; species Aegilops bicornis. The sequence continues at coordinate 456,185,152 of CM038674.1, read as the reverse complement.
GTGACCACTTCACTTTCAGGAATTTGATTGACTTGTTGCGAGTCTTGCGCTCAGTTTCTTCAAGAATAGCAACGGGGTGCTCATGATAAGAGAGATCTTCTTGAAGATCAATTTCTTCGAAGTTGATAGTGCGTTCAGGAGTCTTGAAGCACTTACAAAGCTGTGACACGTGAAACGCGTCGTGCACATTTGCGAAGTTGGATGGAAGCTCAAGTTGATAGGCGAGATCGCCTCTTTTGCCAATGATCTTGAAAGGACCCACGTATCTAGGGGCAAGCTTCCCTTTGATACCGGGCTGACGAGTGCCTTTCATTGGAGACGCGGAGGTAGACATGGTCTCCGATTTCAAAAGCCACATCACGGTGCTTGTCATCATAATAGCTCTTCCGCACGATTGCGGCGGCTTTGAGATTCTCACGAATGACTTTGCACGCTTTCTTCGCTTCCGTGATCAAGTCGTTGCCAAGAAGTTGGCGTTCACCTGTCTCGGACCAATTGAGAGGAGTACGGCACTTTCCGCCATAGAGAATTTCGAATGGGGCCTTGCGAACTCGCTTGAAGCTGTTATTGTAGGAGAACTTCGGCATATGGAAGACAATCTTCCCATTTCATACCGAAGGAAATGACACAAGCCCCGAGCATATCTTCAAGGATTTGATTGACTACTCGACTTGGCCACTTGTTTGAGGGTGGAAAGTTGTCTTTGAAACGAATGTTGGTGCCCATGGCCTTCGAAAAGAATCCCAAAACTTGGAGGTGAAGATGCTGCCACGGTGCTGAAGAGATCAATTGTGGAATGCCGTGCAAGGAGACAATCCTGGAGGTGTATAGCTCTGCCAACTGAGCTGCTGTGATGGATTCTTTGATAGGAAGAAAATGAGCCACTTTAGTAAGCTTGTCAATGACAACGAAGATATTGAAGGAAATATGCCCTAGAGGCAATAATAAAGTTATTATTTATTTCCTTATATCATGATAAATGTTTATTATTCATGCTAGAATTGTATTAAACGGAAACATAATACATGTGTGAATACATAGACAAACAGAGTGTCACTAGTATGCCTCTACTTGACTAGCTCGTTAATCAAAGATGGTTATGTTTCCTAACCATAGACATGAGTTGTCATTTGACTAACGGGATCACATCATTAGGAGAATGATCGATTGACATGACCCATTGCGTTAGCCTAGCACTTGATCGTTTAGTATGTTGCTACTGCTTTCTTCATGACTTATACATGTTCCTATAACTATGAGATTATGCAACTCCCGTTTACGGAGGAACACTTTGGTACTACCAAACGTCACAACGTAATCGGGTGATTATAAAGGAGTATTACAAGTGTCTCCAAAGGTACTTGTTGGGTTGGCGATTTCGAGATTAGGTTTTGTCACTCCGATTGCTCGGAGAGGTATCTCTGGGCCTTCTCGGTAATACACATCACATAAGCCTTGCAAGCATTGCAACTAATGAGTTAGTTGTGAGATGATGTATTACGGAACGAGTAAAGAGACTTGCCGGTAACGAGATTGAACTAGGTATTGGATACCGACGATCGAATCTCGGGCAAGTAACATACCGATGACAAAAGGAACAACGTATGTTGTTATGCGATCCGACCGATAAAGATCTTCGTAGAATATGTAGGAACCAATATGGGCATCCAGGTCCCGCTATTGGTTATTGACCGGAGATGTGTCTCGATCATGTCTACATTGTTCTCGAACCGTAGGGTCCGCACGCTTAAGGTTTCGATGGCGGTTATATTATGAGTTTGTGTATTTTGATGTACGAAGGTTGTTCGAGTCCGGATATGATCACGAACATGACGAGGAGTCTCGAAATGGTCGAGACATAAAGATTAATATATTGGACGGATATATTTGGACACCGGAAAGGTTCCGGAGAAGTTTGGAGCTCCGGAGGTTACTGGAACCCGGGAGGTATATGGGCCTTATTGGGCCCATATAGGAATAAGGGAGAAGGAACAAGGGAGGGGGGCGCGCCCCCCAAGCCCAATCCGACTTGGGGAGGGGGCCGCCCCCTTTCCTTTCTCCTTCCCTCTTCCTATTCCTACTACTAGTACTTATTCCTAAATGCTAGTACTCCTTCCTTCCCCTCCAAGTGAAATAAGGAAAGAGAGGGAAACCTACTTGGAGTAGGTTTCCTCCCATGGTGCGCCCCTTGGTGGCCGGCCACCTCCTCCTCCTCCCTCCTTTATATACGGGGAGGGGGCACCTAGAACACACAAGTTGATCCTTGAGATCGTTCCTTAGCCGTGTGCGGTGCCCCCCTCCACCATATTCCACCTCGGTCATATCGTAGCGGTGCTTAGGCGAAGCCTGCGACGGTGAAACATCAAGATCGCTACCACGCCGTCGTCGACGGAACTCCTCCCCGGAGCTTTGCTTGGATCGAAGCCCGTGGAGCGCCATCGAGCTGAACGTGTGCCAAGAACTCGGAGGCGCCGGAGTAACGGCGCTGTGATCGGCTGGATCGTGAGGAGAACGTCGACTACTTCCTCTACGTCATCATCGACTCGGAGGTGCCGGAGTAACGGGCGCTGGGATCGGCAGGATCGTGAGGAGAAAGTACGACTACTTCCTCTATGTTGTGATCGCTTCCGCCACGGTCTCACGAGGGCACGTAGACAACACTCTCCTCTCGTTGCTATGCCATCACCATGGAACTGTGTGAGCGTAGGAAATATTTGAAATTACTGCGTTCCCCAACAGTGGCATCCGAGCCAGGTTTTATGCGTTGATGTCATATGCACGAGTAGAACACAAGTGAGTTGTGGGCGATACAAGTCATACTACCTACCAGCATGTCATACCTTGGTTCAGCGGTATTGTGAGATGAAGCGGCCGGACCGACATTACGCCAGACGCCACGCGAGACTGGTTTCACCGTTACGAGCATTCGTGGCTTAAAGGTGGCTGGCGGGTGTCTGTCTCTCTCACTTTAGTTGAACTGAGTGGCTACGCCCGGTCCTTGAGAAGGTTAAACGGAGTCTATTTGACGAAGTATCGTTGTGGTTTTGATGCGTAGGTAAGAACGGTTCTTGCTCAGCCCGTAGCAGCCACGTAAAACTTGCAACAACAAAGTAGAGGACGTCTAACTTGTTTTTGCAGGGCATGTTGTGATGTGATATGGTCAAGACGTGATGCTATATTTTATTGTATGAGATGATCATGTTTTGTAACCGAGTTATCGGCAATGGCGAGAGCCATATGGTTGTCGCTTTATTGTATGAAATGCAACGCATACATAATTGCTTTACTTTATCACTAAGCGGTAGCGATAGTCGTAGAAGCAATAGATGGCGTAAACGACAACGATGCTACGATGGAGATCAAGGTATCGCGCCGGTGATGATGGTGATCATGACGGTGCTTCGGAGATGGAGATCACAAGCGCAAGCTGATGATGGCCATATCATATCACTTATATTGATTGCATGTGATGTTTATCCTTTATGCATCTTATTTTGCTTTGATTGACGGTAGCATTTTAAGATGATCTCTCACTAAAAATTATCAAGTAGTGTTCTCCTGAGTATGCACCGTTGCCAAAGTTCGTCGTGTCGAGACACCACGTGATGATCGGGTGTGATAAGCTCTCGTCCATCTACAACGGGTGCAAGCCAGTTTTGCACACGCAGAATACTCAGGTTATACTTGACGAGCCTAGCATATGCAGATATGGCCTCGGAACACGGAGACCGAAAGGTCGGCGTGAATCATATAGTAGATATGATCAACATAAGATGTTCACCATTGAAAACTACTCCATCTCACGTGATGATCGGTTATGGTTGAGTTGATTTGGATCACGTGATCACTTAGATGACTAGAGAGATGTCTGTCTAAGTGGGACTTCTTAAGTAATATGATTAATTGAACTCAAATTTATCATGAACTTAGTACCTGATAGTATCTTGCTTGTCTATGTCTGTTTGTAGATAGATGGCTCGTGGCCGTTGTTCCGTTGAATTTTAATGCGTTCCTTGAGAAAGCAAAGTTGAAAGATGATGGTAGCAATTACACGGATCGGGTCCGTAATCGAGGATTATCCTCATTGCTGCACGTAAGAGTTACGCCCCGGATGCACCGCTAGGTGCCAGTGCTCGCTGCCGATGTAACCGACGACGTTAAGAACGTCTGGCGAGCAAAGTCGATGACTACTCTATAGTTCAGTGTGCCATGCTTTACGGCTTAGAACCGGGTCTTCAACGACGTTTTGAAAGTCGTGGAGCATATGAGATGTTCCAAGAGTTGAAGTTGATATTTCAACAGTAATGCCCGGATTGAGAGATATGAAGTCTCCAATAAGTTCTATAGCTGCAAAATGGAGGAGAATGGAGTGCATCGGTGAGCACATACCGAGAATGTCCGGGTATTACAATCACTTGACTCAACCGGGAGTTAATCTTCCGGATGATTGTGTCATTGATGTAATTCTTCAATCACCGCCACCAAGCTACAAAGGCTTCGTGATGAACTATAATATGCAAGGGTTAGTGAAGACTATGCTCGAGCTCTTACGCAATCCGAAAGCTGCGGAGGTAGAAATCAAGAAGGAGCATCAAGTGTTGATGGTCAATAAGACCACTAGTTTCAAGAAGAAAGGCAAAGGGAAGAAGAAGGAACTTCAAGAACAGCAAACAAGTTCTGCTCAAGTGAAGAAACCCAAGTCCGGACCTAAACCTGAAATCGAGTGCTTCTACCGCAAGCGCATAGTCATCGAAGCGGAACTGCCCCAAGTATTTGGCGAGATAAGAAGGATGGCAAGGTGAACAAAGGTATATGTGATATACATGTTATTGATGTGTACCTTACTAGAGCTCGCAGTAGCACTGGGTATTTGATCTTGGTTACATTGCTAATATTTGCAACTCGAAGCAGGGGACTTCTGATGTGAACACCGGCAAAGGACGAGGTGACGATGCGGCGTGGGAAATGGTTCCAAAGTCGATGTGATCGCGGTCGGCACGCTACCTCTACATCTACCTTCGGGATTAGTTTTAGACCTAAATAATTGTTATTTGGTGCCGCGTTAAGCATGAACATTATATCTGGATCTTGTTTGATGCGAGGCGGTTATTCATTTAAATCAGAGAATAAAGGTTGTTCTATTTATATGAATAATATCTTTTATGGTCATGCACCCTTGAAGAGTGGTCTATTTTTAATGAATCTCGATAGTAGTGATACACATATTCATCATGTTGAAACCAAAAGATGCAGAGTTGATAATGATAGTGCGACTTATTTGTGGCATTGCCGTTTAGGTCATATCGGTATAAAGCGCATGAAGAAACTCCATCTTGATGGACTTTTGGAGTCACTTGATTATGAATCACTTGGCACTTGCGAACCGTGCCTCATGGGCAAGATGACTAAAACCCGTTCTCGGTACTATGGAGAGAGCAACAGATTTGTTGGAAATCATACATACAGATGTATGTGGTCCAATGAATGTTGAGGCTCGTGGCGGATATCGTTATTTTCTCACCTTCACAGATGATTTAAGCAGATATGGGTATATCTTCTTAATGAAACATAAGTCTGAAACATTTGAAAAGTTCAAAGAATTTCAGAATGAAGTTGAAAATCATCGTAATAAGAAAATAAAGTTTCTACGATCTGATCGTGGAGGCGAATATTTGAGTTACGAGTTTGGTCTACATTTGAAACAATGCGGAATAATTTCGCAACTCACGCCACCCGGAACACCACAGCGCAATGGTGTGTCCGAACGTCGTAATCGCACTTTACTTGATATGGTGCGATCTATGATGTCTCTTACAGATTTACCGCTATTGTTTTGGGGTTATGCTCTTGAGACGGCCGCATTCACGCTGAATAGAACACCGTCAAAATCCGTTGAGACGACACCTTATGAACTGTGGTTTAGCAAGAAACCAAAGTTGTCGCTTTCTCAAAGTTTGGGGATGCGATGCTTATGTGAAAAAGCTTCAACACGATAAGCTCGAACCTAAATCGGAGAAATGTGTCTTCATAGGATACCCAAAGGAGACAGTTGGGTACACCTTCTATCACAGATCCGAAGGCAAGACATTTGTTGCTAAAATGGATCCTTTCTAGAGAAGGAGTTTCTCTCGAAAGAAGTGAGTGGGAGGAAAGTAGAACTTGATGAGGTAACTTACCTTCTCCATTATTTGAAAGTAGTTTATCACAGAAAACAGTTTCTGCGACATCTACACCAAATAATGAGGAAGTTGATGATGTTGATCATGAAACTTCAGATCAAGTTACTCTGAGAACCTCAGAGATCAACCAGAATAAAATCCGCACCAGAGTGGTACGGCAATCCTGCTCGGAAGTCATGCTACTAGATCATGATGAACCCACGAGCTATGAAGAAGCGATGGTGAGCCCAGATTCCGCAAAATGGCTTGAGGCCATGAAACCGAGATGGGATCCATGTATGAAAACAAAGTGTGGACTTTGGTTGACTTGCCCGAGGGTCGGCAAGCAATAGAAAACAAGTGGATCTTCAAGAAGAAGACCGACGCCGACGGTAATATTGCTGTCTACAAAGCTCGACTTGTCGCATAAAGGGTTTTCGACAAGTTCAAGGGATTGACTACGATGAGACCTTCTCACCAGAAGCGATGCTTAAGTCTGTCCGAATCATGTTAGCAATTGCCGCATTTTATGATTATGAAATTTGGCAAATGGATGTAAAGACCGCATTCTGAATGGATTTACGGAAGAAGAGTTGTATATGATGCAACCAGAAGGTTTTATCGATCCAAAGGGAGCTAACAAAGTGTGCAAGCTCCAAATGATCCATTTATGGACTGGTGCAAGCATCTCGGAGTTGGAATAAACGGTTTGATAGTGTGATCAAAGCATTTGGGTTTATCTGAGACTTATGGAGAAGCTTTGTATTTACAAGAAAGTGAGTGGAGCTCTGTAGCATTTACGATATTATATGTAGATGACATATTACTAATCGGAAATGATATAGAATTCTGGATAGCATAAAGGGATACTTGAACAAGAGTTTTCAATGAAAGACCTTGGTGAAGCTGCTTACATATTGGGCATCAAGATCTATAGAGATAGATCAAGACGCTTAATTGGACTTTCACAAAGCACATACCTTGATAAAGTTATGAAGAAGTTCAAAATGGATCGTGCAAAGAAAGGTTTTTACCTGTATTACAAGGTGTGAAATTGAGCAGGACTCAATGCCCGACCACAACAGAAGATAGAGAGAAAATGAAAGATGTTCCCTATGCTTCAGCCATAGGCTCTATCATGTATGCAATGTCAGGTACCAGACACGACGTATGCTTAGCTGTAAGCTTGGCAGGAAGGTACCAAAGTAATCCAGAGTGGATCATCGGACAGCGTCAAGAACATCTGAAATACGAAAAGGACTAAGGATATGTTTCTCGTATATGGAGGTGACAAAGAGCTAGTCGTAAATGGTTACGTCGATGCAAGCTTTGACATCGATCCGGACGATTCTAAATCGCAAACCGGATACGTGTTTTTGTTAAACGGTGGAGCTGTCGGTTGGTGCAGTTCTAAACAAAGCGTCGTGGCGGGATCTACATGTGAAGCGGAGTACATAGCTGCTTGAAGCAGCAAATGAAGGAGTCGGATGAAAGAGTTCATTACCGATCTAGGTGTTATACCTAGTGCATCGGGACCAATGAAGATCTTCAGTGACAAAACTGGTGCAATTGCCTTGGCAAAGGAATCCAGATTTCACAAGAGGACCAAGCATATCAAGAGACGCTTCAATTCCATACGGGACCAAGTCCAAGTGGGAGACATAGAGATTTGCAAAGTACATACGGATCTGAACATTGCAGACCCATTGACTAAGCCTCTTCCACGAGCAAAACATGATCAGCACCAAGGCTCCATGGGTGTTAGAATCATTCTTGAATGAACTAGATTATTGACTCTAGTGCAAGTGGGAGATCAAGGAAATATGCCCTAGAGGCAATAATAAAGTTATTATTTATTTCCTTATATCATGATAAATGTTTATTATTCATGCTAGAATTGTATTAACCGGAAACATAATACATGTGTGAATACATAGACAAACAGAGTGTCACTAGTATGCCTCTACTTGACTAGCTCGTTAATCAAAGATGGTTATGTTTCCTAACCATAGACATGAGTTGTCATTTGACTAACGGGATCACATCATTAGGAGAATGATCTGATTGACATGACCCATTCCGTTAGCCTAGCACTTGATCGCTTAGTATGTTGCTACTGCTTTCTTCATGACTTATACATGTTCCTATAACTATGAGATTATGCAACTCCCGTTTACGGAGGAACACTTTGGTACTACCAAACGTCACAACGAATCGGGTGATTATAAAGGAGTATTACAAGTGTCTCCAAAGGTACTTGTTGGGTTGGCGTATTTCGAGATTAGGTTTTGTCACTCCGATTGTCGGAGAGGTATCTCTGGGCCTTCTCGGTAATACACATCACATAAGCCTTGCAAGCATTGCAACTAATGAGTTAGTTGTGAGATGATGTATTAAGGAACGAGTAAAGAGACTTGCCGGTAACGAGATTGAACTAGGTATTGGATACCGACGATCGAATCTCGGCAAGTAACATACCGATGACAAAAGGAACAACGTATGTTGTTATGCGGTCCGACCGATAAAGATCTTCGTAGAATATGTAGGAACCAATATGGGCATCCAGGTCCCGCTATTGGTTATTGACCGGAGATGTGTCTCGATCATGTCTACATTGTTCTCGAACCGTAGGGTCCGCACGCTTAAGGTTTCGATGACGGTTATATTATGAGTTTGTGTATTTTGATGTACGAAGGTTGTTCGAGTCCCGGATATGATCACGGACATGACGAGGAGTCTCGAAATGGTCGAGACATAAAGATTAATATATTGGACGGATATATTTGGACACCGGAAAGGTTCCGGAGAAGTTTGGAGCTCGGAGGTTACTGGAACCCCGGGAGGTATATGGGCCTTATTGGGCCCATATAGGAATAAGGGAGAAGGAACAAGGAGGGAGGCGCTTCAAGCCCAATCCGATTGGGGAGGGGGCCGCCCCTTTCCTTTTCTCCTTCCCCTCTTCCTATTCCTACTACTAGTACTTATTCCTAAATGCTAGTACTCCTTCCTTCCCTCCAAGTGAAATAAGGAAAGAGAGGGAAACCTACTTGGAGTAGGTTTCCCTCCCATGGTGCGCCCCCTTGGTGGCCGCCACCTCCTCCCTCCCTCCTTTATATCACGGGGAGGGGCACCCTAGAACACACAAGTTGATCCTTGAGATCGTTCCTCAGCCGTGTGCGGTGCCCCTCCACCATATTCCACCTCGGTCATATCGTAGCGGTGCTTAGGCGAAGCCTGCGCGACGGTGAAACATCAAGATCGTCCCCACGCCGTCGTGCTGACGGAACTCCCCTCCCCGGAGCTTTGCTGGATCGAAGCCCGTGGAGCGTCATCGAGCTGAACGTGTGCCAAGAACTCGGAGGCGCCGGAGTAACGGCGCTGTGATCGGCTGGATCGTGAGGAGAACGTACGACTACTTCCTCTACGTCATCATCGACTCGGAGGTGCCGGAGTAACGGCGCTGGGATCGGCAGGATCGTGAGGAGAAAGTACGACTACTTCCTCTACGTTGTGATCGCTTCCGCTTACGGTCTACGAGGGTACGTAGACAACACTCTCCCCTCTCGTTGCTATGCCATCACCATGGTCCTGTGTGTGCGTAGGAAATTTTTTGAAATTACTGCGTTCCCCAACAGATATCATCATTTCCACGCTTGGACTTTGGAAATCCAGTCACGAAGTCCATTTCAATATGATCAAACTTCCATTCTAGAATAGCAAGAGGTTGGAGGAGACCAGCTGGTCGTTGGTGTTCTGCTTTCACTCTTCTGCAGACATCACACTCATTCACGAATTGAGCAATTTCTCGCTTCATTCGAGTCCACCAATATGACAGCTTGAGGTCATGGTACATCTTCGTACTTCCAGGATGAATGGATAGAAGCGAATTGTGTGCCTCGTTCATAATGACTTTGCGTAGATCACTCTTTGGAACCACAATCCGGTCCTCAAAGAAAAGAGTATCTTTGTCATCAATGTGGAAGCACTTGTACTTGGAAATGCCCTTGTCGATACCACGTTTCACCTTTTTCACCATGGTATCCAGGGGTTGAGCCTCACGAATTTGGTCTTCCAAAGTAGGAGAGACTATGAGGTTGGCAAGAAAGACTTGAGGAACAACTTGAAGATTCAGCTTGCAGAAAGCTTCACAGAGATCCGGTTGGAAGGGCTTGAGGATTAAACTGTTGCAATAAGCCTTCCTGCTCAAAGCATCTGCAATCACATTGGCCTTGCCTGGAGTATATTCAATACTTGGGTTGTACTCTTGAATCATTTCGACCCATCGAGTTTGCCTGAGGTTGAGGTTGGGTTGAGTGAAGATATACTTGAGGCTCTTGTGATCGGTGAAAATGTCCACTTTCCTTCCCAACAAGAGATGTCTCCAAGTTATCAATGCATGGACAACTGCCGCCAACTCAAGATCGTGAGTGGGGTAGTTCTTTTCGTTGGGCTTCAGCTGACGAGAGGTATAAGCCACAACTCTCTTCTCTTGCATTAACACAGCACCGAGACCTTGAAGAGAAGCATCACGTAAAACTTGAATGGCTTGGATTCATCAGGAGGAGTTAAGACAGGAGCTGTGACGAGTTTCTCTTTGAGAGTATTGAAAGCAACGTCACACTCAGGAGACCAGACATACTTCACATGCTTCTGGAGGAGGTTGGAAAGAGGCTTTGCAATCTTGGAGAAGTTCTCAACGAATCTTCGGCAATAGCTTGCAAGACCAAGAAAACTGCGAAGCTGCTTGACATTCTGAGGAGGTTCCCAATTCACAACTGCGGACACCTTCTCGGGGTTAACAGCGATGCCCTTGGCGGAGATGATATGACCAAGGTAAAGAACTTCATCAAGCCAAAATTCACATTTGGAAAACTTCGCATAGAATTGATACTCTCTGAGCTTGTCTAGCACCAATCGCAAATGTTTGGCATGATCCTTCTTATTCTTGGAGAAGACCAAAATATCATCAAGATAGACCAAGACGAATTCATTGGTGTAGGGGTTGAAAATGAAGTTCATCATTCGAGAGAAAGTTGGAGGAGCATTGACAAGGCCGAAAGACATGACAGTATATTCATAAGAACCAAAGCTTGTTACGAATGCTGTCTTGGGAATATCTTGTTCACGAATGTGAATCTGATGATAACCCATACGAAGGTCAAGCTTGGAGAACACTTTAGCACCTTTGAGTTGCTCGAAAAGCTCATTGATGTTGGGAAGTGGATACTTGTTCTTGATTGTCTTCTTATTCAATGGACGGTAATCGACGCAAAGTCGGTCCGTGCCATCCTTCTTATGGACAAATAGAACACCACAACCCCAAGGAGATGAACTCGGTCTGATCAAACCCAGACGCTCTTGTTCATCGAGCTGCTTCTTCAATTCCTTCAGCTCATTAGGTCCAAGCTTGTATGGACGCTTGCAAACGGGTTCGATGCCGTGCTCAAGATCGATAACAAATTCAACCGGGTCGGTGAGGAGGCATTCTCGAAGCTCTTCTCGAAAGACATCTTGGTACTCACAAACGACTGGAATTTGAGAGATAGCATCTAATTCGCCCTTCTCATTGAGAGAAAACAACCGAATGGTTTCATCACGAGCGGCATAGATGATCACATCATTAGAAGAGTGAGTCAATTGAATTTCCCTGGCGGCACAATCAAGCTGAGCTTTGTGCTGAGAAAGCCAGTCCATCCCGAGAATAAGATCAATATCCGAGTCACCAAGAACCATTGGAGAAGAAAGAAATCTATAGTTGCCCATCTTGATAGAAACATCCGGAGCCATCATTTTTGTATTCATGAACAAACCCGGAGAGGAAACCGCTATCGGCTTAGGCAAATCGACAGTATGCAAATTGTTCATGGATGCAAAAGGTCTTGATATGAAAGAAATAGATGCACCAGTATCAAATAAGACTTTTGCATGAATATCATTAACTGAGAGATTACCCATAATCACATCGAAGAAACCTCTGCTTGCGCTGCATTCATCATGTTCACCTTTGCAGACTTAGGATTATGCTTGACCACTGCATTGCTGGAAGATTTCACAGGAGGAGGAGGCGGAAGGCGCCTCTGGTTGAAGCACTTGTTCGCATAGTGACCTTTCACGACATTTGTTGCAAGTCACCTCCGAGAGCGGACGGTGATAAGGAGCATTTGACCTTGGAGCTTGAGAAATTGACTTGTTACGATAGCCTGGGTTGGGTGGGTGGGAAGATCCACGACCACCGAGTTCTTCTCACGATAAGGCCGATGAACGGAGGAGGAGGAAGATAGAACTTGGCTGCTTAGCTGCCACTTGAGAGGAAGAAGAAGACTGAATCGCATCCCCGATTCTCTTCTTAGAAGCCTCACATTTGAGCTGGGCAGCTTCTTGCTTGATGCCATGTTGTAGAATTCATCATACTTTTACGGCTCAAAAAGCACGAGAGCTAATTGCAGATCTTCTCTGAGACCACCTCTGAATTGATAGATCATACTCTTTTCATCAGGGACGTCTTGCTAAGCAAAGCGAGCGAGTTTCAGGAACTGGATATTGTATTGGAACACAGACATGTTGCCTTGCTTGAGATTGCGGAACTCCTCACGCTTGCTCTCAACAACACTTTTCGGAATGTGGTGAGCTCACGAAGTCTCGACGGAACTCATCCTGTAATGACACGACCTCCTCTGGAATCTTTGTATTGCTGGAACCACTCAGCAGCTTGGTCCTTGAGTTGAAACGAAGCAAACTTGACAAAGTCCTCGAGTGTCGACATTGCTACATTCAAAATGTTTGCAGATGTCCACAAGCCAATCGTCGGCCCTGTGGCCTCGACACGTAAACCGAAAGACTTCGCTGATTAGCGAGGAACTGATTGAGAGTAGCAAAGTGCGGCTGGTTGTTGCCTTGGCCTTGATTTCCTTGATTGCCTTGCCCTTGGGTACGCTCTTGCAAGAGTTGCAAAATCATCGAGCATTGGCATTGGTGGCTGCCATGATAGCTTGCCATGCCTCCGAAGGCGGAGGTGGAGGTGGAGGTTCTGATCGACTCTCATCATTGCGATCCGGATTCAGACGCGTTGGCGGAGCCATCCTGAAGAGGGTGACATCCGTTAGCACTTTGATAGACAGATAGACAAGTTGAATCAACGGATAGAAATTGCAACATATAGTCTTCACAATAAACATTCGAACAAGGATGAACGAATGAATTCCAAAAGCTAACATCACACGTCCAATAAGGTGAGAAGCCACTTAGATAAAGGTATGGAATCATCTTCTGCCTTTGAAACAACTCGAATAACACAACTGAAAACAAAACAAAAGATTGGCTTCTAGAATAAGCCGGAACAAACACATGATAGAGATTTCGCCCAAAGTGTTCGTGGTGGGGCCCACACGGGCACGACGTACAGCGGACGTCACGAATGACAAACAAGACGTCCCCGAATCAGCATAGCCAAGGATTCTTTAAGACGCCTCGCGACCACTGTAAATCGACCGTGGATGGGCGGACCACTAGACGTTGGACCCCAATCTCAAATCATACATACGTCGGAAAGATATCCTATAAGCTACTAGAATTCCCACCTATAAACTCCTGAAACTTTCTCGGTTATGCAATCTGGTGTTGGGGATACAGGGACACAAAATATATCACCCAAACTAACAATACCTAGATCCAGTTGTATCCATCCGTCAACACATAACCAAGAAACCTTCGGAAATCGTGTACCTCGACCTTCAAAAAGCATCCGTTATACGAGTCATGGCAATACTCCCGAGCTCGCCCCAGTACTGGGTTATCGGGGTTATCTCACCAACAACTGTACAAAAGAGATTTCGATGTCGGCAAAACTCAGGTTTTCGAGAACTGCAACGATAAAATTGTGACGACAACACCTCGGAGCTCAACTCCCCGGACACCGCCACAACCCCTAAATGTCAGGAGGCACCAAGAACAATGTTCTCGTCACAAAACCATCGGAACGATCCCAAGATACCCGCGTGATCCTAAATTTTTTTTAGTGAAATTTGAGGAGAGGAGAGTCAAACTTCTACGTCAGGAGACCTCACCAAAGCGACGAAGGGACTGGGGAGTAAAAAGAATCCTACTCTCCGATATATATAATCCTAAGACTCAAAACATTTTCCGTTCTAGACTCAACAACGCCAGCAAACAATCAAGCCGGGGGCTCCTAAGTCGGGGATGGCTCTGATTACCAACTTGTAACGCCCCCAACGCGGCTATATCTCCCACGTGTCGAAGCACGACTTAGAGGCATAACCGCATTGAAAGCAATGTCGCAAGGGAGGTAATCTTCACACAACCCATGTAATACATAAGGGAAAGAGATACATAGTTGGCTTACAGTCGCCACTTCACACAATACATAAATAAACATCCATCATCCAGAATACACTCAAGGTCCGACTACGGAACCAAAATAAAAGAAGATACCCCAAATGCTACACAGATCCCCGATCGTCCCAACTGGGCTCCACCATCGATCATCGTGAAAAGACATAGTAACGACCACGTTCCTCGTCGAACTCCCACTTGAGCTCGGTTGCCACCACCAGACCGGCATTGTCGGCACCTGCAACTGTTTTGGTAGAATCTGTGAGTCACGGGGACTCAGCAATCTCACACCCGCGAGATCAAGACTATTTAAGCTTATAGGAAGGATAGAGTTGTGAGGTGAAGCTGCGACAGCGACTAGCATATATGGTGGTTACATTCGCAAAAGAGAGCGAGAAGAGGAGGCAAAGCACGGTCGTGAAGCTAGTAGCGATCAAGAAGTGATCCTGAACTACTTACGCCAAACATAACTCCAACACCGTGTTCACTTCCGGACTCACCGAGAAGAGACCATCACGGTTACACACACGGTTGATGTGTATTTTAATTGAGGTCAACTTCGGGTTTTCTACAACCGGACATTAACAAATTCCCATCTGCCTCATAACATGGGCACGGCCTTCGAAAGATAATACCCTGCAGGGTGTCCCAACTTAGCCCATTATAAGCTCTCACGGTCAACGAAGGATATTCCTTCTACCGAAGACCCGATCAGTCTCGGAATCCCGGACTACAAGACATTTCGACAGCAATAAAACAAGACCAGCAAAGCCGCCCGAATGTGCCGACAAATCCCGATAGGAGCTGCACATATCTCGTTCTCAGGGCACACCGGATGGGCAAGACGTCGGGTTGGCATAGACCCTGGATTGCCCAGGGGCACCGGACATCGCCCAGGTTGGGCCAGCACTCGAAGGAGCACTGGTCCGGGGGTTAATATAAAGATGACCCTCGGGCTCGCGAAAACCCGGGGGAAAAAAAGGCTTAGGTGGCAAATGGTAAAACCAAAGTTGGGCCTTGCTGGAGGAGTCTTATTCAAAGCGAACTGTCAAGGGGGTCCCATAAATCACCCAACCGTGTAAGGAACGCGAAATCAAGGAACATAACACCGGTATGACGGAAACTAGGGCGGCAAGAGTGGAACAAAACACCGTGCATAAGGCCGAGCCTTCCACCCTTTACCAAGTATATAGATGCATTAATTATAGCAGTTATATTGTGATATCCCCAACCAGTAAACATGTTCCAACAAGGAACAACATCTCCATGTTCCAATAAGGAACAAACTTCATCTTCACCTGCAACTAGCAACGCTATAAGAGGGGCTGAGCAAAGCGGTAACATAGCCAAACAACGGTTTGCTAGGAAAGGATGGTTAGGGGCTGACATGGCAAAATGGGTGGCATGATATAGCAAGTGGTAGGCATCATAGCATAGGCATAGCAAAAGAGCGAGCAACTAGCATAGCAAAGATAGAAGTGATTTCGAGGGTATGGTCATCTTGCCTGCAAAGTTCTTAGAGTTGTCGAAAGCTTGATCCTCGTAAGCGTTCTCAACAGGTTCCTCGTTCACGTACTCGTCTCCCGGCTCTACCCAAAGCAAGAACAGAAACAAAGGAACCACAATAAATCACGGTGCAATGCACAAGCAACATGATGCAATATATGGCATGATATGCGGGATGTGATATGCAATGCGTATGCGTGCTCCGGAAGGAAAATGATGAACCAGGCATCAACTTGGCAAACCAAGTATGCCGCTGGAAAGATGAGATGATTTCGGTTGAAATCGATATAAAGATCACCGGAATCGGATGCACGGTTTGCAAATGACAAGCAAAACAAGAATGGCACAAATCTGCCATTAACAGCATGATACCACATAGCAAGCAACAAGAAATTAAGCTACTGCACCCAAACGTACCAGAAAAGCATATGGCAGTGATCTACTCAAGATGCTTGACAAAAGATGAACACTGAGATACGGGTAATTCACATCATAACAGGTTCAAACAAGCATGACAAAAGTGAAAAATATATCAGCTTCACAGACTTAGGGAAATTACTGAACATGGCAAAATCAGCATCAGGAAGCAATGTTCAGAGCAATGAAACATCATGCTACAGGAACTTATAATAGCAAACCAAGGCATGGCATGAATCTACTCAAAGCATAGAACAAAAGTCCCTTACTGACCATAAGCCAAAAAGGATCAGAAAATATAGTAACACCCATGTCAATATAGCAAGTTTCGTTAACAGATTCAGCAACAGGGCGGACAAAACAGATAACAAGTAGGCATGATTAGGAGCTCGATGCACTCACTACAGAGCATCTCATGATAAACTAAGCATACATCCATCAAGAAGACATGGCATAGAAGCTACACATGGCAAGAACAACATCATAGCCTACACGGATCAACCACAACAACCTTGGCAAAATTGAATAACATGTAAACAATCTGCCAGGAAACATTTTATAGCAAAAGTAGAGCTCGATTGACTCAAGCTATGGCACTCCATAAGCTCCAAATGACCCGAAACTTGACAGGTGGTCTACCGGTGGTATACCAAGGCCACTTGACAAACCTCGGTCCATTCCGAGAAAGTTTAGTACCCGCTCACGGAAAAACGTAAAAGGGGACGCCGGGGAACATAGGAGTGTCGGATTGCAAAACGGACAACGGGGAAAATGCTCGGAATCACGAGACGAACACTTATGCAAATGCGATGCACATGATGACATGATATGAGATGCATGACACGGACAAAATGCATAAATGAAGAAAAACCCAACCACGGAGGGAATATCATATCACAATGCCGAAAATGGCAAGAGTTGGAGTTACAAATATGGAAAGTTACATCCGGGGTGTTACAAAAAGATACATAAGCCTCCACTCCGGCCACTACTAGCTACTGCAAAACTACTTTGAAAACCTAACGAAGCCGCCTAACCTTCCACTCGATTCTTTGCTAATTGAGTCTCCACATGCATTGAACCGACGACGCACTAGCCCCCACGAGATCGCGGAGCTCATGAACTGTCACAGGATCGCCAATCCCACGGCAGTTCCAACACAAGGTCCTCATCAGGCCCGACGGCTCTCCTCGAGGGAGGCCGCCTCCGTAGATAAATCCATGTTCTCCCCCTCCTCACCTTGCTGCTTCCTCCTCTTTACCACTGGATTCTTCTCTGGTGTAGAAACCGGGGCATTATTACTTGAGCTTGGAGTCGCTCCCTCCAGCAACATAACCGTGCCAGCAACTCTACCAGCAAGGTTTGATATCGGCTTCCCCCTTATAGTGAGAGATCCATCGGCATTAACCTTACGAGCTCCTCTTTCAACATCCAAATCCATCTGTTGCGCCGGCTGCGAGCTATCTTCTTGTGCTACCCCTCCACCTCTAACCACCGTCGTCCCTCTTCCACCTCTTCCCCCACGGTCTCCCTGAAGGAAATATGCCCTAGAGGCAATAATAAAGTTACTATTTATTTCCTTATATCATGATAAATGTTTATTATTCATGCTAGAATTGTATTAACCGGAAACATAATACATGTGTGAATACATAGACAAAAAGAGTGTCACTAGTATGCCTCTACTTGACTAGCTCATTAATCAAAGATGGTTATGTTTCCTAACCATAGACATGTGTTGTTATTTGATTAATGGGATCACATCATTAGGAGAATGATGTGATTGACATGACCCATTCCGTTAGCTTAGCACTTGATCGCTTTAGTATATTGCTATTGCTTTCTTCATGACTTATACATGTTCCCGTAACTATGAGATTATGCAACTCCTGCCATCGAGGAACACTTTGGGTGCTACCAAACATCACAACGTAATCGGGTGATTATAAAGGAGTACTACAGGTGTCTCCAAAGGTACATGTTGGTTTTATGATTTCGAGATTAGGTTTTGTCACTCCGATTGTCGGAGAGGTATCTCTGGGCCCTCTCGGTAATGCACATCACTATAAGCCTTGCAAGCAATGTAGCTAATGAGTTAGTTACGAATGATGCATTACATAACGAGTAAAGAGACTTGCCAGAACGAGATTGAACTAGGTATTGGATACCGACGATCAAATCTCGGGCAAGTAACATACCGATGACAAAGGGAACAACGTATGTTGTTATGCGGTTTGACCGATAAAGATCTTCAGAGAATATGTAGGAACCAATATGGGCATCCAGGTTCCGCTATTGGTTATTGACCGAGAATAGTTCTAGGTCATGTCTACATAGTTCTCGAACCCGTAGGGTCCGCACGCTTAACGTTACGATGGCGACAGTTTTATTATGAGTTTATAAGTTTTGATGTATCGAAGTTTGTTCGGAGTCCCGGATGTGATCACGGACATGACGAGGAGTCTCGAAATGGTCGAGACATAAATATTGATATATTGGAAGCCTATGTTTGGACATTGGAAGTGTTCCGGGTGAAATCGGCATTTTACCGGAGTACCGGGAGGTTACCGGAACCCCCCGGTGACCTAATGGGCCTTAGTGGGCCTAGTGGAGAAAGAGGAGAAGGGGACAAGGGGCAGCCGCGCGCCCCTCCCCACCCCAAGTCCGAATAGGACAAGGAGGGGGGCGGCGCCCCCCTTTCCTTTTCCCCCTCTCCTCCTTCCCCCCCAAGTCCTAGTCCAACTAGGAAAGGGGGAGTCCTACTCCCGATGGGAATAGGACTCCTCTGGCGCGCCTCCTCCTAGGGACGGCCGCACCCCCCCCCCCTTGCTCCTTTATATACGGGGGCAGGGGGCACCCCATGGACACACAAGTTGATCTACGGATCGTTCCTTAGCCGTGTGCGGTGCCCCCCTCCACCATATTGCACCTCGGTCATATCATCGCGGAGTTTAGGCGAAGCCCTGCGCCGTTAGAGCATCATCATCGTCACCACGCCGTCAGGTCGACGGAACTCATCCCGACACTTTGCTGGATCGGAGTCCGGGGATCGTCATCGAGCTGAACGTGTGCTGAACTCGGAGGTGCCGTACGTTCGGTACTTGGATCGGTCGGATCGTGAAGACGTACGACTACATCAACCGCGTTGTCATAAAGCTTCCGCTTTCGGTCTACGAGGGTACGTGGACAATACTCTGCCCTCTCGTTGCTATGCATCACCATGATCCTTGCGTGTGCGTAGGAATTTTTTTGAAATTACTACGTTCCCCAACAAAGGGCATCCGAGCCTGGTTTTATGCGTAGATGTCATATGCACGAGTAGAACACAAGTAAGTTGTGGGCGATACAAGTCATACCGCTTACCAGCATGTCATACTTTGGTTCGGGCGGTATTGTGAGATGAAGCGGCCGGACCGACATTACGCCAGACGCTTACGCGAGACTGGTTTCACTGCTATGCGAGCACTTCGTGCTTAAAGGTGACTGGCGGGTGTCTGTCTCTCTCACTTTAGTTGAACCGAGTGTGGCTACGCCCGGTCCTTGCGAAGGTTAAAACATCACTAACTTGACGAACTATCGTTGTGGTTTTAATGCGTAGGTACGAACGGTTCTTGCTCAGCCCGTAGCAGCCACGTAAAATTTGCAACAACAAAGTAGAGGACGTCTAACTTGTTTTTGCAGGGCATGTTGTGATGTGATATGGTCAAGACGTGATGCTATATTTTATTGTATGAGATGATCATGTTTTGTAACCGAAGTTATCGGCAATCGGCAGGAGCCATATGGTTGTCGCTTTATTGTATGAAATGCAACGCACCGTAATGCTTTACTTTATCACTAAGCGGTAGCGATAGTCGTAGAAGCATAGGATTGGCGAGACGACAACGATGCTATGATGGAGATCAAGGTGTCGCGCCGGTGACGACGGTGATCACGACGGTGCTTCGGAGATGGAGACCACAAGCACAAGATGATGATGGCCATATCATATCACTTATATTGATTGCATGTGATGTTTATCCTTTATGCATCTTATCTTGCTTTGATTGACGGTAGCATTTTAAGATGATCTCTCATTAAAATTATCAAGAAGTGTTCTCCTGAGTATGCACCACAGAAAGTTCTTCGTCTTTGAGACACCACGTGATGATCGGGTGTGATAGGCTCTACGTTCAAATACAATGGGTGCAAAACAGTGGCACACACGAATACTCAGGTTAAACTTGACGAGCCTAGCATATAACAGATATGGCCTCGGAACACGGAGACCGAAAGGTCGAGCGTGAATCATATAGTAGATATGATCAACATATTGATGTTCACCGTTGAAACTACTCCATCTCACGTGACAATCGGACATGGTGTAGTTGATATGGATCACGTAATCACTTAGAAGATTAGAGGGATGTCTATCTAAGTGGGAGTTCTTAAGTAATATGATTAATTGAACTTTAATTTATCTTGAACTTAGTCCTGGTAGTATTTTGCAAATTATGTTGTAGATCAATAGCTTGCGTTGTTGCTTCCCTATGTTTGCTGCTTTCATATGTTTATTTTGATATGTTCCTAGAGAAAATTGTGTTGAAAGATGTTAGTAGCAATGATGCGGATTGGATCCGTGATCTGATGTTTATCCTCATTGTTGCACAGAAGAATTATGTCCTTAATGCACCGCTAGGTGACAGACCTATTGCAGGAGCAGATGCAGACGTTATGAACGTTTCGCTAGCTCAATATGATGACTACTTGATAGTTTAGTGCACCATGCTTAACGGCTTAGAATCGGGACTTCAAAGACGTTTTGAACGTCATGGACCATATGAGATGTTCCAGGAATTGAAGTTAATATTTCAAGAAAATACCCGAGTTGAGAGATATGAAGTCTCCAACAAGTTCTATAGCTAAAAGATGGAGGAGAATCGCTCAACTAGTGAGCATGTGCTCAGATTGTGCAGGTACTTGATCGCTTGAATCAAGTGGGAGTTAATCTTCCAGATAATATAGTGATTGACAGAATTCTCTAGTCACCATCACCAAGTTAGTAAAACTTCGTGATGAACTATAATATGCAAGGGATGACAAAAGTAATTCCCAAGCTCTTCGTGATGCTGAAATCGACGAAGGTAGAAATCAAGAAAAGAGCATCAAGTGTTGATGATTGACAAGACCACTAGTTTCAAGAAAAGGGCAAAGGGAAAGAAAGGGAACTTCAAGTAGAATGACAAGCAAGTTGTCGCCTCCGCCAAGAGCCCAAAGCTGGACCAAAGCCTGAAACCGAGTGCTTCTACCGCAAAGGAAATGATCCTTTGGAAGCGTAAATGACCTGAATATTTGGTAGATAAGAAGGGTGGCAAAGTGAACAAGGGTATATTTGATATACTGGTGTTTGATGTGTGCCTTACTAGTGTTTATAGTAGCCCCGAGTATTTGATACTTGTTCGGTTGCTAAGATTAGTAACTCAAAGCAGGAGTTACATAATAAACAGAGACTAGTTGAGGGAAGTGACGATGAGTGTTGGAAATAGTTCCAAGATTGATATGATCATCATCACACACTCCCTATATTTTCGAGATTAGTGTTAAAAGCCAAATAAATGTTATTTAGCATTTGCGTTGAGCATGAATATGATTTGATCATGTTTATTGCAAAACGGTTATTCATTTAAAGTTAAAGAATAATTGTTATTCTGTTTACATGAATAAAACCTTCGATGGTTATACACCCAATGAAAATAGTTTGTTGGATCTCGATCGTAGTGATACACATATTCATAATATTGATGCCAAAAGATGCAAAGTTAATAATGATAGTGCAACTCATTTGTGGCAATCGCCGTTTAGGTCATATTGGTGTAAAGCGCATGAAGAAACTCCATGCCGATGGGATTTTGGAATCACTTGATTATGAATCACTTGATGCTTGCGAACCATGCCTTATGGGCAAGATGACTAAAGACTCGCTTCTCCGGAACAATGGAGCGAGCAAATGACTTATTGGAAATAATACATACTGATGTATCCGGTCCGATGAGTGTTAAAGCTCACGGCAAGTATCGTTATTTTCTAACCTTCACAGATGATCTGAGCAGATATGGGTATATCTACTTGATGAAACACAAGTCTGAAACATTTGAAAAGTTCAAAGAATTTCAGAGTGAAGTGAAGAATCATCGTAACAAGAAAATAAAAGTTTCTACGATATGATCGCAGAGGAAAAATATTTGAGTTACGAGTTTGGCCTTGATTAAAACAATGTGAAATAGTTTCACTACTCACGCCACCGGAACACCACAGTGTAATGGTGTGTCCAAACGTCATAACCGTACTTTATTAGATATGGTACGATCAATGATGTCTCTTACCGATTTACCACTATCGTTTTGGGGTTATACATTAGAGATAGCTGCATTCACGTTAAAAAGGGCACCATATAAATCCGTTGAGACGACACCGTATGAACTATGGTTTAGCAAGAAACCAAAGTTGTCGTTTCTTAAAGTTTGGGTTGCGATGCTTATGTGAAAAAGTTTCAACATGATAAGCTTGAACCCAAATCGGAAAAGTGCGTCTTCATAGGATACCCAAAATGTTGGGTACACCTTCTATCACAGATCCGAAAGGCAAGACATTCGTTGCCAAGAATGGATCCTTTCTATAGAAGGAGTTTCTCTCGAAAGAAGTGAGTGGGAGGAAAGTAGAACTTGATGAGGTAATTGTACCTTCTCCCTTATTGGAAAGTAGTTTATCACAGAAATCAGTTCCAGTGATTCCTACACCAATTAGTGAGGAAGTTAATGATGATGATCATAAAACTTCAGATCAAGTTGCTACGAAACCTCGTAGGTCTTCCAGAGTAAGATCCGCACTGAGTGGTACGGTAATCATGTTCGGAAGTCATGTTACTAGACCATGATGAACCTACGAACTATGAGGAAGCGATGATGAGCCCAGATTCCGCAAAATGGCTTGAGGCCATGAAATCTGAGATGGGATCCATGTATGAGAACAAAGTATGGACTTTGGATGACTTGCCCGATGATCGGCAAGCCATAGAAAATAAATGGATCTTTAAGAGGAAGACGGACGCTGATAGTAGTGTTACTATCTACAAAGCTAGAATTGTCGCAAAAGGTTTTCGACAAGTTCAAGGTGTTGACTACGATGAGAGTTTCTCACTCGTATCTATGCTTAAGTCTGTCCGAATCATGTTAGCAATTTCCACATTTTACGAAATCTGGCAAATGGATGTCAAAACAACATTCTTTAATGGATTTATTAAAGAAGAGTTGTATATGATGCAACCAGAAGGTTTTGTCAATCCTAAAGGAGCTAACAAAAATGTGCAAGCTCTAGCGATCCATCTATGGACTGGTGCAAGCATCTCAGAGTTGGAATACACGCTTTGATAAGTTGATCAAAGCTATAGTTTTATACAGACTTGCGGTGAAGCCTGAATTTACAATAAAGTGAGTGAGAGCACTACCGCCTTTTTGATAAATATATGTGAGTAACATATTGTTGATCAGAAATGATGTATAATTTTTCTGGAAAGCATAAAGGAGTATTTGAAAAGAGTTCTTCAAAAGAAAGACCTCAGTAAAGCTACTTACATATTGAGCATCAAGATCTATTGAGATAGATCAAGACGCTTGATAAGTTTTTCAATAAGTACATACCTTGTCAAGATTTTGAAGTAGTTCAAAATGGAACAGTCAAAGAAAAGTTCTTGCCTGTGTTGCAAACGTGTGAAATTGAGTAAGACTCAAAGCCCGACCACGGCAGAAAATAGAAAAGAGAATGAAAGTCATTCCCTATGCCTTAGTCATAGGTTCTATAAAGTATGCCATGATGTGTACCAGATCTATTGCATACCCTACCACTAAGCTTGGCAAGGGAGTGCAATAGTGATCTAGGAGTAGATCAATGGACAGCGGTCAAAATTATCCTTAGTGGAATAAGGATATGTTTCTCGATTATGGAAGTGACAAAAGGTTAAATAAGTAAAAAGTTACGCCGATGCAAGTTTTGACACAGATATGGATGACTCTAAGTCTCGATCTAGATACATATTGAAAGTGGGAGCAATTAGCTAGAGTAGCTACATGCGAGCATTGTAGACATAGAATTAGCAAGAATACTTACGGATCTGTATGTGATGTAACCCGTTGATTAAAATTATCTCACAAGCAAAACATGATCACACCTTAGTACTCTTTGAGTGTTAATCACATAAGCGATGTGAACTAGATTATCGACTCTAGTAAACCCTTTGGGTGTTGGTCACATGTCGATGTGAACTATGGGTGTTAATCACATAAAGATGTGAACTATTGATGTTAAATCACATGGCGATGTGAACTAGATTATTGACTCTAGTGCAAGTGGGAGATCAAGGAAATATGCCCCGAGGCAATAATAAAGTTATTATTTATTTCCTTATATCATGATAAATGTTTATTATTCATGCTAGAATTGTATTAACCGGAAACATAATACATGTGTGAATACATAGACAAACAGAGTGTCACTAGTATGCCTCTACTTGACTAGCTCATTAATCAAAGATGGTTATGTTTCCTAACCATAGACATGTGTTGTTATTTGATTAATGGGATCACATCATTAGGAGAATGATGTGATTGACATGACCCATTCCGTTAGCTTAGCACTTGATCGCTTAGTATATTGCTATTGCTTTCTTCATGACTTATACATGTTCCTCGTAACTATGAGATTATGCAACTCCTGCTTACGGAGGAACACTTTGGGTGCTACCAAACGTCACAACGTAATCGGGTGATTATAAAGGAGTACTACATGTGTCTCCAAAGGTACATGTTGGGTTGGCGATTTCGAGATTAGGTTTTGTCACTCAGATTGCTCGGAGAGGTATCTCTAGGCCCTCTCGGTAATGCACATCACTATAAGCCTTGCAAGCAATGTAGCTAATGAGTTAGTTACGTAATGATGCGTTACGAACGAGTAAAGAGACTTGCCAAGAATCTAGATTGAACTAGGTATTGGATACCGACGATCAAATCTCGGGCAAGTAACATACCGATGACAAAGGGAACAACGTATGTTGTTATGCGCGGTTTGACCGATAAAGATCTTCAGAGAATATGTAGGAACCAATATGGGCATCCGTGTTCCGCTTATTGGTTATTGACCGAGAATAGTTCTAGGTCATGTCTACATAGTTCTCGAACCCGTAGGGTCCGCACGCTTAACGTTACGATGACAGCTTTATTATGAGTTTATAAGTTTTGATGTACGAAGTTTGTTCGAGTCTGGATGTGATCACGGACATGACGAGGAGTCTCGAAATGGTCGAGACATAAATATTGATATATTGGAAGCCTATGTTTGGACATCGGAAGTGTTCCGGTGAAATCGGCATTTTATCGAGTACCGGAGGTTACCGGAACCCCCCGGTGACCTAATGGGCCTTAGTGGGCCTAGTGGAGAAAGAGGAGAAGGGGCCAAGGGGCAGCCGCGCGCCCCTCCCCCGCAAGTCCGAATAGGACAAGGAGGGGGGCGGCGCCCCCCTTTCCTTTTCCCCTCTCCTCCTTCCCCCCCAAGTCCTAGTCCAACTAGGAAAGGGGGGAGTCCTACTCCCGGTGGGAGTAGGACTCCTCCGGCGCGCCTCCTCCTAGGGCCGGCTGCACCCCCCCCTTGCTCCTTTATATACGGGGGCAGGGGGGCACCCCATGGACACACAAGTTGATCTACGGATCATTCCTTAGCCGTGTGCGGTGCCCCCCTCCACCATATTCCACCTCGGTCATATCATCGCGGATTTTTGTCGAAGGCCTGCGGCGGTAGAGCATCATCTTCGTCACCACGCCCGTCAGGTTAACGGAACTCATCCCCGACACTTTGCCGGATCGGAGTCCGGGATCGTCATCGAGCTGAACGTGTGCTGAACTCGGAGGTGCCGTCACGTTCGGTACTTGGATCGGTCGGATCGTGAAGACGACGACTACATCACATCAACCGTTGTCATAACGCTTCCGCTTTCGGTCTACGAGGGTACGTGGACAATACTCTCCCCTCTCGTTGCTATGCATCACCATGATCCTTGCGTGTGCGTAGGAAATTTTTTGAAATTACTCCGTTCCCCAACACTCCCCTGCCAGGATCTCTCCCCCTTCCTCTTCCTGTACCATGTCCTATCCCCCTACCACCAAAGGGCTGGCCCGTAG
Organism: Aegilops bicornis; assembly: GCA_021605145.1. Lineage (NCBI taxonomy): Eukaryota > Viridiplantae > Streptophyta > Magnoliopsida > Poales > Poaceae > Aegilops > Aegilops bicornis. Next base: position 456,158,517 of record CM038674.1, on the reverse strand, counting down.
GAATCTCAGGCTCCCACAACAGCCATTCTCCCCATTCAAAGGTTCTGGGATCATGCACTCCATCTCCACACTCATCCGCCAGATGCCCCATCAAGCCACAGGCGAAGCAAAAATCCGGAAGTTTTTCATAGTAGACACTATACTTTTTGCGTTCTTTCAGAGTGATGTGTACAAAATGGATCAGCGGTGTGTCTACATTCACAAAAACACGAGCACGTAAAGTACTTGCTGGGTTGATTCTTCCTTCGTTTACAATCACCGTGAACGGAGGGTCACCCACCTTTGCAGCAACCTTTTCGGCCAGCTCTTTTCTCCTTGTTAAACCATCTGGTAAGCCCTTCACATGAGCCCACAATGGGATCATTTTGAGACTATAATCCTTCACATCTGAAAACCCATCATACTCTTCGATCACCACCGGAGCCCGTCTGAATAACCATGGTCCTCCCTCCATTATTTTCCTCCAATCCCCCAGGCAGTGACTTTGAACAAGAAACATGTTTGGCCCCTTAATGTTGAAGGTGACCCCTTGCGCCGCCGACCACGCATTGCGCATCTGAGACAAAAGCGCCGCATGACTAAGCGGCTTTGTGGTATGAACGCGGAACAAGGCGAGCCAGCGTACATCCTTGATCAGATCATCTACTTCTTCTGAAAAATCAAGGTCTTCTTCCTCCTTCCCATGCAACCTCATCCCTGCAAACTGACCCTCAAGATCCTGATCGTGAAAGTCGCTGTACTCCTCTTCCTCTTCGTCCGGCAAGTCCCCCTTCTGCGAGTCCTGCTCCTCTCCTTCCCTTCCCTTCGACGCATTCTCCTCCCTACTCCCTTGTCCCCGCCTTCCTCCTCCAGATCCAATCTCATCCTCCACCGTATGCACCACATCCACCGCCTCCAGAACTTTCTCCGCACCCCCCGTCTCCTGAGATGTTGAATCCGCCATGCAATCTCCTGCGCACGACGGGCAGAGGTAGATTTCGATGAGTACCGGAGAAAATCCGGTGATCTACCGAGGTTTTACGTGGACTCTGGCTAGATCGCCAAAGGAAGAGGTGGAACCCTAGAGAAACCCTAGACCAACAGGCCCCCTCAGGTGAATTTTCCGCGCCGGCGCCCAAAAATCGGCCCAGTCGCGCCTTCAGGAGCCCGTTTTTCGCCGCTTTGGGCCGAAACTGGCGCCGGCGTACCCAGGCTGAATCCGGCACGCTGGAGAGCGCCCGGGGGTGCCGGGGCGAGCAATTTTGGCGCGAACGAAGATGGGCCCGCTGAGTCAGCGAGACGCCGCTTCGTCACCCTCATCGTCTCGGTTCCCGCGGGAATCAATGTCGCGCTGCCGCGCCGGTCAGCCTCCATTGATGCCTCACGGACGACGCAGTGAAGGCGCCGCGACGCGCGTCCCGCCCTCTGCTGCCACGCGTCACCCGGCATGCAGCCTCTCGCTGCCCTGGTGCGGCTATAAAAGGCGACCTCCCCGCCGGTGGACGCCACAGCTCTCATTTCCCCCCTATCCGGCGCACAAAGCAACACTCTCCCTGCTCTCTGGCGCACAAAGCAACACCCTCCCCCCTCCCACCGACGAACAAATGGCCGAGAGGTTCCCAGGTGACGGCGCGGCGGCAAACAGCTTCGGCCGACGCCATCTCCAAGAACCGGAGGCGTGCCTCCTCTACGAGGCCGAGTATCCGGCGCCCTCGGACATGCGAGTGCCGGGGCGTGGAGGCTGAGCGCCGGCGGCGTCCCGGTGCCACCGGTTCTCGAAGGGGCGGCACGACGGGCCGAGATCGCCCGCATCCGCTCATCCATGACGGAGGAGCAGCAGAAAGAGACGCGCTGCGCCGCCGACAGCCACACCATGTGGTTCATGTACTTCGCGCGCCGCCGCGAGGAACAGATCGCCTCCGCCAACGGCTTCATCCCCCGTGGCCGCCTCAACGTCGACGGGCAGCGCGAGTAGTGGGGCGTGCCAGGCCGCACCCTCGAGGCCGTCCTCGACCACATCGAGACCGGCAACATGCCGGGCCTCGAGTACCCGCGACCATCCTTCTCTCGCCGCCGTGGCAGCTCCTGGATGCCGCGACGAATGGAGCCGGGGTCTGTCCTCGTCGTCGGGCTTCGGCTCGCCGGCGTCCCGCCCCATCAAGCCCGAGCCGGAGGAGACGCCGCTCGGGCGCCGCACCCGCAGCGGTGCCCTCGTCATCAACGAGGGTGCTCGGCCCTCCCCGCGCTCCCTCCGCCTGGTCCGGCCGAAGCCCAAGCCAGGGCTGGTCCCTGTGAAGTCGGAGCATGTCGACATGGTGGCCCCCGACGACGAGTTCGCCCTCAAGAGGGCGAGGGAGGACTACGTCCGCGAACAGGTGCTCCGCCAGCGTCGGGCGTAAGCGGAGTTCGAACCGGCGCCGCAGCGCGAGGAAGCGGCGTCATCGCCCTCGGCAATGACAAGGAGTACGAGGTCGGGCGCCCTACCTTTCATCAAGCGTCGGTGCCTGGCGAGGCTGCAGCAGGGACGGCGGCGGCACCGGCGAGGCGCGCGACGACGACGACTACACCCGCTTCTACAAGCTTCTCGGCATGTAGATGGCGGGCGGTGGACGCGGGAGCAGTGTCTAGGCGTAGTTTGCATGTTTTTATGTTTTTTGTACAAATTTCAATGAAATTTCGCCGAGCTTGCAACATTTTGTACGAAAATAGCGCCGAGCCCGCGGCGACCTATGGGCCGACGACTGGGAACGAAGTCGCCCCCACGTGTCAATCTAGCGCCGATTCGCCTACAGACGGCTCTTTTTCGGCACCCTGGGGGGGGGGGGGCGAACGGCTGGCGATGCTCTGAGCTGTGGCTCACACGGCAATCGACACCGAGATGATGGTGCCGCAGTGATCGGAACCGACGTGATGGCGTCTCTTCTTTGATCGGCTAGTTTTGTGTGAGCGAGTTGGTATCTCTTCCAGTGAAAACATATGATCTTGCCTTTTGGCTTGGTCGGGCAATGTACGTCTGTTTGTCGTTTCCCTTGTTGAAGATATTTGACTTGTAAGCGAAAATTCCTTTCTGAAGGTATTGTCATGGAATGTTGCGCCCTTTGTTTGCTAATACTCGGAGAGGCATTAACTATGTGGATGGCCATGAATTCTTAAAAAAAAATGTAAACCAATTTATTTAGCATTATCAATAATGAATGATGTAGGGATGTGTGCGTCAGTATAAACTAGGGGGGCTAGGGGGTTATAATCCTTTTGAGAGAATTTTTTTAGATGATCTGGCTGTAAGACAATTCAATTGAATAATAGGCTAATGCGGGATTAATCTTTGTTCTCTAAAAGGTAATTGTGGTCGGTTATTTTATTTTGATTTAATCTACGTTGGCTTGGTTTTTAATTATGTTTTGGCGTTGTTTTTTCATTCATATCGTATTGGGCTGGTGTTGGAGATGATATTTGCTTTGGGAGCAAACTTAGGTGCGTGGTTTGTGGAGTCTTGGCACGTTTCGGCCTCAGTGTTAACGGGTGATGGTTGTGTGAGCCCATTGGAAGCGGGAGCAGGGAACTCCTTTTTTTTTAGGATCGGGAGCAGGGAACTCCTATACAGCGCCATCTGCGCCCTGGAGCCAACTGCCGCTCACGCGTGCCCGAATGGGCCGCCAGCAACGCGCTTTGCTCAACGTTCGCTCGCTTGGCCGTGGACTACTTTTTTTGTTATTTTGTGGTGTTAGCCTGGTAGAAAAATACTGGCCGGTTTTTAATAATTGTTAAGCAAAATAGTGAAATCAAAAAAAGGTTTACAGAAATTATAAAAGACGTCCATCCATTTGGAGAAAAAAGTATCGTCGATTTTAAAGAAAGTTTAATCAAATTTTTTAAAAATAGTCCATAAATTTTGGAAACAATTCATAGAAACGGAAAAATAGTTCAAAAATTTTGAAAAAATTTAATTGATTTAGAAAAAAGCAATTGAAAACAAAGTTCATTGGTTTTTTGAAAATTTTACAAAAATGAAAATAATCATCAATTTTCTTAAAAAGTTCACAAAAAATAAAAAAGGTTCATCAATTTTGAGAAAAAGTTCATCGACTTGAAAAGACTTCACAGATTTTGAAACAGAAAAGGAAACGGAAAGAAAGAAATAAAAGACGAACATAGACAGTAATTACAACATGTGTGGTGTGTGCGGTGGTTACTGCAGCTATTCTACAACTATGAGGCCGCCCTCACCGTCGCCATCTTTTGTAGTTTAATAGAAGAAGAAAAAAGCTAAATGGGCGGGCCCAGTACGAAAGGGGTGTGTGCGCCCGTTTACATAATGCACTGTAACGGATGCCTGAAGCGTCAAATAGGAAAGCTAAACGGGCCGGCCCAGTATGAAGGGGAAGTGTGCGCCCGTTTCCAAAGCATTGTAAAGGATGCCTGAAGTGCCAAATAGGATATGCTATTGGAAGGAATACCCTATTTGACGTATTTTGCATCAAATTGTTAGGGCATTTGCACATTCAATCAAACAAATCGATTGACATTCACCGGCCCATCTCCAGCGAGGCGTGCATTCCACAGATCCCGGTTTTGGGAACCTTCTGGAAGGTTCCAGCTGGTTTTTCCGTTTTTTGGTCCTTCCTTGTTTTCCTTATTATTATTATTATTATAATAATAATAATAATAATAATAATAATAATAATAATAATAATAATAATTATTCAGCAAATGTTAAAAAATTTAAATAATGTTCACATGCTCTAAATTTTATTCATTTTTGTAAAATGTTCCTGTTTGAATTTTTTTGAGAAATTTCAATAAAAGTTTAGAAATTCAAGTGATGTTCGCTTCTTTCACAAAACAAAAGAAACTTCAAAATAATTTAGAATATCATATTTAAAAAATGTTCCTACTTTAAACTTGTACTAAATTCAAATATTTGTTTGTATTTTACTTTTTATTCACAAATTCAGAACACGTTCGGGTATTTCAGAAAATGTTCCTACTTCAAATTTTGTTCACAAATTTAAAATGTGTTTATGTGTTGAACGTTTGTTCGTGATTTCAAAAACTGTACACATTTTTATTTTTGTTCATAAATTCAGAAACTGTTTCCGCTTTCCAAAATTATTTGCAATTTCAAAAAATGTTCCAGCTTTCCAAAAAAAATTACAAATTCAAAAAATGTTCATGTTTTATAAAATATTCGCAAATTAATAAACTTTTCAGGGAATTTTGAAAAATGTTCACATTTATTAACTTTTGTGCATCAATTAAAAAAAGGAATTTCCAAAAAATGTTCCCGCTTTCCAAATTTTTCCACATCATCAAAATTTTCATGTTTTTCAAAATTTGACCCGGAATTCCAAAAATGTCCGGGGAAAGTCAAAAAATGTTCACGTCTTGAATTGCTTTTTGCAGTTTCGAAATATGTTCGCGCTTTCAGTTTTTTGTTCCTGTTATTTTGGAAAATGTTTTGCATTTTAAAGAAATTCCTTGTAATTTTGAAAAAAAAAATCTGTTTTTCATTTTGGTGTTTTTTGAAAAAAAATTAGATTCCCAAAAATGGTTCGAGTTTAGATTTTTTTGCTATGAAATATGAAAATATTTGCGTCTTAAAATATCTTAACTTTTATCAAAAATAAAATCACCTTCAAAATTTCAAAAATAGTTTTAGATTTGTTTTGGCTTATATTCATATAAGGCAGACTGCCATTTTATCTATGAAATCGTAGGAATTCTGGTGGCTATTGGCGTTGCCCACTTGTATGTTTCTTTAAGTATTGGTGCAATCCTAACATGGGTTGTCGGTCGCAGCGGCTAGCACAACGCGCCAACGACCATGAAGTTGAAGGATTGATTCACAGCTCAAGCGCGCTTGATACTTTTGTGTTTTTTCATCTCACGATCGTACTGGAAATGGGCTGACACAGGTTAGACGTGCCCTGTGCGAAACATTGGCACTTTGCCGCAACGAGTGACATATAGGAGGTCCCCCATTGGAAGCTCTTATTCCACACGTTGAAACTGTGGAATAACTGCTATAACGCTTACATGGGTCGGCCCATGCTTGCTCGCTCAGCTCAGCTCCCTGCTCCACCTGGTTAGTTTTTTTTCCGCTCGCTCCACTACTTGTTTAGAAAAAATTATCTATCGTGTTTTTAGTTGAAAAAGTTCATTAAACCAAAGGAAGTTCATGTATTATAAAAATTCTTGCATTTTAAAAAATGATGCAAATTAAAACCACAATTTTTAAAAAATCTACACGAGTTCAAAGAATATTCATGGATTTTATACAATGTTCATGAATTTGAAAAAGGTTCACAAAAGTTAAATGTACACAGACTTTTAACATGATCTTAACCTTTTATAAATATTCATTAATTTTATGCTCAGGGACTCTAAAAAAACATTTGTAGAGTTTTTAAATGTCCGCAGCTTTTATTAAATATTCATGAATTAACATGTAAAAAACAAAAATGAGAAGGAAAAACAAACAGGACCCCCCCAAAAAAAAAAACCCAATGGAAACAGATAAAAGAAAGGGAAAAAACCCAAGCAATGCCTTCTCCAAACCAAAAATATCGGTCGGCCAGCGACACACATCCTTATAGGCGGGACTGACAACGTCTCTCATAGCCCTCGATGCATTAGGTGGTTCCAAATCTAGAGCGTAATATCTTAATAGATTCCTAGCTAATAGAGATACAACGGAAAATGCATCTTATCTAGAGCTTTGGTTCAACTCTCAGTATCTGTGCATGGTTTCATATAATTTGCACAAACAGGTTGACTTGGTATTTGGCTCATGTGCTCGTATTTTTCTGTATTTATTCCACGGTTGTCTCTTGCAATTTCATAAATTTTAAGATTCACCAGTTTGATCTTTTGGAGGTGTTTATAGGGATAGAGTGATTGTGTGTATGTAAGCATCAACACTGTGATTCTAGCAAATAAAACACCACAACAAGATATTTCTAACCGATACCCCAAATTCTAAGGGTAATGATAAATAACATACATTTCTAAAACAAAAGACCCAAGTTAGATATAAGAAATCTGGCCGAAGGATTCCATAGGCCAGTATCTCACGTAGTGACTAGGCTAACATTTGGCCAGCTCAGTCTCTGAGGTTCTCATAGACGTAAGGTGTGTGTGCATCTATGTAAGCGGCTATGCGTCTATACTGTGTTTAAGAAACATGGCAATTCAATTTTTTAACCGATACTATAGATTAAAAGGGTGATGATAAATAAAAATGTAGTATTCGGTTTTTTAGAACGAAGGATCAAGGAGAGCCCAGCTTTAAATTAACAAAACCCATCAACCGGCCAGGATTACATCAAACAAAGATAGGAACCAATGGAAAAAAAGAAAAAACAAGAAGATACACGGTGATGTGTATAAAGCTATCAGGCTATGACAAACCACTAGCAAAGATATGGAATCTAAAGCATGAATGTAGCTCGAAGTCGGAGAAGCCCTCCATAGCGAGTAGAGTACCACGCAAGCCACCAGCAAAGCTTGGGGAAGAAACATCGAGTTTGGAGGAGCACCGTTAACAGCTCAATAAGCGCTGGCCGTGGATGTTAACGTCCTCCACCTCAGTAGGGGCCTCCTTGCCCCCTTGAAATGGCACGAAGGGCGCTGATCCGTTGAAAGGTGGAGACAACCACCCGAGGGATAAAGTGATACCGGCTCCATTGTCAACTGGAAGACCACACTTGAAAACCACCACCAAACTACATAGAGCTCAACCAAGGAAAGCATCAACACTAGATATCCGCACACGAGGAGAACCAAACTGCACGACAAGGTTGCTGATGGTCAAGAAGCAAAGGAGGGAAGGCATCTGACACATAGGTGAGAGACGACGCTAAATTCACGGTGATTAGAACCGAGCTTAGGCCAACACTGACAAGCAATGGCAAACCTGGGAGGGGAACCCTATCCCCTGCCCTATTTGTCGATGGCAAACGCTGGTAGCCATGAGCACCATAGAATATGCGAACCAAAGCGACCTCGCTGCCATCACCAACACGAAACCTCCGACCCCGCCACCGACAACCCCAACCAGAACAAGCGCGCTCCCCCGAAGCTCACCAAATATGACACCCCCTTGGGGCGATACTGCCCACGGGGCCGCTGTCGCCCACTCCTGAGGCATTTGAGTTTTCACCTGGTACACGAGCAACACAGGAGGAAGAGGAGCGGAAAAAGGGCAACTTCACTAGTGCCTTATGACGTGTTTGGTAGGCTGCATTAGCCTCAGCCAGGTCTACGCGGGATGTTTTCTGCCTGTTTGGCTGCTTGGGCCGAACCTGTTTCTCGGTCCACACGGAAATTAAGGTAGCTTTGGGCCTGCATCTAGGCGAATGGACGAATAGGCCTCTTTTGCGAGCCAGGTTTGCTCGAGCCATGCAGGGGAAGCACGTGAGACAACGGGACATCTTATAACTCCATATGCTCTCTCGAGTCACCTCCCATGGTAATTCACACACATTCGTTCTCTCTCCTCATCGCGCCTTCGGTGTCTCCAATGGCAGAGCCACCGGCGCCCCGCCCCCATTCCCATCATCCCTAGCAGCAACCCCATCATGGAGAGGTGGATTTTGGCCTCGCCTAATCCGGCTGGGATATCATCGTGGTTCTCCGGGCGCCGTTCCCTTTTGCATGATGCCGCTGCGATGGACCAATGCACCACCCCCGCCGCGTGCTCTGGCACCGCCACCGGCGTCGTACCTCCTTGTAGGAACGAAGTACGTCTACCGAAGGGGGGGGGGGGTGAATGGGATTTTTAAAATTTCTCAAGAAACATCAAAACTCTCGTAACCCAACAGCGGAGCAAATCAAATTAAACTACAGGGAGCGAGAACGAACTAACGAACATGAATTAAACACATGCATTGAAGGGAATCACATGATCGAAACTTATCATACATGACAGAGCGCACGTAAATAAAGGGAGTAGAGGTGACCAGTGATGCTCGATGGCGACAAGGTATTTGGTAGACCAGTTTGCCCTTCTGCAAAAGGACTAGAGCTAGTTGGAGGGGTTGTGATTTAACACAGACGATAAACTCTCTTCGCCCTATTCTCCTAGACAATTGGTTCATCAACCAATGCCGATCACTCGTGGTAGATACTTGAGGTGATCTCCGAACCTTTATGGACTTCTTTGAGAACCACAATCACACTTGGTCTATGAAGAAATTGACACCTAACCATCTAGAGAGTTCGTAGCTCTCAAGAGTAACAGGTGGAGCGAACTAGACTTAGATTCGAGTGGTGCTAAACCACTATATAATTTTTTGGCTTTGGGTTTTTTTCTCGGTAGATTTTAAACTCAAATCACTTAGGAGAGAGGGTTGCCCACACAAACTTCTCGGGATCAAACGGAGCAGCCACCGAAGAAAGCCGGTGTGGGGTGGCTATTTATAGCCGCAACCTTCCCTGATGGGAAATGACCATTTTGGACACGCAGTCCAACCAAGGACAACCAACACATTCTCAACGGTCGATTTTTGGGAGCAACGGTAACATTATTTGAGGAACAAGTAATGCTAACTCCTTGGTCAGAGACAAATCTCAAGCAGCGAAGAAGAACACAGTCTCTTGCTGACAAGTATTTGCTCAAAACACAAAGAGATTTCTCTCACAACTCACATAGGATTGAGTTTACCATCAGAGAATCAAAGGTTTAAACACTATACCCTCTTAATAGTATAGTGGTCCTATGACTCAATAATAGTGAGAAGAACAACGAAAATAAATGCTACATCTTCACTTCATCTTCAACTTCTCAGCTGTAGTCAATTCCTTCAGACAGGCACCGAACCAATTGCTTTGCGTCAATAATTTTTGGGGGTCACTCTCGACATCATAATCTTCGGCGATAATGCTCGCTGCCACGCAGGAGATTATCTTAGGAGTTTGTGCCAAACTCCACATGACTCCAGAGACCTGTCACTCTGTGTGCACTATCAAACACATCAGTCCCTTACTATTTATGACAATAATCTAAAAAACATAAGGAGGCAAGTCATCGCACCAACAATCTCCCCCTTTTTGCACTGGTACAATGAGCTGCTATACAAACGGTTTTAACCGATTTCCGCGACGGCATTTTAAACTCTCGCCTTGCGTGTGTGTGTGATAAGGGGGGGGGGTCCTTCCCACACGACCCAGAAACCTTCAGGGATAGGGAGTAACAATGCATATGTTTTGCATAACTAAGCGTATGCGATGCCGACATCTATTCCAAACGCGAGTCTTCAGACAACTATTTGTCATATGTCGAATATCCCAAACGCTCCATCCTTGCTACTCGTTTGTGCTCGCATTACCACCGCAGTCGGTATTCTGTGGTGCTACGTTTATGATGCGCGCCCCATCACAAACAATTCAAGATTATAGAATGTGTATGATAAGTAGGCAATCACACACATTCACTTCTCCCGAATCGTATGCAATATACAATTAAGAAGATTAGCTAATCATCGTACGAGTGTCGGATAGGATTACGAATTGTTGGACCGTCATACCAGTGTCGTACAGGATAACTATCGCACACGCTATTCTGTGGTGCAACTTTTACGATGCGGACGGCATAAAAAACAGTTCATGATCGTAAAGCGTGTATGATAAGGCGACTATCACAAACATTTAGTTTGCTCGCACCGTTTGTGATATTGTCTGACATCACACATGCTTTGCAAACGGCAACTGTGTGCATGGTTACACATGTTTCCTCTTTGTGAACCGTGTCGGATTATGATGTATATCCGTGTGCGCCGTAATGACTTGCAAAGCGTATTTTCACCCTAATTTAATTGCTGCTATTTAAAATTGCACCGAATTTGAATTTGAATTTGAAAGTAGGCTATAACTTCATTCATATCCATCAGATTCAACAACCAATGCATTATTCGATTCACATGTACATATGTTCAAGAATTACATAAAAACAAAATTACATAAGCACCAAATAAAGAATGATGAACCAGGGTTGTATACTTCTACTATTAAAGACGGTAAAGAAGGAGGCGAAAGACATTCTGGTTGTTCAACAAGGTGAAGAGGAATGCCCATATTGTGCCCTCCTCCATGTAGAAGGCACACACGATTCTAGTCCAACCCCTTGTGATGGCCGACTGCCCATCCTTCACTGTCTTCATGGGACCTCTAGATAGTCATCGTGTTCTGGTAGAAATACTTTAACCTTTGCATGCCCACCAATCATGTAGTTTGAGAGGTAATCTTGAGTAAACTCCTTTAGGAACCACTTCAAAGGAAAAAGATTCAGACATTGTCATGTATAATTCATTATGGGCAGTAAAAAGAAGGCTGCAAAGTTCTTACTTACCATCCCGCAGTTCACCGTTGTCTGGGATAAAGTGTAAACGAATAGTTTAATTGCCATCTTTTGACCCATTTTACTAACAATGTTTATCAGTTTCCTCACTTGATGCTGGTTCATGAATATCTCATTGCCCCATATGCAAAAAGGGCCGAAGCACGCTTTACCAATGATATATGTACTTAAAAGCACCAAGTTAATATTAGAAGCTAAACAACAATTGCACAATGTTGTAGTACAACACTCCTCCGTCCCATAATATAAGATCTTATTACATCCCATACACTCACATATGGGATGAATCAACATCTTATATTATGCGGCGGAGGGAGTTTATTACATTGTTACAAATATCGGCCGATTAACTGCAGTTAAATGTTGTTGTGTTGTTGTTGTTGCTGCTCTTCTATGTATATCTAGACATTACAGAACATTAAGGTAACACTCTTTCTTATTTCCATGTAGCCTAGGATTGCATATTTAGACATCCAATACAATGCATGTTGCTATGTAGCCTCAGATATATTAGATATGGCCCTAGTTAACCTACCGATAAATGGGTTACAGATGTATTCAGTTAAATGTCTGATTTGTCGATTAATCCCTTACCAGCCCCCGTCCTATATGGTATCAGCTACCGATATACTGAACAATGAGTATATATAAGCCATGGGATGAAACTAACCTTGATGGAAAACAACAGTTGTTCCCAATATTGTCCCGTGTAAGTACATCAAAAGGCATGTTAAGCACAACACGCTAAACATCAATCAAATATATCCATGGTAGACAACATAATATCCAAATGATAGCTTCAATGTGCAGGTTTAAGCACGCTAGTTAAGCAAGACAAGAAGTGGAAAGGTGTGTTAACTGCAACATGCCTAACATTTAACATCAAGCAAATATAGTCATTCAAAGTGATATTGTGCAGGTCTAAGTACACTAGTTATTGTTAAATAAAAATGGAAAGGTGTGTTAACTACAACATGCTTAAGAGCACCCAAATGTAGTCATTCATAGTGGTATTGTTCAAACTGGTATTGATGAAATTGAACTACACAACTCATACTTGCACATATAGAACATCACATTGTGAATAACTGAAATAAACAAGGTATACTACGAACAACCAAAGATAGCAATTAAAACTGGACATATGCTAACTACAAACAACCGAATAACCAAAAACCATTAAAGGCATATGCTCGCCATAGCAGGCTTAACAACAACCAAATATAGTCATTCCTATTGGTATTGTTGAAACCGGTATTGATGAAATTGAACTACACAGTTCATACTTGCACATATAGAACGTCAGTTTGTGAATAACTGAAATAAACAAGGCATACTATGAACAACCAAAGATAGCAATTGAAACTAGACATATGCTAACTACAAACAACCTAACAACCTAAAAATGTTAAAAGAGGCATGTGCTCACTACAACTAGCTTAACAGCAACCAAATATAGTCATTCCTAGTGGTATTGTTGAAACCGGTATTGATGAAATGGTACTGCACATTAAATAGTTGCACATATAGAGCATCACTTTGTGAATAACTGAAATACACAAGGCATGCTACGAACAACCAAAGATAGCAATTGAAACTGGACATATGCTAACTACAAACAACCGAACAACCAAAAAAAGTTAGAAGAGGCATATGCATGCTAGCTATAACAGGCTTAACATCAAGCAAATATAGTCATTCCCATTGGTATTGTTGAAACTGGTATTGATGCAATTGTACAGAGTAAATAGTTGCACATATAGAGCATCACATTCTGAATAATGGAAATAAACAAGGCATACTGGAAACAACCAAATATAGAAATTAAAACTGGACATATTCTCTACACTACAAAAGGGGCTCGACAAAACAAATCATGGGTTCCCCCTGTGAAGAGGCACGACAAAACAAATCATGGGTTTCCTCACTTGTCATAGATGTGCTCTTTCCCATGGAAAGAGCATGGACTCTGGGCGCTCCATGTTGTCGCAGATGGGCTCCATCCCCTTGGAAGAGCATGGCTGTAGGGTGCCCTCCCTGATGTCGCAGATGGGCTCTTTCCCCTTGGAAGAGCCGGAGAGGGTGCCCTCCTCATGGTCGCCATCAGTGAGGTCTGACTTGGCAGCTGAGGATCCCAAGCCAGCGTCGCAGAACATGTCCTCCAGAAATGACAAAAGGGGCTCGATGGCGATGTAGGATGGCAAATTCTTGACAGCAAGCTAGAGGAGATCAGCGGCGGGGCCATGGATGAGATCGATGGCGATTGAACCCAAGGGGTTGGGGGTGGGTGAGGGAGTCCTGGATTAGGGGGTATCCGGACAGCCGGACTATATCCTTTGGCCGGACTGTTGGAATATGAAGATACAAGATTGAAGACTTCGTCTCGTGTCCGGATGGGACTCTCCTTGGCATGGAAGGCAAGCTTGACGATACGGATATGTGGACTCCTCCCTTGTAACCGACTCTGTGTAACCCTAGCCCCCTCCGGTGTCTATATAAACCGGAGGGTCCGTAGGACAACAACAATCATACCAAGGCTAGCTTCTAGGGTTTAGCCTCTACGATCTCGTGGTAGATCAACTCTTGTAATAGTCATATCATCAAGATCAATCAAGCAGGAAGTAGGGTATTACCTCCATCGAGAGGGCCCGAACCTGGGTAAACATTGTGTCCCCCGCCTCCTGTTACCATCCACCTTAGACGCACAGTTCGGGACCCCCTACCCGAGATCCGCCGGTTTTGACACCGCATTGGTGCTTTCATTGAGAGTTCCACTGTGCCGTCACCATAAGGCTTGATGGCTCCTTCGATCATCGGTAACAATGCGGTCCAGGGTGAGGTCTTCCTCCCCGGACAGATCTTTGTATTCCACGGCTTCGCACTGCGGGCCAACTCGCTTGGCCATCTGGAGCAGATCGAGAGCTACGCCCTTGGCCATTAGGTCAGGTTCGGAAACTTGAACTACACTGCCGACATCCGCGGAGACTTGATCTTCGACGGATTCGAGCCCTTGCCAGGTGCGCCGCACGTTCACGGCGAGCATGACATAGCTCTGTCGTCGGACGGGTTTCGGGAGATCACACCGGCAACTACTCCGGCCTTCAATCCGGAGCAAATTGCGCCATCCAAGGATGGGTGGATAGACCCCGCCTCGGAGGCCGCACTCTCATTGGCGATAGAGCCGAATGCTGACCTTACCCCTCACGAGAGCCGTGATGCCAAACCGCTGGATTCATCTCCGGCCTCGGACTCTGAGCCGCCTGCGCCCATGCCTATCGAATCCGATTGGGCGCCCATCATGGAGTTCACCTCCGCGGATATCTTTCAGCACTCGCCCTTCAGCGATGTGCTAAACTCGTTAAGGTCTCTCTCGTTGTTAGGAGAACCTTGGCCGAACTATGTCCGACTAGAATGGGTTGCGGATGACGAAGAAATTCACTCCCCACCCACCACCCACTTAGTAGCCACTGTCGACGATTTAACCGACATGCTCGACTTCGACTCCGAAGACATCGATGGTATGGACGACGATGCAGGAGACGAACAAGAACCACTGCCCACAGGGCACTGGACCGCCACCTCATCATATGATATATACATGGTGGATACACCCAAAGAAGGCAATGGAGACAAGACAACGGAGGATGACCCCTCCAAGAAGCAACCCAAGCGCCGACGTCAGCGGCGCCGCTCTAAGTCTCGCCACAGCAAAAGCGGTGATACCGGCACAGGAGATAATAGCACTCCAGACAATGCCAAAGATGACGACAATCCCCTCCAGCAAGATTTAGAGCCGAAGGATGAACAAGCCAGCCCTCCTGAGCGAGCAGCAGACGGAGAAGCGGAGGATGACAATTACATGCCTCTCTCCGAAGACGAGGTGAGCCTCGGCGACGAACAATTTGTCGTGCCTGAGGATCCCGTCGAGTAGGAGCGCTTTAAGCGCTGGCTTATAGCCACAACAAATAGCCTGAAGAAAAAGCAACAACAGTTTCGAGCTGATCAAGATTTGCTAGCAGACAGATGGACCGAAGTCCTTGCGGCCGAGGAATATGAACTCGAACGCCCTTCCAAGGGTTACCCAAAGCGCATGTTGCTACCCCGACTTGAGGAGGAAGCATTGGAACCTACATCACCAGCGTATGATGCGGCTGATCGGCCACCTCATGGCCGAGACAGAGAGGCATTCCAGCCTGAAGCTCAGTCCGCTCCCCGCCGCCACTCAAACAAAAATACTAAGGCACGGGGCAACACGCGAGACCTGCGAGACGTATTGGAAGACAGGGCAAAACACGCAAGATCGATCTACGGATCATGAGGGCGCGCGCCTACGCGGGATGATGACCGTCACGTCGGATACAGTAAAAGTAAATCCGGCCGGGCCGAACACAGCAGGCAAGACTCATATGAGCTGCGTCGTGATATAGCCCAGCACAGAGGCGCCGCACACCCCCTATGCTTCACTGACGAAGTAATGGATCATGAATTCCCAGAGGGTTTTTAACCCGTAAATATCGAATCATATGATGGTACAACAGATCCCGCGGTATGGATTGAGGATTTCCTCCTCCACATCCACATGGCCCGTGGTGATGATCTACATGCCATCAAGTACCTCCCACTAAAAGTCAAAGGACCAGCTCGGCATTGGCTGAATAGCTTGCCAACAGACTCCGTCGGCTATTGGGAGGATCTGGAAGATGCATTCCTTGACAACTTCCAGGGCAGTTATGTGCGACCACCGGATGCCGATGACTTGAGCCATATAACTCAAAGAAATGGGGAATCGGCCAGGCAATTCTGGACACGGTTCCTAACCAAGAAAAATCAAATTGTCGACTGTCTGAATGCAGAGGCCTTAGCGGCATTTAAGCATAACATCCGTGACGAGTGGCTTGCCCGCACCTCGGCGAGAAAAGCCGAAGTCTATGGCAGCCCTCATGACACTCATGACCCGCTTTATGCGGGAGAGGATAGCTGGCTGGCTTGCAGCAACAACATATCAAGGAACCTTGGCACTTCGGATACCAAGGACAGTAACGGCAGACCACGTCGTAGCAAACACAAGCGCCGCAACAACGGCGATAACACCGAGGATACGGCAGTCAATGCCGGATTCAGTGGCTCTAAATCCGGTCAGCAGAAAAATTCATTCAAAAGTAGTACTCCGGGCCCGTCCAGTTTGGACCGCATACTCGATCGCTCGTGTCAAATACACGGCACCCCCGATAAGCCAGCCAATCACACCAATAGAGAATGTTGGGTGTTCAAGCAGGCCGACAAGATAAATACCGAAAACAAGGACAAGGGGCTGCACAGTGACGACGAGGAGGAGCCGCGGCCGCCGAACAAGGGGGGACATAAGAGGTTCCCCCCACAAGTGAGGACGGTGAACATGATATACGCAACCCACATCCCCAAGAGGGAACGAAAGCATGCACTAAGGGACGTATATGCGATGGAGCCCGTCACCCCAAAGTTCAACCCATGGTCCTCTTGTCCGATCACCTTCGATCGCAGGGACCACCCCACTAGTATCCGTCATGCGGATCTGCCGCATTGGTTTTAGACCCCATCATTGACGGGTTTCACCTCACTCGAGTCCTTATGGACGGCGACAGCAGCCTGAACCTGCTTTATCAGGATACAGTGCGCAAAATGGGTATAGACCCCTCGAGGATCAAACCCACAAAAACAACCTTTAAAGGCGTCATCCTAGGTGTAGAGGCCCATTGCACGGGCTCAATCACACTGGAAGTGGTCTTCGGATCTCCGGACAACTTCCGAAGCGAGGAGTTAATCTTCGATATCGTCCCGTTCCGCAGCGGCTATCACACACTGCTCGGGTGAACCGCATTCGCAAGATTCAATGCGGTACCACACTACGCATACCTCAAGCTCAAGATGCCAGGACCTAAGGGGGTCATAACAGTCAATGGAAACACAGAGCGCTCGCTCCGCACGGAGGAGCACACTGCGGCCCTTGCAGCAGAAGCACAAAGCAGCCTCTTAAGGCAATCCACCAATTCAGTGATAAAGCCCCCGGACACCGTCAAGCGAGTCCGGAGTAACCTACAACAGGATCGCCTGGCACGTTCAGAGCTCGCCTAGCAATTCGACCCCCGCCCTAGTCCCAGTCAAACGGTGAAATCCGTGCCGCGCGTACATAATTACGCATTGAAAATACCATGGGCATAGGCGGGGGCACGATCATGGCCCGTCCCATAGTGCGGCTCAACCGTCCTAGGGGCTGAATGCCTCTATCATTCTCTCTCTTTCAGGACCCTACTCTCTGGAACCCCTATCCAGCAGTGCGATTGCCGGACACATAATACAACAACCAAGGAGGCAGGAAGCTACATCGTACAATGGAATCCCCAGGTGGTCTCTGATAACGAGCGGAATACCTGCTTTAAATACTAGTCCGCAGCTTGCCCTTGGATAGGACATGTTAAATAATCCTATTTTTTGCTTACTGCACTACTTGTATCAGTACGTGTCAACGTATTCTTTGAATAACAATGCATAACACTAGTCTATTATTGCATTATCTACTCTTTTTTATATATGTTTATTTACGACAATCAGCACCCGTACATTCTGGTACGGACAGTACGCCAGGGGCTTTCGTATAGCCCATAATACGGCGTGAGAAGTCCGAACACTTACGACAGTGCGGCACCCCGAACTTATAGCATTATATGCATCAGCTCCGAATCATGTCTTGTGTCAATAGTTGGGTTTGCCCGGCTCCCATGTTTTGGTACCTTACGTTCCGCTATATCGGCTAAGGTAGCACCGGGAGAACTACTGCGATTGTGTCCCGGTTCTTCCGGATGAACACCTAAGTAGAGAAAGCCAAAACTGACTGTCATGATGAGGCGAGAGCTGGTCGCTGTTCGAGAGGTCTCAAGTCCCTAAAGACTTTTTCCGCAAGCAGGAGGAGTCGGCCTTGTCCGACTTAGGCGTATATAGCGCCCCAAATCCGACCTTCTGAATACTAGGGGCTTCGCCAAAATTTAAAATTGTAGACTTCTATGGCTAAGTGAAAGTGATAAAGCATTATAGTCCGATTGCCTTGTTCGTTGCGCTGAGCACCTCCCTCGAAGGACCCAAAAATGGGAAAAGGAGTGCTCAGATTTATCCCGAACACCCCAGCACTAGCTGCATGGGGGCGGTGACGACCGCCAACTCCAGATTTTATAAACGGCCGCATGAAGGTAATATTTTAAATTCAAAAAGCGTTGCATAGCGCAAATGAACTAGTTTTCACATTACAGGATCACATGAGCACGTTCATTCAAAAATTACATCCTTGGTACACTCCTCCGCCACAAGACGGGCACCCTTCAAGACACCCTTATAATACATTTCCGGGTGGTGATGCTCCTTGCCCTGCGGCGGCCCCTCCTTCACCAGCTTCTCGGCGTCCATCTTCGCCTAGTGCACCTTCGCACGGGCAAAAGCCCTGCGTGCACCTTCGATGCAGACGGACCGCTTGATGACTTCCAACCGGGGGCAGGCATTCACAAGCCGCCTCACCAGACTGAAGTAGCTGTTGGGCAGGGGATCGCCAGGCCACATCCGGACTATAAGGCCCTTCATGGCCTGTTCGGCCGCCTTGTGGAGCTCGACCAGTTGCTTCAGCTGGTCGCTCAAGGGCATCGTGTGTTCGGTCCCAGTATACTGAGACCAGAACAACTTCTCCATTGAGCTCCCCTCCTCGGCCTGGTAGAACTCCGCGGCGTCAGACACACTGTGGGGTAGATCTGCGAACGCTCCTGGAGAGCTCCGAACTCGGGTAAGTAAAAAGAAATTTTCTTTCACGTGCTTGCTTTGCATAATGAATGCCTTACCCGCCGCTATCTTATTAACCGCCTCAACTTCCCGGAGGGCCTTTTGGGCTTCGGCCTTGGCATGTTTCATGTTGTCGAGCGCCTTTGCAAGCTCGGACTCTTCGCGTCTTAGAGTCAAGCTCCAGGACCTCGCGCTTCTTGACGAGAGCCTAGAGCTCTTGCTGTACCTCGCCTACTCGGGCCTCTTGTTTTTCTCGCTCGGTGCGCTCCTGGGCCGCTTTGTTCTCAGCCTCGGACATCGCCTTCTTCAGGGTCGCCACTTCGGTCGCGGCCCCTGGCACATTCATGATGATCCTATTATTCTGCAACCAAATCTTTTTTCATATAGACAAGGTCTTGCTTACCTTTGTTCTCTTCGAGCTGCCTCTTGATAAGGCCGAGCTCCTCCTTGGACCGCTCAAGGTCCTGCTCTAGCGCAGCGACCTCCGCAGTACGTGCGGCAGCGGCCAGCAGTGAAGCCTGCATATGCAAATAGACATATTCCAATTAGACTCCTGAGTCATGTTTTGATCCTCTATTCGGCCTTTCTTCGTGAACGCCAAACATAGCATCAGGGCTACTGTCTATGCGGCAACATTCTCCTATAATTACTTACCTGAAAGCCTGTTAGGAGGCTTGCGCACGCTTCAGTTAGTCCGCTTTTGGCGGACTGAACCTTCTCGATCACCGCACTCATGATAGTGCGGTGCTCTTCGTCGATGGAAGCACCCTGAAGCGCTTCCAACAAGTTGTCCGGTGCCTCTGGATGGACAGAGGTCACCGGCACGGGCGGCTTGCCCCTCTTAATAGGGGGTCGCCTGCCGGAGTCCGGAACCACCGGAGGTTCCGGCGCAGTGTTCGGCTGGGGTCCGAACCTGGAGCCCGTGGGAGTCTTGCTCCCTTTGCGCCCAGGGTCCGGAAGGTCGCCCTGAGGCGTCTCCTGGACTACCTCCCCTCGGCCCGGTGCCTTTTGAGACAACACCTCAATGTTGTCCGTAGGGCGAGGGGTGGAGGTGGTCGGAAGAGAACCGCTACTCATATCCGACGGGTCCAAAGAACCGCCCGACGAAGATACGTCGATACGGGCTCGGGACAGACTGCATAATCATGTTCGGTGTAAGGTGGAGCAGTGCAATAGAAACATATCGTAAATTACTATGGTATCCGGGTACTTACAACTTCGCCAGGGGCTTGTCCCTAGGCAACCACTCGTCGTCGCTGTAAGCGGCGGTCGTGGAGCAGTCCGGAAGGAGGGTCCTCTTCTTCTTGGACCCTTCGTCCTCCCCAGTTGGGGCGGCCTTCCTTTTCTTATCTCCCCTGGTTGGGGGGGGGGAGAACTTTCCTCCTCCTCCTCCTCGTTTTCATGGGAGGAGTGCGTCTCGGAGTTATCAGACGATGAGTCCGATATCACCTGACGCCGGAGACCCTTTCGGGTCCCCGTGGCCTTCTTCTTGGTCTTCTTCTCCGGCACCTCATAAGGTGCCGGAGTCAGCATCTCCGTCAGGAGAGCGTCTGCTGGATCTTCGGGCAGGGGGGCTGGGCAATCAATCTGCTCTGCTGTCTCCACCCAGTCCTGTCAAAGGAATGGGAGCTTAAATCCCGCACATGATTAAACTGGGGAAAATAAATACCCTATAAGGTGTAGAGAACTTACCAGATTCGCAGGGCGCTTCACGCTAAGTCCGCGGTCCTTGGTAAGGGAAGGAGGTACCTCGGCGCCCGTGAACAGCACCCTCCAGATGTCTTTGTGCATCGTGTCGAAGAGCTCACGCAACGTCTAGTGCTCGGCCGGGTCGAACTCCCACAAATTGAATGCCCGTCGTTGACACGGGAGGATTCGGCGGAAGAGCATGACCTGGACCACATTGACAAGCTTGAGTTTCTTGCTTATCATGTTCCGGATACATTTCTGGAGTCCGGTCAGCTCCACCGACGGACCCCAGGACAGGCCCTTCTCTTTCCAGGAGGTGAGCCGCATGGGGATTCCGGATCGGAACTCGGGGGGCCGCCACCCAGTTGGTGTCGCGCGGCTCGGTGATGTAGAACCACCCTGATTGCCACCCTTTTATGGTCTCCACATGGAGCCCTCGAGCCATGTAACGTTGGGCATCTTGCCCACCATGGCACCTCCGCACTCCGCTTGCTGGCCGCCTACCACCTTCGGTTTTACATTGAAGGTCTTCACCCACAGGCCGAAGTGGGGCCGAACGCGGAGGAAGGCCTCGCACACGACGATAAACGCCGAGATGTTGAGGATGAAGTTTGGGGCCAGATCATGGAAGTCCAGCCCGTAGTAGAACATGAGGCCGCGGACGAACGGGTGGAGGGGAAATCCCAGTCCGCGGACGAAGTGGGTGAGGAAAACTACCCTCTCATGAGATTCCGAGGTAGGGACGATTTGCCCCGCGTTGGGCAGCCGGTGCGCGATATCCGCGGCCAAGTATCCGGCTCCCCGCAGCTTCTTGATGTCCTCCTCCGTGACGGAGGATTTCATCCACTTGCCTCCCGCTCCGGACATGATTGGAACGGTTTGAGGAGAAAGACGCAAACTTGGGTGTTGGAGCTCGAGTGCGCGAGAATGGATGAGCGAGGAGGAAGAAGGCGTGGGTGAAAAAGGTGGATCATTATCCCTTTATAAGGGCGGACGAAACTGTATGCCCCCACCGGCCTAGTAAACTCGCTTATTCCCCAAGCGCCGTAATTGATGGCGCGGTTGGGTTACCCACGTCCATATTGATGAGAATCCCGGGATAAGGGGGCACGATCTCTGCTTCGACAAGACGTGCCAAGGAAACTGCCTCGCAATGCGCGCCAAGGCTGGTTGAGAAAAACGGTTCGAATAATGACCGGGCCGTGGTATGATGTCATGCTATCAAGTGTGTCAGCAGATTAGATTTGTGGAAGAGTTATTCTCTCTACGATGGTATGTGGAACTTGTTTTGCAGAGCCGGACACTATCCTTGTGTTCTAAATCTTCTATGGAGTATTCAGAGGAGGAACCCGCCTTGCAATGCCGAAGACAATCTGCGCGCCGGACTCATCATCATTGAAGCCTGGTTCAGGGACTACTGAGGGAGTCCTGGGTTAGGTGGTATCTGGACAGCCAGACTATATCCTTTGGCCGGACTATTGGACTATGAAGATACAAGATTGAAGACTTCGTCTCGTGTCCGGATGGGACTCTCCTTGGCGTGGAAGGCAAGCTTGGCGTCTGAGATATGTGGATCTCCTCCCTTGTAATCGACTCTGTGTAAACCTAGCCCCCTCCAGTGTCTATATAAACCTGAGGGTTTAGTCCATAGGACAACAACAATCATACCATAGGCTAGCTTCTAGGGTTTAGCCTCTACGATCTCGTGGTAGATCAACTCTTGTAATACTCATATCATCAAGATCAATCAAGCAGGAAGTAGGGTATTACCTCCATCGAGAGGGCCCGAACCTGGGTAAACATCGTGTCCCCCGCCTCCTGTTACCATCCACCTTAGACGCACAGTTCGGGACCCCCTACCCGAGATCCGCCGGTTCTGAAACCGACAGTGGGCTACTTAACCTGTTACATAGCCCACGTCAGGCCATCACCGTCAATGACCTCGATGTCGTAGCCAGCGTCCGCGACATACCATCATACTCTAGCCCGCTGATTGAGAGCCTGCAGCCAGTAATCGTTGTCAGCTTCCTCGACGGCCACCTCGGTGACGTCGGGCGAAGAGGCCACGATAATCCTCTTTCGGGCTATTCGCTCCTCGAGCTCCATGGGAAGTGTAGCCGGGCTTCTGTCGTGACGCTCTGGAGTGGGCGATGGGGATCTGTGGGAAAGGAGGGGGCATTTGTCAGGTGTCATTTAAGAAATTCAGGGCAACTAGGGTATGGAGATTGGTGGGTAAGCTGCACGGGCAAAACGACAGATGTTGACGATACATGCCTTACGACGACAGCCTTGCTAGGATTTCGAGCGAGGGAGGGGTGGTTGTGGTGTGTGTGTGTTTGTGTGTGTGCGTGCGCGCACGTGAGGTGTTTTTGGGTGTGTGTGTGGAGGGGGGAGGCAAGGTGGTGTTTGAGGAAATGACGCGGCTACTAAAACTTTTACTAGGTGGGAGTAAAATTCTGCGGCTATTGAAATTTTGGATGAAGGGATTGAGCAATAAGCATCACACACGGTCCTAAAATAACAACCGTGTGCTATCAAACAGAAAAACCCTCCAGTCGGGTAGATATTTTCGAGGGATGCAGGCGGGAGCGGGAACAACAAACATCACACACGGTCAAAACATAATAACCGTGTGTTATCAAACAGAAAAATTCTCCAGGCGGCTGGATATTTTTGAGGGATGCAGGCGAGAGCTGAAGCAAACAACATCGCACACGGTCCAAACATAATAATTGTGTGCTACACACAGAAAACCCCTTCAGAAGGGTAGATATTTTTGAGCAATTTAGGCGGGAGCAGGGGCAACAAACATCGCACGCGGTCGAAACATAATAATCACATCAAACAGAAAAACCCTCCAGGAGGGTACATATTTTTTAGATTGCGAGGGAAGCCTCGTGGAGCCCAATGTACTGTACTGATGTGAGTGACATGGGCACAAGCGTGGCACAAGGGTAGTTTGAGGGAACCATGTCTGTTGCGTCATCCAACTTGTCAACTGTTTATAAATTTGGCAAAAATAACGCGGGAAAGGGTCAGAACATGAACACACTTGCATGTGGACCAAAAATATGTATGAAAAGGGTGGTTTGATGTTCAAATACCCAATGCACAACTTTGATGTGGCACCTGCCTCACAAAGTGCACAATATTGCTAGCCCTCCCCACTTCATGTCGATGGGAGGGGAATCCTACCTATGAACGCATGCCCCAAATATCTAGGTCTAACATCTCACCCTATCGTAACATTAAACCTATAGGAGTACGTCATACTCAAAACCTAGCCCCATTTGTCTTCCAGTCGAAGGTGGATCGTGTGCAGGCCTACAAATGTGTGGTTGTGGCACGAGATGGGTGAGAACACATACGAACCACCCGCGGGTAGCCCAACTATATGTATGAAATGGGTGGTGTGATATTTAAATACCCAATTCACAACTTTGATGTGACACATGTGCCTCACAAATTAACCGGACATCCCCGACCCCTCGAAGGTTCGGGAAGTGCGAAGTAGTCCCCCCATACACACTTTGAGTCGATGGGAGAGGGCATCTCACCAAGACGTACCATAACACGGACCAAGAAGAACCCACCTTGGTTGTATAACCTCTCTCTTGTTGTTGGTCGAAGTGATGGACGTCCACGCGACTCCACAGATGGGCTAGCTCGCCGATAACCACATAAGGGAGTAGTGCCCGAATACAACCACTGCCTGCATGTGGCCCAAACATATGTATGGAGTGTTGTGTGATGTTTGAATACCCAATGCACAACTTTGATGTGGTGTTGTGCTTTGGAACCGGAAAGTCCCCACACGGAGCGAGGGTTCACGACGCGTAGTATGTATGCTGCCCCACTTCGAGCTGGTGACGGGGATTCACGCATACGTACGTATGTGCTCAAACTTAGGTCTGGAATCTCACCATGACCTACCACGGTAGCACGAACCAAAGAAGAATATTCCACCATGGTAACCTCTCTCGGTGTCGGTCAAAGTGATCATGGATGTCCACGCGGGCTCGCAAAAATATAGGCTTGCCGCCGATAACCACATGAGGGAGAGTACTGTGTGAAGAAAACCACTGCATGCATGTGTCCCCAAACATATGTATGGAGGTGATGCATGCATGTTTGAATAGCATGCACAACATTGATGTGGCACCTGCATCAAAAATCGTACAGTCCCCACACAGAGCGAGATCGGTACATGATGCGCCATATGCTGTGCCCTCCCCACCACTTCGATTCGGTGGGAGGGATTCATGCATACACATGCATGCGCTCAAACTATATTATGTAATCTTAGAGCATGGCCTATACCGTAATACAAACCAAAAATTAATCCCCTCCTAAGTTAAATTAACCTCTCCCGCTCTCGATCAAAGTGATGGACCAAGCGGGCCCACAGATGGAAAGCATCGATGTCGCCGATAACCGCGTGAGTGAGTGCCAGAGGACAACCGCCATCGGTTGCATGTGGGCCAAACATATGTATGGAGGTGTGTGTGGTTGTGATGTTTGAATACCTAAAATGCACAACTTTGATGTGGCACCTGCCTCAAAAATCGTAAAGTCCCCACATGGAGCGAGGTTCATGAGGTGTAGTATATGCTGGTCCCCTTCCCCCTCTTTGACACATACTATACACTCGCACGGTAACACAAACCAAAAAGAATCCTCCTTGATGGTCAAATTAACCTCTCTCACTATTGGTCAAAGTGATGCATGCATGGATAACGACCTCGCGAGCCCACAGATGGAAGCATCATACGTGAGTCAGTGTCCTAGGATAACCACCGTCTGCACGCATGTGGCCCAGAGAGGTGTTGTGTGATGTTTGAATAGTCAATGCAAAAATTTGATGTGGCGCCTGCCTTGGAAACTGGAAAGTCCCCACATGGAGTGAGGTGTTCATGACGTGTACATAGTATATGCTGGTCCCCTCCCACCACTTCGACGCATACTATATACTCCTACTGTAATACAGGCAAAAAATAATCATCCTTGTTGGTTAAATTAACCTCTCTGGTTGTAGGTCAAAGTGATGGATGATGACCTCGTGGGCCCACAGAAAGCGTCACATGCGAGTGCTTGTCCTAGGACAACCACTGACTGCATGTGGCACGAACATGTATGTATGAAAGGGTTGTGTAATGTTTTAAATAACCAATTCACGACTTTGATGTGGCACCTGCCTCACAAAATGGTCAATCCCACACGGTGGCTCACGACTCATAGTGTAGTGCCAGACATCCCCCCCCCCCCCACACACACACCACACATCCACCGCCACTACGGGGCATGTTAAAATTTTCCACGGTGAACATACGTGATCAAAGGAGTGTCGTGCTAAATTTTGAAAAAAAATCAGAGATCAATCAGACGTTTTTGTACATTGATTGATTTCCTAGGGATATAATGTGCAAAAATCAAATTTGAGCTACATGCACATGTGATAGTGCACCAAAATGGATTGGAAAATCATATGTGCATCCCTGCGTGCATGAGTCCCCATGCAAGAAATTTCATTCATTGAGAATCTTGATTTTTAAAATCTAGTAAATCCAAAACTTAGTTGAAATTCATGAAACTTATCGTGGTGTCATATGGACACCAATAGACCGATATTGTACTTTTTTTGTCAAATTTGTGACAAGTTTTGATGTAATCTTCTTGTGAACGGGAGGTTATTAATAATTGTCAAACAATATCGGAAACGGATTATATATTCGAACCATGGGCGTTAGACCAACAATGTACGTGCCATCCTTCGGTTAAGTAATATAAAGCGGCAGGATTAATCATCAAAAAAGGAAAACAATATACGTGCCGCCACGTGTCCTGTGTGCCGTGCGAGCAGGCATGAGTTGACGGGACGCATGTGAGCAGTCCGCCATGCAAGCAGACCAGGAGGCGTGCGTGTAGGTGTGCGAATTGACAGGAGGCGTGTTCGCTGCGTAGTGTCACCGGGAGGCGTGCGAGTAGCTGTGTGAAATGATGGTATGCATGCCAGCAGTCCGTTGAGCAGGCTCACCGGGAGGCGAGTCAGCCCTTTGACCGCCGCCCGCCTCGCTCGCACTGCTCCATATTAATGGCGCGCCTGAGCCGCTGGTCTTAATAGGCGGTCGCACCCCCCATTCTCGCTATACACACAATCCTCTCCCTCTGCCTGCATCCTCAACGCCCCGCACTCAGTCGTCACCACCGTCAGTGTATGAGGATGCCGCCAAAGCGCACCATCGGAGGGAGAGGCGGCACCGGGGCTGCTGAAGCACCTGAGCACGGCGTGAAGCTGGAGACAGAGGTTGCCGTCGCCGCCACCGAGGTATCGCACGACCTTGATGTCGTCGACGACATCGTGCTTCCACAACTGGAGTCGGAGGTCCACAACAACTCCGGCGACGACTCCGACGATCAGTCCGACGACGACTCTGAGGACGACGGAGAACCGGTTAGTCATCTATACCCATTTATGTGGAAAATATATCCTAGGGTTTCTCTGGTTAGTCATGCTTCCCCCTTTCTGGAATAGAAATCCTGAGTAAGTTTCATTAGATCCGTGTAGTGTATTGATTGTTTGAATGGTACAAATAATAAGTGATTAATTGTTTCATCTGTACAAATGATTTCTGCTAATAATCTGACTACGGTTAGTGTTCGTGCTAATAATTCCTAGCCAGATCTTGACAATTGATTTTGAATGTCCTACATATATGTCTGTGCCAATTTTTTCAAGATTGGTATTTATATAGATGATTGTGCTAAAAAAATCGAACCATAATCTTTGGATATGTCTTAAAAAATAGCCATAAAACCAATAAAATCTTAATCCTACTTTATAGCATGTAAAAATTGATTTGATGCCAAATTTTGGCAACTGCCAAATGTTCGCTAGAGATTAATTTGTATACCATTGTTCATTTGCCAATCTCACAAAAGGTTGCCAAGTGTTGCAACTTTTGATTTTTCCAAATGTTCGTAGCAAACCAATCATACTCTTAATTTTGTTGTAGTAAATTGTGTGATCTCTATTTATGCATTTCTTTCATCAAGGTCACTTGATGTTTAGGGTTCATGCTGTCACATGATATATTATGTTTCATAAACTCTGCCTGCAGAATTCACATTATTATAAAATATACTGACACCACATTTTTTACTATATGTATAGGTGCTATCTGACGATGTCAACAGCGAGGATGAAGATGGCCAGAGGAGGTACAAGAGGCAAAAGCTCAGGGAGCTTTATGCGGGAAATCATAACAGGCGTATTAGGACCTGGGATGGGGGCTTTCGATGCCCATTTTGCAACCAAAAGCTTCATGACATGTATGAAAGTGTTTGGGTGCATGCAAGAGGACAAACCGTTGGCTCCTTCAGGCAGAAGTATTCTCGTAGGGTGGCGCATGCCGCGTACGCTGAGTACCTGGAGAAGCTTGACCTTCGTGCAGGCATGCCCGCAGATGAGATGTGGGATTTAACTAATATGGCTATGTAGTGTCTTAATTATAATTGTGCTGGAGTATGCTTAATATCGGTTGAACTATATATGGTTGAACTATGCTTGTGTACGCTTATTATCTATGCTTGAGTATTTTTATATCTATGTTTACTTACGCCTAAATGTGGGATATGGATGCAATCAGTTTGGTTGATGGAATTTTATGCATATTAGGGTGAATGTTTAGCGTGGGTAAAAAATTAAGATTCAATTGACGAAGGAAATATGGACCACCCTGAAACTTGGTTATTTTCCTAGATTGGAACCGTGTGCGATGACTTTCATTTTCCTAGTTTTTTTAAAACAGACGTTAATCGCACACGGTTGGCTCTAGCAAACCGTAGCCTCCGAAAAGGAAAACCCTCACCACCCAATTCAAAAAGGAAAAAATAAAACCCTCACCATCCCCACGTCACAAAACCCTCACCCCACCCGCCGTCCCCTCTGGTTCCCATTCACACCTACACTAGCTCCTCCGTGACTCTACATGTCACTGCATATCGCCACAGCAACCACTTAGCTTGACGCCTATCCCCGGCACCGGCTTCGGGCAAACCCCACAACATTTCACCACTGCTGCTTGCTACCGCATATTGCAACCGACTTTCTCGACACTGCTCGTCGTCGACCCAGCTCTGCTTGATTGGTGAATCCGCGGTATTGAGGTTTTTTTCTGATGGACAACTAGGTAACTAATTTACTGAAATATTCGCTCATTTGTTATCCTAGTCCATCTCCCCCCTTTAATCACCAGGCGGAAATCCCCATGAATTCATTTTTCTTCGAGCCGATTTGAGGGCTTTCTTTCATTCATAGAGTGTACAGTGCACTGACACATCAGGCCTTTGCGGCCTCGACCAGACAGCCGTGGAGTTCCATCTCACCATACCAGATGACTTCAGGAGGCGCACAATATGTTCAATCTCACCCTACCTCAGTTGGCATGGCCTACTTTCCTGAACATATAATATATATTGCTACATTTGGATAAAAGGTGCCACATGCAGCATATACGCCAAAGGAGATTTTTCTTCTTTCTATATTAGGCAAATCAATAATGTATTGTTCTTTCGATTACTCTCATATTTGCATGAAATCATGGTTACACTATCTGTTTAATTATAAACTTTTGTCCTTTGATTTCAACTGTTGTACTGTTCTTTCAGTTACTCCCATATTTGCATGTTACCATATTGTTTAACAATCTTACCATTTTATGTAGTACATCCCTTGCTTGGCAACAACATCTGTAGTGCACAATCTTGCCCTTTACATAACTGAAGACTGTAGGGATGTCATATTGAACATAAACCATGGATTTACAATTGTTGCTTCTGTAAGACTTGATCAACATGGTCACTCCTATTTTGGTACGGGCCTTTGTACAGAAATTTCTAAGTTTTATGTAATGAAAGCTGGCACTAAAATTGCACTGCTCATAAAAGAGTCTGGTCATGAGATATATGCTAACTTCCCCGATGATATCATCCGTCTTGACTTTGTTCGAAGTAATTGTTCTTCTCAAGTATATGCATGTTAACTTACCTAGCAATATCAAAGGAATTGTGTAGTATTTAAGCAACCAATTGTTCTTCCATTTTCTTACTCTCTTCCTACCTAGTAACTTCTAGTTACCAATACACTCCCTATATTCCCACTTGTATTAGAAAGCGCCGCCACTGATGAGACTTTGGAGGTGGAGGACGAGTGAGGGAGTCCTGGATTAGGGGGTATCCGGACAGCCGGACTATAACCTTTGGCCGGACTGTTGGACTATGAAGATACAAGATTGAAGACTTCGTCCCGTGTCCGGATGGGACTCTCCTTGGCATGGAAGGCAAGCTTGGCAATACAGATATGTAGATCTCCTTCCTTGTAACCGACTGTGTAACCCTAGCCTCCTCAGGTTGTCTATATAAACCGGAGGATTTAGTCCATAGGACAACAACAATCATACCATAGGCTAGCTTCTAGGGTTTAGCCTCTCTGATCTCGTGGTAGATCAACTCTTGTAATACCCATATCATCAATATTAATCAAGAAGGAGTAGGGTTTTACCTCCACCGAGAGGGCCCGAACCTGGGTAAAAACATCATGTCCCTTGTCTCCTGTTACCATCCGCCTCGACGCACAGTTCGGGACCCCCTACCCGAGATCCGCCGGTTTTGACACCGACATTTGTGCTTTCATTGAGAGTTCCTCTGTGTCGTTATCATTAGGCTTGATGGCTCCTTCGATCATCGTTAGCGATGCAGCCCAGGGTGAGACTTTTCTCCCCGAACATATTTTTGTATTCGGCGGCTTTGCACTGCGGGCCAATTCTCTTGGCCATCTGGAGCAGATTGAAAGTTACGCCCCTGGCCATCAGGTCAGGTTTGGAAGCTTAAACTACACGACTGACATCCACGGAGACTTGATCTTCGACGGATTCGAGCCCCTACCGAGTGCGTCGCATGGTCTCGATGAGCATGATTTAGCTCTGCCGTCGGACAACGTTCAGGAGATCGCACCTCCACCGCACTGACCCTCAATTCGGAGCTAGCTGCACCACCCATGGACGGGTGGTTAGACCCCGCCATGGAGACCGCAGCTTCAACGACGATCGAGCCAAATACCAGCCTTACCCTTCATGAGGCCCGTGACTCCAAATTGCCAGACTCTCCTCCGGACTCTGAACCACCCGCGCCCCTACCAATCGAATCCGATTGGGCGCCGATCATGGAGTTCACCGCCGCGGATATCTTTCAACACTCGCCCTTTGGCGACATACTAAACTCACTAAGGTCTCTCTCCTTGTCAGGAGAGTCCTTGCCGAACTACGTCCGACAGGATTGGGATGCGGATGACGAAGAAATTCGCCGCCCACCCACCACCCACTTAGTAGCCATTGTCGATGATTTGACCGACATGCTCGACTTCGACTCCGAAGACATCAATGGTATGGACGACGATGCAGGAGACGAACAGGAACCACTGCCCACAGGGCACTGGACAGCCACCTCATCCCATGATGTATACATGGTGGACACACCCAAAGAAAACAACGACGAGGAACGGAAGGACGCAGTGAAGGATCGTTCCCTCGAAAAGCAGTCAAAGCGGCGGCGTAAGCGCCGCTCCAAACCCCGCCTCGACAGAAACAGCGGGCATACAGGCCCAGCAATAGAGCAGGGTGAGCCAGCGGACGACGAAAACGACATTGAACAACCGTCCGACGATGGCAACACGGAGAATCGAACCGAACAACCCCTCTCCGGCGAAGATAACAGGCCGGAAGATATCACGCCGAGTAAGCTCCTGGAGCAGAAGAGCCTCCATAAAAGGCTCCTCACCACTGCGCGGAGCCTGAAAAAACAGAAGCGGAAACTCAAGACTGCGGAAGATGCACTCCGAATCAGATGGAGTAAAGTACTCAACACCGCAGACAAGTATGGCGGCAGCCGCCACACAAAGAGCTACCCGAAGCGAAAGCTACTACCTGAATTCGATGAGGAAGCCTTAGAGCCCCCGCAATCAAAAAACAAAACAGCCATCCGGTCGGATAGGCGACCTCATAGGCAACATAGAGTGGTAAACTGACGCTGCACACAAGCCAGTACGCGATCCACGCGAGAACTCACACCAAAAGGATGGCCCAACTAGATCCATCTACGGGCCAAGAAAGCGCGCTCAAACACGCAATACAATACAACAAAATTCCGAACACCACGGCACACCCAGTATTGTGGTGCGTGACACTATGTTTCACCGGTGAGGTCTGGATCATGAATTTCGGAGGGATTCAAGCCCGTAAACATAGAGGCATCTGACAACGACAGACCACAGGGTGCGGATTGAGGACTATATCCTCCATATCCACATTGCTAGAGGAGACGATCTCCACGCCATCAAGTACTTGCCCCTCAAGCTCAAAGGGTCAGCCCGGCATTGGCTTAAAGGCCTTCCCAAAAACACCATTGGAAGTTGGGAAGAGCTCGAGGACGCTTTTCGGGCAAATTTTCAAGGGACTTATGTCCGACCAACGGATGCGCATTTATTTAAGTCATATAACTCAACAGCCCTGAGAGTCAGCCCGAAAGCTTTGGAACAGGTTTCTTACTAAAAAGAATCAAATAGTAGACTGTCCGGACGCCGAAGCCTTAGCAGCTTTCAAACATAGCGTTCGAGACGAATGGCTCGCCAGACACCTCGGCCAAGAAAAGCCGAGAACAATGGCTGCATTAACAAGCCTCATGACCCGCTTCTGCGCGGGCGAGGACAGCTGGTTAGCTCGATGTAGCACTAGCGACCCAAGTACATCCAAGTCGAGGACGGAAGCGGAAGCCACGACGCAGCACAAACAAGCTACGGAGTAAAGAAGACAACCCGAAGAGCACGGCGGTAAACGCTGGATTCAAAAGCTCTCGGCGGGGTCAGCAAAAGCTGCCTCTCAAAGGCAACAGGGACGAACTGTCCAGCCTAAACAAGATTCTGGACAAGATATGTCAAATCCACAGCACCCCTGATAAACCTGCAAATCATACCCATAGAGAATGTTGGGTCTTCAAGCAATCCGGCAAACTCAACGCCGAACACAAGGGGCTGGATACACCAAGTGAAGACGATGACGAACCCCGCAAACAAAGCACTGGGGAACAGAAGAAATTCCCACCAGAAGTCAAAACAGTAAACGTGTTACACGTGACAAAGGGGAGAAGCAAAGTGGCGCCCATAGAGATACGTTCCCTAGGGCCTATCACAGCGGAGTTCCGCCACTGGTCATCCAAATCGATCACCTTCGACCATCGGGATTACTTTGCAAGTATCCGGCACGCAGGATGGGCTGCCTTGGTGTTAGACCCGATAATTGACGGATACCACTTTACACGAGTCCTGATGGACGGTGGCAGTAGTTTAAACCTGATATATCAGGACACAGTCCGCAAAATGGGGATGGACCCAACAAAAATTAGCCATAGCAATACTTCCTTTAAAGGAGTAACGCCAGGCCCAGAAGCCCATTGCACGGGCTCCCTCCTACTAGAAGTTATGTTTGGCTCCCCCGATAACTTCCGTAGCGAAAAGCTAACCTTCCACATCACCCCGTTTAAAATTGGTTATCAAGCACTACTGGGACGCGAAGCTTTCGCTCGCTTTAATGCAATACCGCATTATGCGTCTCTCACGCTTAAGATGCCCGGCCCACGAGGCATCATTTCAGTAAAGGGAAATATTGAGCGCTCTTGCACGCGGAAGACTGTGCGGCTGCCTTGGCAGCCACACACTAAACGGCCTCACCAACCAGAGCATCTAACAGGTCGTCAAGACCACGGACACGGCTAGACGAGTCCGGCATCACCATATAATTGATAAAGGTTTGATGGCTATATACCCCTATAAATACAAGGGGCTCCATGCGTGTAAACAAGCGACAACAAGGCTCAATTTTACCCATCTTGAATTATACTTGGTTTATTTAGTATAACATACATTTTGCACGACTACTTATTCAACTAAGTTCCTCCCTTTTACAGATGACCATCGTGCTACACCCGTCCAGGATACGGCACAACGGAGACACAGGCACAGACGTGCAGCAGGGACCCGTTCCAAGGATTCTTTTTAGATTAAGACCCTGCGTAAACCTTTTTTACTGTCTCTTGTTGATACACATCCCCCGGATTCTCAGCACAACTAAGAAGGAGGCTGGCGTCTTGGCATGTGGCCACGTCAGAATACTGCACGTACATGGACACCAGGGGCTTATTACAAAGGGCACTGTTCAGCCCGTTTAAAATCACAAAGACCGAATACCTTAGGGAGTGTTCGGCGTCATGAAGTTGGCCTTATATGCATCAGCTCCGAATCATGTCTTTGGTCAAATGTTGGGTTTGCCCGGCTCCTGTGTTTTGCTGCCTTACGTTCCGCTCTATCGGCTAAGGCGGCACCAGGAGAACTACTGTGATTGTGCCCCGGTTCAGCCAGGCGAGCACCTCAGTAGAGAAAGCCGAAAACTGACTGTCATGATATAGCGTGAGACTGGTCAACCACTCAATGACCTAGCAGAATCTTCGGGATTCCTCTGCCTTAACGAAGGGCCATTTCCCGGCCAGGCATATACGCGCCCCGAATTCGGATGAGGCTGGAGCCACCAGGGGCTATATAGTAGCCCCACTGTCAAACTCCTATGGCTAAGTGAAAGTGATAAAGCATTATAGTCCAATTGCCTAGTTCGCTTCGCTGTCACCTCCTTAATGGACCAAGACGTTGGATCAAGTGTTAATATGCGTCTTCTGCGAACACCCCCGCATTATATGCGTGGGGGCTGAAGCCAACGACTGCCATCTTTCAGGTTATATACATATATACATAAACGGCCGCACAGGAGGTATTATAATTCTTGCAAGCACAAGTATAAAATAGCCTTTACATTTTAGCAAAACATTGTTTTCAATGGGAATACATGTCATTAGAACATAATATTCTTCGAGCATCGCCTCTATTGAACGAAGCGCCCTCAAGAACTTCACGAAAGTAGTGCTCGGCAGTACTCGGATTTCGTCCGAATCTTGGGCTGCAACGACGGTGGCCTCCATCTCCGCCAAAGATGTCTTCACACGGGCAAGGGCCATCCGCGCACCCTCTACGCACGCCGACCTCTTCATCGCGTTGATATGTGGTACTGCACCAAGGAACTGCTGCACCAAACTAAAAAAACTGTTCGGCTTTGGCCTTTCCGGCCACAGATGATCCACGACATACTTCATGGCGAGTCCGGACAATCTATTCAGCTCGGCCCATTCGGCCAGCCGATTAGTCAATGGAAGCGGACGCTCTGGATCGTTAAATTGTGACCAGAACAACTTTTCCACTTCGCGATCTTTTTTATCTCGGAAGTTTTCGGTCGCATCAGCAGCACTCGCCGCTAAATCCAGATACGCGTCCGCAGGACTCCGCAGCCGGTCCAAAGGAGCATATTTAGGATCTCCGAACTTCATCCGCAGCATAAAGGACTTCCTAGCCGCGATATCTCCGGCTTGACGCAGCTCCTCCTTCATCGCTCTCATCGCAGAGCGGGTATCCTTGGCCGCCATCGTGGCCTTCTCTAGGTCTGTCCTCTTCACTTGATCTTCCTTTTCAAGAAGCTTGCAACGGTCAACAGCGTTCTTCAATTCCATAGCCATCTTGGCCATTTCCTCCTTGCTTTGGCAGTGAGCAGCCTGTTCGGCTTTCATCTCCTCGATTGCCTTTAGGGCAGCCGCATCGCTTTTTCTGGCTTGTTCCTTGGCTCGGGCAAGTTCTGCCCGCAGGTTCTCCATGGCCGCAGCTCCATCTGCATTAAACACACTTGTTATAGATACTGGCATCATGCTCCTCTTACCATGTGTCTCTGGAGAAATCACATACCTTGTGCCTCGTCAAGCCGCTTGTTGACAAGCACGATGTCGGCATCTGCCACGTCAAGTTGCCGCTTTAACTCGGCAAATTCAACAGTCCGGCTGGCCACCGGACACTTCGCCACCTGCACATGAAGGCGGCAAAATTATACCTGGGACTATGATCCTCTGCGTTGTCGCTCACGACAGCACCAGTCTCGAGGGCTACTATCTATACTGAGGCATCTTAAAAATATGCGGTACTGTCAAAAAGGCGCATCACTTCACGTACCTCAAAACCCATCAGTAGACTCATGACAGCTTCATGCAACCCTCTTTCCGCGGACGAAATCCTTTCAATTACCGTGCCCATTAACGTGCGGTGCTCCTCTGATATGACTGCTCGCTCTAGCAGATTCCTCAGTATGTCTAACCGCACACCAGGCGGTGCTGGACTCTTTTGATTGCTCTCTTCAAAAACCGGATACTGAGGGCTTCGGGTGGCCATATGACTACCTTCTGGCCTTACCGGATCAGGAGAAACCCTCCGCGACGACACTTCGGGGTCGCCCGCCCCATGAGGCGGTATGGCAGGGGGAGATGTTTTGCTCTCCATCATCTCCGGAAGAAGACCCCCCGAAGACGAGCTCTGTTGGGAAGGGCTAAGATCCGAACTCTAAAGATAAAGGCTTCGGTTATTTTCCTCAGAGGTAAAGCAAGGTTTTTCCTCATTATTAAGTACCCTTTTACTTACAGCTCGGTAGAGGGCTGATCCCCTTGAGGGCATGGTGCGGCCGGGGTATCCCCCGGTGCAGGACCCTCTGCGAAGATCTCTTCCCCCGTTTTGAGACCATTGTCTCCGGGTCCTCAGAGGCGGTCCTCTTCTTTCCATGGGGAGAGGAAGTTTCGATTCCTCCCTTCCGGCTAACCTCCTCCTCGGAGGCGGTAGCTTCCTTGTTTCCCCCTTTATCTTCTCCCGAAGGCGCTGGATAAGGCGTGATCTCCAGCATCCTGGTTAACACAGGGTCTGGCGAGGTCTCAGGGAGGGGGCCGGACACCTGATCAACTTTGCCTTCGCAATCCACTCCTGGTTAAAAAGCGGCTTTTTTAAAGGGCGATGTTGCGATAAATAAGAAGATGGAGTGTTCGGATGCGGGGCTACTTACTTGGGTATCCGGACGATTGCAGCTCAGACCTGCATCCTCAGTGGAATCCGGACACATTACTTGTGGTCCGAAGAACAATTTGTACATCTCCACGGGCGTCATGCCAAGGAAATGTTGAAGAGCTCGCGGTCCCTCCGGGTTAAACTCCCACAGGAGGAGGGGATGACGTTTGCAGGGCAGGACTCAGCGAATTAACATGACTTGCGCCACCATGACCAGACTGACATCTCTCTCTAGGAGATCTCGGATGCGGCTCTGCAATACGGGCACATCCTTTACTGGCCCCCAGTCTAGCCCCTTGTTGACCCATGACGTTAGTCGTGGCGGGGGACCCGAGCGAAAGACAGGTGGAGCCACCCACTTGGTACCCCTGGGAGCCGTGATATAAAACCACTCTTGTTGCCATAGGCTGGGCTCCTCCTGGAAAGAGCCCTCGGGCCATGGGGCGTCAGCATTTTTGCTTATTACAGCGCCTCTGCACTCTGCGTGCTGCCCCTCGATCATCTTCACCTCCACTTTGAAGGTCTTGAGCCACAGTCCGAAGTGAGGGGTAATGCGGAGGAAAGCTTCACACACGACGATAAACGATGAGATATGGAGGATAGACTCCAGAGCTAAGTCGTGGAAGTCCATCCCATAATAGAACATGAGCCCCCTCACGAAGGGATCCGGCGTGAAGCCTAGCCCTCGGAGGAAGTGAGATACGAACACGACGCTCTCGCCGGGCTTAGGAGTGGGAATAACTTGCCCTGGAGCAGGCAGCCTATGCGGGATTTCACCGGTCAAGTACCTGGCCTCCCTTAGCTTTATTATGTCTTCCTCCATGACGGAGGAAGGCATACATCGACCTTGAAGGTTGGATCCGGACATGATCGAAGGTCCGAAGCGCCTGAATCTGAAGCTTCGGGTGTTGGAACTCGAGGCGGGAGGCGGATTCGATTGAGATCGAAAGAAAAGAGTAAGGCCTTGGTCTCTTTATAAAGAGGTTGAATACCGAGAGCCCTCCTTGTGGCCGTTTGGAACTTACCTTCGATCGAGGGACATACCAACGGCACGATTGGGTTAGGTTACCCGCGTCCGCGTTGATGAGAATCCCGTAAATAAAGGGGACACGATCTCTGCTTCGACAAGACGTGCCAAGGAAACCGCCTCGCGAAACACACTGAGGTGGGGTGTAAAAAACAATTCGAATAAAGGCT
This sequence comes from Aegilops bicornis, assembly GCA_021605145.1. Lineage (NCBI taxonomy): Eukaryota > Viridiplantae > Streptophyta > Magnoliopsida > Poales > Poaceae > Aegilops > Aegilops bicornis. The sequence continues at coordinate 456,120,475 of CM038674.1, read as the reverse complement.
TGGTTGTGGTGTGATGTCACGCTACAGAATACGTCAACAGATTATATTTGTGAAAATATTATTCTCTCTACGGTGGTATATGGAACTTGTTTTGCAGAGCCGGACACGACTCGTGTTCAAAATCTTCTATGAAGTATTTGGAGGAGGAACCCGCCTTGCAATGCCGAAAACAATCTGCGCGCCGGACTCATCATCATTGAAGCCTGGTTCAGGGGCTACTGAGGGAGTCCTGGATTAGGGGGTATCCGGACAGCCGGACTATAACCTTTGGCCGAACTTTTGGACTATGAAGATACAAGATTTAAGACTTCGTCCCATGTCCGGATGGGACTCTCCTTGGCGTGGAAGGCAAGCTTGGCAATACGGATATGTAGATCTCCTTCCTTGTAACCGACTTTGTGTAATCCTAGCCCCCTCCGGTGTCTATATAAACCGGAGGGTTTAGTCCGTAGGACAACAACAATCATACCATAGGCTAGCTTCTAGGGTTTAGCCTCTCTGATCTCGTGGTAGATCAACTCTTGTAATACCCATATCATCAATATTAATCAAGCAGGAGTAGGGTTTTACCTCCACCGAGAGGGCCTGAACCTGGGTAAAAACATCGTGTCCCTTGTCTCCTGTTACCATCCGCCTAGACGCACAGTTAGGGACCCCCTACCCGAGATCCGCTGGTTTTGACACCGACAACGAGGCTGCCAACAAGCGGAGGCGGGTTGAGCAAGAAATGCAAGTGACTCTGGCAGGCCTAGACTTCATCAGCAACCTCCCCGATGATATGTTGATAGTCATCATCTTCCTCCTCCCAATCAAATATGGGGCGCGAACAACCGTCCTTTCCCAGCGGTGGCACCCCTATGGCACTCACCCCTCTCGACCTCATCGACACCCACAAGCTCTGCCATGGCGATCGCAAAAGCTTGGACGCATTGTCCCAGATGGTAGGTAGCATGGCCCAATCAGAGGCCTTATCTCGGGAAAGTTCCATTCTGCCGGATTTCAGGTTCCGCAGACCCTTGAGAGGTTTGAACTCTGGGGTTGAAAGCACAAGTGCTTCCTGGGTGGTTTTGGTAATTAATGTCAACATATCTCTTATTGGACTAATGTTTTTATCTAGTATATTTCAGACAAGTTCAACAGATGGAGTGGCATGGACAAGAGGATGTGGAACCCCCTCAAGATGCTAAGGACAAAGGATTGGCTCAAACTCAAAAGCTCAAGACTCTACATTTTCATTTTAGTGATCCAAGATCACATTGAGTCCATAGGAAAAGCCAATACTATTAAAAGGGGATGAGGTGTTGCTTAATGGCTTTCTTGCTCAAAGTGCTTAGTGATACACTCCAAAGCCCTCAACCACTTTCTCATATCCACATATGTCCCAAACCAAAAGTCAAACTCGGCCCCACCAATATGATCTATCCGGCGCCACCGAGTTCATTTGACATAGCCACTGCCAGAAACCCTAATCAGTTCAGTCTCACTGATGGGATCCCGGTCTCACCGAGATGGGATTGCAAACTCTCTGATTCCTGTTGCAATAATTTCGGCCCAACCGAGATTTGTAATCGGTCTCACCGAGTTTGCTTGAGCAACTCTTTGGTTAGCTCATTACCAAAATCTGTCCCACCGAGTTTGTGTAATCAGTCAAACCGAGATGAGGTTCTACCCTAACCCTAGCACATTGGTCCCACCAAAAAGCCTAACACTCACATTTTGAACTGAATTGGTTTGACCGAGTTTTTTGATTCGTCCCACCGAGTTTGGTGAATTGTGTGTAACTGTTAGATTTTGTGTGGAGGCTATATATACCCCTCCACCCACTCTTCATTCGTGAGGACAGCCATCAGAACATGCCTACACTACCAGCATACATTTTTTGAGATAGAACCACCTACTCATGTGTTGAGATCAAGACATTCCATTCCAACCACATAAATCTTGATATCTATCCTTCTCCAACTTGCTTTCCACTCAAATCATCTTTCCACCAAATCCAAATCTATGAGAGAGAGTTGAGTGTTGGGGAGACTATCATTTGAAGCACAAGAGCAAGGAGTTCAGTATCAACACACCATCTATTACCTTTTGAAGAGTGGTGTCTCCTAGACTGGTTAGGTGTCACTTGGGAGCCTCCGTCAAGATTGTGGAGTTGAACCAAGGAGTTTGTACGGGCAAGGAGATCGCCTACTTCGTGAAGATCTACCCTAGTGAGGCAAGTCCTTCGTGGGCGATGGCCATGTTGGGATAGACAAGGTTGCTTCTTCGTGGACCCTTCGTGGGTGGAGCCCTCCGTGGACTCGCGCAACCGTTACCCTTCGTGGGTTGAAGTCTCCATCAACGTGGATGTACGATAGCACCACCTATTGAAACCACGCCAAAAATCTCAGTGTCTCCAATTGCGTTTGCACACTCTAATCCCATCCCTTTACATTCTTGCAAATTGCATGCTTTACTTTCCACTGCTCATATACTCTTGTCATGCTTGCTTGATATGTATTGTGAATGTTTAAACTTGTGCTAAAACTCCACCTTAACTTGAAGAACTTAAAAACTGCTACTTTTCTTTGCTAAGAGTCTATTCACCCCCCTCTAGACACCTCTTCTCAATCCTTTCAATTGGTATCAGAGCTTTGGTCTCCATTGCTTTGGTTTAAACACCTTTGGAGGAAGATGGATGAGTCTATGTTGGGGAGTCTTAGACGAAGAGTGCCTATTCTTGATGGAGAGTTCTTTCATGAGTGGAAAAATGAGATGCTTGAGATTTTCAATGAATATCACTTGAACAAGTACATTACTACCCCTTGTGCGCATCTTAGTGATCCCTTGCATCTCACTCTCGATGAGGATCTTGACATGATTCGCAATCTTAGAACTGTCAATCTTATTATTAGAGGATTACCTAGAAACTTGATTGCTAGCTTGCCTGCTCTTGATTGTGCTTACACCATATGGAGATTTCTTGAGGAACGATTCCCAAATTATTCCTTGAAAAATCTAGATGAGATTCTCCATAAGTCTTTTGCTTGAATAGGATGAGTACTAGTGATCCTAAGTTTGATGATTGTCTATTTGAGCTTCGTGATCTCATGCGTTCCAAAGGAGATGTTGGAATTATTAGCAATATCATTTCCGAAGTCATTAGAATCCATAGAGATGAACACTGTTACGGACATACTTCTAATGAATCACCTTCTCTAGGAAATGATCAATTACAAGATGATGTTGAACATGGATACTATGATGAGGATGATGATAGTAACCTTAATGATGCGATGAGACACTTTGGTCTTATGGCCAATATTCGTGGCTATATGGCTGGAGGAAAGGAATGGGTCCTTGATAGTGGATGTACTGATCATATGACCGGAGACAAGGATATGTTTCGTGAGCTTGCTGAAAACGATGGCTCTCGAAAGTATGTCACTTTTGGTGATAACTCAAAGGGTAAGGTGGTTGGCCTTGGTAAGGTGGCCATCTCACATGATAGCTCCATACAAAATGTTATGCTCGTTGAATCTCTTGGCTACAATTTACTTTCCGTATCTAGACTTGCTGACTTTGGTTCCAATGTCCTATTTACTGAAGTAGATTGCCAAGTGTTTCGTAGAGATAATCATAAAATGGTTTTTACCGGTATACATAGAGGTGATCTTTACATTGTTGATTTCACTAAAAAGGCTCAACCTAGAACTTGCTTTATTGCTAAATCTTCTAAATGTTGGTTATGGCATAGAAGGTTAGGTCATGTGGGCATGCAAAATCTTGATAAGCTTATTAAAGGTGATCATATCCTTGGAGTAAAAGATGTTATATTTGACAAGGATAGATTGTGCAGTGCTTGTCAAGCAGGAAAACAAGTTGGAGGAAGTCACCCCATGAAGAACATCATGACCACGAGAAGACCGCTCGAGCTACTTCATATGGATCTCTTTGGTCCCAATGCCTACAAGAGTCTTGGTGGAAACTCATTTGGTCTAGTTATAGTCGATGATTTTTCAAGATTTACGTGGGTGTTCTTTCTTGATGATAAATCGCAGGTCCAAAAGATCTTCAAGAACTTCGCTAGAAAGGCCCAAAATCAATTTGAAGTGAAGATCAAGAAGGTTCGCAGTGACAACGGAACAGAGTTCAAGAACGCAAATGTGGATACCTTTCTTGACGAAGAAGGGATTTCACACGAGTTCTCGGCTACGTATACACCTCAACAAAATGGAGTTGTTGAGAAGAAGAACCATACTCTTATAGATATGGCAAGAACGATGCTTGATGAGTACAAGACTCTAAAACACTTTTGGGCGGAAGCGGTTGAGACGGCTTGTCATGCAACAAATCGCTTGTATCTTCACAAGCTACTCGGCAAGACGGCATACGGGCTCCTCACCGGTAACAAACCCCAAGTTGGATACTTTCGAGTATTCGGCTCAAAGTGTTACATTCTTGATAAGCATCGTCGTTCTAAATTTGCTCCTAAATCTCATGAGGGTTTCCTACTTGGTTATGGCTCAAACTCTCACACCTACCATGTCTACAATAATGTCACCCGAAAGGTTGAAGAGACGGTAGATGTGAAGTTTGATGAATCTAACGGCTCGCAAGTAGAGCAATTGCCAATTGATGTAGGAGACAAAAACCTTTCGGAAGCAATCCAAGACTTGTCTATTGGCAAGATCCGTCGAACGGAGGTGAAGGAGAGTACCTCCACTACAAGAAAAACTGCCTGTAGAGACATCATATTCCATAGCTAGAGACATGTTATTTCATCTCTAGGCAACCATAGAGTCGACTTAGTAAAGCGTCTTCGGAGCGTCTCCTCATGGACCGTCTCAAAACATATAGACACGCTAGCCAAGCGTGTGTACATGGCACGAGACGCTATAGTGGGACATTGAAAAGCGTCCCTATATATGAGGCGCTATATTGGGATGTTCAAAAGCGTCCTTAGATATGAGACGTTGTATTGGGTTGTTCAAAAGCGTCCATAGATATGAGACGCTATATTGGGATGTTCAAAAGCATATCTAGGTATGTAGAGTCGTTTTGTTAGATGCGTTTATCTCGTCTCTACTCATAGAGCATTTTCATTCATCATGGGCCCTAACCCCATTCTTATACACACTATGTAGAGACGCTATATTCGTCTCTAAATATACACAAGATTTTTGTAACTACGTAATATTTAACTCTAAAAATTATTTGAGTTATTTTGAATTTGTATTTCACCATTTCAAATCTAATTATTTCATCAGAACATATGCTTGTGCAGACTGATCAACAAATATTGTTATGTAAAGGTATCCACTCATATCACGAGTCACATTCTTACGCAACAAATATTATATAAAGGGATTATCCCATATCACCAATTGTATTAAGAAGCATCTCATTTGCACAATTTCAATAAGGATCAAACACCTTGAATTCAGAACTGAATCAAATTATATATTCATATGAAAGATGCAAATAATTAAGAGAAGATGGTACAACCAGAACAAAGTTTACCTATGAAGCTAAATCCTTTAAAATACAATATTTGTCCATTCAAAAAGTAATTCTTTTGTAGTTGCTCTTCGCTCCTACAATGCACTCCTTTTCTAATTAATCTCGAGCTACCCTGAAAAAGGAAGTTAATAGAGAAAAATTAGAGTGTAAGCTTTAAGTGTAGTGTGTGAAGAAATGTACTCTTGATGAAATTGTAAGAGATGTACCATTTATCATTCTATGAGGGAACTTAGCTGTACACTTGATTCAGGACCACCTTGCTTGGTCAAAAGATAGCTATTGTCAAAGATGGCCATTCTATGATTCAGGACCATCATGTGCTTTCTAGTTGTGGTTACTTATACAAAACATACATTGTTTGATAACAAAGTAGAAATTTATGCGCGAGCGCGGACACACACACCCCCCTTAGCAACTATGTGTTCATCTAGTGAAGATAAACTGGTGCAACCCTCTTTAGCTCTCGCGCAATTGCTAGGATGCAATTCCTGGTTAGTGAACTGCTTGTCCGATAAAGTTGATTCTACACAGCCTTGATTGACCCTATAAATTTTTCAACGTGTGCTTTCTACAGTTGAGGTTCAGTTTGGTTGTAAGTAAACATATACAAAACATAGACATTGTGTGAAAACAAAGTAGACATTTTTGCACAACAGACACACCTTGGCAACCATGTGTTCATGTGGTATAGGAAAAATGGTGTAATCCTCTTCGGTTGATTTTGCACAACCTTGATTGGCCCTATCAAACTTTTTAATGTGTGCTTTCTACAGTTGAGGTTCAGTTCAGTACTACATAAACACACACAAAACATAGGCTATGTTTGATAATGGAGCAGAAATTTATGTACACCCGCACCTAATCAACCATGTGTGGTAAAGATAAACCATTGCAATCCTCCTTGGTTCTTGCAGAAAAGCTACGATGCAATTCCTGGGTAGTGATCTGCTTGTATGGTAAAGTTGATTCTGCACTTTCTTGACTAGCCCTATCAGACTTCTCAATGTATGCTTTCTATAGTTGAGGTTTAGTTCGGTTATAAGTAAACTTACGGAAAACATATGCATTTTCTAATAACGAAGCAGCAACTTTATGCACACATACACACATACACACACACACGCACGCACGCACACCCCTTACAAACCATTTTTTCATGTGGTAATGATAAACCAGTGTAACACTCTTTGGATCTCACACAATTGCTAAGATGTAGTTCCTGCAACTTATGACGAACAATTCTTTTTACGTATGAGAATAAACCAGAATATTTATTAGTGAAGAAACTATTATATCACCTGCATAGCACTCAATGGAGCATGTATATTGCCAAGTGATCTTTCAACTATGTTATGTGATTCATCTAGGAGGTCATTGCCAACAACTCTTTTGTTGAGATCAACCTGAAACAAGAACATGACAGTAGTATATTAATACTCATACTTTTATCATTGCAGAAAGAAATTTCGTTAATACCAACATCATAACTTCCCTCTGTTACAAATCCATTTCTTCAATCCTCTCTCAGGGAATTTTTGCTTCAGGTATGAACGCATCATAGCAAACCCGACCGTCATGCTTTCTGCATTATCTCCTAGTGCCCACGGTGCAAATTGAACATTTTTTTCTTTCTCAGGATGCTGTACAAAAGACACCCCCTCAGAAACTTTTATTCCGCTCCAATACTTATCACCATAATACCCTCAAAGTTCTTTCGCCTCTTTACAGTGCATACTTGTAAACACTTCTCTATAATCATTGAATGAAAGGCATTGTTATCTTTCTTTTTTTCTTCAAGTTTCTCCTACTGAAATAAATACAAACAACTCATTACACTAAGTTTGAATTAAAGCCTTTACTTTAATCACAAGTAGAAGTACACCATCACTATCTTTGTGTTTGCAATTTTGTATTTACCGTCCTTCTTATGAGCTTGATTTCCTGTACAAAGTAAATTAGAATGTTTGTTAATGTTTCTGTTAGAACATATTCAGTTTTCTTCACTAACAAAACTTTTCTCAACCATCTTTACAAATAAAAAGTTTCACCATCCCTTTTCTGAGCCTAGCATGGCTTTTTTCTCCCGGTTGTGTGTGGATTCTTCTGCTTTGCATACTCAGTGTTCTTTTTGCATAATTTGTGGTAGAAGAACACATCCGGTGAATACTAATGTCACCAAACTAGTTATGTATGCCAGATTAAGTATGAGAATAGAACACATAACCATGCGTCAATCCTGACACCAAAACCCAACAAGAGTATCCTAGTGATGTTCATTAACACCTTTGGGAACACCTGCTATAATATCAGCCAAAGCCTCTTATCACGCTTGAAATATTTATTCTTCAACCGAGACTTATACGGTCTCCATTTTTGTTAATAGTCAATAGGATCCAGTCTCGTGTAAGTTGTCTCATCTCATTGGGGTAGATAAATTTCTCCTTCAAAAATTAAAATTGGCAGTCAGCAATGTCAAATTAACAGTCTTGAACAGTGCATGAATTAAAGAAGACACAGAACAACGAATCGGCGTGTTTTGCAGCAGAGAACGTTCAATGCAAAACTCTAGAGGGACGGCTTCTTTTATTTAGCTGATGAAGCATACGGGTATATACAGTAACAAATCTTCCTTTTATGTTAGTTGGGAATTGTAAAAATATAACTTGTGCGAGCTTCAAATGGGCAAAAGATTGAAAAAAGCTTTTTGGTTATCAAAAATGGTTTTACATGTACAGCTAAGTATGCTGTTTTGGTTTAACAAAATTTTGTTCGTGTATAATTTTGTTATCAATTTTGTTCTTGTAAAATAACAGAGTACTTGCAGCTGTATAACTAAACACTATCATGTTTTAAACTCCAGTGTAAATGTAAGCTAAGGTTAACAAATGTTGAGTTTTGCCATGTAAAATTAGATTGTACCAAAGAGTTGCTCACATATTTTCAAGTAAATATGTTAGAATTGAATTCTAGGCAAGCAAACAATTCACCAAACAGTTAGAGTGCATTGCCTACAGGAAGGAAGGAAGGAGACCAACGAGAAGAGCATCGATACTTGAGATGCATAAATGGAGGAGGCCACGTTGGTTGATTTGATGATAAAACTGCAGGGGCTATGGGAATCAAGTATCACCTGCTTGGCGTGGTGGAGGCTGAAAATGCTGGACGGAGACGAGAGCTGCTTACGGGGCGATCGATGTACCGACGGAACGGACGGCGGAACTTCGGGTGAAGGATGAGACCGGCATGGACGCGGCTTCGTGACGGCGAGCACGACGGCCGGAGGAACACGACTTCATGACGGTAAGGACGACGGCGTTGACGGGGCTCCAACTAGTGAGCTTGCCGATGGAGGAAAACTGGAGCCGGTGCCGGGTGGAGAAAGCGGCGGCGGGCGGAGCAAGGGAAGGGCCGGAGGGCATCCCGTGAGGGTGAGGCTTCCACTGCGCGGGGTGCGGGAATGGGCGGTGTGCGCGGTGGTGATGCCGGCGTAAATTGGAGTCCGGCGGTTGGATGAATGGGGAGGTAGGGAGATGGTGGCGAGGAAACTTATCCGGCTACACATACGAAGATAAAAAATTGATTATGTGCAAATAATCTGGGAACGTCAGATTTGGTTAAGTGCAAATAGTTTTTTTTTGCATGAAAAGTGCAAATAGTTTGGGAGCGCCAAGTAACCACATATGTGGATAAATATTTTGGTAGGTGTATTTTTATCGGATAAATCTATATTTTTTTGAACACAATACACACGCAAGAGCTCATATATACGTGTATACACACATCCTATGAACACACACGCACACCCTACCCCTGTGAGCACCTCCGAGAGACTGAGCCGGCATATAATCTTGTGATTTACCAAGTCACTGTAGGCGCCTCGTCGTCGACGTGAGCGTCTCCTCTCATTGAAAGTGCATCATCAAAAATCCTGAAATAATCCAGGAATAATGCGAGCACCAGGACTATGAACGCACACACGCACACCCTGCCCCTATGAGCATCTCCGAGAGACTGAGCCGACATATAATCTTGTGATTTACCAAGTCACCGTAGGAGCCTCGTCTTCGAGGGAACGTCTCCTCCCACTGAAAGCGTATTGCCGAAAATCCTGATATAAATCCAGATATAATGCGAGCACCAAGACTTGAACCCTGATGAGCCCGGGATACCACTATCTCTTTAACCATCCAACCACAAGTTGGTTCGCATCGAATAAATCTACATTCTTTGTTCTTTTTCCAAAAAGAATAAAACTTTATTTGGTAATATACGTATGAATAAATATCCACATAGTTTTAATAATAAAGTATAAAGCCAGTGGTAGATTGAAGGGGCGGAGTGTGACTCAAAAACAAGGATGTCACTATAATCCATGGACGCGTCCAGACACACATATGGGAGCCGGGCATCCTCTACTGTACCTGAAACGCATGCGCACATTTCAAACATAAATTGAATCAAATGGAGAAATTTTATGCAAACCAAACAAGTTTGATGCAAACCCGTTTAAAGTATGATGCATTTACATAAACCGGGCGAGGACAAACACTGAATCCTCCTTGCCGATCTTGACTATTAAGATTTTGTATTTGTATTAGTTTGTAGTTTCTGCTATATGCCATGTAAACCTTGTATTTCTACAGGATTTCATCTTATAAATATATAGGTACATGCCATCCTTCACAACTGGCATACTCCCCGCCGCATGCCTTCTTCATCAATGGGAAGGGGGGGGGGGGGGGGGGTCCTCTCTACCTCCCTAATGAGGCAGGACTCCCCGACTGCCCTTGCCCCCGGTGATGTCGTCGAAACAGTGGTGGCCGATGCTCCTTTGCGGTTAATCGTGTCTGTCAGTACCTTCACTCACCTTGTGATTCGTATGTCCTAAGAAGGGAAAGACAAAGGCAAGCGACAAGAAGACGGTCGCTGGCAGTAAGTAGATGGACGGCTCTTCGACAGGAGGTAGTGGAATATCTAAACCTTAGAAGACCATTTATTTGATGTCGCTCCTGGTACTACCTGGGAGGGTGCTTGGCTGGGTCCTAAAAAAACTTGAAGAGTGGGTCCCACACACTCTAGCAAGGGAGCAAGCCGAAGACACGAAAGATGGCTCCATATTGAGTGTAAACAAATGTATGAGAATTCTGAAAGTTTCCACTGGTTCCCAAAATCAGCTAAATATGAGGCAAAAGACCATTTTGAAAAACAAAAATAATATTTTTTTTCAAAAGAATTGGTAACGTTTCGAAGAAAAGGAACTACACTTTCCTCTAAAACTGAATGACGGGACTTTCAACAAACGAAGAAGTGAATTGAAGCCTTCCTTTTCGGCCGGGAGATGTCAGGGATGGCTCTAAGAATTCTTACATTTAGAGTAAGGAAGCTGAAGCAATCATCATACACCTAGAAGGGTCCCTTTTAATTAGTTCACACCAAGAACAATGTTCAGCATATTTAAATTGGTGAGAATCAGCACAAGGGGGCCATGTGGCACTATTTAAACGAATATCCATAGGCATTAATACCACAAGGTGGGAATCCTTTTTTTTTTGTAAGATGATGGTGCGCGCGGGCTGTGGTGGAAGAGGTCGAACAGCTGGAACACGTGCGTCATATAGGTAGTCCCGTGGTTGGGCCGGCCCACTGGGGCGAGCGAGCTGGATGTTTTATTTAGCGTGCGACAGAAAAATTAGAAAAACGCAGTGCGGTAGGAAGTAGTCGAATCACAACCACATAATATAGAGTGCACACTGTTAGCCGCTAGAACTAAACGTTGTTGTTGATTTGTTGAAGCGCAATATATGTGAAGAACAGAGTACATTACCGAGATTTGAAAAGACATTTATGAAATTGTGAACCTATTTTTTTAAGAAAGTGAATTATATTTTGAAATGCGGACATTTTCAAATAAAAGAAATCAATATTTTCTTAGTATATAGAACATTTTTGAATCTGTGAATTAATTTTCAAAATGGGAGCATTTTTGAAATCTTGAACAAATTTTAAAACACAAACATTTTCAAATTTGTGAAGAAAATATAAAAACTCAAATATCTCAAACAGTTTTTATCTGTGAAGAATTATTACAAATGGGAATGTTTCTTGAAATTTTGAACAAAATTTGAAAACACAACATTTTTTGAAAAACTGAACAAAACTTGAAAAGCGGACATTTCTTTTGGGTCTGTGAACATCAATTGGTCATTGTATTGCACCACATACTTGTTGGGCCAATTAAATGGGCCGTAGCAATGCTTTCGTCTGGGAGTGCAGGTTCAGGCCCAGCTTGTTGGGCGCATGGAGCTTGCACGGATCCCCTAAAAAAAGGGTGACACAGAGGATGCGCACGAATCAAGTAGGGTCTAACCCCACGTTTCATACAAAGCATGCGCTAGTTCAGTTGGTATGTCACTTTACTCTGTTTTTTTATTGAAAAAGGCTTTTGCCCCGCTTTATAAATAAAGCAAACCATCAGGAACACATACAAGACTAGTTCAACACACATACCCAAGTCGTACAAATAAAGTCCAGAGGTTCTGCTAGGGGCACAGCTCAACAAGCTCAGAAACGCAACACAACATAAAAAGACAGCTCAGCCAAGGCCAAGGCCGTAGCCGGAGCTGGATAGCAACACACGACTAATCAGGCTCAGGAGGGGGCGGCGATAGACGGACGGCCATCGAGCGGAGGTCGGCGATGAAGGCGGAGATGGCGTCCCGGTCCCGAGGGCGGCTAAGCGGCCGCCAGAGCTGCAAGTAACTAGATAATTTGTAGAGGGCGTCAGTAGAGCGTCGGAGAGGGGAGCGCTGAATCACAAGTTTATTGCGAATGGTCCAAAGCGTCCACGCGAGAACCCCAATCTCAAGCCACCTAATGTGGCGAGATGGAGGCGGGAGGCACAGTAGTTCGGCGAAGAGGCCGGTGAAGTTGGAGTGGCACCAATTCCCGCCAATTGCCTCCCTAAAGCAGCTCTGCATTTAACTGCGCAGACACACAGGAGAAGAAAATGTGGTTCGAGTCTTGGGGAATCACAAAGGGGCAGATGCGAGTTCGGCCATTGCGCTTTATGGACCTCAACAACCGACGGAAGCCGACCGCGGATCCACTGCCACATGAAGATCCGGATTTTAAGGGGCAGTCGAATGGACCAAACCGCCTGAAGGGCAACTTTACTCTGTTTTAGTTGTGCTGGTTCAAATCGTGTGTCTTGCAATTTATTTATTTTTGGGTTGAATTATACTCATATTGTTTGCTGGTGTGGCAGGCCCAACCGTGCGCCAATTTTTTTACACATACGATTTTAGCGGCTTCTGGCCATGGAGGAAAATAATCTTATGCATTGAACGGATCAAAAATTTGAAGAAATGCACCTTACTTCATTAAAAATAATATTATTAATATTTTAAAATTAAAGTATAGAAGTGTCATGGTGGCCGGATGGTTGGTGCTCGCACATGCGACGAGCTTATGTTGTAATAGGTTCGAACTGGGGGTTTCTTTTTCTGCACACCCTTGATTTCTACTTCAATTCCTACTGTCCATCTTATATAACTTAATTGTGCTTGTTAAATGCCAAACATCAGCTGGTCTGGTGGCTATCTACGCAAGCCAAAACGCAGAACGACGTGGTTCGACCCTACCCCCTCCCCGCCCCAACATTTTTCATTATTTCACGATCACCCTCCCCCTCCTCCAGCATTTTTGCATTTTATTTCAGGGGTTTCTATGTAAATAAATAAAATGCAATGGTTCTTTCTGAAGAAGAAAAAAACAGTGCACGCGAGCTACCCATCGCCTTGGCCACTGAGAGTGGGTCACCGCCATGTTGGTGCATCACGCGTGCACGGGATATAAAGTGTGCAGAAATATATGAACGGAAGGACAAGTTAGACGATCAGAAACACGTATTTTGCAAGTTTATGCACCAAACTGGCCGTCACGCGCAAGTTCTAAGACTCCACATGTATTAACCTCTTTTCTTTAGTGTAAGAAAAGAATAGAGTGGCACATTAAACGTCTCACAAACTGTCTCGAAGAATAGAGTCGCACATTAAAACGTCTAACAAATTGTCTCTAAGAATAGAGTCGCACAATAAAACGTCTCACAAATCGTCTCTAAGTTAATTAAAATTAAGTACTTATTATTTGAAGGCTAGTTACAATGAAAAGTTTGTGGCGCTCTGAAACGTCTTAAGAAGCGTCTTTAGGTTGCTAGTGTTCATGGACATAGAGACGAATAGAAAAGTGACTCAGAGAAAGCGACCATACGTGATGTTTTTGTTGTCCAAGTGGAAGCTTCTACCTCACGACAAGGTGAACCAAGAGTTGACATGGAAGCATCCATGAGTGGGACACACCAAGATGAAGAAAACGAGGAAGTACACCAAGATGAACCTCATCAACCTCCTTCTCCACCACGACAAGAGAACGACAATGTCAGCAATGAAGAAGGCCAAGATGATGAAGAAGATGTTCCACCCCGACCCAAGCAAAAGCTCTCACGAGTTCGAGCAAGAGTCTCAAGAGACCATCCCGTCGAATAAATCTTCAATGATATCCAGACCAGGAGAATCACTCGCTCTAAAACTCGTTTGGCTAATTTTTGTAAACATTATTCATTCATCTCTAGCATTGAACCTATGAAGGTTGAAGAAGCATTGGAAGATCCGGATTGGATAAATGCCATGCATGAAGAGCTACACAACTTTGAGAGAAACCAAGTGTGGACATTGGTCGAGAAGCCCGACAACAACCATAACATCATTGGTACCAAATGGGTGTTTCGCAACAAGCAAGACGAAGATGGACAAGTCGTTCGCAACAAAGCATGTCTCGTCACCCAAGGCTACACTCAAGTCGAAGGTATGGACTATGGTGAGACATATGCTCTGACTTGAGTCCATCCGCATCTTACTTGCCTATGCTAATCACCATGATATCACCTTGTACCAAATGGACATTAAAAGTGCTTTTCTAAATGGTGAAATTGAGGAGGAAGTTTATGTTAAACAACCTCCCGGCTTTGTCAATCCTAAGAAACCCGACCATGTTTACAAACTTCACAAACCTCTTTACGGTCTTAAACAAGCTCCTAGAGCGTGGTATAAATGCTTGACAAAGTTTCTTATTGAAAAAGGCTTTGAGATTGGAAAGATATATTCTACTCTTTTTACTAAAAGGATTAATGGTGAATTATTTGTGTGCCAAATTTATGTTGATGATATCATATTTGGTTCAATTAACCCTCATTTTAGTGAAAAGTTTGGGAAGCTAATGTCAAAGAAGTTTGAGATGTCTATGATGAGTGAACTCAAGTTCTTTCTTGGCTTGCAAATCAAGCAAACTAAGGAAGGCACCTTTGTTTCTCAAACAAAGTACACCAAGGACTTATTCAAGAAGTTCAACATGCAAGAAAGCAAAGGTATGAAAACACCCATGCCTACTAGTGGACATCTTGACTTGACCAGGGATGGCAAATCAGTTGACCAAAAGGTTTACCGCTCTATGATTGGTTCATTGTTATATCTATGTGCCTCCCATCCCGATATTATGCTAAGTGTGTGCATGTGTGCACGATATCAAGCGGCCCCCAAAGAATGGCATCTTAAGGCTGTGAAAAGGATAGTGAGATACTTAATTCACACACCAAATTTTGGCATTTGGTATCCTAAGAGGTCTTCTTTTGATCTTGTTGGCTACTTGACTCGGACTATGCGGTGACAAGGTTGATAGAAAGTCCACTTGGTACTTGTCAATTTCTTGGTAGATCTCTCGTGTCTTGGTCCTCCAAGAAACAAAACTCAGTATCCTTATCCACCGCCGAAGTGGAATACATTGCCGCCGGTTCATGTTGTGCTCAATTACTTTGGATGACCCAAACTCTTAAGGATTATGGGATCTATGTGAAACATGTTCCATTGCTTTGTGATAATGAAAGTGCTATTAAGATTACTCATAATCCCGTGCAACATTCTCGAACTAAGCATATTGAAGTTCATCATCATTTCATTCAAGATCATGTTGCTAAAGGAGACATTGATCTTAGGCATGTTCGTACCGATAAGCAATTGGCAGATATATTCGCCAAACCGCTTGATGAGAAAGTATTTTGCCGTTTGAGAGGTGAATTGAACATCATTGATGCTTCAAACTTGGAGTAGAAACTCCATGTGGATACATGCAAGGCATGAGCCTATGACTAACCCTTGACTGTTCCCTTATGATGATGATCATGTGTCTTGGATATATTTGTACCCTTGCATGCTATCTAACCCTTGTAGGTACTTGGTTGAATCTAAATCTATGGGATTGCAACTCACTCACAACTTGAGCAATCTCTACATCACCAAGTGTCTACAACATGGTGGTTGAAGACAAGGAAGCTTGAAACCCTTCAACATATCCTTTGACAAACTCTATATATCAAATTTCATTTGGTATCAAATTTCATGATTGTCATCTTGGATACACAAGTGCTATTCCTTGCAATACTAACCCATGTAGGTAGATGAACTCAAACTACAAGTGGTGCTCCCAACCATTGATGACCTACATCAACCTTGAGCACTCCACACAAGTTCAACTACATGATCAAGTTCAACACCACCACCCAAGGTATGCTATTCCATCTTAGTGAAACTTTACCCCAAGTTATGGGTCAAAGCAGCTCAACAAGATGTGAATACATTAAAATGCTTAACCGAAAAATGGTAACCCCAGTTTGAGCTTAAACAATGAGTATGACTTAGGATCAAGTGTTCTCACTTGACTCCTCAGTCAATATACTATCGGAACCACGCCAAAAATCTCTGTGTCTCCAATTGTGTTTGCACACTCCAATCCCATACCTTTACATTCTTGCAAATTGCATGCTTTACTTTCCGCTGCTCATATACTCTTGTCATGCTTGCTTGATATGTATTGTGAATGTTTAAACTTGTGCTAAAACTCCACCTTAACTTGAAGAACTTAAAAACTGCTACTTTTCTTTGCTAAGAGTCTATTCACCCCACCTCTAGACACCTCTTCTCGTTCCTTTCAGGGGTGCGTGCGAAGAACTCAACCTCCCTAGTCTGCCTATTCGCCAATCTCACAGCCTAGCTCGTCGAACTCAAGGAAAGGGTGACACAGCAGTTTACCCAGGTTCGGGCCACCTTGCGGTGTAAAACCCTACTCCTGCTTTGTGGTGGATTGGCCTCGAGGGGCTGGTGACGAACTAGTATAGTGGGAGAACAACCTCAGGAGGAGGAGTGTTCTTGGGCTCAAGTGAGCTGGTGAGGGAGAGGATGATCTGAATGACCCGTCCCCTTCTATGGTGGTGGATAGGTCCTATTATAGTGGCCTTGGTCCTCTTCCCAAATGAAAGGCGGGAAGGGATCCCACAATGGCCAAATTCGAAGGGAGACAACTAGTAAATGCTATCCTGACAAAAGTAGTCTTTGCCTGCAAAAGCCTTTGGTCGTGACGCCGTGGTGGGCTCGACGATGACCTCCGTCCTGCTGTCCTTGCGGTTTTGGTCTTGTTGCACGAGAATGGAAACCTTTGGCTGATTCGTCGGGACTCCGCGCCTGCGCTTGCCTCCTTAGCACCAAAGAGGAAACTGGTACACTGCGCCCGCTGGCGCCCGCGTGGCCTTGGTCATCATGGCTCACGTCATCTGGACCTCGCGAGGTGAGGCCTGCATAGAAATCTCCACTCCTCGGGAGCCAGCCTAGAGAGACTGCTCCTCGTGGAGGTCTTGGTGTCGTCCGCTTCGCGAGGCTTGGCCCCTCGCAAGGGTCTTGAGTTGTTGATGTTGAAGCTAGGTTGTACCAGGCCGTCGATGGAGCTATGCCGTGGGCTGCAGGCAGGCAAGTCTGGGTACCCCTGTTCCCAGAACACCAACAGTAGCCCCCGGGCCCAAGGCGCGCTCAGACTTGGCTTCGAGGCGAAGCCAAACGACAAGTGCGGAGTGCCGCTGGCCCTAAACTCCTGCAGCCTTGGTCGACGCATGGAGATTGATGGGACATGGGCGTCTCCGCTTCCCCATGCTGCCTCGATAACCGCTCGACTTGATGAGACCCTGCTGCATGCAGAGAAAACCATCATTGCGCAGGATCGTGGAGGCCGGCGATTGGCCTCCCTCCGGCTATAAATGAGGGGAGGGGCAGAGCCCCCTTGCTCATCTCCATCTTCTTGCTGCCCGCTCCTTCTTCTTCCTCCTTGTTTCCCCATCTCGCCGTAGCATCCATGGCGCGGACGAGGAGGTTCTCCGCCGTCGAGAAGGGGAAGGCCCCCAAGGAGGGGCCGGGTTCGTCGCCGCCCAAGAGAGCGCGAGGCCGCCCCCGCAAGCATGCCGCGACCCCGACAGTAGCCCCTCAAGGGCGCGGGAGGTTTTCTTCCGGGGCTGGTGTCGCTTTGGGTGGCCGTGGCGGCGCTTCTTCTCGAGGTGGGGGCTGCCGAGGGTGAGGCAGCCCCTGTGATGAGGGAAGGCGTGCCATGGTTGCCCGACCTCCTTGGCCGCGCTTCCATTCGGCGGATGTGCTCCCGGAGTTCGTCGTGTGGTCGGAGAGGCCCGCCGGCACCTGGCTCCAACTTCCGCGCTCCTTTGCCGGCGAGTTGCCAGCCTCGAGGCTTGACGGCCTCTGGCTGCAGGCTGACGGTTGCTGCAGCAGGGCTTCGTGGGCTGGGGTCGAGGTCACCGCCGCATGCAACATGGCCCTGACCCGCAGTTGGCACACATTCGCCCATGCACGAGGCCTGGGTGGAAGGTGCACCCTCCACTTCAAGTACGACGGCCTCACGATCCTTTACGTGAGGGTGTTCAGGGTGGACAGGCGCCGCGCAGGGTGCTGCCCCGAGGATGGCAGCGGCGACGATGAGCTTGGCCTTGACGGCGACCGCGACGACGACGAGGGCGAGCTTGCCCTTGGCGATGGTCGCGTCTCCCACAATGGCGGCGGCTCTTCCTCCGGCCAGAGCACCACCAGCGGTGGCTATGATCAGCCACCCCGTCGCCGGGCTCGGATCAGGGAAGGCAACAGGTCGTCTCACCGCCGTGCTCCGGTGAAGCGGGAGGAGGACTCGGGCTGAGTCCGGGGTTGCTGGAGCTTGGCTTCAGGAGCTGTCGAGGTCGTGCGGGCTACTTTTGTTTAACCTTTCCTTTCTCCTACATTTGAAAAAAGGTAGATGGCCCCGCTGGGGTGTGTAATGAACTATGGCACTTATGCCACTATGTTATGCTTATTATCTTGATGCTATGCCGTAATATCTGTGTTCCGAGTAGGTGCGGTTAGGGTAACTTAGCTCGATATGCTTGCGATAGCTTCCCACCTCGCGAGGTTGTGCCCTTCGGTATCTGGCGGAGCTCCCCTCGTGGTGACTCAGGAGCCGTCGGCCTTAGGAGATGCTGTAGAGCTGCAGAGTTGTTAGAAATCTTGACGAGGCACCTTGTTCTTCCTTACGCGAGCCCCCATGCGTGGGTCAGTTGTGGCTCGGTGCATCGCGTCACGCTGCTCGAGGGGCACGGACTTAAGAGGGTGCGCACGCCCACGAGCTCATTCGAGAGCGTCTTGCGAGGATTAAAGAAGCCGAAGCTTCGACGAGGTGTGTTTGCGGTGCGGGCGAACCCAAACGCACACACCTGCCTAGCCCCCACGTGCGGGACGCGCGAGGAGGAGCGACGGGCAACTGCCGCTCTTCCTGGGTCAAGACTGAGAGGCGAGCGAAGTAAGAGGAGAAAAATTCCAACTTTGGCGAACGAAAAACGCAAAAACTCCAAATTCCATTAAGAAGTTGGAAACCAACTACAGAAAGCAAGCAAAAGAATAGCTGCGTCCGGCACCTAGACTAGTCTTCTCACCAGCGCGGAGCTAAGTGCTGCCACTAGGACGTGGGAGGGAGCCCCCGTGAGGCCCGCAGGCGACACTCCGGAGACTCCGGGGCGTGTACAGCCCCACTCATTATTACGTGAGAGTGTCACGAGCGGAGACCTTCACAGGCACGGGGCCTTGCTTCATGGGTAGAACTTCCAGAGGTGCTGGATGTTCCAGGCGTTCTGGATGAGGATCCCGTCCTGTGTCTCGGTATGTGGCGCTTGATCCACGAGACACGGGTGATCTGAGCAGGCCCTCCCACATGGGTGAGAGCTTATGCAGCCCCTCCCGAGAGCACCCGCCTCGGGATGAGATCACCCACCTCGGCGCCTGGGCGGACATCATGACAGTGAAATGCTGCCGCCGCCTATACAGTGCCAGCGGCTCGAGTGAGGCTTGGCAGCGGCGTTCCTCCCCCAGCACGAGGTCCATCCCCCACGAGGCGTCCTGGCATACCTCGTCAAATGCCAAGACCCGCGCGGGGCGATGCCTGACCTCATGAGAGAGAACTGCTTCAGCTCTGTAGACGAGGAAGAACGGAGTTTCGCCCGTTGGCTTGGTCGCGGAGGTGCGGATGGACCACAACACGGACTGGAGCTCATCGAGCCAGCCCTTGCCGTAGGAATCGAGCTTCTTCTTGAAGGTTCTTTCCTTGAGGCCTCTCAGGACCTCCATGTTGGTGCGCTCAGCCTGGCCGTTGCTCCTGGGGTGTGCCACCGAACCGTAGCATATCTGCGTTCCAAGGTTAGCACAGTATGTTCTGAAAAGGTTGCTAGTGAATTGCGAGCCATTATTGGTGATGATGCGATTGGGAACCTCGTACCAGCTCACGAGGCCCTTGATGAACTTGACTGCCGAACCGGCTGGGATGGTGCGGACGGCTTCCACCTCCGTCCACTTGGTGAACTTATCGATGGCGACGTAGAGGTAGCGGTAGCCCCCGGGCGCTCGAGGGAACGGGTCCAGGATGTCCAGACCCCAAACCACGAACGGCCATGAGAGCGGGATGGTCTGGAGGCCCTGAGTGGGCTAGTGGATCTGCTTGGCATTGAATTGGCAGGCTTCACAAGATCTCACCAGCTCGGTGGCATCATTGAGCGCCGTGGGCCAGTAGAACCCACTGCAGAACGCCTTGCCCACGAGGGTGCGCGATGAAGAGTGATGCCTGCAGTCCCCTCCACGTATGTCAGCAAGCAGCTCGTGTCCCTGCTCCCTAGAGATGCCCTGCAAAGAAACATCATTTGGTCGCTTCCGATAAAGCTCAGCGTCCTAGATGCAGTATGCAGTGGCCTGGCGAGCCACATGCTCCACGTCTTCCTCCTTCTTCGATAGGGTCCCCTGAAGCAAGTACGCCTTGAACTCCTTAGTCCAGCACCCCGCCCGAGGCTCGAGGGCGAGGAGCAGGAGAGCTCCCGAGGCCGGGCCGCAAGCTGGGGCGCCCGCCATAGGGGCTCGGGGGAGGTCCTCCTGAGGTGGTGCTGATTCCACGACAGGCGGTGGCTGCCGATGGCTTGAAGAGTCGTTCCTCGAAGACGCCTGGCTCCTGAGGCAGTCATTGGGACACCCTCTTTGCGATGTCGTCCGCCTCCATGTTTGTGCCTCGTGGCACATGCTGCAATTCCAAGCCCAAGAATCGTTTTTCCATTTTGAGTACCTCCTCCAGGTATGCTTCCATGTGCTCGTCCTTCGGTGTGTACTCTTTGTTGGAGAAGTTGACGAGGAGCTGGGAATCACCCTTGATGGTGAGGCTCCTCACTCCCAAGGCTGCCTCAGCCTTGAGCCCGGCGATCAGGACTTCGTACTCTGCGATGTTTTTGGAGACCTTCTCGCCTCGCTGGAAGCAGAGCTGTACAACGTAGTAGAGCTTTGTCCTGGGTGGGCAAGATGAGGACGACTCCAGCCCCCCGCGCCCTGTCTTGCGAATGCGCCATCGAAGTACATGACCCAGCCGTCTGGTGCCTCGTCTTTGGGAAGGAGAGAATGGTCCTCACATACTTCACGGCATGGGACGTCGGCCCATTCTGCCATGAAATCTGCTAGGGCCGTGCCCTTGATGACCCTGGTGGTGCTGAACTCCAGCTGGAATGCTTGCAGCTCGATGTTCCACTCTGCGACCCTCCCCGCAGCGTTGGGACTCCGAAGCACCCTCTCCAGCGGGTAAGCCAAGACAAACTTGATGGGGTGGCCTTGGAAGTAGTGGCGCATCCTCCGGGAGGCGGCGAGGAGTGCGAGCAAGAGCTTTTGCGGCATGGGGTAGTATGCCCGTGCATCGCGTAGCACCGTGCTGACAAAGTACACTAGGTGCTCGACGAGAGCGGAAGTGTTGGTGGCGCCTAGTACCTCCTGAGGCTATTTAGCCTTGGGAGCTGGGTGTTTGTCGGGGCAGCCGGGGCCTCAGGAGCACCGCCCTGAGGAGCTTGGTCATCTGTTGGGGTAGCCGAGGCCTCAGGAGCGCCGTTCTAAAGCCGCTGCGCCTCAGTCGGTTGCTGAGTGCTGTTCCGCTTGCCCTTGGATGGGCGCTCCTCCCGGACCGCCACTAGCGCTGCGCTGGCCGAGTGAGGCATGGCGGGCAGGTAGAGCACCAGGGGCTCGAGGGGGCATGGCGCTACCATCACCGGTGGGCTGGTGAGGTACTTCTTGAGGTCTTGGAACATTGCGTCAGCCTCCGGAGTCCCTCAAACGGTCCTTTCTATTTCATCAGCTTGAAGAATGGGAGGGCGCGTTCTCCTAGCTTGGAGATGAAGCGTCCTAGCGAGGTCACACAGCCCGCCAGCTTCTACATCTCCTTGAGGGTTTGTGGCGGGCTCATCCTTTCTATTGCCTTGACCTTCTCTGGGTTGGCCTCGATTCCCCTGTGCGACATTAGAAAACCCAGTAGCTTGCCAGAAGGAATGCCAAACACACACTTTTCCGGGTTAAGCCGCAGGTTCACCTTACGCAGACTGGCAAATGTCTCCTCCAGGTCTTCGATGAGGGTCCTTGCCTCCCGAGACTTCACCACTATGTCGTCGACGTAAGCCTCGGCGTTCCTCCCAAGCTGCTTGCCCAGAGCGATGTGCATCAGCCGCTGGAAGGTTGCACCGGCGTTATGCAACCCAAAAGGCATGCATGTGTAGCAATACACCCCGCATGGGGTCAGGAAGGCTGTCTTCTCAACATCCTGCACCGCCATCTTGATTTGGTGGTAGCCCGAGAAGGCGTCCAGGAAGCACAGCAGGTCGCACTCGGCGGTGGAGTCGACGATCTAATCAATGCGCGGGAGCGTGAAGGGGTCTTGAGGGCAAGCCTTGTTGAGGTTGGTGAAGTCAACGCACATGCGCTCCTTCCCGCCTTTCTTGGGGATGACAACCGGGTTTGCCAGCCATTCCGGGTACCGCACCTCCCAGATGACACCAGCTTCCTGCAGCTTGCGAGTCTCTTGAACGATGAATGCTTGCTTCTCCGTGGACTGCCGTCGCGCCTTCTGCTTCACTGGGCGCAAGTTGGGGCACACCCTCAGGTGATGCTCGATTATTCTCCTTGGGATCCCAACTAGATCCTTGGGTTCCCACGCAAACACTTCCTTGTTGGCGCGTAAGAAGCTGACCAACGCCTTCTCTTGATCTGGAGGGAGCTCGGTACCTATGGTGAAGGTGGCGCCTGATGCTCCGCCTTTATCAACCGACACTTGCTTCGTCTCGACAAGATCTCGCGAGAACAATTGTTTCTTCTTTGCTGGTGCAGCACCCGGGGCCTCTGGGGCTCCTTCCTTACTTGATTGTGCGGCCGCCGCTTCCCTGAAGGCGAGCTTGAGGGCCAACAACGCTTCCTTGATGTCTCCTGCCACGGTGAGGACGCCGTTGCTCCCCGGCATCTTCATGAGGTTGTGGGCAGGGTGAGTTTCTGCCATGAACTTGGCCAAGGCCGGGTACCCGAGGATGGCATTGTACAGGAGGCTGATGTGGGCGATGTCGAAGTCGATAAGCTCGGTGCGGTAGTTGTAGCGGGTGCCGAAGATGACGGGGAGGCGTATCTGCCCCAGGGGGCAGGTGGAGCCGTCGACGACTCCAGAGAAAGGCTTGGTGGGGCAGAGCCGGCCATGGGGCACATGAAGCAAGCCGAATGCCTCCATAGAGAGCACATTGAGGCCGGCTCCACCGCCGATGAGGGTCTTGGTGACCGCCACGTTGCAGATGGTGGGGGTGCAGAGCATCGGGAGCGCGTCGGTGCCTGCGGTGGTCGCGGGGTGATCCCCCGAGTCGAAGGTGAGGTCAGCTTTAGGTGCCGCCTAGCCCGGGGGAATTCCCTGCTGCATGCGAGCAGCACCCACCTGGTGGAAGAACTGCTTGACGGTGGCGGTCTGAGGGCGGCACCTGTGAACCACCGAGGAGGGCTGTGACGGCGTGGGGTACCGACGCCACGAAGCGCGCGCCGAAGAGACAGCGTAACTCCTCCCAGCACTGAAGACCCCGGCAAGTTGAGCAGCCAGGCACGCGGCACGCTCGCGAGGGCCATGGGGAGCTAGTTGGCCATGACCTTGTCGTTGCCGCCGGCCGCCCAAACTGCCTCCTCGTATGCTTGGAGGAAACCTGCCGGAACTGCCGCGCCCTCATAACGAGGCGGCAACTCCGGCCTGAACTTGGGTGGCCACTGCACCTGCCGTAGGGCGGGGGTGAAAGCTAGGAGGCCCTCAGCTCTTCCGAAGGCGCGCATCGATCCGGTCAATGGGGGAGCGTCTGCCATGAGAGCCGACAGCGGAGCACAGTGGACAGAGCGGCGGATCTTCGATGCACCCCTACCTGGCGCGCCAAATGTCGGATATCGAGTTCCGCAGACCCTTGAGAGGTTCGAACTCTAGGGTGCGTGCGAAGAACTCAACCTCCCCAGTCTGCCTATTCGCCAATCTCATAGCCTAGCTCATCGAACTCAAGGAAAGGGGGACACAACAGTTTACCCAGGTTCGGGCCACCTTGCGGTGTAAAACCCTACTCCTGCTTTGTGGTGGATTGGCCTCGAGGGGCTGGTGACGAACTAGTACAGTGGGAGAACAACCTCAGGAGGAGGAGTGTTCTTGGGCTCAAGTGAGCTGGTGAGGGAGAGGATGATCTGAATGACCCGTCCCCTTCTACGATGTTGGCTAGGTCCTATTTATAGTGGCCTTGGTCCTCTTCCCAAATGAAAGGCGGGAAGGGATCCCACAACTGCCAAATTCGAAGGGAGACAACTAGTACATGCTATCCTGACAAAAGTAGTCTTCGCCTGCAAAAGCCTCTGGCCGTGATGCTGTAGTGGGCTCGACGATGACCTCCGTCCTGCCGTCCTGGCGGTCTTGGTCTTGTTGCACGGGAATGGAAACCTTTGGCTGATTCCACGGGACTTCGCGCCTGCGCTTGCCTCCTTAGCATCAAAGAGGAAACTGGTACACTGCGCCCGCTGGCGCCCGCCTGGCCTTGGTCGTCATGGCTCACGTCATCTGGACCTCGCGAGGTGAGGACTGCATAGAAATCTTTGCTCCTCGGGAGCCAGCCTGGAGAGACTGCTCTCGTGGAGGTCTTGGTGTAATCCGCCCCGCGAGGCTTGGTCCCTCGTGAGGGTCTTGAGTTGTTGATGTCGAAGCTGTGCCGTACCAAGCCGTCGATGGATCCACGCCGCTTGATGCATGCAGGAAAGTCTGGGTACCCCCGTTCCCAGAACACCGACACATTCCAACGGCAAGGACTGAGCGAAGCTTAACGAGTGATTCCGTTCCCTTGCCCTAGATCAGCTCGTGGAGCTCAGTTTTAAAGACAGGAATGTGCGCTTGCTGCCACCGTCTGCGCTCCGCCTCGCGCCCATGCTGCACCTCGCCAGGTTCATGAACTGCCATTTCCCCCTGATTAATGATGTGCCCGCTCTTCTTCTACCACGACTGAAGCACCTCGAGCTCGTTGTTGATAGGTCTCCAACATATCTACAATTTTTGATTGTTCCATGCTATTATATTATTAATCTTGGATGTTTTATATACATTTACAAGCAACTTTATATCATTTTTGGGACTAACCTATTAACTTAGTGCCCGATATGGTTGCTATTTTTTCTTGTTTTTTACTTTGTAGAATATCGCATTCAAAGCGAAGTCCAAATGCCATGAAACTTTTTGGAGATTTTTTGGCAATAACCCTGGAAGCTTCGGGAGGGAATGAGAAGATGAAGGAGTGGCCCACTAGGCACCAGGGTGCGCCAGGGGCCTGGGGCGTGCCCAGGTACCTAGTGGGGCCCACAAGTCTCCGTTTGACCTAACTCCGCATCTATACATACTCTAAAATCAGGAAACCTACCAGGGAGTCCACAAAATACTTTTTTTGCCACTGTAAGTTCCGGAACCACGAGATCCCATCTAGAGGCCTTTTTCGGCACCCCACCGTAGGGGGAAACGATCACAGAGGGGTTCTTCATCATCCTTGTTGCCCCTCCGATGATGCGTGAGTAGTTTACCACGGACCTATGGGTCCATAGTTAGTAGCTAGATTGCTTCTTCTCTCTTTTTGATCTTCGATACAATGTTCTCCCCGGTGTTCTTGGAGATCTATTTAATGTAATGCCTTTTTGCGGTGTGTTTGTTTGGATCCGATGAATTGTGAGTTTATGATGAGATCTATTCATGAATTTTATTTGATTTTTCTCTGGACTCTTTTATGCGTGATTGTTATAGACTTGTATTTCTTCTCCGATTTATTGGTTTGGTTTGGCCAACTAGATTGATTTATCTTGCCATGGGGGGAGGTGCTTTGTGATGGGTTCGATCTTGTGGTGCTCAGTCCCAGTGACAGAAAGGGACATGACACGCATGTATCGTTTCTATTAAGGGTAACAAGATGGGATTTATTTCATATGTGAGTTTATCTTGTCTACATCATGTCATCTTGCTTAAGGCGTTACTCCGTTCTTCCATGAGCTTAATACACTAGATGCATGCTGGATAGCGATCGATGTGTGGAGTAATAGTAGTAGATGCAGAATCGTTTCGGTCTACTTGTCTCGGACATGATGCATATATACATGATCATTGCCTTGGATATTGTCATAACTATTTGCTTTTCTGTCAATTACCCAACATTAATTTGTCTACCCACCGTATGCTACTTTTATGAGAGAAGACGATAATTAAAAGTATGGCCCCTGGGTCTATTTTCTATAGTATATTAAAACCAAAAATACCTTGATGCAATTTTCTTTTATTTATTTTATTTTGTATTTTTTTCTGATCTATCTATCAAAACCTACAATTTAATCTTGCTCGTAACAGTTGTGGGATTGACAACCCCTCTACGCGTTGGGTTGCAAGTATTTGTTGTTTGTGTGCAGGTGTTGTTTACATAGTGTTGCTTGGTTCTCCTACTGGATTGATAACCTTGGTTTCATAACTGAGGGAAATACTTATCTCTACTGCACTGCATCATCCTCTCCTCTTTGAGGAAATCCCAATGCAGCTCACAAGTAGCAGGAGGAATTTCTGGTGCCATTGCTGGGGAGACATCATCAACAACTATCATGTACCTACGCATTTCATCTCCTTGCATTTACATTATTTGTCATTTGCCTCTCGTTTTCATCTCCCCCACTTCTAAAACTTTTTATCAAGAAAAAACACAAAAATGTTTTACTTTGTTGCTTTGCTTGTTTGTTTGCCATAATTGTGTGTTTATTGAAAATTAGGAAACACAAAGCTTATGGATCCTCATCCACTTGCTAATCTTTTTAAAATATCCAATTATGATGATCCAATTGCTAGTTAGTTGAGTGCACTAGATTATCTTTATGAAGTTTTGCTTGAAATTCAAGAATCTAAAAATTGTGATGAAGTGTTAAAAGAAGAAATTTATAAAGTGGTTCACCATAGCTCCTTGAATGAAAAGCATGATTGCAATGATCTTATTATAAATTCTATTAATGTCAATTGTGTTAATAATATGCAAAACCCCAAGGTTGGGGATGCTAATTTTTCTATGTCCACTACTTATTGCAATGGTCATGATTGGGGTGATTCTTCTTATGATCTTGAAAATTTATTTAAGCCTCATGATGAATATGATATTGATAATAGTGTTTGCAATAATATTGAAAGTGGGTTTGGAAGAGTTCCAACTTTAGGTAATAATGATCCCACTACTTTGGAGAATGATCAGTCCTATGAAATTATTGATAAAAGTGGGCTGGGAGAGGTCATGACTTTATTTGATGATAACCCCACTATTTTGGAAGCGTGTCAACTTTGCATGCATGTGGATCATGTAGAGAATATGTTACATGATAGCTATATTGTTGAATTTGTATATGATCCCACATGTAGTTATTATGAGAGAGGAAAATATGGTTGTACAAATTTCCATGTTACTAAATTACCTCTCGTTATGTTGAGATTGCTATTGTTTCTTTCTTCTTCCTTGCATATGCTAGTTTTTGCTTGCCTTGATAAATTTTTTCTTATAAAATTGTCGGATCACAGATTCCAGCAAAACCCTTAAGGTTCGAACTATGGGGTGCGCGCAAAGTTCTCTCCCTCCTATCGATCCGCGTCCTAACTAGCTAAGATCTCAAGAACAAGCTCGAAGAACTCACAATCACAAAGACACGAGGTTTATACTGGTTCGGGCCATTGTTGTGGTGTAATACCCTACTCCAGTGTGGTGGTGCTGGATTGCCTCTTGGGCTGATGATGAACAATACAAGGGGAAGAACAGCCTCCTGAGGTTGAGGTGTTCTTGTGCTTGGTGTGCTTGAAGGTGAGAGGATGGAAGGTGGGATCGACCCCCCTACTGTGGCGGCTAGTTCTAGTTACATAGGCCCTGGTCCTCTTCCCAAATATTGAGCGGGAAGGGAGCCAACAACGTCCAATTTGAAAGGGGACAACTAGTGCAGCTTATCCTGACAAAAGCGGTCTTCGCCTGCAAAAGGCTCTGGCGGTGACGCCGCCTTGGGCTCCATGGTGACTTCCATCTTGCAGTCCTGCTGGTTTTGGTCTCGTTGCACCGATATGGAAACCTTTGCTTGATGCCTCGGTACCCCGCGCCTGCGCTCGCTCCCTTAGCACCAAAGGGGAAACAAGGACACTGCGCGGGCTGGCGCCCGCCTGGCGCCAGCCTGATCTTGATCGTCATGGCTCACGTCATGAGAGCCTCGCGAGGTTTGCCCTGCCTTGATCTCACCGCCCCTCGCGAGCCTGCCTGGTGAGGCCACTCCTGAGGAGGTCTTGTGCCGTCTGCCTCGCGAGGCTTGGCCCCTCGCAAGGGTCTTGAATGCCTTGTTGGTGAAGATGGGCCGTACAGGCCTGCTAGCACAGCCACGCCGTGGGCCGCAGGCAGGCAAGTCTGGGGACCCCCGTTCCTAGAACACCGACAAAAATGCCTATGCATAGGAAGTATCTTAGACTTAAATATGTTTGTCACATGTTTTATGATGCTCTCATTGTGTTTCAATTATTATATTTTATGTGAGCATGAATAAAATCTCAAGGCTATCTTAATGGTGATAAGAAAGAGCTTGTTGGGAGAGAACCCAATAGTTATTTTTTCTGTTTTCTTATGTGCACGCAATTGTGCTACTGTTATGATTGTGTTTTAGTGTTTTAATTGGTGTATGTGCCAAGCAAAGCCTTTGGGATGATTTGGGTGAAAGTTGATTTGATTCTGTGCATTAAGAGCAGCTTTTGCGTCCAGTAGAAGAATTGTTAAAATTTGCTGGAGCGCGATAAAATTCTGATTTTTTTAAAAATTATTGATATACAAATTTCCCACATTGTCCTAAGTTTTAAGAAATTTTTTGAGTTATAGAAGTATGTGTCGGATTTCGGGTTCCGGCAGACCCTCTAGGTTCGAACTCTTGGGTGCGCACGGAGATCTCACCCCCTACCTACCTGCACCGTCACACCTCGCTAGGATCTAAACTACCAAAGGAACAACACAAGAGACACAAGGTTTATCTTGGTTCGGGCCACCATTGTGGTGTAACACCCTACTCCAGTGCGTGGTGTGGTGGATTGCCTCTTGGGCTGATGATGAACAATACAAGGAAGAACAGCCCCGCGAGGGTGAGGTGTTCTTGTGGCTAGGCTCTCGATCGGATTGGATCAAGATAAGATGAGGCGAGATGTCTGGATCTCTCCCAGATGCCTCTACCCTGTGGGTGGCTAGTCCTACT
Organism: Aegilops bicornis; assembly: GCA_021605145.1. Lineage (NCBI taxonomy): Eukaryota > Viridiplantae > Streptophyta > Magnoliopsida > Poales > Poaceae > Aegilops > Aegilops bicornis. The sequence continues at coordinate 456,090,962 of CM038674.1, read as the reverse complement.
TATAGGCAAGGGCCACGGCCTCTTCCCAAATATTGAGCGGGAAGAGGCGCCAACAATTGGCCATTTGAAGGGGAACATCTAGTACACTTATCCTGACTAAAGTTGGTCCTCGCTTTGTCAAAGGCTCGGTGGTAGACGCTGGCTTGGGCTCCACGATGACTTCCTTCCTGCCGTTCACGACAGTCTTGGTCTTTTGCACCAAAGCGGATGCCTTTGCTTGACGCTCGCTCGCGCTTGCCCCCTTTGCACCAAAGAGGAAATGAGGACATCAAGGCTGGTCGGGCGCTCACCTGGCGCCCTTGGTCGTCATGGCTTGAGTCATGGGCACCTCGTGAGGTACCCGCCTTGATCTCTCCGCCTCCTCGCGAGCCAGACTGGACGGGGCGTGCACGAGGAAGCTTCTGTCGTCCGCCCATGAGGCTTGGCCCCTCGCGAGGGTCTTGAGCTTGTCTTGATGAAGATGGGCCATCTTGGGCCACCCCTTGAGCCACTCTGCAGGCCCTTGAGCGAGCAAGTCTGGGTACCCCGTTCCCGAACGCCGACAAGTAGCCCCGGGCCCAAGGCGCGCTGGACTTGGGCTGAGCAGAGAAGCGAAGGGCAAGTCTGGCACCGCGGGCCCTAACAGCCTGCGGCCTTGGGCGCCGCGTGGCGGTTGATTGGACGTGGGCGTCCCTGTTCCCCCATGCCTCCTTATTTTGCGCCCAGCTAGGCGGACCCGTGGTTGCACACAATCATCCCTCTTTTCGCCGCTCGACCGTCTCCTTCTCTTCCTTCTCTCGAGCTCCAGTCTCCGCTTCCAATCCAATCTCGAATCCTCCCCCTTTTGTCGCCATGGCTCCGACGAAGAAGGGGAAAGGGAAGAAGCCCGTGCCTCCGCCCCGCTCGCCGTTGCTGACGGCTCCTGCTATCGATCGGTCGATCATACTCAACCGAGAAGGCTTGGACAAGGTCAGCTCTGCTCTTGCCACTATCTTCAACGAGTGCGGGAGGACGACGGCCTGGCCCGCGTCTCGCTTCTCCATTGACAGAATAGTCACCGAGGTCCGGTACTTCGCCGACGCCCTGTGGGCGGGACTGGTTCCCCCCTTTTCCAATTTCTTCAACGCTGTGCTTTCCCATTACCAGATCCATATGATGCATTTGGGTCCTGAATCCATTACTCTTCTTGCCGTCTTCGCCTTTGTTTGTGAGGCGATGATGGTCATCCCTCCTTCAGTTGCCTTGCTGCGTCATTTCTTCTCTCTGCGCCTCATCGACCCCACCCAATGCTCGGGGTGCGTGGGCTTCATTGCCGCACCAGAAACGGCGGCTTCAGGGATTGATTTCAGCCTTCCTCCGCCCGCGTCTGGGTTCCGCGAGCGGTGGCTGTACATGGACGTCGGGGTGCCCAGTCCCCTTCTTTTGGAGCCAACATCGCCCGCTATCCCCAATTTAGGCTGGGGCCAGGAGACGCTCACGAGCACTCGCCTCGTCTTCGTCTGGCATCGCTTCGCGTATTTGAGGGTGCTCGGCGTGACGGCTCCCAAGGTGGTGAATGAGTTCCTCCTATGCCGCATTGCCCCTCTCATGCGTCACTCCCGCCGGATGTGGGCCTTCGGCGGGCGTGAGGATCGCATGATGCTCCAGGTGGAGGACCTGACGCCTGAAGCGCTGAGGATGGTGCTCATGGTCCTGACTGGGGCCTCTTCCCCCGGCAGCATCCGGCAAGGGGGTGCTTTGCTTTACTTTTGCTCGAGCAGGGGTGACTTTGTGAAGCAGATGCCCAGCTTCGACGAATGGGGGCTGCGCCCCGCAGGCCTCATGGGGCCTCGCGAGAACCCAGTGGTGGTGACTGCCCTTCCAGTCGCCCACGGCGGTCCTTCCTCGAGTGGTGGAGCAGGGAGGCATGGGCCACCGGAGGCTGAGGGGGCCTCCGCCGGGATGACGACGCCAGGCGGCACTCCTGAGGTGGCAGCTCCTAAGGCCCGCACTGCTGTGGCTGAAGGCGTTGAGCCGCGGCCCGCGGCTCCCGTGGTCGAGGCCCCTAAGGCCCCAGCTATCCTTCTTGGTGAGGCGACCGGCAGCATGCGCCAGGACGACGCTCCTGATGCTGGTCGCCTTGATGCTTCTTCCTCATCGCAGGCTGACCCCTGCGCTGAACTCCTGGGCCGCTTCCGCGTGGACTTCGAGGCTCTCCAGAAGAGAAGGGAGGCCTTGGGCGACGATTACCCTTGCCGCCTGCTGAAGCGTAGGAAGTATTTCGCCATTGATGAGTAAGCCTTCCCCTTTCCTAGTTCCTTATCTTCCCGTTGCTTTGGCTGATCCTTGCTCTGCAGGGCCCTTCCTGACGAGCTCACGGAGATGGCTGAGGAGCCATCCCCCCAGGCTTCGCCCTAACCACCATCTTCGAGCGCTCCGAGCTCAAGCAGAGCCCTTGTGGTGAGGCCGGACGGAGAGGTGAGCCATCCTGTGGCGCATCGTGGCTCTGCGCACCTCGCGACCCTCCTTTGTGAGCCTTCTCGGGGCATAGCCAGCCTGCCTTGGGCTCCTCGTCTGGTCGTGGATAGCGATTGGCTGAGGTGGGCCCTTCGTTCTTCGTTTGGGGACGAGCCAGCCCTAGGCCGGGCTTTTGGCGTGGCGTGCCCGGCCATTACGAGGGCGCCAGCCCCCAGCCCCCTGCCCAGAGGGGGAGTGCTGATTCGTGGCCCCCCGCGCTTACTTGGGGCGGATGATGACGCAGAAGACGTGCTCGGGCGCGCCCGGGAGCGTTGTGCCTTTCGCCAAGGGTTTCTCCGGAGGGCGGCTGAAGCGGTGAACCAGCTTGGCGTAGAGCTTGGTGACGAAGACGCACGCCTTGAAGCTGAGGGCCTGCGCCTAGCTGAAGAGGGGCGCAAGCTGAAGATGGCCGTTGCCCTTGTGTGCCACCAGCGCGACTTCGGAAATGAGAAGGCCGAGGCGTCACTGGCGGCCTTACGGGAGGCCCGTTCCCGGGCCGTCGAGGAGGCCCGGGAGGCTGATCGGCGGCGTGAGGCGGCGGAGGAGCGGGAGCGGGAGCTCCAGGCCTGGAGCAGCAGGTGGAGCTGTGCGAGACGGCCCTTGCGTCGATGAAGGGGGCTTCGGTCGACCAGACGGAGCTCCGAAGACACGAGGAGGCGCTGACGTTGGAAGCTGCCGAGCGCGCCCGCGATCTTGAGCGTCTGGAGACGAGGGAGCGCTTGGTGACGCAGGCGGAGGATGATGTTGCTGCGCGGGAGGCCCGAGTCCTGGAAGAGGTTGAACGCCGGGTGGCGACGGCCCGCTTGAACCTTGAGCGCGAGTTCGAGGAGAGGCTGGGGTTGATCAGGGTCGAGGCTGAAGGCAGGACCGCCGCCCTGAGGGCCAACCTGGATGAAGTGACGCAGCGGGCCGACGCTTCCCGGGCCGCCCTCGGCGTGGCGCAGGAGGAGCCGACTTCCTCCCGCGCCGAGGCGCTTCTTCTGCGTCAGTGGGTGGACGCGGCTGAAGACGTTGCGCGGCGGAACGAGGACGAGAGGCGCCTGCGGCAGATCCTGGAGCACGAGCATGGCCCTATGCTCCGCACGCTCCGGGAAAGAGCTAACACGGCCTTGGGTAACATCTGCGAGGCGGCCGTTGGAAAGCCTCACGCAGTCAACTATGCTGGCAACCTTCAGTTCTTCACTGACGTGGTGACGCAGCTGGAGGTGCGGTCGGGCAGAGCCAATAGGTTGGTGGAGGAGAGGAGTCGCGCCCTGCTCGGGCGTGCCTTTTCTCGCGTCTTCAGCCATCTTCGGGACATGGACCCCAACTTTGATTTTGATGCCGCCATCGCCCCAGTACCCCAGGCCGTCCGGGATGACCTAGCGCACTGGGTGGAAGACAACGTGGATGCCCTCGTCAGTGGCTTTCGCTCGACAACGACGGCGTGGTCGTGGCGCTGATGAAGGCGGCATGGTGAGCAACCTGGCGCCGCTGATGGCGGCAGCGAGGGCGATGGCGAGGCCAGCGACGCCAGCGGCGATTCAGGAGGTGATCTTGATGACGCATTGGGGGATTTATCCGATTGACTGCGTGCTGCCCCTGCTTTTTATCCTGCGCAAGTAGAGTTCGGGCTTGGCCCTGAAGGTTGTAAGAGTATTTTGGGAGGGGGAGCCCCTCGTGTAAAAACTTGCAGTTAGCGTATTGGTAGATGCGATATCACCCGTACACCCGCGCCGAGTGACTGGCCTTGCGACGAGCTGGCTGACTTGTTTACCTTCGACCCGCGTGGGCCCCGAGACAGCCTGCGGAGGGCTGTGGCACTCCGTATGCTCCCTGAACGAGCCCATTTAACTGGTGGCGAGAACCTCTTGAGAGGGTGCGGTGATGGTGGTCCGGTCTGCGCGCACGCTAGGCCTGGCCCGGCTCGCGAGGGGCTCACGAGGGGAGGCAGCTGAGGCAGAGTGGTAACTAGAATGCGAGAGATTGCTCGAACGAGACTAAACACCCCTTCCCCGACACACGCAAATCGCAAGCTCGAATCCAACTTAAATCCAAAAAAGGGGGAAAAGCGACAGCCAAGGAAAAAAGCAAGAAAAGCAGAAAAAGCCGCGTCCGGCACCTAGTCTAGTCTTGGACGTCTTCTCACCAGCGCGGAGCTAAGTGTTGCCACTGGGCGTGGGAGGGAGCCCCAGGGCCTGAGGCCGTCGCTCCAGAGACTCCGGGGCATGTACAACCCCACTCATTATTACGTGAGAGTGTCACGGGGCGGCGAGCTTCACAGGCACTGGGCCTTCTTCACAGGTACCGGCCTTGCTTCATATCGCCAGACGAGGGCCCCGCCTTGCGCCACACTCTAGTGCCACCGACGATGATCGGAAACCAAGGACGCCGCCGATGGGGTAGAGCGGTCGCCAGCGGTTCCCCCGACGACCACGGGTCCTCTGCCAGGGGTAGGCCCTAAGGCACCTCCCCGGCAGAGGGCCTACCTCCTGAGGACGCCTTGCTCCGAACGCCGCGGTGGTGATGCCGGATCTCGGCCCCTCTCCTGCAGCCCCCGGCGCCCTCCTCCTGAGGGGTGGGAGACTGCGGGAGTGGGGTAGCCATCCGCTGTGGCGACCTATACCTCCTGCGATCCATGGTTAGCATATGCCTGCTCCTGAGGAATTAGCGGTATCCGATAATCGTTGCTTCCAGCGCGGTCGACGGGGCTTTTCCGGGGCTCCTGGAAGAGCTCAGCTTCTGGTGCCTCGTCCGCCCAGCTTGGGCCGAGGAGCGAGCCATGTTTGTCCTTCTGCGCGTGCCCTTGATCCATCATGTGGGGCACGTACTCTTCTAGGGCCGCCATCCCGAATGCTGCACCGTAGTGCTCCGTGTGCCACGCAGTTCTGCTTGAGACGCCCACCTGGGGGTGGTAGCGCGGTGGCCCACTGGGGCCGTGGGTCGTGGCGAGTCCTTCTTCGCTGGCCGGGGGCGGAGGCAGCGCCGCTGCTGGCCCGGTGCTGACGGCCTGGCTGGCGTTGGGGTGGCCTTGGAGTCCGCTTGAGCTGCGCGGGCGTGCGTGGAGCCTCCGCGTGGGCCACCCTGGACCTGAGGTGGGAGTTGGGTGCAGAAGGGGTGAGCCCCCGATGCGGCGAAGCCCAGGAGCTCTGCCACCCGCTCCAGCAGCACGTCGCGACCGCCTTCCAGCAGCCTGCATTGCAGTAGCTCTCGGGCCACCGTGAGCGCGGCCCTTGAGTTCGCCTGCTCCCATCGGGTGTATGTCGTCGTGGTTGTGGCATGGTTGGAGGCCCTTGCCGCCGACCGCGCCTGCCGCGGCGTGAGAGCTGTCATTGCCTGACCGCGTCGCCCGTGGCCCGCACCGCCCTGCGGACCACGAGCTGCCTGGGGCATGGGGTCGCCCGGGGCGAGCGGTTCTGCGTGGGCGGGCCATGCTGCCTGGGTCGTGGTTGCCCGCCTGGTCGCCGGACATAGACGACGATGCGACGGGCGAAACGGCGAAGGTGGATTCCGCGCACCCCTACCGGGCGCGCAAATGTCGGATTTCGGGTTCCGGCAGACCCTCTAGGTTCGAACTCTGGGGTGCGCATGGAGATCTCACCCCCTACCTACCTGCACCTCATCGCCTCGCTAGGATCTAAACTACCAAAGGAACAACACAAGAGACACAAGGTTTTATACTGGTTCAGGCCACCATTGTGGTGTAACACCCTACTCTAGTGCGTGGTGTGGTGGATTGCCTCTTGGGCTGATGATGAACAATACAAGGAAGAACAGCCTCGCGAGGGTGAGGTGTTATTGTGGCTAGGCTCTCGATCGGATTGGATCAAGCTAAGATGAGGCGAGATGTCTGGATCTCTCCCAGATGCCTCTACCCTGTGGGTGGCTAGTCCTACTTATAGGCAAGGGCCATGGGCCTCTTCCCAAATATTGAGCGGGAAGGGCGCCAACAATTGGCCATTTTGAAGGGGAACATCTAGTACACTTATCCTGACTAAAGTTGGTCCTCGCCTGTCAAAGGCTCTGGTGGTGACGCCGGCTTGGGCTCCACGATGACTTCCTTCCTGTCGTTGCGACGGTCTTGGTCTTGTTGCACCAAAATGGATGCCTTTGCTTGACGCTCTCGCCTGCGCTTGCCCCCTTTGCACCAAAGAGGAAATGAGGACACTGCGCGGGCTGGCGCCCGCCTGGCGCCCTTGGTCGTCATGGCTTGCGTCATGGGCACCTCATGAGGTACCCCGCCTTGATCTCTCCGCCTCCTCGCGAGCCAGCCTGACGAGGCCGTGCCTGAGGAAGCTTCCTGTCGTCCGCCCCGCGAGGGTCTTGCGCTTGTGCTGATGAAGATGGGCCGTACTGGGCCACCCCTTGAGCCACGCTGCAGGCCGCATGCAGGCAAGTCTGGGTACCCCCGTTCCCAGAACACCGACAGTATGGTCAATGTTCAGATTACTACAGACTGTTCTGTTTTTGATAGATTCGGTTTTCGTTGCATTGTGGGCTTATTTTGATGAATCTATGGATTGTATCGGGGGGTGGGGTATAATCCATGGTAAAGTTAGAATATAGTAGGTATAATGTAATAATAAAATATGAATCGGTTTGCAACAGTACTTAAAGTAGTAATTTGCTTTATTATACTAATGGATCTCACGAGGTTTTGTTGAGTTTTGTGTGATTGAAGTTTTCAAGTTTTGGGTGAGATCATGATGGATGAAGGAATAAGGAGTGGCAAGAGCCTAAGCTTGTGGATGCCCGAGGCACCCAAAGGAAATATTTAAGGACACCCAAGCAACTAATCTTGGGGATGCCCTGGAAGGAATCCCCTCTTTCTTCTAACGACCATCGGTAATTTTACTTGGAGCTATATTTTTATTCATCACATATCATGAGTTTTGCTTGGAGTGTGTTGTATATGAGTCTTTGCTTTGTTTGCTTTTTAGTTTTTCACAATCGTCCTTGATGAACACACTTGTTTGAGAGAGCCACACACATATCATGATTCGCTAGAATACTCTATGTGCTTCACTTAAATCTTTTGAGCTAGGTAGTTGCTCTAGTACTTGACTTATATCTTTTTGAGAATCTCGATGGTTATATTTTAAAGAAATAAACTCTCATGCGTCACTTATATTATTTTGAGAGTTCAAATAATTATGTTTTAAAGAAATGCACTCTCATGCTTCACTTATATTATTTTGAGAGTTGATACATGAATTATTATTTTTAAGAAATTTGCTCTGATGCTTCACTTAGATCTTTTTGAGAGTTGATAATAGCAATAGTAATTTGCATAAGATATGAATTTGGTCCCAAAGTGATAGATATCCAATGGGGGTATAATAAAAACTTCCATGAAGATCATTGGATATTATAAACTTGATTCCTTGCATTGGTTTTGCGATATGGAGATAATGATATGTGAGTCATGTTGGTGAGTAATTATGCTTTAGTAAGAATATTGGTGTTAAGATTTGTGATTCCCTATGCATGCACGTAAAGTCAATAGTTATGCAACGAAGTTATATCCTACTTATGGTGCATTATTCAGTGTTAGTTACGTTTAATGCGTGTTTATGACTGTTTTTATTTTTTGGTTGGTCGCTTCTCAATCTATTTGCTAGCCTTCACTTGTACTAAGCGGGAATGCTTCTTGTGAATCCAACTCCTTAGACCAAAGTTGTGCGAAATGAGTCCCCATACCTACCTATATGCGGTTTACGTGCCGTTCCAAGTAACTTTGCATGTGCCAACTCTAATTTTCAAAATGAATTTCCGTTTTGTGTGCCCGTACCGCTCATGAAGCGGCAGGGGGTGGCCAATATTTTCCATGCTAGGTATTTTATCCTCATGGTGAGTGTTTATTCACTTGTCATTGCACGAGAGTGTGGCAGGTAATAGGGCTGCCCTGTCCCGACGAAATGAAAAAAATACTGTGATAGCAAATTGCTTGGAAAGTGTTGGTATGGAAGGCACCCGTGGATACGACTAGCCATGGATGTGAAAGAATGATGGAAAGGAAATAAACTTTACTTTCTGTTTAGGAGCTGCCGATAATTTGTCTAGCATGGAAGATATTGGGAATTCTCGGTTGTTTTCGTTGACAGGAAAAGCATCCTTCTAAAAAAAATATCTCTAAATTTAAGCTATAAGCTCGGGCACCTCTACAAATCTTTGCTTCCCTCTGTGAAGGGCCTATCTATTTACTTTTATGCAATTTTGTTTTAATTTTGAGTCTCCATATTTTCTTATAAAGCACCAACTAGGTAACACTATTGTCATACTTGTGCATTGGATGTAGCTAATATTTGAGTGTGTTTCATGAATGGATCAATGACTAAGAATCATGGGCTAGGGATAACTTTCTTTAGTGTTGATATTTTGAAAGACATGGTTGCTTGTTGATATGCTTGAGTATTGATGTCTTCATGTCAATTCATAGACTATTGATTTGAATCAATCAAGTCCAAATGTCCATGCTACAAAGAAAAGAATATATGATGAATATGTTAGGTAGCATTCCACATCAAAAATTCTGTTTTTATCATTTACCTACTCAAGGACGAGCAAGAATTAAGCTTGGGGATGCTTGATACATCTCCAATGTATCTATAATTTTTTATTGTTCCATGGTACTATATTATCAATCTTGGATGTTTTATATACATTTATGAGAAACTTTATATCATTTTTTTGGGACTAACCTATTAACTTAGTGCCAGTTGCTGTTTTTCTGTTGTTTTTACTTTGAAGAATATCAGTACCGAACGAAGGCCAAATGCCACGAAATTTTTTGGAGATTTTTTTTCTGGCAATAAGAGACCCTGGAAGCTTTGGGAGGGAAAAATTAGACGAAGGAGTCCCACTAGGCACCAGGGCGCGCCCTAGTACCTAGTGTGGCCCACAAGCCTCAATTTGACCTACCCTCGCCTTTATAAATACTCTAAAATCAGGAAACCAGCCAGGGAGTCCATGAAATACTTTTTCCGTCGCCTCAAATTCCAGAACCATGAGATCCCATCTAGAGGCCTTTTCCGGCACCCTGCCGGAGGGGGAAACGATCACGGAGGGGTTCTTCATCATCCTTGCTGCCCCTCGGATGATGCGTGAGTAGTTTACCACGGACATGTGGGTCCATAGTTAATAGCTAGATGGCTTCTTCTCTCTTTTGATATTCAATACAATGTTCCCCTCGGTGTTGTTGGAGATCTATTTGATGTAATGACTTTCTACGGTGTGTTTGTCGGAATCGATGTATTGTGAGTTTATGATCAGATCTATCCATAGATTTTATTTGATTTTTCTCTGAACTCTTTTATGCATGATTTTTGTTGCCTCGTATTTCTTCTCCGATTTATTGGTTTGGTTTGGTCAACTAGATTGATTTATCTTGCCATGGGAAGAGGTGCTTTGTGATGGGTTCGATCTTGTGGTGCTCATTGGCAGTCATTGGCAGTCGAACACAAGGCCGTTTTCCTCCGTTCTGTGGTACACCAAGCCTCGTTTCGATCGGTTGTTTCGTCCAAACCGGTTGGCTCCCGATGAACACGACGCATTCCGTTGCCTCCCTATGAACACGATGATGCAGTTTCTCTGTTCTGACCCAGCCATGTACACGAGCCCTGGCCGTACGTATGCGCGAGTAGGCGTTCGAGACCCCGCCCGTATGTACGTACGTGGCTGTATTTACTTTCTTGCACGCTGGCTGTACATACGTGTACACAATATTAACGGGACTGCATGACATGCTATGTGCGCACCTCTACTATGACACGTGCCCTTCCTTGCTCGGCCACGGTTCATCGCTGCAGCCTGCAGACAGACAGATCCTACGTACGTACGTACACGTTCGCAACCAGAATGACAACGCTACATACGGTTCGACTAGATGGGTCCCGACTGTCAGGGAGGATAAGGAGGCACTTCCTTGCGTGTGAATATGCAGCTGGTGGGTCCCAGCAGTCAGGGGGGAAACATTTTTTCATGAAATACGGTGGCCCGTCCGATGGGTCCCTGCTGTTAGGTGGAGGAATAATTATTTTGCGCGTAATAAGGAGGTACTTCCTTGCTGCCGCCGTGGACCCAGCTATCAGCCTCTCCACGTACAGTACTCTTCCAATGGAAGTCGTTCCTTGACCACATTGAACATGACGCACTGAGAGCACCAAGGCGGTGGACGACAGCGAGGCCTAGGCAGGGGACGATGCGGAGCCGGGGAAGACGCGATAGTGGATGCCCACGCGGAGAGGAGTACGAGGGGTCACTGGTTCGGCTGTGGTGTGAGGCTGCCGTCGCCGCAGAATAACAGGGGGTGCAGGTGAGTAGAGGGATGGCCTGGCCAGCGGTGGGAGTAGTAGGGGGCAGTGAGGCCTCCGCGGCAGAACAGCCGGCCATGGGAGGCAAGAGCAGGCGGCACAACCGGCGCTGGTTTGGGCGGCTGGAGCAAGAAGACCAGAGGTTGAAGAAGCACTAGGCCGTTGGATGGACATCGTACGACCACTGGAGCTAGAATCGTTCATATTGACTAAGTTGACAAAGCCCTCCGTCCCCGTCAACTTAGTAGGCCCACAAGTCAGCCTCCCACTATGGTGGGTCCCAGCTAGTAGGGGGGGTATTCATTTTTTTGTGCGTAATAAAGAGGCACTTCCTTGCGTGCGAAGATATAGCTGGTGGGTCTGAGCTGCCAGCGGGGGGAACATTTTTTTCGCGAAATACAGAGACCCTTCTGGTGGGTCCCAGCTGTCAGGTGGAGGAATCATTATTTTGCGTGTAATAAGGAGGCATTTCCTTGTGTGCGGCCATGGAACCAGTGTCCTCCTCTCCACGTACAATCCACTTCCGATGGATGTAGTTCGTTGACCATGTTGACCACGCCACGCTGAGAGCACCAGGGCGGTGGACGACAGCGAGCCCTAGGAAGGGAACGACACGGAGCCAGGGAAGACTCGGCAGTTGTTTCCCACGCGGAGGGGAGTATGAGGGTTTACTGGTTCATCCGCCGTCGTCGGAGAATAAGAGCAGGTGTGGGTGAGTAGAGGGATGGCTAGGCCAGCGATGGGAGTACGGTGGGGCGGTGAGGCCTGCACGGCAGCACAGCCGACCGTGGGAGGAGGGAACAAGCAGTCCCGTCGGCGCTTGTTTGAGCAGCTGGAGCAGGAAGGGCAGAGATTAAAGAAGCACGACGGTCGTTGGATGGACGTCCAACAATCATTGCTCTCATGTGTTGACTAAGTTGACACGGCGTTGCATGTGCGTCAACCTTTTTTAGGAAAGCGTACGCGTCAATCTATAGTAGGCGCACAAGTCAGCCTCAAATGTGTGGAAAACGGCATAAAGCCCATCTGCCATTATTTCTAATAATTTATAGCCCATTTGCTAATTATTAAGGATTTTTTGGAGCCCATCTTGTTTTTGTTAGCATTACAGCCCATATTGTGGCCACGGTTAAAAATTATATGAAATTTTGCATATTTCGGTGCGATCAACTGTTTTTAATCCCGAAATGTCGAGTCACATTCAAACTAATTTGAAAAATAAATTCATATCAATATAAAATCCAAATAATTGTCCACGCATAAAAATCAATGGAATTTAAAATCTCAAAAAAAAAAGAAATTTGAAACTAATTGCCGGTTTGATTTGTTTTAAAAATGTACAACCCATTTCTCATTACTGATAGCCCATTTTGTCATCTTGAAAGATTTGCAGCCCAGCAGGGCTGACAAGGCAAGTAGGCCTCGGTTGGGTAATCTGCAAAAGCACAAAAAACTGGGCTAGTCATTTTCAGAAAGAAAAAAAAACTACTGGGCTGGTCTTGTGGTAAACATAAAAGAAAAGGCCGGCTAGACAGGCCAGAGTGCCCCGCGCAGCCCAGTTGACACCCTGCTTCCGTGTAAAAAACAAAGATAACTGGGCAAGCTACTGGGTCCCTTGTGTCAGCCGCTTATTGTGCAATTCTCTCGTTTATTGACTACGTTGACAATGGCATGGGACCCAGATGTCAGAAATCCATTAGGAGGAACCATTTTTCTGGCTTGAAATAAGGAGGCACTTGCTTGCATACTGCCATGACCCTGGTGGGTCTCTGCTGTCATCCTCTCCACGTATAATCATCTCCTGATTGTGTACGTGTTAACCTAGTAGGCCTAGAAGGTAGCCTCTAAACCTGTGGTGGAAAAATACAACCCATTTTAAAAAATAACAGCCCATTCCATATGTTCACACGGAAAGTTCAACATACATAGCAAAGTAACAGGTCTGACCAGATATAGAGTACTGAACTTCCACGTTGACAACCATCATAGCCAAGTTAACTATCTACTCCCACTAATACTCTAATGTACAAGTACTAGCTTACTCCTAGCTAACTAGACGGTGTTGGCCGCCATCTGTGGTACACACTAAATCCCGGCACCGACGTCCTCCTCCTCGCCTCGGACTTGCCAGAGGTTCGATAGGGCGCGTTGCTCGCGCGCGTTGACCCTTTCCATGCCGGCGTGGTCCACCGAAGCTTCGGCTTCTAAGAGGGAAACCCACTTGATGAGCCGGTAGTAAAATTCGGCGTCGTGCACGCGTGCGTGCCCGACAGCCTCTAGGGCTATTTGTCGGGCGCCGGCCTCCACGTAGTCGGTCCAATCACGGGCGCTCCGCTCGCGACTCAAAGCGGCGGTGCACTGCTCCATGCCCCGCTGGCGGCACAAATCGGTGATAGCTGCTCCTCCACCAAGCGGTCGTGCTCCAACAAGTCCTCGTACTTCCCATTGCCATCTAAAGACCGATAGAATGCCTCCTCCCTCCGTCTTCCTTCCGGTGAATAACCGAGCACTCACTACTGCAGGATGCTGCTAACGCGAACACTACAATCAAAGACCCTTTGACGAAACTGTGTGTGATGCATTAATCACAAACATGGATGAAAAAACCATCAAAAAAGGTGCAAAACGTTTGCGATGGCGGAGCCATCAAACACAGTTCATATTTTAGTTGCGTGTGCAATTTAGGGCACACGGTTAACTCGTTTGAACTGTTTGTGATGAGGTAGAACAATAGAAAAGGGCAGCCATATGAATGTGTGTGTGCGATATACGGCATACAGTTCGCTCCGATGAACCATTTGTTATTAGAGAGTGCAACATAAACAGTTAGCCAGATCAAGGTGTGTGTGATATAGGGCATACGGTTCACTTGGACGAACTATTTTTGATTAGCGAACGCAACAGAAATGGTTCAACTTAACAAGATGTGTGTGATACTTGGCAAACAGCCGACTCGGATGAACTGTTTGCGGTGAGAAATTACAACACTGACGGTTAATACAGTTAGTTCGTGTGTGATTCTGTGTGTACAGAAACCTTTGAAAAATGCCAACTAGTTGCTTGCCGTGGCTAGGAGTATCGCAGACGATGCGTCTGCGAGTACTCGCATGCGATGATTAGTAAGTTACACATACGTTTCCTTATGTTAACACTTGTGTGATAAATAACATGTGGCACCGGATAGGGTATTCGGGTTGTGTGTGTGCTCCACTTAGTCTTCCCGCGCTCCAGCGAATGCTTCCCACGTTCCACATGGGTGAATTGTAAAATCCATGCCTATTCCCTCACCGGTTTCCCGCCACCAGCTAATGGCTTGCTGCATATAACCCAGGCGGCAACGCATCGCCGCGACACTGCGAAGATCTAGTCCTCACCCATCTACCATTAGTTATTCCAAGCATGCCAGGCAATGACCAAAGCTTCGATGTCGACGCCTACCTGTGTTACATCTTCGGTGAGGAGAACGAGCCGGAGCAGTTCGGGGAGCAAGAGCTTCATCGGCCGGTGCAGGCACCATGGCCCATCGGCAGCGATATCGGCGTCACAGTCCCTGGGAGCACAATCGACATATTGCAGAGGAGGTGTGATGAGCAGTTTGCCATCCACTGTGCAAAAGATCCAGAGCTGCTCAGCGGCATGATCGATGACCCACCCGAAGAGCCGCCGTCACCAGTGCTCATCGAGAGCCTGATGCCCCACAATGAATGGGCAGAGGACCTCTGCAATGCAGTCAAGACAAAGGCAGCTTGCAGCTTCATCATTGCCCGTGGCAGCCGTGTCAACCTCGATCCCGTTGATGTGGTGGCCAGGCTCGAGTGCATCCTTGGCGGAGTTGACGTCCCCGACGAAGTAGAACATCGCCAACGTGATATCTTGAGGATGTAGGTGATCGATGGAATTTGCTACCAGGCCAGAGACATGGAAATGGAGCGGTTCCGCGGAGTTTTCATGCGCGCGATTGCACGCTGTCAAGCTCTTTTGGAAGAGGCCCAGCAACCCCAAGAGCCTCCCAGCGCCAACAGCTCCGTAGGCGGAGGCGGGTCGGGACACTTGGAGTGAACGGCCGCAAGGATGCTATGCTGATCATGGAGTTCGAGAAGACCATCATCGAAAGGCCGCCAGCTCAGCCTTTTAGCTTATATTTTATTATAATTGTATGCATATGTAGGTCGTGAGTGTTTTGGGCCTTGCCGCATTTGGCATTTTAAATTATCCTGAATATGTAATACAATTATTAAGAATTATTAACCATTGCCATTGTAACTTTGCCTCGACGGCGAGCAGAGCGCACGCAGGGACGCCAAAGCGGAGCACGCTGCGGCCGCCTCAAAGGCGAGCAACCACGTGGTCAACCTTCTGTCATCAATAAATTTTGACCTTGTTTCTCGTCACATTGCTGATTACAACGCAATAAGTAATTGCAAATCTGTTCACACCTATCAAACTAATATGTGTTCACACTTAGCACCGGGCTATAAAAACTACCCACTCAAAAATTACTTAACAGTTCCTCTCCTCATCACCCACAAAACTGGTTTTTTCTGTCAAGTCGTTCCGCCATGAGCGGTAGGAGGAGTTTAGGGTGGACATATAACCAGACAGCAAAGACTAAGGCCGCAGAAGCACTAGAGAGGTCCCGCCGCGAAGCTGCAGCCGCAGCAGAGATGTCCCGACGCACCGCAGAGCCCTAGAACGAGCTCTCACGGGCACGCAAGGGCTCTCACAAGCGCATTCGCGGCGTCGGCCATCACGACGAGCCGGCGTTCCTGAAGTACTTCGCCGGTAACGACGACATTCTCGTTGGCGTCACTACGCAGAAGGAGCTGGTCGACGGCTTGATGAAGCTGCTCAAGATCAGTGATGCCTCGGTTGACAAGGCGACCGGCCTCGTCGAGCAAATCATGGGTGACAATGCGAAGCTCCTCAAGTTGGTCGACGAGAAGGAGGAGGAGGCCGCTGGCTGGAAGATGCTGCATGAGCAAAGCAGTGCCTCGGAGATGACAGTGAAAGCGGTCATCGAGGAACTGATGGGTGGCTTGAGGAAGCTCTGGATCGAGCGCGAGCAGGAGGTGGAGGAATCCGTGGCTGCTTTCAAGCAAAGTCGTGAGGAATTGAAGAAGGAGCTGGAGGATTTCGCCGCCCGACGATCCATCGACGAGTAGAGACAGTAGCGACCCAGATCGTTGTCTGTAATTTCCTTATTCTCTTGCCCCCGTGTCTTCCAGGCTTTGCCGCATGTGGCATTTTAAATTATCCGGAATATGTAAGACAATTATTATCTGTGCCATTGTAAATTTGTCGTCGTTTATCTGTTGCCATTTTATTTATGGTCGTATTATCCGTTGCCCTATGTGGCAATTTAAATTAGGGAGGAATACGAGTTGAAAACACGAACAAAGCAAATGCTGCCATGGGATCCCAAGCAAACACCCTCCGTCCAGGTGCTTTAATTAACCCATTAATGGAGAAGTTGTGAGCGAGGCGGGCGGCGGCTGGTGCATGGAGGTCAAAGAGCCGCTTCCCAGTGAGCATGGGCGGCCTTGCTGCTCGCATGTGTCCCATTGAGCCTGCGAGGTGGACATGATGCACGCGTCCCGTCGAGCCTGCGCGGCGGACTGCTCGCACGCGTCCCGTCGAGCCTGCACGGTGGACTTCTCGCGCTCGTCCCGTCTAATCAAACAGCTGCATGCACGCCACCGAGTATGGTTAAATTTTGATACGGTTAATATAATACAACCGTTTGCGATATTAACGTGTCAGCTTTTTGTTTCAAAAAGGACTTCATTGGCTACTAATGTGTGTGCCTCTTCTCAAACTGGACGATTTTTTTACCATGGCATATATGTGCCATGTCATGAAACCATGCCAAGTTTCATGTTTTTTGGGTGAATTTTTGATTTACTGGGATTTAAAAACCGAGATTCTCAATGTTTCAGGATGACAACAAGTTTGTAATTCATTCCCATTCCTTAAATGAGACCTAAACATGCAGCCAATGACATATGTATGATTTCCCACCCATTTTGCTTCAGTGGAGCATGTGGTTGTAGTTCAAATTTCAATTATGGACTACATTAAATGCATAGAAAACTTAGTAATTAGTAATACATATACAATGGCCGAATGAACCCTGAACAATTTCAAATTTCATCCCGACACTCTTGTTATTCTATGTTGCCTGTAGAAAACAAAGTTCAAGGCGAGAAGAGGCAGCGATTATCATTTTGCCCACAAGAGGGGCATGTTTCCCTACCGGAACCACGAGGGTTGCGACAGGCTCCGGTTTGTAAAAGGCTTGTAAGATAGCTTCGCCCAAATTGGACAATTATATGTACCATGTAGTGACACCATGTGTTGGGGATATTACCACTGGGTGTAAACCGGCCAGGAGAGGCCGGGTTAACCCCATAGTAGTTATTGTATCTGAAGCCCATGAAGACAGACGATGGCGCTTTATGAAGGCTCAGGGCCCAAAGCCGGTTTAAGGCCTGTAGACATAAACCGGCGTCGATGTGTAGACTTGTGTTGTAAGATAGAAAGAGCAGAGACCGAGACGGACACATTTATGAGCCGGCCTCGGGATTCTGAAACCGACGGGCGTCAACCCGTGTATATAAGGGGACGACCCGGCGGTGGTTCAGGACAACAGACAACAACTCGAGACTCAGGAAAAGCGTATTCGCTCCTTGGTCATTGAAACCCAAGCAATCCCACAACAACTGGATCGTAGGCTTTTACCTTCACCGCAAGGGGCCGAACCAGTATAAAATCTCTTGCATCCCTTGTCCGCTTTAACCCCTTTAAGTTAACCCGTAGCGATGGCTCCACGACTAAGTCCTTTCTCTAGGACATCTGCCGTGACAAAACCACGACAGTTGGCGCCCACCGTGGGGCTATCGCACGATGGTTTCGAGTTCTTAGAGGGCAACTTCGAAGGACTCAAGGGCTACGCTGTGGGCCGGCTCGATCGAGTATGGGTACCGGGTCCCCTTTGGCAGCATACACGTTTTCATTGGCAAGATCGGCGAACCGGGCCCTGAGCCGGACATCTGCACCGACCTCGTCAAAACGGCTCAGCGTGCGAGATCTGCCCGGGTCAAGCCTGTCATGAAGCGTGCCTTCATGGGAGTCATCCACGGAGGGGAATCTGAGGATAGATCGGAATCTGGTGGTGAAACCGTCGTTTATTCCGGCGACGAGTCATCAACTGGAGAGACCGAGTTGCTGTATCAGTTGCAAGACGGCCGGATTGAGGGCTATTCCGATGGCGACAGTATTCCGGACCCCTTGGATCTGCCAAACCGGGTTGCGATCTTCATGGCTGGTACACAACCAGCGCTCCACTCTTCGACCCTGGCGGCGATGATTTCCGGATCAACAACGATGGCAATGCAGGCGGGGAAGCCTGTCATTGCCGGCTCAGGTTCTATCTGATTTGTTTGATGCTTTGGCAACGCTGATGGCGGAAGTTAACCCGGCGGATCAGGATGCACACAATGCGGAAATCGCAAAGGTAAAAGATCAGATCACCCAGGCCAAAGCCGACTTGGTGGCTGAGGAAACTAGGATGGCGGTGGAGTGGGCCGCATTGGATGCGCAGGCTTATCGGCTTATGCTGGATCAGAGTGCGTCGAACGATGTCCTGAAGAGGAGGTACCGATCTCTCCTGCCACCGGTTATGAAGCTAGGAACCTCTTTGACACCCTAGGAGTAGGGACCAGTAATACGCCGGTGGTAAACCGGGCGGAGGCGCTTGGAGCGGGGGCGCCGGTTCAGCCACGTTTGGTGGATCCGCCTCGCCAGAACAACATTGTGACACAACATGTCTCAACACCACCGGGTCATTACTCTAACCCGATGGACAACATTGTCGCTGCCGCTTCACGGCTGGCGGCCATCCTGATCGAAGGCGAGTCTCTGGTGGCGGTCGAGACGCGTCGGGTTAGGGAGCTTCTTCAGACAGCCTTGGTGTAGCAGGAGGCTTATTCATATAGTCGCGATCGGATCCATTCCACTCCCCGCCCAAGCCGGAGTTACAACAGGCGTATGGATGAACCGACAGTATCAAGCAACGCGCGAAACCGTGATCCGCCCCATGGCAATAACCCGGCGGGCGGTGCTGGTGATGCTCAGGAGGTGGTAGACCGGGCTCGGGCACGTTGGGAGGCCGAGTTAGCGGCGTAGCATGATGCCCGTCAGCTTACTCCGGTTCGTCCAACCACGTAGGTGGAACCAAGGGTTACTTCTAGCTCTTTGGGGGTACCGTGTCTCGTCGGTATGCGCTAGCGTCGTCTGCCCAAGGATTTCAAGGGCCCGCGCAAAGTGCCGAATTACACCGCCGATTTATCCCCCGAGACATGGGTCGAAAGCTATGAGATGGCCATGGAGATGCTGGATGTGTACGATGCGGCGTGTGTGAAATACTTCACCACGATGCTAGAGGGGACGGCCCGCACTTGGCTGAAGAGGTTACCGGCTAATTCTATCAGGTCATGGGCCGAGTTGAGAGCCCGATTTATCCAGATGAACAAAGAATCTACACTTGTAAAAGGCTATCAAGCCATGGCTTGGAAGCCTGGTTTATACACCTAAAACCCCGGGTTAACCTGCCTATTTAAGTAAGTCACTCCGCCCAGGTAAACCTGGTATGACCCTTTGAACTTTGACAAGTTACTCTAAAATGAAGACCCTGAACTTGTCAAGTTAAAACAATGATTGGTTAAGGATTGAGGACCATCTTAAAAGGCTTTGCAAAAATGGTTTAACTCAGTGGCCTGACAGCCCATGAAAAGCCTCGAATTTGGGGCCTGGCAGCCCGTGAAAAGCCTTGACTACAACGGTTTTATTTGCCTTTTGCTAAGTTTTTTCTTTCTTTTGATAAGATTTGTGATGTTTTCAAACCGGTGTTTATCAACTCGGTTAGGCCGTCAACTACAAGTTGTCAGTACGTGATCAAGTTATAATCCGGAGACTATCAGCCCGGTCTGGTTTTGACTCAAAGTCACCAGTATGGAATAAATCAGTGTTTATCACAACCTGGAACGGTTTTATTGTAAACCGGCATCCTATAACAGGAGTTACTTATCCTCCAGAGTAGGGTTATGACCCTCACTACAAAGTTGGCCAGCCAACATTATGCCTAAAGGTCTCAGGTATCATATATTTCCATATGTGGTTATCTTTTACGACCTTGGTTATAAACCTTGGTCATGTATATATTAGGGTATTGTGACCCGCCCGGTGGTAAACCGCCAGGGCGCTTTAAGCTTCTTATCTGCTGGGATAACTTGAATAAATGGCTATGGATTATGAACATCATATCTTAAGCATGGCAGATTAGCAAGCATCAGTCGCAGATAAATATGCACGAAGGCATAACAGACCAAGTGTTTTAACTAGCCTATTACAAGGCTTTGCAGTGCCCAAAAGGATAATTGTTTTCTCAAATACGTGTTGCAGCATGTAGAAGACTAAACCGGCCTCCGGATCATGATTCTTCACTAGCTTGGCCTGACGGCTGCGGGTCATCTCGTACCGGTTCAACTCCCTCCTCTCTACCCAGTGGCTGGAAGTCAACAGTTGCCCAGTCGATCCCAGTTAGGGCTGGGAATACAACTTCATCGCTTATAAGCATGGACGGTTCAATGTCAGGGGCATAAGTGTGCTTACGAATTGGTGGGATAAGATTTTGCGCTTCTGGAATTGGTGCAGCAATCCGTCTATTCTTGTCATCATAACTCGCCTGGTAGTACGAGAGATCTGCCTCTTAAGCTAGTTGACAAGCCAATGGACGTACTTCCCGGTTTATGGTTCGGAGATCATCATTGCCGAATTCTATTTCGTCTTCTTTTAAGCTGGGATAGCCTTGGGCCACTTCCACTGGATCAAAGTCAGGTGCCCATGCTTTTGTCCGGGTTAGTGCGGTCAGAGCGCCCGCTCTTGCAGCAGGCTTTTTTAGCTCTTCTACCCGGGCAGGAAGCATAGATAACCTTTCTAAGGTTTCCTTGATCAAGGTGGGAGGAGGCTTATTGTGTGAAGCGGTATAGATAATCCGCTATGCGCCGGTGTACAACTGCTCTATCAGAGTGTAGGCAGCCTTCAACTTCTTCTGTACATCAGAGCCCAGATGGCTAATGCGAGTTCCTGCACCATTGTACACATCAGTAAACCAACAACTCATGGGAAGACATGTTGAAAGTATAAGGAAAAGATGTTTACCGAACACAGCAGCAGTCATGGCATGAATCTGCCGCTTTAAACCAGTCAGTTCATCAACCACCGGTTTAAGAGCTGCTTCTGCGTCTTCGGCCCTTTTTCACAAAGCGGATTTTTCTGTCTCCCAATCCGCCCGCTCCTTGTTGAAGCCCTCTTTCAGTTTCTCCATAGCACCTAGAGCGTTGGTCAACTCTTCCTTGGCTTTGGAGGTTTCGGCTTGCTGGGATTTGAGGTTCTCCTGCAGATCAGCGGTTTGGCTTTCCTTCTTGCTTAGCTCAACCTATAAAGAGACAGATATATAATGAGTTGACGGTACATATTTGAAGTACCAAGCACATAACAAAGTTATGCCCTTGCTACTTGGGGGCTAATGCATATTTGCTCTTTATCAGAAATTTCTACAAGTCCCAAGCACAATACAAGTATTAATCTTGGTACTTGGGGGCTAATGTGTGTTTGCTCATAACTGCTGATATGGGAATTCTTTTGCAGTCCCGGTTCATCTTTATAAAGTTAAACCGGCCCTTGGGGACTATACCGGTGAAAAAAGATGTAGTGTTGCAAAGATTGTTACTAAGTCCCGGTTTAGATCGATATCATAAACCATCACTTGGGGGCTACTGGAACTGATAAGCCGCAATTGAACGTAAGAGATAAACAATTATGTTAGTTACCTCATATCACTCCTTCATCAAGTTTACCAAACTAGCTTCACAATCACGGCTGGTATACAGACGGTTCAAGAAGCCAGAGTGAATGTCTTGAGCATTGAGATGGGCATAGTTTGATAAATCGGCATTCCATTTTCCTTTGCCGATATCGGAGAGCTCGTCCTTGGCAGTATGCTTTGACAAAGCGACAGGATTTCCAGGAGTGGTGTGGCCAGTGCCAGTAATCATAATGTCATCATCTTTGTCATCAGCAGTCGTTACTGGGGTTGGCGGTTTGTCAGTATCTTTAACTGGACTAACCGGGTTGTCATTAGTTCGGACAGGGCTGGTTGGCTGGTCAGCACGGCTTGTGGTGTCAACTTCCACCTGTTCAGCAACAAAGTCATGGTCTTGAAGCGGTGGGTCATTAAGTATGGCATCAACGTCGGTCTCTTCAGGATCTGGAGTTTTTTCTGGTTCAACGGCCACGTTATCATCAGCCGGTTTATTCAACCGAGCCTTCTTGCTGGGTCTGGGCTTGGCGCTGAGAAAAATAAACATGAGGATTAGTACAATATATAAAAATAATACGTCAAGGATAAAAACAAGTGTATAGCTTACCCAAGAACTGTTTTGAGGGGTGGAAGTTTTGTGGCCGACGACTCGCCAGAAGATGAGTGAGAAGTACCCTGATAATTTGAATCATACGGGTTAAGAGGCTGGCGGAAACAACCCGCTTTGGGGCATGAAGTGTCAAGGGTATAAGAGACTTCTGATCGGCGTTTCCGAACCGGAGTGTTCGGTAAACCGGCGGAGGTAACTACCTGGCCGCCATGCCGGGTTGTGCGGCGAGCCTCATGCTGCTGTGTCTTCAAAAGAAAGTTTGGGTCCAAGTAAGCAAGGGGGTGAGAAAATTTTACTTTCCGGTTTGCTCGACGGATTTTTGATGTTGGCTAAGGATCTAAATCGGAGGAAAGAATGATTACCTCTACGTCATCAGCATGACTGCCTTCAGCGTCGTCCTGATAATAATCATTGTCAATGAGGTGTACGAAAAACGAACCAAGAGAGTCAAGTTCTACCTCTGTTTCCGGGTTACCCACATCGTCATCAGCGTTTAGCTCGGAGGATGCAGTGGTCCTTTTCTTGGCAGGTTTCTTAACAAGCTTGGTGTTTGGGCGAAGTGGCTTGGCCATCTTGTCTTGCGGTTTTGCCGTTTTGTCTTGAGGTTTCTTGTTCCAGAATGGATCATTACCCTGTCAGAAAATAATCACGCTTTCATAGAATATTTGGACAGAAGCAAATTAAGATAAAAAGATTATATGATTCTTATAGCGGGCGGTTTGTTGAAGGTGCAGAAAGGGAGTAGTCCGGTCTGGCCACAGACAGCCTCCGGTTCATTCAGCATCTTCTTTACAGCCTCAGTAACTTCCGCATCTGTAAGCTGAATATCAATGTGTCATTGAGCATCCTTCAAACTCCCTGTGTACTCACACATCAAACCGGAGCGCCGGCTTAAGGGCAGAATACTCCAGCTTATCCAACAACGAGCAAGGTCAACTCCTGTTAAACCGTTCGCCATGAAGGCTCTAAGCTTTGATAGTTGAGGGGCATAGTTGGCCCTTTCTTTTGCGGTCAACCTCTAAGGGAAAGGATGTGTATTACTAAGGCGGTGAGGGCGGTAACTTGGCAAGGGGTTCTCATCGGTTAGAGATGTATCTTTGCAGTAAAACCAAGTCTGGTTCCACTCTTTGGGGTGATTGTGGAGCTTGGGATGAGGGAAAGTAACTTCTTTCCTTTTCTGAACCGCCATTCCACCCAATTCTATATTGGATCCATCCGTGAATTCTGTGCGACGGTTTAAGTGAAAGAAGTCCCTAAACAATTCGACTGTAGGTTCCTCTTGTAGATAAGCCTCGCAGAAGACTTGGAAGTGGTAGATGTTGGTCACATAATTTGGACCGATGTCTTGAGGGTGCAGCTGAAAGCTGGCCAGTACATCTCGGAAATTTTTTGAACCGGGAGGGCTAAAACCTCGACCCAGGTGATCAGCAAACATGACTACCTCTCCATCCTTGGGGGTAGGAGGACTTTCTGGGCCAGGGACCCTCCAGTGGATGACATCTTTCTTGGCTAAAGCGCCCGTTTTAACACAGTTGTTTAACTGCTCTTCAGTTACTCGAGAAGGAGCCCAATTGCTTTCATAGACTTGCTTGGCCATGGCAATGAAGATCTGAAACATGATTATTGCCAGTTTAAGATTTACAGTGGACAACTATAAAGCGGTATAAGGATGTAAGCATATTGTTAAACCGGAGTTGGTTATTTGTGAATCGGAGTCTAACGATGGAGACAGTACAATGATGAATGCATTGGCGGTTCAACAGGGGACTAATGGTATCTACTGGGGCATCATTTTTCTATGAAGTTAAACCGCCTAATCTGGTATTGAAGGTGTATGTCTAAAAGGTGCGTAAGTGAAGGAGAAACAAGTTTCACATCTTGCCATGGTAATTTCAGATCTACCGCGCGTTGGAAAAACAAAATATATTCAGACCTAATTTCCAGCGTGTTAAGAGTTCACCAAGTTCAGATGGGTTTTATATAAGGCAGATGTTCTAACAAGGAAGCAGGAGTTTAAAGTACAAGGGCATTGGAAAAAGCATATCTAAACTAGCCATTGGTACTACTAAAGAGAAACAAGGAAGAACAGATTCAAGAACTTCGAAGAACTACGAAGAACAATGAACCCTAATGGTCGATCTGGAGTGAGAAAGGAGGAGCGTACCGGTGCTGAGGAAACAGGGGAGGATTGTCGCGTTTTTCTGGTACAGTCAGGTTGATGCAGCGGCCGTCGTTGAGGCAGAGGCGAAGGATGACGGCGGCGGCAGAGCTCGACGGTCAGTCGGCGCAAGGAAGAAGATGACACGAAGAGGCACGAGGGGCAAAAGTGAAAGGGACCCCTCGGCTTATTTATAAGGTGAATGGATAAAAGGCAGGCGCGAGAATCAAGGAGCCCGAAAAATGGGGTGTGTGGCAGCTCTGTTGCCTCGATCCTCGGAGGCCCATTAATGAAGATGAGTTATACACAATTTTAAATAACAGATGACGTCATGGCGGTTTACCATGGTCCTAGAAGGTGATGTCACGGCGGTTTACAGGATTACGTGAAGATGTTGAAGAAATTTTCTTAAGTATTGAGGATTGACATGAACCAGTTCAAATCAATCTGGGGCCTAATGTTGGGGATATTACCACTGCGCGTAAACCGGCCAGGAGAGGCCGGGTTAACCCCATAGTAGTTATTGTATCTGAAGCCCATGAAGACAGATGGTGACACTTTATGAAGGCTCAGGGCCCAAAGCCGGTTTAAGGCCTGTAGACATAAACCGGCGTTGATATGTAGACTTGTGTTGTAAGATAGAAAGAGCAGAGACCGAGCCGGACACGTTTATGAGCCAGCCTCGGGATTCTGTAAACCGATGGGCGTCAACCCGTGTATATAAGGGGACGACCCGACGGTGGTTCAGGACAACAGACAACAACTCAAGACTCAGGCAAAGCATATTCGCTCCCTGGTCATCGAAACCCAAGCAATCCCACAACAACTGGATCATAGGCTTTTACCTTCACCGCAAGGGGGCCGAACCAGTATAAACTCTCTTGTGTCCCTTGTCCGCTTTAACCCCTTTAAGTTAACCCGTAGCGATGGCTCCACGACTAAGTCCTTTCTCTAGGACATCTGCCGTGACAAAACCACGACACCATGCCAAGTTTCATGAATTACTAGTGAATTTTGGATTAACAGAGATTTAAAAACCGAGATTCGCAATGTTTGTGGCCAAGCCAGGACGGCGAGACGGTTGAATTCGTTCCCATTCGTTCCATGGGACCTAAACATGCACCCCAAGGAAACATGTACGTTTTTTCTAGCCATTTTGGTGCACTGGAGCATGTATTTGTAGTTCGGATTTGAATTATGGACATTAAATGCCTAGAAAACTCAATTAATGAATAAAAAAGGTCAAACGGACCCTGAATAATTTCAAAGTTCAGCGCGAATCTCCAGTTATTCCTGTCGCCTGTAGAAGAAAATACGAGGCTAGAAGAGGGAGTGATTATCGTTTGGCCCATAAGGGTACACATTTCCCTATCGAAACCATGAGGGTTCTTGCGACATGCTCCGGTTTGTAAGAGGTTTGTAATAAAGCTTGGGCCAAATTGGCAATGTTTTTACCACGACATATATGTGCCATGACGTGACACCATGCCACCTTTGATGACTTTCTGGTGAGTTTAGGATTTATGGGGACTTAAAAACCAAGATTCGAAATGTTTGAGGACAAGCCAGGACACCGGTACGGTTGTAATTCGTTCCCATTCCTGGCATGAGACCTAAACATGCACCCAAGGACACATGTATAATTTTTCTAGCCATTTTGGTGAACTAGAGCATGTATTTGTAGTTCAGATTTGAATTATGGACATTAAATGCCTAGGAAACTCAATTAGTGTATAAAAAGGCCAAAGGAACCCGGAATAAGTTTAAATTTCAGCACGGATATCATGTCGTTCCATGTTGCATGTGGAAGAAAATACAAGGGGAAAAGAGGTAGTGATTACGTTTCGCCCACAAGGGGAACACGTTTCCCTATCGGAACCACGAGGCTTCTTTGAGAGAAGCTCCGGTTTTTGTAAGAGGTTTGTAATAAAGCTTGGCCCAAATTGGACAATGTTTTTACCACGACATATATGTGCCATGACGTGACACCATGCCACCTTTGCTGACTTTCTGGTGAGTTTAGGATTTATGGGGACTTAAAAACTGAGATTCAAAATGTTTGAGGACGAGCCATGATACCAGTACGGTTGTAATTCATTCCCATTCCTGGCATGGGACCTAAACATGCACCCAAGGACACATGTATAATTTTTCTAGCCATTTTAGTGAACTAGAGCATGTATTTGTAGTTCAGATTTGAATTATGGACATTAAATGCCTAGGAAACTCAATTAGTGTATAAAAAGGCCAAACGAACCCTGAATAAGTTTAAATTTCAGCATGGATATCATGTCGTTCCATGTTGCCCGTAGAAGAAAATACATGGCGAAAAGAGGCAGTGATTACGTTCCGCCCACAAGGGGGACACATTTCCCTATCAGAACCACGAGGCTTCTTTGAGAGAAGCTCCAGTTTGTAAGAGGCCTGTAATAAAACTTGCGCCACAATGGATGAAAAAATGCCTCGACATATAAGTGCCATGTCGTGACACCATGGCAGGTTTCATGATTTTTGGCTTAGTTTTGGATTTACGGGGATTTAAAAAACCGAGATTCTTCTCACGAAATGTTTTCAAATAGCACACGGTTCACTCACGAAAGCCGATATTCAATGAGAACTTCGTGGCCATATTTCAAAGTTTCATAAAATCTGAAAAAATGTGGGATGTTAAGAAGGTGATGTTTTATTGCGAAACAAAATTTCATGTTGAAAAACATTACGAGATGTGAGCTAAGAAAAAGATAAATTAAGCCCTGAATAGTAACATTACTATTCGACACTATTCAACGCTGATTTTGAATTTTTCATAGCTCACATCTCGTAATGTATTTCAACTTGAAATTTTGTGTGGCAATAAAACATCATCCTCTTAACATCCAACATTTTTTTCAATTTTTTTTGAAACTTCAAAACATCTTTTTCTCGTGGTTTTCACCGGTTTCCACCGAATGTTGGTTTCCGTATGATATTCTCCCGCTTTCTTTGCCTTGATCTGAGTCGTATGCGTTCGATTGACCGAACCCAAACCCCACAGATCGTACATGTGCACCATTGGATGCTCCCAGATCGAGCGGCAACCTGAGCCCTTTTCGACAAAGACATGCGATTACATGGGTAAGCACTGTGCGCATGCATCGTGTAGCTCATGCTTCCTTCTCTACTAGGTTTTCATTCAAAATAGGCTACCGTTTCTCGCCACTCCTCTCATCGGTTTCCCACCTCTTCTCCCATCGTTTTCCCGCTACCAGTGTCAGTGCTCATTGAAGGCTAGCGGCGACACACCGGCCATGTAAAATATCCCACACAGTTTCTAAAAGCACAAATGTGTGTGATAGGAGGGAGTAGGTCCCATAGGGTGACCAGCGTAAAACGCCTTAAAGGCAAGGAGGCAATTCTTATCAGCAAGGCCCGGCTTCCCATCCGCTAGCCTAGTCGAATAGAATGCAGAAGTTAAATGTGCTCGGGCTGGGGTAGTCCAAGGATGGGTGACCCGGTGGGAAGTTGCATATCTTAAGCTTCATTTAAATGCCATGACACGGTCACTATAGAGATATATATGTCTATAGTGGACTATGTTTTTATGGGTTATTTTTGCTCTAAAAAAATTAAAGAATGATTGAATGGACCTGTCATGGCGATTATATAAACCTACTATGTTTTTATGGGTTATTTTTCCTCTAAAAAATTAACGAATGATTGACTTGACCTGTCATGGCGATTATATAAACCTTTTTCAAGTTGCATGCAGGGTATAGGGGGCAGGGTGTTCTTCTCGGGCATGTCTCCCTTGTGCGGCTTATAGACGCGTCACATATCTGTGAGCTCCCCGAGGTTTAACCATGATAGTTTCCTATTCATACTAGTAAGGTACACGTGCATTGCACGCATGAGATTTGGTAACCAAATTATGAATAAATACCACACTATAGCATGTAAGCTTTGAGTCATATATGCATGATGTAGATGTTCGTTCAATTCTTATAGTTCATCTCATCCAAAATCAATTAGTTTTATAAAAATAAATCTATTTTAAGATTCATGGAATCGTGCATTGTAAAGGTAAAAACAAAAAGTGACAATTCATTTAGAAAAAAAGTCTGGGCAATTAAGATATGGAAGATTCTATAGAACAAAGGAGAAGAGCTTGTGTTTTGAGGTTTGTGCATTATGCTTAAGTTCAACCATGGAGTCTTCTAGATTGTACATGTGGCAGAATCTGGTGGAATGTAGATGATATCCAATGGCCAGTAGTGCTCGGATTTGCCATCTCTGCACTGTCAGATTGGCTCCATCCAACGACCAACTTTCAAAGTTATTCGCACACTATATAGGTGTATAGATGTATATAGATGTGTCCCATGCTAGACAAAATAAAGTTTGAGCGCATGCGTGGGACGACCCCCCCCCCCCCCGCCGCCTCGAAGTTGGGAAACTGACATCGTACATATTAAACCAAGCTTGGAGTCGGGTACGGTGTTCGATTTGTAATGTAGTTGGTGGCCCATCGAAGTTGTGCATTTGGGATTTAAACACATCATACACCATTGTACCCATATATATTTTTGGGCCGTATGCAGTGTATACAGGGTCTTCTGATCGACCACGTCTCCCTTGTGCGGTTTTTTGTGACGACACACATATCTGTGGGCTCCCCGAGTGTATATATATCATCCCTTTGACCGATAATGAGGGGTATGTGTTGGCCAAGAATGGATTCCTCCTAGTTCGAGTTAGGGCCGGTCACCATGAAATGTTGCTCAACCAAAGCTCGAACTCATGCATTGTTAGGATTCCCTCCCAGATGCTCGGATTGCTGGGTTTGACCTACATCAAACCCTGCGTATCCCGTCCTTAACTATGTTGCCTTCGTGGTTGTTGTTTGTATCGAGAGGTAGGCACCACATCTAAATTGTACATTATTCTATATTGAAAACACACATCACCCCTTCCCAACGTACATCATTTTGGGCCGCATGCAAGAGGTGCTGGTTTTGTGGTCCCTCTCGTGCGATTTTTATGATGGTTCAATCTATTGGCCCAAGTGGTTAATCGACAACAACAACTGTCATTTGACCAAACGATAGATTCATTGGTCTGTCTTATGGTAGGTCATGGCGACATGCATGTATGACCAAAGTATCGATCATTACGTGCATTTGCCCCGCTCACACGAAGTGGGAGGTGGTGGACCAAGCATCCTAGCTAGGTACGGCATTATGTCATTATATATATCCTAGCTAGGTGGTTGTTAGGGTGCTTTCAGGTTTGCGAGGCAGGTGCCACCAAAATTATGCATTGTGTATGTAAAGTTTTAAACATCCCCAATATTCGTACATATATTTGGCCACTTCCAGGTGGTTCCTGACTTCCGGCCCCTCTTATCGATCTTCAACGATGCGCCCAACCGGGGGCCCGCGCGGTCAAAGTTGTGCATTGGAATTTTGAACATCACACACCACCCTTTTCACTCATATATATTTGGGCCACATGCTGGTGTGGCTGTCTTTTGACCCTCTCTAATGTTATTTTTTGCTGCAAAAGACTCTGATGACGCTCAACGGACATGGGGTATAATATCTTAACCGTGTGCGATACAAGTGCGATGTGAATCACCACGTCTGCGCAAGCGCTAGCAAATTAAGGTGGAGATACTGGCTCAACCGTGTGCGATGCAAGTGCACTGAAATCACCACGACCGCGCAGGCACGAGCAAATTAAGGTGGAGGTACTGGCTCAACCATGTGTGATGCAAGTGCGCTGAAATCACCACGACCGTGCAAGCGCGGGCAAAGGGTGGAGGTACTGGCTTAACCGTGTGCGATGCAAGTGCGCTGTAAAACCACCACTTGTGCAGGCTAAAGGCAGGTAAGTTTATTTGGAAATTAGGACGAACCGTGTGCGATAGACCAGCTAGCTAGAAATATAAAAAACAAACAACCCGCCTTGAGTGTTGCAAAAATCGGCGGATCCGCGCGACTTTTCCTTATTATCATACACGCATATTGTTATTGGACCGTGTGCGATCTTGGGCACGCCCGCCCCGCATCAATTACTTTACCCAAATTTTAGAAGCCATCGTACTTCAACCGTCACCCACACTCCTCCAGCACCGACCTTATAGTAAAATTGCAGTAGCCGAGGCATTTGAACTGTCGCCCTGCCTCGTCCACCACCATCTCCACCCACCATTACTAAATTTTTCAGTAGCCGCGGCCTATCCTCAAACACCAACCCCCTTCACAGTCCCCCACCATCCCCCACTCGAACCTAGCTCGCGGCCGCCGCTGGCGCTGTCGCCAACCCTTGCCGGTCTGCCCGTTCCTCCTAGCTTAGACAATAAAGTTCAGGTTACCCATCGATTCGCATACCGTCGCCCCACTCCCCTGAGTTCTTAGATGAGGCCTCCGGTGTCCCTCCCCGCCAGATCCACATCCCCTGCTCCAGAATGTCACAACCTAAGCTCGACCACGTATCCCGGGGAGCCCGACGAGCGTTCGGCCAAGAAGAGGTTTATCATGGCCTCTCCGGCGGACGTTGGCGAGGTGGCCGCCGTTCGCCCCGACCTGTCGATCCTGGAGCAACACGTCGCCGTGGAAGCTGGCGAAGACGTTGACTAAGTTTCCATGCCGAAGGCTTCATTTCAGCGGGCTAGCGTATTACTGTATCTCGGGAAAGCTGGCTACGACATCAAGGTCGTCTACACCGATGGCTTCACGCGGGCCATGTCACCGGTTAAGTGGTCCATCCCCAACCCCTCTGGTTCAACCGTCGTCGATCTCTTCGATGGCCCTACCGTTGATCTCCTCCGCCAAAAGGTCAAGGATTTGTGAGCTTTATACGCCATCGAGCCCATTTTGTCATTTCTGAACGACACATTCTACGGCGGTGGCTTGGGATCCTCAATTGCCAAGTCAGATCGCATCGACCACAACCACGACCACGAGGAGGATACCCACGAAGGTTGTTCCAAGGTGAAACAGCCCATCTGTGACATCAGAGAGCGCACCATGGGTCTGTGCTCTTCCAATTGGAAGGATCCCGTCCATGAAATGTGAGGCAACATTCTATCAGCAAATCTTACCTTTTCTAGCTTTCCAACCCATACCCTTTGTTGTAGTAGCATTTGCCGTGCGGTACTTTAACTGTGTCGTGTTTAATTATTTTAGTTATGCAAAAATGTATTGTTCAATAGGTCTATGTGATGTTTAAGTATGAACTGTCCACTTCAGTTTCACAAATGGCGATATTTGATTGTTTATAGTGAGTAGATGCCTTGTTTATCTGTATTTGGTTGTTAGGTTGGTTGTAGTGATCATTTTCCGATTATCGAGCAGATGCCTTGTTTATCTGTATTTGGTTCTTAGTTTGGTTGCAGTGAGCATTTGTCCAGTTATCAAGCAGATGCCTTGTTTATCTGTATTTAGTTGTTAGGTTGCTTTTTTTAGCATTTGCCCAGTTATCAAGCAGATGCCTTGTTTATCTGTATTTGATTTCTAGGTTGCTTTTTTTAGCATTTGTCCAGTTATCAAGCAGATGCCTTGTTTATCTTTATCTGGTTGCTAGGTTGGTTGTAGTGAGCATTTGTCCAGTTTTCAAGCATATGCCTTGTTTATCTGTATTTGCTTGTTAGGTTGGTTGCAATGAGACTTTGTCCAGTTTTCAATGGATATATTTGGTTGTTATACTAGTCATTTATGCCTTGTTTATTTCAGTCATTTACAATGTGGTGTTCATTATGTGCAAGTCGGAACCGTGCCGCTCGACTACATCAATACCTGTTTGAACGACTATATTTGGTTCTAGTTATTCCTGGTGTAGGTAACACATGCCCTTTATTTCAGTTTTACGCATTTTATCCAGTGTGATGTTTAAGCATTACCTACGTTCTATTCATTTTCAACAATACCAGTTTGAATTGCAATATTTGATGGCTGTTAACCTGTTGTCAGTAACATTGCCTTCCATTTTATATCTGCTTTAACAGCATGCTGAAGCTAACACATTCAAGCTATCATTTGGAGATGATATTGTTTACCTTTGCTATATTTGTTTGATGTTAAGGTTGCTGTACTTATCATGCCTTTCCACTACTTATGCAGGACAACAACAGGAGTGGCCACCATTTTCCGCCGAGGTTAGCTTCATCCCTCGGCTTGTACTCCCCCCGTCCTTCCATAATGTAGTGCATATAGATCCAGGCCAGGACACTTGTTAGCTTCTAATGTTGACTTGTTTCTTGTAGGTACATATGCCCTTGGCAAGGATCCACGCGTCGACCCTTTTTGCGTATGGGGCAATGAGATATTGATGAACAAGCATCAAGTGAGGAAACTGATAAGGATTATTAGCAAAAAGATACGAATGGTGGCAAGCAAATTATTTGTTTATGCTCTATCCAACACAACAGTGAGCTGTAGGATGGTAACTACAAACTCTCCAGCCTTCTCTTTTTACTGCCCATAATGGGTTGTTACACAACAATGTCTGAATCTTTTTCGTTCCCAGTGGTTCCCGAAGTAGTTCACTCAAGATTACCTCGCAAAGTACATGATTGGTGGACACACAATGAAGGTTAAAGTATTTCATCCGGACTACAATGAGCATCGAGAAGTCCTAATGAAGACAATGAAGGATGGACGGGCAGCCATCACAAGGGGTTGGCCTATAGTCGTGCGCGCATTACGCATGGAGGAGGGCACAATATGGGCATTCCGCTTCACCTTCTCCAGCAACCAGAATGTCTTTCGCCTCTCTCTTTACAGTCTTTAGTACAACTATGGTTCATCATTCTTTACTTGGTGCTTCTGTAGTTCTTCAGTATATGTACCTGTGCATCGAATTATGCATTCATGGTTGAACCTATATTTGTAATAAACATGGTTGGATATGAAATAAGTGATTGCCTACTTTCAAATTCAATACATGTGATTTTTAAATTAGGGATTAATTAGGGATTACATTGCACACGGTTTGTGAAAGCGAAACGTCCGCGATATACGTGGAGATCAGAAACGTTTGTAGGATCCACTACGTGTGCGATCAATCTCCACTGCACACACGACTTTCTCTTGAAAACTGTTTGCGTTAGGCCACCTTGCACAAACGTTTACCACATAAAAACTGTGTGATGGACAGCCTTTGCCACACAGTTTCTTCTATGCACCGTGTGTGATGCATTCAATAACACAAATGATAAAATTATTAATATCGTGTGCAATGGCAACGCTATCACAAACGATTTAACGGGAATAATTTTGTGTGATGTACCTGTGAACGGAAACATTTTCCTTGGAGCGATTGTGTGGGATGTACATACGAACGGAAACGTTTTGTGGGGACTGACTGTGTGGGATGTACTTGCGACCGAAAACAATTTCGCATGTATAATTGTATTTTTAGCTCTATTGTTTGTATTTCCGTATTTGAGCGCTCGCCGGTCGCACACGACCTCATTTTGCCGAGCGTGTGTGCCAGGAGGGCATATCCCCAACGGTTTCTGGGTCGTATGGGAAGGACCCCCCTATCGCCCACACTCAATTGGTGACAGTTCCAAATGTCGTCACGGAAAGGGGTTAAAAACCATTTGTATAGCACCGACGCATACCGTGACTAGCTCCGGTGGTGCGCGCCTCTGGCGTCACCTAGTGCGGACGGTCGGGGGCATGACGGAAGTGGCGAGAGCGAGGGCAAGTGGCGAGAGCGAGGGCAAGTGGCGAGCGACGTCGGGCCGGTGGGAGTTGTGAGGGGAGCCGATAGGGCGAGTTGGGTGACGGTGCTACCGGAGAACGCTGGGAACCAGTAATTATAGGCGGAACGTAGGTGAAGCAGCGTGTCACGGGAAACACGACGGTCATCGGAATTCAATGCATAAGCAGGCAGGGCTTAGCGCGCCAGCTTACCGTGGAAAACTGGAAAAACTGATGTGCCGTCCGGTCCCGTCAGTGGTGCGTCCTGTCCGTGCTGAGTCATATATCGACATGACGGTCAAATGAGTGCAGTCGAATCATCCAGATGAGGTACTCCCTCCTTGTCCAAAATGATTCCACCACTCATCATCTACCTTGGTTGGTGAGATTTTTGAATTGAGCCCTGCAAAACAGAAAGGAGGTAGTACGTGCGTGATCCGCTATTTATTCGTGTAGGATCGAGTAGGTCGGATAGTGTATGTGTAGGATCACATTAGCTGATGAACATTCGCTGGGAGATAAGGCATTTGCGAACATTTTTGCTGGCAGTTTCTTCAGATTCGCATGGCATTTTCTTCAGAACAGCTTGTCAGTTTCTTCAGAGGTAGGCATTTTTATTCAGAAAACTGCCACCTTTGGATCTTGCGTCGCAACTAAAACTGCCAGGAGCGTATTAGTAGGCTAGCTAGTGATCAATAAGTAACTTGTAAACACTGAGCCAACAGAAATAAGGAACTGCTAGTAACTTGTAAACATTGAGAACACAGAAGTCAGGATCATGCTATGCACAGTAGTAAGGCCGATCCGTTCGAAATGTTCACACGAGACTCACAGGCCTGGCATTGTAATATGTTCACATTAGTAGCCCAAATTCACAACCAACTAGTAATATGTTAATGCATCTCAATGATTCACATATCATATACAAATATGTAGCTCCAAAAGCAAAGATCTAGAAAAAACATCTGTTCTTCCTACTAACATGGATGCTTCTCTGGGCCAACATTCAATATAGAGTGAAAGACAAATTTGTTTGTGAAGTCTACAATTCCTCTTGCAAACGTAAGTGGTTTCACCAACAGCTGGAACCATGAGAATGAACCACACATGACGGAGGAACATCCACTTCAACATTATTTGGTCTTCTCTCGATCACACGGCGAGACTATTTTCGGAATACAAACTTTAACTTAGGCAAAATGATGCCCATTGTATAATAAAACCAAATCAATGAAGCACCTAGTGTTGGCCAATAAATAGTATAGTACTACTTTTGTGCAGTCCATGAAGTGACTATCCAGTCTTTCTGTGTCTATTTTCAAATGGCGCTGCATGAAGTGACTATACTATTCTTTTGTGCAGTTCCACCAAAATTGCGGTCACTTTGTTTGTTTGCCAAATAGCAATGGGCAGACATCTGTCTGCACAAATATCAACCAGCTAGTAAACATATACCCCACCTTGTATTTTCGGTTTAAACACGCCTCTTCCGCTTAGCATTTGTCATGTTTTGCACTGGAGAATTTGATACTGTCATGTTTTGCAGGACAATTTAAATCTTGAATTGATTTGCTGGTTCAGAGCAGAAATATAGCGCCTATTCTTCATCAGTCCAAGGATATCCATGTTCGTAGTGATGGAAGAGGTGAAATCGATACAACCAAATTGAGCATCCAATCATTGAATCATGTCCTGCACCTCCAATGTAGGTCCACCCTGCCAATAAATTCACATGCAAACCACTAATATTATTATCTAATGACAGTACAAAAAAGTAGCAAGATAGTAGCAAACCATGTACCTTCGTAATGAACAGCTCATAGTGCCACCAATTGTATATAAAGGTTTGGAAGAAAACATGCTCCTAATATTGAACCATTTGGACTTTTTGTGCAGTTCCACTAAAATCGAGCATCCCTGTTTGCATAGATATTGAAAGTGTGATTACTATAAAAGTGGCACTAGTTGAAGCATAGACTCACAAATATAAGCATTCCAATTTCTTAATGGGAAAAGGTAGCAAGACTGTTTCTAACCACCTGTTTGAAGGAATAAATAAGGTAACATCGGCTGATGTCAGGAAGGCATACATAGTTTTTTCTTAAAAATTGAACCATTCCTGACCTTTCCTCTTCTTTTAAGCATATGTTGTGCAGTTCAACTAAAATAAAATGCCATCACCGCCTTGAAAATTTAGTGACACTGTACAAAAAGAAATGACTTAACATTACATCATGATGTCAGGTATGTAATCGACATGCATTAGAGACAAACACACAGACCTCCTCCGATAACATTATGAACATTAATTTTAACAAAGGTGTGACTAGCTTTACCAGGATAATTTGAGTGAACTCTACACCCTCTGTTCCTTAATATAAGACGTTTTCGCAGTTCAATTCAAAGTACCCAAAAGTCTAGTATTCAGAAAAACAGGTAGTAGTTTTCTTGAGCACATATATGGGAAAGCTTGCCACACTTTATATATGTCCATACGCTAATGCAACACCATTTGAATAGTACAAATATACACTAATCCAGCGGCTAGTGAAACAGTAGAGTAGTTTTTTTATTACGGGGTATAGTACAATGGTTTTACTGAACAGATTTCCATAAGATAGCACTGAAAGATTTCTATAAGCATTAACAATACAAAATGTGAAGGTAACAAGTTTCACCATTGGTATACTAGCTGTGCAACAGCATTAAACCAAATACAAAAGTCTGAAGGTAACTACCAGTATTAACTAATGACAATATAAAAATGCAAACCATGTACCTCCAAGGTAAATATCATTTCAAACTCGAGGGAACTTGAAAAATTGCTATCCAAATCTTGATAATCGATCAAACATAAAAAATTGATCGAACGGATCAAGAGAACAGCCGGAGGAGGAGGTGCTCACTCTTGACCTTTCCTCTACTCTTTGAAATTTTTTGTGCAGTTTAACCAAAATAAAATGACATCAGCGCCTTGGCATTTTGGTGACACGGTAACAAAAAAATTGACTTATCTCATGAAAGTGAGGTATGTAATCTATAAGCATTAACAGTGCAAAAATCTGAAGGTAGTAACAAGTTTCATCGTTGGTATACTGGATGTGCAACAGCATTAGAATGCCTTAGCTGAAAAATCTTTAATACATCCACAATCAACCTCTAACCCTGAAATAATCCAGTGACATTAAATGGCATTGCTTAAATTTATCGGTGGCATTAGACTGAGTGCGGCATTAGTTAAATGTGGCATCACTTTAGCAGTAGCATTGCTTGACTTTACCGATGGTGTTATACTAACAGCAAAAAAGTGGCAACAAGAGCATGGGATGCCCATTCGGACAGTGGGCGCACTAGTACGATGTACCTCCACGATCGCATAGAGTGGTGCCCAGAGCAACAAATATCCGGGCAGCATATGTGGATTACGTCCCATTTTTGTTCTCTTTAGCCACCTTTTTCCTATGTGAGGACAACAAACCGATCGACCTGGTCATTCTCTATTGCCTTGTCATGCCTTTCTACCCTTTTCACCCTTTTTCAACCAAGAGACACGAGACTTGTTCCTTAGCTACTGTTTTTCCCCTTTTCAACCTAGACGCGGGTTCGATGCCTAGTCTCTTGGACAGTACTTTCTCCCTTCCTTTCCTTATTCAACCCAGACATGGATAGTCTGCATGAAGTAGGGTTTCCTTTAATAATGCAAACTCAGGTTTTCGTCTATGTGACCAGCAGAGCAGAGGATAGCAAATTGGGAAGATGGTGGAGTGGAAAAAGATCCACATGCAGCGACGTGGCAGATGGGGCAATAGAACAAGGGTATGGTTCGAAAAGAGGTAGCATACCTGAGGGTCGGTGGGAAGTGGCTTGACACATGGGCGTCGTCCTCCGCACACACTACGACAGCGAGCTTGGGGCGGAGGCCATCCCGAGAGAGCGCTAGGTATGAGAGGACGGCCTTGTCGTCAGTGCGTGACCTCGCTCGCCGATGACAAGTGCATCAACACTGCACGTCATTTTCTTCCCCGGCGGATTTGAGACCACTGATGGGGAGGGAGAGAGAGGCTGTCTTTTTTAGATCTGGAGAGAGGGTGATAGTGTGAGAAGCAAGTGGGAAGCCCTTAGCAAGAAAGCGTTGAAGCTCCATCCTATATATCTTTTTTGATACTAGTACTAGAGGTGGAGTAGTGGTAGAGTAGTTTATTTTCTCTGCATACAGTACCAGTTAGTCGTGCTTCAAAACTGAACGGCACGCCATTAAAAAAATAAAGTCGATAACTAATGCGGCACCTCGAGCCAACGCGGCCAGATCGCATTTTGCACGAGAAATGACACACCATGTTTCGTTGACATGTGCTCCCGTTCCAACATGTCAGTGAGACGACGGCGAGTCCTTTTGTACAATTTCTGAATGGCCGTCTATGTAGGCCGGGGCGCCTCTTCGTGTACCGTGGCAACCGTCCACCGCCTCTTCGCCTTTCCCTCTCGATTTGGAACTGTTGTCGCACACTCTTCCTCCCTCCTCCATTTGCCTTCACCCTTCCTTCTGCCATTGTTTGATTGTCTTCTTCATGGAGGGAATAGGACGGAAACGACCCCATTATTCTTGCTCCAATCTGAAAGATGACATGTTGGAGGAACTCATTGATCGGTGCAACGTCATCACCTCGGCTAGCATGGCAGGTTCGTTCAAGACCATTCTTGACTCAACTGATAACATCATTACAAAGAACCCAAGGGTCCAGGAGCGGTTTGATCTCCCCTATCTTCTTCACCGTGACCCTGATCACTGGCGCGCGGACGATGAAAGCCTCGCCTTGTGCAAGTTGATGCCTCTTGATAATGATACGTGTGATGTTAAGATGCCATCGCTTGAGGGTAAGGCTTGGGCAAGCGCAAATGGAGATTGGGTTGTTTATATTGGGTACAACTGCAAGTGGGAACTTGTGAATGTGTACACTCGTCACCGGGTTCCACTTCCAAAAATCTCAGACTACCCAGAGGTTGAGCACACACGTATTCTACGTACGTTCAAGTATGATCATGGTGACTGTCATCTACAGAAGATAGCAATTTTTCGAGTTCCCAACTGCTCTTGGGATTACACAAACTATCAAGTTGTTGCTATCTTCGACAAGCTTGTTGCCATCCTTACTTCCGCGCCTCCATGGATATTGCTCAAAAATCAGTTTCTGTACACGGATGTGTACTACGATGCAATTCAATATGAGGGTCTTGTGTTTGCTGCAACCACTCGTGGCACAGTTTTTGTATGGAATCCTGATGCTTTCGGTACGTTTGTCTTCTACCGCAATTATAATTGTTTCATCCACATGCATGAGGGTTAGCTAGTTTCCCTTTACTAATTAACCTTCTTGTGTTTCCAAGGTCCTGTGAACATTCCACCACCTATACTTGAAATTTTTTATAACCAAGGGGGAGATGACAATGGTGATGATCACGAGCATGAGGAATGACGGGACCTATATACTCGATGGCGCTGACAACTTATTACGATGGATCACCTCTTCTTATGCGTATCTGAGCCTTTGCTAATATTATTAAGGAAGCAGGTGTTGTCTCGCATGGTCGCACTCTCCGGACCTATTCCAACATCTGTTGCAGGGTATTCGGGATGGATACTAGTGTGCTAGCGCCAACACCTTCTCCCTGGTTCAGTATTGATAGTCCTGGAGGAAATTCGCTCTTCCTTGGACAAAACTATGCAATGATGGTGAAAGGCGATCTAGCTACTGTTGACACAACGTTACTACCATTTATGAGAAGCAATATTATCTATACATCGGACATTGCTATGGTTCCCTACCATGGCTATCACAATGCGTCTTGATATAGGCCGCTTCAGCCTGGATGATCAGTCCTGCGTTGGTCTTGAGATTGACAGTAGCTGGTCCTTTCCAGAGAATCACTTATGGTTCAAAGCAAGTGTTTCCAACGCCGAGGATTGGTTGAGCTGAAGTTCATTTCATTGCTTGTTATTTGTTGTGTGATGAAAACTTTAGGGTTTATAATGTATCCTCATTGTCATTGTGGGTTGATGGCCTGTTGTATGTAATGCTAAATGATATGCCCGTGATAAACTTACTAAATTTATGAATGGATTTCGAGTCGCTTCTCAGTGTGGGTGCTACGACGAGGCACAAATATATTTTCCGAATACATAATTGTACGTGCATTGCAACAGGTTATCAGATGAGTCCAATCAACAATAGTACTACTATTTGTACTTGCTTCGCACGTCGGGCGGGTGTTTTTACTGTAGCTGCGAATCCCATCATCCTAGGTCCTCGGATGAGTCCTGTAGAAATTGCATTCTGATGTTTGGGTTCAAACTTTCAAAACTGCTCCACTATCTCTACGTCTACGTATATGTAATACAACAAGTTTTAAAATTGAGACCAGCCATCCACCCTCACAAAGAACACTTTTTAACCTAGCACAGACTCCAGAAAATTTGGCCACAGTGTGAGGTGGGCCATATGTTAATGTGTTCGCTGTATGTAACCAACACCTCGAATGCTCAATATATAGTAGCGTGGCATGGGCCAGAACAAGCATTCACGTACAGGAGTACGGCACACGCCACCAGCAAGACTTCCATCTAACACCATATTTCTTGGAGTCCGTGCTACAGCTATCTCTTCAACCTCGTCGTTTCTCTAACTCAACCATCGCGAGGAGGGCGAGGCGGGGGTTTGCCGATAGTCGGTTTCCTCAACTGCGATCCCACTTGTAAGGCCAACTTCGACGCACGACCCTAAATGGATGTCCGTTTTGCCCGGATTCTGTCTGTTTGGGTAGGGCAATGGCATCGTGTCCGGACCATTTCTCGGATGAGGTGGTCGTGCTCCCAACGTGCGGACGCATCTCGGCCGCGTACATTTTTCTTTGCAAACACATATCTTTTTTTCATCATTGATTTTTGGTACATGGAAATACATCACCAAATTTTGACTAGAAAAGCAAGACCAAAGAAAACAAGAACCACAAGAATACATTTCAGAAGATATCCAACTTCCATAACTACTCCTGTAAGTTGGATTAGTGCCTTCTCGATGCATTCATTGTTGATCTGCGGAGGCTCGATCTTGCGTGTTTCTTTCTTCTTCGAGTGTAAAGAAGTAGACGTTGCTTCCTCGCATCTAGTCTCATGTCTAGCCTCTATTCTATCAATAAGTGCACTAGTCTCATCTCTAGCCTCTATGCTAGCTAAAAGTGCTAGAACATCCACTAA
Source organism: Aegilops bicornis (assembly GCA_021605145.1). NCBI lineage: Eukaryota > Viridiplantae > Streptophyta > Magnoliopsida > Poales > Poaceae > Aegilops > Aegilops bicornis. The sequence continues at coordinate 456,049,611 of CM038674.1, read as the reverse complement.
ATTGTGCTCTATCAATATATCGATGTACTCTTATTCCCAATACCAAAACTTGCATCCATTCTACACAATAAAATTTTAAGTTAGCACAACTAGTCAAATCCGAGAGCACAATCGAAGCTAAAGTAGCACATACCCCATCGGTTGAGCACTTGATAAACACCCATCCGGGAAGACCCGCGTTGTAGATACGCGGCGCAAGACCTTCTTTGGGCAGTCGTCGCACGTAATGAATGGCAGCGGTGCGCCGACGAGCTTTTGGGCCAGCACCGAGCCTGGCCGACCGCCATTCATGTATCTGCCGGCGGACCGCCGACAGTGTAGATCCGAACAACTAGAGGAGGAGTCAGTACCTGCATGCGGCCTTGCGGCCTTGCCGGGGCCTTCTGGCTCGGTGCCCGACCAGTCCATGGCGCGGCGCGGCCTTCCACAGCCGGGCGAACTCAAGCCCGACCGGATCTGCTCCAAATCCGGCAGCCATGTGCGCAAAACACGTAGCCGTGGTTGGGTAGCTCGGGGGCATCGAGGGAAATGGGGCTGGGCGAGCGCGCATTCGAGCTGCACGCGCTGGAGTTGGCCTAAGTGAAGATGCAAGACAACACGCATTTCCCTAGTGGCGTGGCAGACCAACTGTGTGGGGGTGCGAAGTGGCTTCGCTCATGTGGGGGATGGAGGCCATTTGTTGTTTGATGAAAACTTTAGTTTTACTAGAATGTTTTGTTGGAACTAATCTATAATCCAACATGTATCCTCGTTGTCGTTGTGTGTTGATGACTTGTTGTATGTAATGAATAGTACATTTTCATATGCATGTCATAAACTCAATTTATGAATGGTTTTCGACTCACTTCTTGGAGTGTGAGTACCGTAGTATTATAGCCAGCATCCAGTTATATGAAGTTGCCACATCACATAGAGCCAACGTAATATTGGAGTATGATAGCACAATAGTTACTTCTAGTTAGATCAACTAGAGCTAGGTGTCGCACAGAGGCCGAGAAATATGGTGAAAGCGTGTGTAACATCCCAAATTTTCAATTTGGAATGTTATACATTAGGTCATCATGCATATCATATTTTCTCGCATTTTCCGATCCTAGAAAATTTCACGCAACTCAAGGACCCTCGGAGAGAGTTGGAAGTTTCATTATTTTCATATTTGGGATTTCTCAAATTTTGAAAATAGGATCATTGGATTTATTTAATTATCTTCATAAAGTTTTTCCAATAAAACAATTAAGAGAGGGAATAATATGACTTTCCCAACATTTAGGAAAAAAATGAAGATTTTATAAATAAATCAAATTTGGTTTTGAAAGATTTATTTGCTTTAGGCAAAAATGAGCATTTAAAAAAAATATGCATTTTGCCCCGTTTTTAAAGTTCATTTTATTCGACTCATTTTTTGGAGTCGGGGAAAATTTATTTTATTAAATTCGGAGTTCGTTTGGTTTTATTTTATTTCGTTTAAGATTTTTTTTTTTTTAAAAAACGCGCCGCGCCCCTGGGCCAAGGCCCAGCCGGCCCAACCGCCGCCGCCCCGGCCCACCTCCACCTCCCCTCGCTGAGACTCCGCCGCCTGCGCTCGCCACGCCCGCCGTGTCCGGCTCGGACACGCGCCGCCGCCGCCACAGCTTACCCCTCCCCACGGCACCGGAGACCCCCTCCCTCCTATTTAACCCCGCCGCCCCCTCTCCCCTCATCCCGCCCGCCGCCGCCGCCCTCAACCCGAGCACTTGTCTCCGAAAACCGCCGTCGCCGCCCTTGCCGTCGCCGGCGTCGCCCCTCGCCGCCAGTCGACCCCGCCACCACCCACCGCCCGTCGCCCGACCCCGCCGGAGGCCGGAGCCCCGCCGGCGAGCCGCCGGAGGTAGCCCCTCGCCGCCGCCCCGATCCGGTTTTTTTTAGAAAAACCCGATCCGGTTTTTCTCGAGATGTTCGGTTTTTTTTCAAAACCCTAGATGGTTTTTTTTCTTGGTTTTCTTATTTAGTGAACGTTCACCGACCCGTTCGTTTCAATGAACGTGTTCGTTGGATTAGTTCTGTTAACGAACGTCCGCTGTTTAATCCGTTCGTCGTTTTCTTTTAATCGGATTTAATCCGTTATTTTCTGATTTTGATTTCTGATTCGATTTTCAAATCTGTTTAATTTCTCGCTCGTTTATCGGAATCAGGTGATTCAAGCGCCTGGAGTTTCGTTACGAAACCGCCGTTTCGACTAACCTACTTACACAGAGTTTTGCTACTGTAAAATTTTGACCTAGTTTCAGATTGCTAAATCGAGTCGTTCTCTCTCGAGTTTCGACTTTCGAAGCTTTATTTGATTCGATTCTTTTGCAACCAGGGTTCTTAAGTTGAACTCTCTGGTTAGATCTTTTATTCGATATTTCCCGTGCATTAGATGAGTACTTATTGTATGCTTGTTGTTTGTCTGCGTTAGATCACCCGGAGCGCCGCTTGTTACTTGAATCTCTAGGTCTCATGGATCATCAGCAAGGCAAGTAACACTTGATCATACCTTTTCTACTACCCAGTTTTTATGCATTAGATCAAACCCTCAAACACTTGCATGATTAGGATCTAATTAAATTGTGGGATTGGGAAGTAGATTGAGGTAGTACCTATTACCTGTTTTACTTATGAAACCTTGGGAGTTACTTCTACGTTTGCTTATTGTGCCATGCTATGCTAGTAGACGTGGATTGGGTGAGTGAATATCCATGACAGATGCGAGATTGTTAATTAATGGTTTATTTAAGGTGGCAACTTAAACACACATCCGGGTGGATTGAGGCACTGGGGAACCAGTGTTGTCTGTTTTTTTGGAAATCCGGGGTACCGTGTGATCTTCCTATGGACCGCCACCCAGGCTCAAAGGGATCATAAGATTATTCAAACTGGAAACTTCCGTGTGCAGCCACAAGCCATTATGGGCTCGGCATAGTTGAGTAAGTCGTCACGAACTCTTATAGTGGTGGACTAGCAGATGTAGGGGATGTAGGTGTACCGGTCCATCCATCGTAAGGTGCTAGCACTTCTGAAAGACTGTGTCTCGGTCATCCGTCTCTCAAACACCATGTAGTGCGAGAACCAAACAGAGGCGATCGAGTCTTGTGGGAAAAGTGCGCAAACCTCTGCAGAGTGTACAAACTAATCATGATTAGCCGTGTCCCCGGTTATGGACGTTTTGAGTATCTAGTACTTGAATATCATGTGAATCTCAACATGTTACTTCTAATGAATGTTATTGGGTTTTGATGAGTACTTTTAATTGGGATTGAGGATGCTGCCAACCATTCTCAATGTTTAACAACCACCATGATAGTTAAATAAAATTATTCCTTTGTTGTAGGAAAAACTAGCTTTATGCAAAAATGTAACCGTAGAGCTTTTCCACCAGCCATATATGCATGTAGTATAGGCTTATTTCCTTCTTTGCTCTCTATGTGTTACATTGCCAAAGATATTCCATGTCTTGACCCGTTTTGGGCTGCAACTTTCATGTTGCAGACTTTTTCGCATTTGACAGTAAGGTGTTAGGTCGTGGTTCTATACTCGATGATGCCGATGGAGTTGATGGACTCACTTATCTTCCAAGTCTTCCGCTGTTATTATTAGATGGCCTTAAGCCATATTATTGTATTAAGTTCCCTTGTGGACAACGATGTAATAAGTGTGTGATTGCTACTCTGCTATAAATCCTTGAAATCTTGTGTGGTGTCGACATTCTTGATCCAGGGATGACACTGAGCACAGAGACTTGATCCATTCGGGTCTGGTCGCCACAGAGAATGGTTTCAGAGCACACGCTGACTGTAGGACACGACCACTAAGTTAAAGCCATAGATCACTACTCTCTTCTCATTTTCTAACTCCTCATCTTTTCTACTCTTTTAGGATGAAGGACGCGAAGATCAAGTACACCCAACCGGATGAAGGCACACCTTTTGGATTTCACTTGAAGGAAGTTACCAAGTACACGAACATTAGACTACCAAGTTTCACCGGACTTTCAACGCCACTCTGCTCAAGAGGAGCGCTGGAAGATTCAAGCTCACGTTCGGAAGGACATTCGCCCCAATCACCAAGCCTATAGATAGTGTTTTCGTACACCAACTTGGAGTGCAGGAAAGAGCATGGCAGCTCACATCACCATGGGACGCATTGGAGAAGTTTATCAAGAAGACCTCAAGGACACTATCTACCAGATTTGCGGACGCCGAGATGAACAATGGGACGTCGTCAGCACCAAGAAGGATAGATCCATTGCAGCGTTCATCCAGAGTTAAACCAAAGCACATTCGACGCCAGGAGAACCAGATGTGCAATGATATGTTGTAGTTGCAAAATGCAAAGGGAAGGATCATCGAACTTGAAGAAGAACTAAAGACAACACGCAAGGACTACATGGACGAGATCGTAGCTCTGGCAAGACACAATAACGATCTTAAGTACGAGATCGAAGAACTCAAGAAGAAGTTGGCGCTCAGGAACGAAGACCAGTATGTCGATTGCCCAAGCGACTACATCAACATCGACGACACCGATTCGGATCCAAGTGAACCCGACTTTGAAGACGAAGCTGGAGCAGATATCATGGAGTCTTCCGCCGGTTCAAATTAGTAGAAGTCTCCCACATATTAGTAGTACTCCCTCCATGTAAACATTATAGTACACGCACTTTTGCGATAGTTAGATCGTTGTAAGCCCTTGTTTGATTGAATGAAGTGATTTTGTGTGCAATTGCTCATGTGCATTTGGGTAGTGATTCCCCTTAGACCTCATTCTATTCTAAATTTCTCTTCTTTTCTAAACCCATCAGATGCCTCCGAGACGCGACCCCGGATTTGTTTTCCCGCCAGAGATCACCCAACTGATCCAGCAGCAGAATACCCTGATTCAAACATTGGTGCAGAACCAGGGCAACAACAACAACAACCCACCCCCACCACCACCACCTGCGGATCATCTGACTCGTTTCCTTAGACTAAACCCGCCGGTGTATTCCAGTAGCACCGAGCCGATTGTAGCAGATGACTGGCTCCGCAAGATAGGAAGGGAGCTGACCACTGCAGGATGCACAGATGGAGAAAGAGTGAAGTTTGCAGCACATCAGCTTGAAGGACCTGCAGACATGGTGGGAGAATTTCACAGCCACTTACCTCAGTAGACACTGTCACATGGGATCAATTTCAGCAAGCTTTCCGCCGCCCATGTTTCGGCAGGAGCTATGGCCATGAAGAAGCGTGAGTTTCGCAACTTACGCCAAGGAGGAAGGACTGTTGGCACAAGACGTGGATGACTTTAGTAAATTAGCACGTTATGCCCCAGATGACGTTGCTACCGATGCAGCTAAACAGGAGAAGTTTCTAGAAGGACTGAATGATGAGTTCAGCATGCCGTTGATGGTAGCCAGTTTCAATAACTACCAGGAGTTGGTAGACCGAGCCCTCATGATTGAAGGAAAGCAGCAGCAAATTGAGAACCGCAAGCGGAAGTATGGGCAAGGGAAGTATAACTCGAGCTCGGTGAAACCTCGTTATACCCCTAAATCAGGAATTCAGTTTCAGCATACCCATGGAGGAGGTAATTCGCATAACCATAATGGTACCAAGAATGGGAACGGGAATGGAGGAAGCAATGGACAGAACCGCACCACACCATCAACCCCAACCAAGAAAGACTTAAGCCATGTCACCTGTTTCAAATGTTCCAAGCCCGGGCATTATGCAAATGACTGTCCAGAAGGCCAAGGTGGAAACGGAAGCTCTGGAAAGAAGCCAAACCCTTTCAATAGGGGACAAGTGAACCACATTGATGTGGAGGAGGTTGAAGATCAGCCCGAGGCAGTAATCGGTAAGTTTTTGGTTAAGTCATTTACCGCACTAGTTCTTTTCGACACTGGTGCATCGCATTCATACATATCAAGGGATTTGTAGAAGTATAGTCTACCTACTCGGATTCTTAAAACCCCTTTGCTAGTAAGCTCACCAGGAGCAGAGTATATGGCCAGACAAGGATGTTTTCAAGTGCCATTAAGTATAGGAGGGCATGTGTTCCCGACGGATTTGATCATTTTGGAATCTCAAGGATTTGATGTAATTCTCGGTATGGATTGGCTGTCGATGTATGGAGGGAACATCGATTGCGCAAGTAAGACGATTTTGCTCAGAACACCAGAAGGAAGAAGGATTAAGTATGTATCACGGCATCAGCCGAGGAGAGCTCATGTAAATTGCTTATCAGGAGTTGTGCAGGAAGAAGTACCAGTAGTGAAGGATTACCCTGATGTATTTCCTGAGGAATTGCCAGGAATGCCACCGGATAGAGACATTGAGTTTTGATTGAACTTACGCGAACAGGCCCAATATCGAAGCGACCATACGGGATGCCCGCATACGATTTGGCGGAAATCAAGAAGCAGATTAAGGAGCTATTGGATAAAGGTTTTATATGCCCAAGTTCTTCGCCTTGGGGATCACCCGTACTGTTAGTGGAGAAGAAGGATGGATCGTTAAGGATGGTTGTAGATTATCGTGGATTGAATGAAGTAACAATCAAGAATAAGTACCCACTACCAATGATAAATGATCTGTTTGATCGTTTGCAAGGAGCTAAAGTGTTTTCCAAGATCGATTTGCAATCAGGGTACCATCAGTTGAAGATTCGAGAGCAGGACATACCCAAGACAGCGTTTACCACGAGATATGGACTATATGAGTATACCGTTATGTCATTTGGACTGACTAACGCACCAGCCTATTTCATGAACCTGATGAACAAAGTGTTTATGGAGTTTTGGATAAGTTCGTCGTGGTGTTCATTGATGACATTTTGATTTTCTCTAAGAATGAAGAGGAACACAAGGAACATTTGCGATTGGTTTTGGAGAAACTGAGGGAACACCAGTTGTATGCCAAGTTCAGCAAGTGTGAGTTTTGGCTAAAGGAAGTTGGATTTCTCGGACATGTTATATCCGGAGAAGGAATAGCAGTTGACCCCACAAAGGTTGAGACCGTAACCAAATGGGAAGCACCAACGACAGTTGGAGAGATTCGGAGTTTCCTTGGACTCGCAGGATACTACCGAAGATTCATTGAGAATTTCTCAAGGATCGCAAAGCCTATGACTGAATTGCTGAAGAAGGATAACAAATTCATATGGACTGAGGACTGCGAGGCAAGCTTTCAGGAGTTGAAGAAAAGATTGGTTACCTCACCAGTGTTAATTTTGCCAGATCAGACCAAGGATTATGAGGTGTATTGCGACGCTTCACGTCGAGGACTTGCAGCCGTACTTATGCAAGAAGGAAGAGTTGTTTCGTATGCTTCACGACAACTTAAGCCCCATGAGTTGAATTATGCCACACATGATTTGGAGTTAGCAGCCGTTGTGCATGCATTGAAGACATGGAGACATTTTCTCATTGGAAATCATTGTGAAGTGTACACGGATCACAAGAGTTTGAAGTACATTTTCACGCAGAAGGAATTAAATCTCAGACAGAGGAGATGGTTAGAGCTTATCAAGGACTATGACATGAGATTGCATTATCACCCCGGAAAGGCTAACGTTGTAGCAGACGCATTGAGCCGTAAGAGCCATGTCAATACCCTAATGATGGGAGGAATACCCAATGAGTTAGCCGAGGACCTTCAAGAGATATGTTTGGAAACAGTTCCGAGAGGCTATGTAGCAGCATTGGAGATTCAGTCAACACTGATGGACAAAATCAGAGAAGCCCAAAAGGCAGATAAGGAAGTTGCCTCTATAAAAGAGAAAATGAGCAAAGGAAAAGCTAAAGGATTTCGTGAGGATGAGCACGATACCCTATGGTTTGAAGACCGTGTTTATGTGCCCAATAACCCAGAGATCAGGAAGCTGATTTTACAAGAAGCACATGATTCACCGTATTCGATTCACCCAGGAAATACCAAGATGTATTTGGATTTGAAGGAAACTTCTGGTGGACCGGAATGAAGAAGGATATTGCGGAGTTTGTAGCGGTTTGCGATGTATGTCAGAAAGTGAAGGCAGAACATCAGAAGCCAGCAGGATTGTTGCAGCCATTGCCGATACCCGAATGGAAGTGGGATAAACTAGGCATGGATTTCATCACAGGTTTGCCAAAGACTCGTTCAGGTTATGACTCGATTTGGGTTATAGTCGACCGTTTAACGAAGGTAGCTCATTTCATTCCAGTCAAGACTACCTATAGCAGTGCTAAGTTGGCAAAGATATACATGACCAGAATTGTGTGTTTGCACGGAGTTCGGAGGAGCATCGTATCAGACAGAGGAACCCAGTTTACCTCGAAATTCTGGAACCAGTTGCACGAAACATTGGGAACGGTGGAATTCAGTACAGCTTTCCACCCACAGACCGATGGACAGACCGAGAGAGTCAATCAGATTTTGGAGGACATGCTGAGAGCTTGTGCACTAGATTATGGGTCTAGTTGGGATGATAATTTGCCGTATGCGGAATTTTCCTACAACAACAGTTACCAAACTAGTTTGAAGATGGCACCTTTCGAGGCTATGTATGGGAGAAGGTGCAGGACACCGTTGTCATGGGACGAAACTGGAGATCGTCGATTGTTTGGACCAGATTTGATTAAGGAGTCCGAACAGAAAGTTAAGTTGATTCGGGACAGGCTCAAGGTAGCCGATCCGGACAAAAGAGCTATGCCGATTCAAAGCGCAAAGCGATTGAGTATGAGGTTGGAGACAGAGTATATCTTAGAGTATCTCCGCTTCGAGGAGTTAAACGTTTTGGAGTTAAAGGAAAGTTAGCACCACGTTTCGTCGGACCGTATAAGGTTTTGCAACGCATGGGAGAAGTTGCTTATAAGTTGGAATTGCCAGAAGGACTGTCAGGAGTTCATGATGTATTCCATGTTTCTCGATTGAAGAAATGTCACCCGAGATAGCGGAGGTACCGCTAAGAGACACAAAGTACACCGGAAGCAATTCAGTTGAAGGATGACTTAACATATGAGGAAAAACCGGTTAAGATTCTCGATTATGCCAAAGCAGAGTTACCCGCAGCAAGGTTATCAAGTTTTGCAAAGTTCATTGGAGCCACCACACTTGAGGATGAAGCCACCTGGGAAAGAGAGGAAGTTTTGCTTAAGGACCACCCTCACCTATTTTCTACCCAACCCGAATCTCGAGGGCGAGATTCATCTTAAGGGGGTAGGTTTGTAACATCCCAAATTTTCAATTTGGAATATTATACATTAGGTCATCATGTATATCATATTTTCTCGCATTTTTCCGATCCTAGAAAATTTCACGCAACTCAAGGACCCTCGGAGAGTTGGAAGTTTCATTATTTTCATATTTGGGATTTCTCAAATTTTGAAAATAGGATCATTGGATTTATTTAATTATCTTCATAAAGTTTTTCCGATAAAATAATTAAGAGAGGGAATAATATGACTTTCCCAACATTTAGGAAAAAAATGAAGATTTTATAAATAAATCAAATTTGGTTTTGAACGATTTATTTGCTTTAGGAAAAAATGAGCATTTTAAAAAAATATGCATTTTGCCCCGTTTTTAAAGTTCATTTTGTTCGACTCATTTTTTGGAGTCGGTGAAATTTATTTTATTAAATTCGAGTTCGCTTTGGTTTTATTTTATTTCGTTTAAGATTTTTTTTTAAAAAAAGCGCGCCTTGGCCAAGGCCCGACCCAACCGCCGCCGCCCGGCCCACCTCCCCCTCCCTCGCGTGCAGACTCCGCCCGCCGCCGCCCGCCGCCGCCGTGTCCGGCTCGGACACACGCCGCCCGCCGCCCTGGCTTGCCCTCCCCACGGCACGGAGACCCCCTCCCTCCTATTTAACCCCGCCCCCCCCTCTCCCTCATCCCGCCCCGCCGCCGCCCTCAACCCGAGCCGGGCCACGCCCCTCGCCACCAGTCGACCCCCGCCACCCACCGCCCGTCGCCCGGCCTTGGGAGGCAGACCCTTGGCGAGCCGCCGAGGTAGCCTCGCCGCCCGATCCGGTTTTTTTAGAAAAACCCGATCCGGTTTTTCTCGAGATGTTCGGTTTTTTTAAAACCCTAGATGTTTTTTTTCTCGGTTTTCTTATTTAGTGAACGTTCACCGACCCGTTCGTTTCAATGAACGTGTTCGTTGGATTAGTTCTGTTAACGAACGTCCGCTGTTTAATCTGTTCGTCGTTTTTCTTTTAATCGGATTTAATCCGTTATTTTCTGATTTTGATTTCTGATTCGATTTTCAAATCTGTTTAATTTCTCGCCGTTTATCGGAATCAGGTGATTCAAGCGCTGGAGTTTAGATTCTGAAACCGCCGTTCCGACTAACCTACTTACACAGAGTTTTGCTACTGTAAAATTTTGACCTAGTTTCAGATTGCTAAATCGAGTCGTTCTCTCTCGAGTTTCGACTTTCAAGCTTTATTTGATTCGATTCTTTTGCAACCAGGGTTCTTAAGTTGAACTCTCTGGTTAGATCTTTTATTCGAGATTTCCCGTGCATTAGATGAGTACTTATTGTATGCTTGTTGTTTGTCTGCGTTAGATCACCCGGAGTGCGCCGCTTGTTACTTGAATCTCTAGGTCTCATGGATCATCAGCAAGGCAAGTAACACTTGATCATACCTTTTCTACTACCCAGTTTTTATGCATTAGATCAAACCCTCAAACACTTGCATGATTAGGATCTAATTAAATTGTGGGATTGGGAAGTAGATTGAGGTAGTACCTATTACTGTTTTACTTATGAAACCTTGGGAGTTACTTCTACGTTTGCTTATTGTGCCATGCTATGCTAGTAGACGTGGATTGGGTGAGTGAATATCCATGACAGATGCGAGATTGTTAATTAATGGTTTATTTAAGGTGGCAACTTAAACACACATCTGGGTGGATTGAGGCACCTGGGGAACCCAGTGTTGTCTGTTTTTTTGGAAATCCCGGGTACCCGTGTGATCTTCCTATGGACCGCCACCTGTGCTCAAAGGGATCATAAGATTATTCAAACTGGAAACTTCCGTGTGCAGCCACAAGCCATTATGGGCTCGCATAGTTGAGTAAGTCGTGCGAACTCTTATAGTGGTGGACTAGCAGATGTAGGGGATGTAGGTGTACCGGTCCATCCATCGTAAGGTGCTAGCACTTCTGAAAGACTGTGTCTCGGTCATCCGTCTCTCAAACACCATGTAGTGCGAGAACCAAACGGAGGCGATCGAGTCTTGTGGGAAAAGCGCGCAAACCTCTGCAGAGTGTACAAACTAATCATGATTAGCCGTGTCCCCGGTTATGGACGTTTTGAGTATCTAGTACTTGAATATCATGTGAATCTCAACATGTTACTTCTAATGAATGTTATTGGGTTTTGATGAGTACTTTTAATTGGGATTGAGGATGCTGCCAACCATTCTCAATGTTTAACAACCACCATGATAGTTAAATAAAATTATTCCTTTGTTGTAGGGAAAAACTAGCTTTATGCAAAAATGTAACCGTAGAGCTTTTCCACCAGCCATATATGCATGTAGTATAGGCTTATTTCCTTCTTTGCTCTCTATGTGTTACATTGCCAGCATATTCCATGTGCTGACCCGTTTTCGGGCTGCAACTTTCACGTTGAGACTTTAGAACGACAGTAAGGTGTTAGGTCGTGGTTCTATACTCGGTGATGCCGATGGAGTTGATGGACTCACTTATCTTCCAAGTCTTCCGCTGTTATTATTAGATGGCCTTAAGCCATATTATTGTATTAAGTTCCCTTGTGGACAACGATGTAATAAGTGTGTGATTGCTACTCGCTATAAATCCTTGAAATCTTGTGTGGTGTCGACATCGATCCAGGGGATGACACTGAGCACAGAGACTTGATCCATTCGGGTCTGATCGCCACAGCGTGACTGCGTGAGGTGGGCTTGTACGTAGTATGATGTAGGCACAGGGGTTGCCGTGTTTCCTACTCCTCCGGTCTAAATGTGGAGAAGATTTGGTGTTTTTCCTCCTCTTTCCGACGCGTGGGACATCCAGCATATAGGTCGTTTCATGCAAGAAAATGGAGTGATAGTTGAAGCCACGTGATGTGCATCTTGGGTTAAATTGTAAATAGAATCTTACTCTTTAGTAACTCCAAAAGCGTCCACCGAAGATCTTTATTGGATTTGTTTTTCATCACCAGCACGTCGAGGTGAAAGATGTGCAGATTCAGTGGGTCCTCTTGTGTTTTCACTGGCATGTGGGACCGCATGTGAGCAAACAGATGATGGGCTCTGCACGTCTGCTGGGTGGCTGAGAAGAGAGAGAGAGAGAGAGAGAGGAGGGCTGAGCACGGACTCCAGGAAATTTGTTCTACGTAACCAGCACCTCGATATAGGCTCGATATAGTGGGGTGGCATGGGCCATAACTAGCATTCACGTCTAGCAGTACGGCACATGCCACCCACACGAGTCCCATCTGACACCAATTTTCTTGGAGTCCGTGCTACATCCATCTCTTCTCCCTCCTGTTTTCTCAGCCATCAGACGGTGGGTGGGGTGGGGGTTTCCCGATAGTCGGTTTGCTCAACTGGGCCCACTTGTAAGTGAAAATGCAACGTAACACGCATTCCCCCTTGAGCGGCATGCCGGACCAACTATGTGGGGGTGCGACGCAAACACGGCAGGCTTTTCCTTTTGAACTTGTAACTTGTAAAATTTGGTTCTGCTCCATTGCGCGACCAGATAGAAATAACGATTTTCCCTAGAGTAATGAGAAGTTTGGTTCTAGCACGGTTCATGCATGGAGTACGTATGAAAATTTTGAAGTTGATGCGAAAGGTAAGATAATTACTAGTAGTACCATATACTACTACATGGATTTGACGGAAAGATAAAGATACATATGGATCCATGCATCAACGACATCCTCACGCCGTAGTGCGCCGGGTCACCAACCGACGTGTGAGGAGCAGCGGCATTGGCGGCCAGCTCAACGTGCTTCTGAACAATGCTGTCCAAGGTTGGCCTGCGGTCCAAGAAGGCCAGCGACCTATCGTCCTCCTCTTGCACATAGTAGTCCTTATGGACGATTTGCGCATAGACGTGGGTGATTATGTCAATGGTGTCTTGCTGCGCCAGGTGCTGCGTGGCGAGCGCGACCTCGAGGTGGACATTCTCCGGCGCGACGGCGGACAGTCGTAGGGCCACCAGGGTATCGAATAGGTTGTCACCATAGAGGCCATTGAGGGTGGCGGGCACCGCAGAGCCTGGGCGCATGGGCTGGTGCGTACGTCAAGGTCGTCCGCGAGCTTCTTGACGACGGTGAACTTGTCGAGGAAGCCGACGAGGACCTCGTCGAACAAGGATACAAAGATGTCGTCCAAGCGGCCTCTCGCCCTGGCAGCCTCAAGCGCGACCTGGAGACATTCCTTGGTGCCGGGCCGTAGGCCAGCGTCATGGACCATCTAGCACAGCTGGCTGATGCTCGCGCTCATCGCCTCCATGGATCTAGCTTCTATTCAACTGATCTTGCAATTGGAGTGATTACTCTTGCCCTTGGTTAGGGTGCATAGGTGTGTAGGATTTCGTAGATTGGACTAGCGGGGAGCCTTTATATGAGAAGTGCAGACTGCGTTGCATTCATGTCTGTGTTGGCCATCTACTCCTCGGCCCTCCCTCTATGGGACTGAGCTCCGGTGCCTTAACTGCACCTGCCTTTGGCTGTATGACAGGTGGGCCAGCCACCTGTTGGGCCCACCTGTCATACACCCAAAGGAAGGTGAAGTAAGTCAATGAAGCTGCGCCCCCCTCCGTGCCGGTGAAGTATAGTCATCTCACCGGACCTCCAGTTGGGGCCAAATAAGAGAACTTTGAAGTTTACTGGTTTATTGGTCCCCTTTGCATTTTGCGCCAAGTTTTGACCTTTGATTTAACTAATAAAATGTTAATGCATGTAACCAAAAATGTTGTGCTAAGTAGTCTCAATTCATTGAATGCATACGCACCCCACGTCTCCTATTGGGTGATTTCTTTTTTCGTGGCAAAAAAACAAGGAACGAGGTGGGTAGTTAATGCACCGTGCCTAAAAGTTTTGGGATTACTATTTGGTTTTCGTAACGTGACTAATGCACAAGTACGGAGGGAGTACTATAGTAGTCTTTGATTGCAATTTTTTATGTAGCTTACCAAGCTGAGCGCTCGGTGAGTACAATAGTAGTCTAATTGATGAGACTTCAGATTTGAGGCATCTACCGGAAGGGAGAGTGTATAATATCATCGGGAACTACGTTCAAAAACGAATAAAACAATACACCATGTATTTATTTACAAAGGGAGTAGTATATTTTTTGTGACATGCATTACTAGGTATTGCTAGTAAAATACTAAATCCAGACGGACGTGGTAGTACTACTAGATCCAGATGGTGGTTCTAGTACTAGTAGTAGTACTACCAATGTAGTAGTACTGTACTACCCGTTTGTCAAATTATTACGTGCTGCTCCTCACAGTGAAGTGACAAGACCCTGCACCAGAGATGACACCTGAGTGTAGGCACTGTGTTCGGCATACCAAAGTAAGACTCACCATCTGCGGTCACTAACATCATGGTTGTAGAGCTAGCCTGCTTACAACTAGCCATGTTCGACATAATTTCCCGTGCGTAGATGCCCGTGCATTGCACGGAACACCAAGATTGGGGGTGGACGGCCCGGCAATGCCATCGCGCCAGATTTTTCCATGGCCTTCTAGATGTGGTGGGGAGGAGATAAGGCTGATTGTGAGAGACAAGGAGTTGTTTGTAAATAGGGAACAAGTGCGGGGATCTTCTTGCAAAATTGTAGAAGTTTGGTTTGTATGCGTCAGATCTAGATCCGACGGCTATTGGTGAAAGATGGCAGGCACAACATCATCACCAACTCAGGACCTCTTTGATTCATAGGATTTTAAAGATGCAGGAATAGGACACGGCAATATTAGAAGTTTTAAACTGATATTACAAATGTTAAGAGTAATGCTGCACCTACGAAGAGGGAATTACTAGGAAGTTTATGTAAGAACTTTTGTTACTTTAGGTGGATGCAGCATTATCGTACAAACTAAAATCCACCGCCCTGACAAGTCACTAATGGGAAAATAAATTTTCGAGTCTCTGGCCACTTGATGTTTCAAAAACAAATTCAGCTTCTATGGAGACTTTTTCATTTAGGCTTAGACGCTTGCGGTGATCAGCACGCCATTCATTGTTGCGCCAGAGAACGCCAAACCTCATTACCTTGAGCACACTTGCCTCCAGAACAAAGAACCTGCCAATTTAATCTTAGATGTGTTGCCTCGGTAGTAAATCAAATCAATTTCTGTAAGATGGAGATCAAGGCATTCGATGAGATTGTTATAGTGCATCACATTTTTCACTTTCGGGTCTTTCTTTATCTGCAAAAGAAGAGAACATATTAGAGCAACTGGCTGTATAAGATTTCCGTGTCAGCAGAGGTACCAATATCATTCGCTCATACGATAGGGTTGGTTGGCTAGTGATATTTTTTCACTCTCTCTCTCTCTCTCTTTCCTCTCATTTACCTAGGAGCACGTGAAGAGCTTGGGCATTTGTTGCCTTCCACTATGTGGCCGATCCCATATTTCTCAAAAGTATGCCACATAATACGCATCGATGTCAAATCAAAAGATTTTGGCACCGATCTAGCGATGTGAGAGAGTTGGCACCGTTGTGCACACAGACCCACATGTATAAACAAATCAATCAAACCAACTACACCAGCCTCTCGCTCTCCCAAACAAGTGTTTTTATTGCCTCAGTCCTCTCCCTCTCCCACGCAAGTGTTTTTTCATTGCGTGAGTTAATTTGGCACGGGAGCAAAGTAGGTGATCCAGATTGGGGCACCAGGTGAGCAATAGAGGGGCATCGACGCCAAATGCATCACAAGTGAATTAGGCATGTGTTTGCCTACATAGTGGAGGGCCGTTATAGCCCAGTTTTGTACTACCACGTATTTAGTGTAAAATTTTGACCATAGATTTACCTAAGAAAATGCCAATGCATGTCACAAAAAATTATAACATTTGAAATTATGTTCAATTATGAATCCAACGATATAATTTTTAGTGACATGCATTAACATATTGTCAGTTAAATCTATGGTCAAATTTTGATATAGAAAATATGAAGAGTAAACCAGGACGGAGGTAGTACTTGCTCTTAGGGTAACCATAGAGTTACTAGTCTAAGTTACTTGCCACTATGACTAGCCTAGGCTACTATAGTAGTACAACAAAAAAAACGATGCAGGTGATCACGTGAGAAAATAATAATAATAATATTTCTTACGGTGCAGTGCGTAGATGTAGTTTTGAACACGACACTTGTCATTGTAATTTAGCAAAATTATTAAAAAAATTGATCTACGTTGTGATTACCGTTTACTAATAGGAAAGAAGTTTCACCTTGATGAGTAGCTTCTTCGTGCACAGAAAGCATGTAGGGAATCCAACAACTTGATCCAGATTGGGGCTGATAGATTTTTTTGCCAAGATCTTCACTGTGCGCATAGACTGGGTCAAGTTTGTGGGAATCATTTTCTGGATGACAGTCGTAAATACATCAGGAAGAAATTTAAAAATGTGAATTTCAAGAAGACGGGGAAGAAGATGAGTGTTGTACCTGAACAATTACGGATCCAATAAAGAGTTCGAAGAATTTGGCAGACGAGTACACCAACGCTGTCAATTTCGGCATGTTGATTTTTGTTGGACCTTCTAGATCAGATACAAGCAATCTCTCAAGGAAAGGCGCATTCTCAATGACCATAACATGGAACAACTAGAGTGATCTCTTCCCAATTGATGTCTTGTTGCGTAGCCAGCAAGACACATAAATCCATCGGAGATTCGTCGAGGTGACGTGGAGGCTAACCCGTGGATCTGCTGAAGACGAAGGTACTCAAGCACAGTACAGATGCGGAGCAGGTGCTCCATAGCCTTGTTCGAGATGCCAACGTCAAAGAGGTCGAGCTGCTTGAGTTGAGGGAGAAGAACGGCGGGCGTGACATTAATCTGGGGAAGATAGCAGGAGCTGAAGCTGGCGCGGCGCAGCGTTGGCGTGAGGCAGAGCGCGGACGACAACAGAGAGCGACATCGTCCAGGTTCAAAGCTGAGCTCCTCGAGCTGATCTAGGGTGGGGGATAAGAACCACTCGTCGAACTTGGCTTGGACCTTGCAGTTGGTATTGAACATGCAGATGTCAAGACGTCTGGCTGGCCTAGGGTGCGATGAAAGGATCTTGGAGACTGCGGCCATGCGTTTGCAATCCCCATCGCAGAAGCAGGTGTCGACGGTGAGGTTGAGGGGGACGTGGTGCCAGAGGGGGCGCCACCGCCGGGAGAGCAGGGTGGTCCGCACGGCAGATTTGGTGGGGAGGAGGCCGATGATGACGAGCAGCATGTCGTCGGGGAGGCTGCTGATGAAGTCCAGGCTCGCCGGATGCGGTTTTGGCTCAAGCCGCCTCTGCTTGTTGGCTGCCTCGCTGTCCATCTCAACCGGCGGCGACGCCGGTGTACACGTGTGCTGGTGTGTGTTGTGTGTTGTGTGTTGGGTGTGCGGGAGTGTGTCCTTCTATGCATGCCGCTGCGCAGTGGTGAAGTGTGCGCGAGTGTGTCCTTCACGTGGAAGAAGTGTGCCCTCAATTTACTAGCATGCGGGGTGCTACCCTGAGTGGTTTCAACTTTGTTTACTTCACCACGTGTCAGATGGGCCTCTAGTTTACTTATTTTCACCCACTGCCACATGGGCCAACACACGAAGATAGAGAACACGAGCAGACATGGCAGCATGTGTACTGGTTGACTGGTCAACTAAACAATATACGGAGCTATACACTGACATAGTGACCGTATAATCCCTCGGTATAGAGAGTTCGAGTGAGAGGGGAGGCCCTGAGAGATAGTAGAGAGAGAGAAAGAGCTACTCCCTCTGTTCGATAATGTAGTGCCTACATTTTTTCAAAGTCAAACTTTTGAAACTTTGACCAAGTTTATAAAGAAATTACTTATATCTACAATACCAAAGATAAATGATAGTATGAAGTAAGTACATGTTCTGATGAATCTAATGATCGTTCCAGATGTAAATGTTTTCCTCCACATATACTTGGTCAAACTTTTCTAAGGTTTGACTTTTCAAAACATCCATATGCTTATGGACGTGAGAGAGGACCTAACTAGAGAGAGAGAGAGTGTGTGTGTGTGTGTGAAATAGAAAGAGTGACTGAAAAAGTGTGTGTGCGTGTGTGAAAGAGACATGGATAATACATGATAAAAGTAGAGAAAAAGCGTGTGTGTCTTATGCAAACATATCACAGATGCATCTTCGACAGCGGAAGCAAGGTGAGGAGATAGTGTGTGGTTGTTTGCAACCGAGAGATA
The DNA here is from genome assembly GCA_021605145.1 of Aegilops bicornis. Lineage (NCBI taxonomy): Eukaryota > Viridiplantae > Streptophyta > Magnoliopsida > Poales > Poaceae > Aegilops > Aegilops bicornis. Next base: position 456,031,209 of record CM038674.1, on the reverse strand, counting down.
AAGACCCATAGCACGTGGCCAAGAGGGGTCTGACAAACAAGGGAGGGAGGTCGAGAGAGACGTACAGAGAAAATGCAGACATGGGGAGGAGAGAGTGTATATTTTTCATAGAGAGATCCCTTGGAGATCGTGATGGGACTACATGGGTGGGAGATCGAGTGACAAGGTGTGCGCGTGACAGAAGATACCCTAAGAGATATCGAGATAGATGTATGGATGGAAGGAGACAATACGTGTGTTCCTAATGGCTAGTGAGAGATAGTCGTACTTAGGGGGGCAGTGCGTGCGCCTATGATGGAGTGAGGGATTATGGTACTTAGGGTGTGCATATCACATAGAGAGAGAACAAGGGCGGAGAGTGTTATATGGGTCTATGTAGCGCGAGCGAGATATGTGTATGTGTGAACCAGGGAGATATAAAGTTTGAGAGAGATAGAGGAGCCCCGATAAGGCTGAGTGGTGCATCAGATAGCTGAGAGGGGGAAAGAGATATTCCATCCGCTCGATAATGCAGTGCATATAATTTTTTTAGAAGTCGAACTTTGGAAACTTTGACTAGGTTTACGCAAATATTATTTATATCTACAATACCAAAGATACATCATAAGAAACTAAATCTCATGATGAATCTAATGATATATGTTTGCCGTTCTAGATGTAAATGTTTTTCTCCACGTACATGGTCAAACTTTGTGATGTTTCACTTTTCAATAAATCTATATGCTATGGACCGAAGAGAGTGCCTAAGTCGAGAGAGATCAAGTGCGTGTGAAGGAGAATGAGTGAGTGTGCAAAAAGAGTATGTGTGTGAAAGAGAAAGCGACAACAAACAATAAATTAGAGAGAGAGTGTGTGTGTTCATTTCTTATGCAAACATATCACACATGCATCTCCGAGATAGAAAAGCGAGGTGAGGAGATACACGAAGATAGCTAGTGTGTGATTGTTTGCAACGGAGAGAGACACCCCTATAGCACATGTCCAATAGGGTTCTGGCCAACAAGGAACAAAGGTCGAGAGGGACGCATGGAGAAGATGGACGCATGGGGAGGGAGAGAGGGTGTGTTTGTGATAGAGAGATCCCCTCGAGATCATGAGGGGACTATATGGGTGGGAGATCGAGGGACGAGGTGCGTGTGCTATAGAAAGATGCCCCAAGAGAAATTGAGATAGACCATGCACATGTTTGTGATGGAGACTAAGAATTAGCTAGTCATATACATATAATGGGGAACTGCGTGTGCCTACAATTGAGTGAGAGACCATCATACCTGGCTAGGCATGAGATTGTGTGTGTGTGCGTGTGAGATGGAGAGAGAACAAGGGAGAGAGATAGAGTTTTAGATGGGTCTATTGAGTGCGTGTGAGATATGCATGTGTATGTTTGACCCAGGGAGATGGAGAGTTTGAGAGAGAGGGGGAAGAGCTTCGAGATGGCAGAGTGGTGCGTGAGAGAGTTACGGGCAACGAGCTAGGGAATTTGTGTGCGTACGATGAGTGCACCCAAGATATTTATCTTGGACTAGAGAATCATACATAGTGTGCGAGAGAGACCTATACATGGAGTATATATGCATGCGAACTAGAAAGACCCCCCCCCCCCACACACACACACACAAAGAGAGAGAGATAGAGAGAGAGGGAGAGGGACCAACAAGGTTTGTGTGTTGGATGCGTGCGATAGAATTGAAGATTGTCGGCGAGAGAGAGAACAGGAGTCCGGGAGAGGGGGAGGTCGCGTTTTATGCATCAAAGACTAATATAAACCATGTTTTGATATAAACTTGCATTCAAATATTTAAATTGGAGAACATGTTGTCTGCGATCCACACATGAACGAAGATATGCGTATCAAACAAGTTCATTATTTTGACTTTCAACATGTTCATGAAGTACTATAATACTGTACAACATGCTAGGTGTTCAATTTTGGATTTAGTTCACTATTTTGACCTGGTGAACGAGCTGTTTCATTGAATCGAGATATTTCATTCTGGGTTTGATTCCCTTTTTGAGTGGGTCAACTATTTGTCATATAGTAAATCGTTAGCAACGAGCATGTAAAAACATATTACTCATGAACATCATCTCTCCATCTAAAAAAGAAGTGGCGAGCTAATATTTCAAAATTTGATTCGAATCAACTTGGTAAGGTAGACGTGGATGCTCCCTCTCCCAAAATTTCAACGAACTGTTAAACACCCTCTGCTCGGTGGAATTAGCCTGAGCAAATAAATGGGAGATGCGAAATTACCGGCCTATGTGGGCAAGCATCAATTAGCCCATTGTACATCGAGGGTAGGTTCGTAACTTCATCCACGCGTGCCTTCTCCTCGGCCAAAATGACAGGTGCCGAATAATTCATAAACCATGGGCAGCAAAACACACTCTCCTCGCCTGAAATTGCTCGCCCCAACTATTTCAAAACAGGCCCTCCTTACCCTAAATCGCTCACGCCCACTATTCCAAAACACGCCCTCCTCGCCCGAAATTGCTCGCGCCCACTATTTGGGAGAAGCAAAGTTACTATACTATCCCCGACGCTCAGTACACAGACCCAAGCCTAGAAGCCTAAAGGCAGGGGTAGAACTGTAACTCCCCCCACATTTCAAACAAATGCGTCCGTAAGACATGGTTCCCCCTCCCAATTCCCCATTCATACCTCGTGGGCGCCAAATCACCTTCTCCGCGGAAGCTCCCTTCTCCCCAGCCGCGAAACCTCAGCCCCTCCCCCATAGCGCCCCCACCGCACCAAATTCACCGCCGCCCTCCTCCCTAATGCCGGAGACGTTGTCCGTTTGCCATCATGCACTGGGCCATGTGCCTCTTACTCCGTGCTGCCGGAGCTGCCTCGACGACGGCCGCGTGAACCGTACCGAAGCCGATTCACCCCCGTCGTTGTGCACGGGGCCGGAGCGGCTCCAACTTCGGATCCCTCCAGGGCCCCGGCGCTGCTTCCCCGTAGTCGTCGATCGTTGCGACATCTCTGCTTCCCTACCGCCGGTAGCCACCGCAACCGCGCCGGCCTCACCGACTCGTACCCTCATCTCAAATCACTTTATTTAGGCATCAGTTGTCTGAATTTTTATTCTGGGCCAATCGATTCCCAATGGGAAGCAGCACCCCTCGAGGCGGCGGAGCTCCTAGGCTACCGGTTGGCTGGTGTCTAACGTAAGGGTGTGGGGGCGCAAGTTCGCCCCAGAAGCAGCACTTCGATAGCTATCTTAAGTTGCGTGGGTTGAAGGTACTGCCGTCGCCTGATCTGGATGACGGTGAGTCTTTGTAGATTGGCCAGGGGCAGCGCAACCACGGTAGTGCGGTGGGGCGGGGAGCGGGGTTGTGGTCGGAGCTCTCATGGCCACGGACGACGGAGGCAGGCTGCTCTGCCGGTGATCGCTGGCTCTTTGGGGAAGATTCCGAACAGTGTCAGCCGGGAGGCACAAGATCGCCATCAATCCATCCGGCGTAGATCGGACAGTACCAAAATAAAATAAAATTGTGTGACCCCAATTTAGTCTTTAGTCAACAGACGTGTGACCACTCTCGTATGTTGTTGTTGATCTCTTAGGGTATTTCTTCATATCAGAGATATGTGTCGTTCTTAACATTATGCGTTTTCTGCATCTTCAGCCACACCGTCTTCCGACTCACCGCAGCTGCTCCAACAAGGGAAGCATACACCAGAAGGGAGCAATAGTCCCCACTCAACAGTTCTCTGCATCGAATGCGCGTGCCCGACATGGACAGCCACAACAACTGCTGGGCCATCGACAAGTCAGCACATGATGCTCACTCCTATGGATGGCGGCCAGATAGGTTGTACCCTCATCTTACTTGTGTGCAACATTTATGGTTTGTTATTCATCTAAGCATGGAAAATAGATTATCACATTTCACTGTATATTCATGCTAATCTCTTACGGGTCTTGTTCAGGAGTTAACGTTGTTCCATAGTTCAGCTAAGAGACTTGTTCTTTAGGTAACGCTGTTCCATAGTTATCATCCATTAGCCAATCCTATCCCATAGGCTGGTGATTATAGTATTATACCACTTGTAGTAGTTAATCTCGAGTACAAACGATACATATTCTGTAGCTTTCATCTGTATTCTCCCTTTAGTTTTTAAGACATGTTGCTGCTAGTTAACCCCAGTCCTACTATTTATGTCATCTCCTACAGGCACTCATTACATAAATCTAACTACTAGTTGTCTTCCATGCATGTCAGATATAATTGCACACACTGATTTATCCACAAGAACCTCACGGAGCAATGTAACGGCCAACAAACTTGATGTCAATGATACCCAATATGATGGAACATGTAAAGGCGGTTCTTCAGAAGACTTGCAGAAAGATGATGAATCCTATTCACCCCACAAGGTCCTTGCTCTAACTTGGCCCGTGATATAGGTACAACATGCATACAATGTCCTAGAGTGCATCTAATCTGTTGCAATGCCTTGTGCTTAGCCCGCTGATCATGCATGTAAATATGTCATGCCTTCCTGTTTTTCAGTACCTATTCCATTCATGATAACATGTTTTCAAATTCAAGTATTGTCATTCTACTCTATCGCAATGCCATCTGCTTAGTTTGGACACCATGCTTCTGAATATCTTATGCATTGTTATTCATCAGTATGTACTTCATCTGTCTACCATACAATGTTCTTTTTTACATTGAAGTGATGTTCTAGTGGTCTGTTGCAATGCCATCTTAGTTTCCCAATCATACACGCATATGTTGCCTTAGTGTTTTTCTGTATGTATTCCGCTAGCATACAATTTTACATTCAAGTAGTGTTTTTTTACACTATTGTCCTATCGTATCCCTAGCTCTTACATCATACTCCCTCTGTTCGGATTACATGTCATAGAAATGGATAAAAATGGATGTATCTAGAACTAAAATATGCCTAGAACCATCCATTTATTTCCGGATGGAGGGAATACATGTCAATATGTCATGCCTTTCTTATCTTCAGTACCTATTCCATCTCTGCTGTAGCATGTTTTATAATTGAAGCACCATTCTTCTATATAAGGCATGCAACGGGAAGACGGCTATGTTAGAATCTGAAGGGTTACAAACCAGGTCTTTGCAAAAGATCTAAATGCCAGGAGATAGTAAACCAACTCCAGTTTTCATAGATACTGCTCCAGCATAGAGAAACCCAACTCCTACTGATAATAAGCAGATTCCAGTGGCCAAAGAACTAGTCCGCTCCAGTCTAGCAAAAATATGTCAACTCCATTCTAAGAAGTGTGTGCGTATCCTCGCATCATGAAATTTTATACCATTCTGATCATATTTTCTACATGTTTCTTACTCATCTCTCTTTTAGAAAATAAGGCTAAACGATAGAAGACTTTCTGCACTGTGATCGTATTCGAGGAAAGTATCTTGCGGGAATTCTCTGTGCTCCAATGCTGATGTAAGTACCTATTGTATATCACTATATTTTTACATCAACATGTATTTTGTTAATCGGCGTGAATCCAACCTTTATCTGATCTAAATTTAGTTGTAGCAAAATTTATGGGGCTGTTTGGTTCCCAGCCACAGTTTGCCAAGCTAAAATTTGGCAGCCACAGTTTAGTTGGCATGTGTTTGATTTTTGCCACACTTTGGCTTGCCACACGTTATTGCCCCTATGGCCTACTTGTCATAGAGACAATTTTTTACCAACTTTTGCCAAAGTTTGGCATCCAATTTCTCAGCCACACTTCTGTGGCTTGCCATAGTTGTGTGGCTAGCCACACTTTGGCTTGGCCACACTAGTCTCCAACCAAACAGACCCTAAAGGCAACAATGTTGATTTTTGTAAGGAAAACTACCTGGTAGTTTTGCATACTGAGCTGCATGAGTGTACTATCTCATATCATGCACATTACTGAATTGTAGTGCTGCTCTGGTTGCCCATTCATTCATTGTGTCAATGTTGCTTTCGTATTACCTTACTTGGCTGATGATAGCTGTGCCATATTGTGTTAATTTGGTGTAGGATGGTGTGCTCTGGTTGCCCAAACGATCGTTGTGTCAATGTTGCTTTCCTATTATCTGACCTGGCCAATGATAGCAATGCTAGTGTGTTAATTTGGTGCAGGCTGCTGAAGATAAGAAGACAAACTCTGAAAATAGCAAGGCAACCCCATTGTTTCTTTCCAATAAATCTAGGCCAGGTAATATGGCAATAACTCTTGATTAATCTGTTCGGTTCCCCTCTTAATTTATGTTATGATGCAGTGGTCGAGACACTCTCCACTATCAATAATACAAGCCTGCCAAAATTGCCATCTGAATCTGTCGAGTTTCCTCATCTCGAATGCAACGGAAAAAAGTATGTTTGTGAACCAATTAATGGCTGAAGCAATGATGGAAATGGTGGAGGAATCAGAGGTGCACATTCATGCACAACAACAACTGATCAATGTTTTCAGAGACAGTGTAGCAAAGCAGGAAGAACTTGCCCACATGCTTATGGGCATCATCCGCGCTAAGGTTGTAGATTGTGACGTTGTAGATCATTAGGTTCTGTTCATTTATTTGCACTGGCATCAATCTTTGATTGCCTAGTGGATGCAATTTCCTGTAATATATGCTGGATGTGCAACGTTTTTGCCTGTATGCCGTACCTTTGCTTAGCGCGCCTCGCATTCCAGCTAAATGGTCGCTAGGAAGCTAAAAAACTAGTGAAATTATTAGTTAGCACGAACAGTTGTGGGCCCTATATGAAGGAAGCAGCTCACTGGCCTTAATGGGCTTCCCTGATGGGCTCGCAGGGGCCAAAATTCTCATAGGCCTTTGATTGATCGGTTTTGGTCCTGTGCATAATTGCTCGTGGTAATGGGCTCAAATTATCTAATTGGGCCTAAAGACATGTTCGAACTTTAGGCCCATTAAGTTAATGGGCCGTTACCAGGCCGAAAGTTAATGGTGGGCCCTTTTACCTCCCGGGTCGTTAACAGTCCGACATTGAAGTAGGCAATAGGTGGGCCCATTTGATTTCATGGGTCGTTAACAGGCCGATATTAAGGTCGGGCTACATATGGCCCAACTATACTATGGGCCTTTAGCTGGCCGAAACAGATAGCGGGCTCGTACTGGACCATGAAGAGCATGGCCCGCTAAGAGGCCGAAAAGTCGTCGTCAGATCAGATATGGCCCAACTGTGTTGTGGGCCTTTAGCAGGCTGAAAGAGAAACCGGGCTGGTATTGGACCATGAAGAGCATGGGCTATTAAAAGGCCAAAACAGGTCCAACTCCAAATGGCCCAACTCATTTATGGGCCGTCAACAAGCTGAAAGACACATCGGGCAGGAAATTGGCCCAACACTTAAATGGGTCGCTAAAAGACCGAAAGATGTACATCCGGAAAATTGGCCCATCCCTTGAATGGGCCGTTAACAGGCCAAAACCACATCGGGCTGTTAACGGGCTCGAACTGACTATGGGCTGCAATGCTGTCAAATCGTTAACGGGCCGTTGACGGGCCGAATTGGCACATCTCGTATGGGCCATGGGCTTAAATGGACCTGACACAAATAGGCCTTATATGGGTCGGCCTGCTAATTTTTACTGGGCCGACCTTTTTCACCGGAATGGGCCACTGTTGGGTCGTGCCACGTGTGGACCTATCATAGGCGCCTCATGTCCAATGATTGGATGACATCTGTCCCAATGGTGAGCCAACACGTGTTTCCTCTGGCCAATGAGAATTTTACACGTGGAAAATCCCCTTTGGTCCAGGCTGTTAACGGGTTATCGGATCCGAAACTGGACCCGATAGTTTAACGGCGACCCGTTATGGTGGATGCCATGTGTCGGTTACCCTTGACGAAAGCACTTCTGTGATGCGTCATTTATCGTCATGGAAGTGGACACTTCCGTGATGATAATTTTGGTAATGTCATGGAACACTACTACGACAGCACAGGTATGACTATCTTGATTCTGTCATAAAATCTTCATGGATGTACATGCATGACAGAAAACGTGACCTACTGTGACAAACACGTATCATCACGGAAGTGTAATTTTTTGTAGTGGAGGGGAAGGAAGGATGGACTTTCCCTCCCCCTTTCCTTTCCCTAGGGTTGGACGGCCTGGTGGAGGGGTGCACCAGCCCCTTGTGGGCTGGACTATCCCTCCCTTGGCCCATTAAGCCCATATGTTTGCTGGGGGTGTCCGGAACCTCTTCCGGCGACCCTATATGTACCCGGTACCCTCCGGAACACTTCCGGTGTCTGAATACCATCGTCCTATATATCAATCTTTACCTCATGGCCATTTCGAGACTCCTCGTCATGTTCATGATCTCATTCGGGACTCGGAACAACATTCGGTCACCAAATACATAACTCATATAATACTATATCGTCATCGAATGTTAAGCGTGCGGACCCTACGGGTTCGAGAACTATGTAGACATGACCCAGACACTTCTCTGGTCAATAACCAATAGCGGAACCTGGATGCTCATATTGGTTCCTACATATTCTATGAAGATCTTTATTGGTCGAACCATTATGACAACATATGTTATTCCGTTTCTCGATCGGTATGTTACTTGCCCGAGATTCGGTCGTCGGTATCTTCATACCTAGTTCAGTCTCATTACTGTCAAGTCTCTTTACTCGTTCTATAATACATCATCCCGAGACTAACTCATTAGTCATTTGCTTGCAAGGCTTATTATGATGTGTATTACCGAGAGGGCCCAGAGATACCTCTCCGATACTCGAAGTGACGAATCCTAATCTTGATCAATGCCAACCCAACAAACACCTTTGGAGATACCTGTAGAGCATCTTTATAATCACCCAATTATGTTTTGACTTTTGATTGCACACAATATATTCCTTTAGTATCCGGGAGTTGCATAATCTCATACTCGGAGGCATATGTATTTGACATGAAGAAAGCAATAGCAATAAAACTGAACGATCAATATACTAAGCTAACGGATGGGTCTTGTCCATCACATCATTCTCCTAATGATGTGATCCTGTTATCAAATGACAACTCATGTCCATGGTTAGGAAACCTTAACCATCTTTGATCAACAAGCTAGTCTAGTAGAGGCTCACTAGGGACACGATATTTGTTTATGTATTCACACATGTATCAAGGTTTCCAATTAATACAATTCTAGCATGAATAATAAACCTTTATCATGAATAAGGAAATATAAAATAACAACTTTATTATTGCCTCTACGGCATATTTCCTTCAGGTTGATCCATACGAACTGTTTGCGATGAGATAGAACAACAAAAACGGGCAACCATATCAAGGTGTGTGTGATACACGGCATACAGTTCGCTCCGATGAACTATTTGCTATTAGTGAATGCACAGAAATGGTTAGCCAGATCAAGGTGTGTGTGATATACGTCATACGGTTCACTCGGACGAACTATTTTCGATTAAGGAACACAATAGAAACGGTTCAACTTAACAAGATGTGTGTGATATGCGGCATACAGTTTACGTAGATGAACTGTTTGCGATGAGCCAAAAGAACACAGACATTCGTGTAAACAAGATGTTTGTGACATGCGGCAAATAGCCCACTCGGATGAACTGTTTGCGATGAGAAATTATAACACAGATGGTTACTACAGTTAATTCATGTGCGATTCTGTGTGTACAAAAAACCTTGCAAAATGCAAACTAGTTGCTTGCGGTGGCTAGGAGTATCGCACACGATGTGTCTTTGAGTACTTGTGTGTGATGATTAGTAAGTTACACATATGTTTCCTTATGTTAACACATGTCTGATAGATAACACGTGACACCGCATATGGTATTCGGGTTATGTGCTCCACTTAGTCTTCCATGCTCGAGCGAATGCTTCCCGTGCTCCACATGGGTGAATTGAAAAATCCCCAATCCCCTAGCCAGCTGCTAGCTAGAAATAACCACATCAATGGCCGGCGAAGTGGGCAAGGGGGGCGAGGGTTTTCTTTTTTCCTTTTGCATGTTTGGGTGAATACACACGGTTCAAAGAGGCGACGAAGATGAATCATGTGCGATAGTAAATCACCGAGATTGAATGGGATTCCAAATTTCCTTTGTCCTTTGTCCATGAGTTTTTTCTACGATGAGCATACACCCTGAAAATTACCGTGTTCAAATTTGGCACTTTTCCAGGTTCATTTAGCATATTTAAGGGATTATGTGCATTTTCTAGGCATTAATGCACATCATTCAAATTCAAACAATCGATGCATGAAAAGGTGCACGAGAACGGTATGGAAAAACATGCTCGTGCTAATTAGTAAATTCTCATGCCTTTTACAAGGAATGGGCAGAGATTTCAAGGAAATGTGTGGGAATAGTCAACCACACACGCGTCGTTTATTGGTTTTTGAACTACGGAAAAATGAAATACATGCTTGAAAAACATGACGGCTGGCATGGCGTCATGGTATGGCATCACCATTGAAAGGATCGATATGGTTGACTAGAGGGGGGGTCAATAGGCAACTAACAATTTTAAGCTTTTCTTTACCAATTTAAACTTTGCAATAATAAAGGTTGTCTAGATGTGCAACTAGGTGGACAACCTATATGATGCAACAACATAAGCACACGAGCAAGCAAGGATAGGAACACAAATAAGCTTGCACAAGTAAAGGGATAAGATAACCAAGAGTGGAGCCGGTGGAGACGAGGATGTGTTACCGAAGTTCCTTCCTTTTGAGGAAATGCGTCTCCGTTAGAGCGGTGTGGAGGCACAATGCTCCCAAGAAGCCACTAGGGCCACCGTAATCTCCTCACGCCCTCGCACAATGCAAGAGCCGTGATTCCACTATTGGTGCCCTTGAAGGCGGCGAAGAACCTTTACAAACAAGGTTGGGGCAATCTCCACAACTTAATTGGAGGCTCCCAACAACACCACGAAGCTTCACCACAATGGAATATGGCTCCACGGTGACCTCAACCGTCTAGGATGCTCAAACACCCAAGAGTAACAAGATCCACAAGGGATAAGTGGGGGGAATCAAATATCTTGTGGTGGAAGTGTAGATCGGGCCCTTGTCACCCAATCCCCAGCAAATCAACAAGTTTGATTGGCTAGGGAGAGATCGGGCCAAAATGGAGCTTGGAGCAACAATGGAGCTTAGAGAGAGAAGAGGTGGTCAGCTAGAGGTTGAAGAAGCCCCTTATATAGTCGTGGAAAAAATCCAACCGTTATCCACTTAGTCAGCTCGCGACGCGCGGTACTACCGCGAGGCCGCACGGTACTACCGTGGTGGACCACGGTACTACCGCAGCAGCAGCACAGACCGGGACTAGCCTGACTAGGGGCAGTACTACCGCTCGCGATATCGCCGCTCCCCTGCAGGTACTACCGCAAAGGCGAAGTCACGACACGAGAAGGCGCGGATGAAATAAATTACATCCGTGCCAACTTCCGCTGGCTGCGGTAGTCACGAAAATCCGACGCGGTACTACCGCTCCTCGTGAGCGGTACTACCGTGGCTGCGTGCCTACTACCGTGATTCTACGGTACTTGGTAGGGCGCCACGGTACTACGGCTCGAGGGAGCAGTACTACCGTGGGCCCCAGGTACTACTTATTTGACGAGCGGTACTACCGTGGTGGGCGCGGATGTAAAAATTACATCCGCCCTACTACCGCACCGGAGCGGCACTAGGCACTGGAGGCAGCGGTACTACGCTCACGGGAGCGGTACTACCGTGGCATCCAGCGGTACTACAGCGTGTACCTGCGGTACTACCGCAATCTGATGGCAAATGTCGATTTCCGCACAACCAAGATAACAAAGGGAAGCTCCAAAGTGCAGGGAAAGGAGGGACAAGTATGCGTGTTGATTCCGCCCTAACCTTTCCGGCGGACCCCTCTTAATAGTATGACTCTCCCTCGACTCAAATCCACCAAAAAGAAACGTGGGGCGACGCCCGTCTTCAATAGTCTCCGAGGGGCACCGAATCGTCTCGAGCCTAGAGATGAACCATCCGAGGAACTCAAAGCATACGATTAGTCCATAAAAGTATCGTCATCAATCACCAAAACACTTACGGGATAAATATGCCCTTACAGTCTCCCCTTTTTGGTGGATTGATGACAATCTGGATTTGCACAAGGATACAATAATATAGAGCAAGAGCAAACCCCTCCTCTCCAAAATATAGACGGGCTCCCCCTAGATGTGTGCACTCCGGATGAATGCTTTGGACTGCATAGCACATGATCTAGGATCACCACTCCCCCTATATTTTAGAGATAAAGGTCCGAAGAATAACATCTAAACAACATATAGCACGATATAACATAAGCTTGCTAAGATAGATAGAGTGCATATGTCTTACACCATAAGAAGGAAAAGCAACTAAAACGAGGTTCAAACGATTCAAACGAGGTTCAACCGGAAGCATAATAAACACACCAAACACGAACACAAGACTACTTAAATCCCTCGCTCTCTTCCCTTTGGCATCGAGGCGCCAAAAGGCAGAGAGGACACCTACACACAAGCGGTGGCTCGGTAGAGGGGAACTCGTCCCTCCCCTCTCCGTCCGACTCCTCAGCCGCCGGGTTGGACTCCTCGACGGCCTGCTCAGAATCAGTCCACTTGTAGCCTTGCTTCGCCATCCACTCGGCCTCTGGGGTGATGTGCTCCTCAGATCCTCGGACACATCCTCACCATAGAGCTTCAAGATCTTCCGGTCCGGCGACGACTCTCCTTGGATGCCACATGAGTCCTGTACTACCCCTTGGCTTGCATGCAGAAAAGAGTCTTCATCTTGTCCTTCAGCTTCGTGGCCCAAGAAGGCATAGAGGAGCTCTGGGAAGGCCTAGCAGCATGGCCTTCATTAACATGCTCGGCGCCAGCATCCTCCTCTCCAATAGCAGCCCTAGTTGTAGACGCCTCAGCACGAGTAGTAGTGTTGGCCCAGTTGGGTTTGACACACAGACAGATGGGGTCATGGCGAATCCAGTTAGAGGCAAGGAACTCCTCACCAGGGAACATCTTGTCCCAAGTCCTCGAGATCAGCAGAAACAGATATGGACCGTATATAGGCACCTTGCGGTTGAACACGGCAAATCGAAGCTCATACCACATGATGTGTGAGATATCAAGTGGCTGAGTCTGAGACACACGAGCCTCCTCGCAGATGAGCATCATATCCACCATATAGGCATGAACCTTGTCCTTGTCACCAATGCGGGGGAACAAGGAGTTGCGGAAGATGCGGTACATGATATCCAAGAAGGAGTTGAGCACCAAACCTATCTTGCCACTTGGAAGTGTCTTCTCAACATAGAACGGTGCAAGCCGGTCCTTGTTGGCAGTCGAGGTTGGCATGGGGCCGAACACCTCACGGGGAGTCAAGCCCGTCATCGAGAACTTGGAGCAGATCCATGAACTCCTTCCAGTGTAGCGATCGACTTACGGCCATTTGTTATCCAGGTCATTCTCCTTTCCTCATTGGGGTGAAAGTAGGCGAAGCAAAGAACTGACCAATGAGCTCGGGATCATAGTCAAGGTGAAAGGAGATGATATGCTCAATGCCAAACTGCTCCACCAAGTCCGAGCCTCTCCAAAGTAGGCACGGTACTTCTCCTTCCTCAAGTGATGCATGTCAATCCACTTCACATCCACATAGGTATTACTGCTTGTTCTTAATGACGTCGAGATAGATGTTGGTTTGATGCTTGTTCCAGAACAGCTCACAGCCCTCGGTCGAGAGCGAGGGTTCACGTGCGGATCCATGTTCCGAGGCGGACGTGGTCGAGAATGGGGCATCTCATCCATGCTCTGGAGGGCTCCTTGAGCTTAGAGGCGATTGTCTTGACATGGCGCTTGGGAGCAGAAGAGGAGCCCTACAGTGCGTCACCGGGGTTCTTGTGACGCTTGGAGCCGGTGTCACGGCTGGGATTGGACGGCGAGAGCCACCACCTGAACCACACACGCAAAGCACCAACAACGCAAGAAGATCAATGCAAAGGCCATGAAAAAGCACACGAAAAACATAGGAGACATATGAGAAAGTTGGCATGCGATAGGTGTGAGGCACGGTAGGACGGCCACTGCCTGCGGTACTAAAGCAGTAGTACTGCTCCAAACGCGGTAGTACCGTGCGGGGTCACGGTAGTACCGTGGAAAGCGGAAGTAAAGTTGTAGTGCCGCCGCAGGTAGCGGTAGTACCGCACTTTTGGCGGTAGTACCGTGCATCTTGGTAGTACCAGCGCCGTGAAGGGCGGTAATCTTCGCTTGTGGATCAATATCGATTTGAATCTGAAAAGAACCGTGAAACAACGGCGGTGCTACAGTGATCAGATCTAGCGCATGACAGCAATACACATATAAATCCTATGCAATACTACACTCCTTCATCCTATTCTTGCAGAGATTAGGCCTATCAATCTCAAGAACACACAAGCCTCCCCAAAACCTAGAAACACCAAACACCAACAACAAGGAGAGGGAATTGGGGAAAAACCTGGGTCCATAGCAAGAGCACGCGGTGGAGAACGATCCCACCGGTCGGAATCACGGGAGGGCAGCCGGTGAAGGAGATCTGGCGAGAGACGCCGGCTCCGTTCTTGAGCAAAGGAGAGAAGGAGGCGATGTGGGGAGAAGGTAGCGAATGGGTATGGGGGAGTTAGAACTCCCCCTGCCCGGCCTTAACCCCTCGCCCGCGATCCGTCGCGGTAGTACTGCGTCTCATCGCGGTAGTACCGCTCGGGCAGAAGTTCCGCACCGAGGCGGTAGTACCGCTCAACCGGGCGATAAAAATTACTGCCGTGAGGTTGCGGTAGTACCGTGCTCCATAGCGGTAGTACCGTGGCTGGCTGCGGTAGTACCGCAGGCTGGCCATGTAGTACCGTGAATCTCAAGTCACCGCATGATTCAAAAGCGAAAAAGGGCCTTTGCAATGAATTTTTTCACACACAAGAAACCACAAACTCAACCACAAACTAGAGGCAAAAGACAACAAGAAACCACCAAGCGAGAAGGCCTCTCAAGGAGAGAGGCGGTGGTCGAAGCCACCTATGTTTGAGTAGGATGGTATGGCACCGCGAAGAATTATCCTTGGGCCCATGACCAAAACTCGTCTTTGGAACACAAGTACCATCAAAAATGGCTAATGTGAGAGAGGTGATCGATTTATGCATAATGGAGGGAGGGAGAGTTCATTGAGAGAACAATACTCCCCCTATGTCCATGCCGACACCTAAACTAGACAGCAAGTTGAGTGTGGTGGGGAGTGCACGGGCTCAAGTCACATTGCTCAAATCAATGATATTTAGCTCATGCCTTAACTCATGAAATCTTGCTTCATCTAAGGGCTTCGTGAATATATCGGCAAGGTTATCACGAGTGTTGACATACTTGAGCTCGATCTCTCCTCGCCTAATGTGATCCCGTATGAAGTGATACGAATCTCGATGTGCTTCGTCTTGAAGTGTTGCACGGGTTGAGAGAAATCTTGATGGCACTTTCATTATCACACCAAAGAGGCACTTTGTCACAAATGACACCGTACTCCTTTAAAGTTTGCCTCATCCATAGGAGTTGAGCACAACAACTACCGGCCGCCACATATTCCGCTTGATTGGACGAGAGAGACACACAACTTTGCTTCTTGGAAGACCAACTTACCAAGGAGCAACCAAGAAATTGGCACCCTCCGGAAGTGGACTTCCTATCCACTTTGTCTCCAGCCCAATCGGAATCGTAAATCCTTCAAGCTTGAAGTTTGCTCCTCTTGGGTACCATAAGCCAAAGTTTGGGGTATGAGGCAAATATCGAAAGATTCGCTTGACCGCCACAAAATGACTTTCCTTTGGTGCGGCTAGAAACCGTGCACACATTCCCACACTCAACATGATATCCGGTCTAGATGCACAAAGGTAAAGCAAGGATCCAATCATGGAGCGATATACCTTTTGATCCACCGCTTTACCATTGGGATCAATGTCAAGTTGGCACTTGGTGGGCATTGGTGTAGTAGCCGCTTGACATCACTTAGCTTGAATCTTTTGAGCATGTCTTGAGTGTATTTGGCTTGGTTGATGAAGGTTCCTTCTCTTCTTTGTTTGATATCGAAACCAAGAAAGAACTTCAACTCTCCCATTGAAGACATCTTGAACTTGGAGGTCATGAGAGCGGCAAATTCCTCATTGAAAGCTTTGTTAGGAGAACCAAAGATAATATCATCAACATATAGTTGGCATACAAACAACTCCCCATTGACCTTCTTAGTAAAAAGAGTGGGATCGATTTGCCCCACTTCAAAACCACGATCTTGTAACAACTCGGTAAGGTGGTCATACCAAGCACGTGGGGCTTGTTTAAGTCCATAGAGTGCCTTATCGAATTGATATACATGATCCGGGAAGTAGGGGTCCTCGAACCCGGGGGGTTGCTTGACATAGACCAACTCATTAATGGGACCATTAAGAAAAGCACTTTTTACATCCATTTGTTGCAACTTAAAGTTGTGATGGGAAGCATAAGCAATCAACAAGCGAATGGATTCAAGGCGAACAGCAGGGAGCAAAGGTTTCACCGTAGTCGATACCCTCGACTTGGGAGTAGCCTTGTGCTACCAATCTTGCCTTGTTGCAAATGATGTTCCCATGAGCATCTTGCTTGTTCTTGAAAATCCACTTGGTTCCAATGACGTTGTGGTTCTCCGATGGCCTTGGCACCAATCTTCACAACTTGTTGTACTCAAAGTTGTTGAGTTCTTCATGCATGTCATTGAGCCAATCCGAGTCTTCGAGCGCCTCATAGACCTTTTGAGGTTCAACACAAGAGACAAACGCGTGATGTTCACAATAGTTTGCCAATTGTCTACGAGTGCTTACCCCTTTCTTAGGCTTCCAACCACATTCTCCATGAGATGGCCTTTGGTAGTGAGTTTGGAAGCAATCTTGGCTGACGACGCTCTAAATCCTCCTCGGAAGTGCGATGAGGAGAGGTCACTTGATCATCTTGAGCGCCCGTCTTGAGCATGACCTTCATCTTGAGCATGCTCGGGGAAGAGAACTTCGACCTTGGGCATCATTTAAGGTGATATCATCATCTTGAGCACGATCTTGCCCTTGGTCTTGTTCTTGAGGTTGAGGGCCTTCACTTTGTTCTTGAGCGTGTGGGCCTTGGGTTGGTGATGGCTCCACTTGAGTGGAGCATTGTCCTTCTCCTTGACCTGAGGGGTTCCTAAATGGGTAGGATAAAGCCAACTCCCATTCTTCTTATGGCTTTGGGGAAGAATTTCATCACCTACATCACAAGTGCCACTTTTCTCCACTTGGGAGCCGTTATTCTCATCAAACTCCACGTTACACGTCTCCTCAATAAGTCCCGTGGATTTATTGAGGACACGGTAAGCATGAGAGTTTGTAGCATAACCAACAAATATGCCCTCATGAGCTCTAGCTTCAAATTTAGACAAACGAACACCTTTCTTGAGAATGAAACACTTACACGAACACCGGAAGTACTTGATGTTGGGCTTGTTGCCGGTGATTATCTCATAAGGAGTCTTGTTCAAGCCTTTGCGGAGATAAAGCCGATTGGATGCATGACAAGCGGTGTTGATTGCTTCGGCCCAAAAGTTGTATGGAGACTTGAACTCCGCCATCATGGTCCTTGCCGCATCCATCAATGTCCGGTTCTTTCTCTCTGCCACACCATTTTGTTGAGGGGTATATGGTGCCGAATATTGATGCTTCATTCCCTCATCACTAAGAAACTCATCCAAGGTGTAGTTCTTGAACTCGGTGCCGTTGTCACTTCTTATAGTCAAGATCTTTGCATTATGTTGACGTTGAGCTTCATTTGCAAAGTCGATGACAGTTTGTTGGGTCTCACTCTTCCTCTTGAAGAAATATACCCAAGTGTATCTCGAATAGTCATCCACGATCACCAAGCAATACTTTCTTCCTCCAAGACTATCAAATGATGGTGGCCCAAAGAGATCCATGTGAAGGAGCTCCAAGGGTCTCTTTGAGTATATGATAGTCGTGGGAGGGTGAGCCTTCTCATGAAGCTTTCCTTCAATACAAGCACTTTGCAAGCACGGTCTTTGGCAAAACTAACATTTGTTAGTCCACGGACATGGTCCCCTTGAGAAGACTTTGCAAAGATCTCATATTGACATGGGCTAAACGGCGATGCCAAAGCCATCCCACGTCAACTTTAGCCATTAGGCATGTCGCGGTCTTAGTGGGTTGCTCTGAAAAGTTAATCACATAGAGACCGTTTTCGACATGCCCAACAAAGGCTACTTTAAGAGTCTTGCTCCACAAGAGGGCCACGGTATCAATGTCAAAGAAAGTAGCATAACCCATGACTGCAAGTTGTGAGCGGAAAGCAAATTGTATGCAAGGGAGTCAACAAGCATGACTTTCTCGATCGTAAGATCATGAGAAATGACAACCTTGCCGAGACCCAATACCTTAGAATGTGATGCATCACCCCACTCGACATCGGTGGGCATAGATGGAATCTCTTGCACGTCCACCACCATGTCCTTGCTCCGGTCATATGATTTGTTGCTCCACTATCGAGCAACCATGATCCCCCACCGGAAGCAAACTCCTACAAGAGATCAATGCTTGGTTTTAGGTACCCAATTGGTAATGGGTCCTTTGATGTTAGTAACGAGGGTATTAGGAACCCAAATAGACCATTCAATGTACTCATAAGAAGAACCAACAAATTTAGCATAAACATGCCCATCACTAGCACGGCACAACACATAAGAGGGGTTAAAGTCATGGCTATGTTCATGGGAATAGCGTTGTCCTTCTTGACATTTCCACCCTTTGCACGGTTCTTCGTCTTCTTGGAAGCACCCTCTCCCTCCCTCACAAAAGTTTGCTTGAGAGGGGAGGTTGCTAGTCTTGTCATTCTTCTTCTTGCTCTTGGGCTTGGGCGAACCCAATCCCTCCTTGGCCACAACTTCCTTTTGATTACTCAAAAGGTCGTTAAGGTTCTTCTCACCTTGAATGCATGTGAAAAGGCCCTTTTCAAGTTGCTCCTTCAACTTAGCA
Organism: Aegilops bicornis; assembly: GCA_021605145.1. Lineage (NCBI taxonomy): Eukaryota > Viridiplantae > Streptophyta > Magnoliopsida > Poales > Poaceae > Aegilops > Aegilops bicornis. The sequence continues at coordinate 456,012,166 of CM038674.1, read as the reverse complement.
TTCTCCTCAACAAGATGCACATGCTCACAACAAGGGTTAGTAGCATTTGCATTATCAATCAATATCATATGAGGAAAGGTGGCTTTCTCCTTGGTTAGCTTCACTTGGAGTTGATCATGAGACTCTTTGATACTAGCATAAGCACCCTTCAAGACTTTGTGAGCCTTGTCGAGAGTGTCAAAGTCCTCGTTGAGTCTAGCAAGATCAACTCCAAGCTTTGCCTTCTCGGAACTAAGCACACGAGACACAACAAGAGCATGATCAAGGTCTTTCTTTAATTTAGCGTGATCATCGTTGTGTGACTCCTCAAGAGCCAAACGAAGACCACGCTCTTCCTCAAGAGCATTGGAAAGATACGAAATCTCATCGGCATAGTCACGACTATGCCCTTCCATCTTAGAAATGGTTTCTTCATGAGTCTCGATCATGACATTGGCTTCACCAAGTTGTTCCAAGAGAGCAACGAAGTGCATCTTGGATTTCCCTTTGAGTTTACTCATAAAGATCTCAAATTCATTTTCCTCTACACTAGTCCTCATGTTCATCAATGCAATTCACAAAGAAGAATGATTGATGATGGTAGTTTTGATGTTGGGGGTTACCTTGTTGGTGGCTTTAGCCATGAGGCACTTAGCGGTGATGCTTTCATTGGGTGAACCAAGAGAGACACCCGAGGAGTCATTGCAATGGCCACGGAGGCCATGGCAACCGATTCACCATCCTCCTCATCATCATCATCCTCATTGTACTCTTCTTGAACCACCAAAGCTTTGTGAGGAGTCTTCTTTGGGAAGTTGCTCTTGTTGGGAAAAGACTTGGCATTGTCCTTACGGATGAGCTTGCACCATTGTCTTCCCTCTTCTCATATGGACACTCCGCAACAAAGTGACTCACATTTCCACAATTGAAACACGTCCTCACTCGTTGCTTGCCCTTAGAGCCACTTGAATTGCTATTGTTGAAGTTGGGCCTTGAGTTCTTCTTGCTCCAAAATTGTCTTGAAGCAAGGGCCATGTGTTCATGATAATCATACTTAGTATCTTGAGGTTGCTCTCTTCTTCTTCCTCCTCTCCATCTTCTTGACACAAATCTTGGCCTTCAAAGCGAGGTTGGGCTTCTTTGCTCTTTGAGAGCGACGCACCGCATTGTCGGCGGTCTTGTCCAATATGCTCATAGCCACAAACTCATCCAACACATCACTTGAGGACAAGGTGTGGAAGTCCGATGGATTGACGGATGACCAGACGACATGGCTTTGTGGTAGGGCATCATTGCCTTGAGAAATTTGCGCTTGATCCGGTTGTCATCTGTGTCCTTACTTGATGATCCCGGAGGAGACGGCAAGCTTGGTTACTCTCCGATAGAGCTCACGAGGTTCTTCTTCTTCCTTCATTGCAAACTCATCGGCTTCATCTTGGACCACTTCATAATTGGAGCGTTGAATGCTTGCGCTTCCTCGATACATGGAAACCACCTTGAGCCAAGCATCTTTGGCCGGGTGTAAGGCCGGAGATGAGGGAGGTCTTCGGAAGGATTGCTTCTTGGATGATGAAGAGAGCATTCTCATTGAATTGATGGTCCACGACCTCTCTAGGAGAGAAATTGCTCGGATCATGCGGATAGAAACCTTCTTCAATGATTCTCCAAAGGTTAGTGTTCACATGATTTAAATGGCGATTAAAACGATAAACCCAAGAATCAAAATCCTCCTTTTATCAATCTTAGGTGGTGGACGGCATGATTCAAATGAGTGGAAGGAATCGGTCCACCATAAGCGGGAAGGTTGCACATGGGCGAAGATGTCGGTGCCATTCTTACCACTAGGCGAGGGGCTTTCTCACTAGTAGCTTCCCCCTTATCGGAGTTAGCATCCGCTCCCGTGTTGGCGAGATCACCCACTTTCACGGGTGCGGTGGAAAGTTTAAGCCCTTCTAGGAATTCCTTAAACATGTCCTTGACCTTGCTCGTCATGGAATTTTTCAATGTGTCCAACGCCACATTGAATTCCTCACGAGAGATCGAGGTACTCCCATCTCCCGTAGATGATGTCGGATTCGCACCGGAGTGCTCCCCCACATCATCTACGACGTCAACCATACTCTACGGACAGTGAAATCCTTAAAAATAGACGAGGCTCTGATACCAATTGAAAGGATCGATATGGTTGACTAGAGGGGGGGTGAATAGGCAACTAACAATTTTAAGCTTTTGTTTACCAATTTAAACTTTGCAATAATAAAGGTTGTCCAGATGTGCAACTAGGTGGACAACCTATATGATGCAACAACACAAGCACACGAGCAAGCAAGGATAGGAACACAAATAAGCTTGCACAAGTAAAGGGATAAGATAACCAAGAGTGGAGCCGGTGGAGACGAGGATGTGTTACCGAAGTTCCTTCCTTTTGAGGGGAATTACGTCCTCCGTTAGAGCGGTGTGGAGGCACAATGCTCCCCAAGAAGCCACTAGGGCCACCGTAATCTCCTCACGCCCTCGCACAATGCAAGAGCCGTGATTCCACTATTGGTGCCCTTGAAGGCGGCGACCGAACCTTTACAAACAAGGTTGGGGCAATCTCCACAACTTAATTGGAGGCTCCCAACAACACCACGAAGCTTCACCACAATGGAATATTGCTCCACGGTGACCTCAACCATCTAGGATGCTCAAACACCCAAGAGTAACAAGATCCGCAAGGGATAAGTGGGGGGAATCAAATATCTTGTGGTGGAAGTGTAGATCGGGCCCTTGTCACCCAATCCCGAGCAAATCAACAAGTTTGATTGGCTAGGGAGAGAGACCGGGCCAAAATGGAGCTTGGAGCAACAATGGAGCTTAGAGAGAGAAGATGTGGTCAACTAGAGGTTGAAGAAGCCCCTTATATAGTCGTGGAAAAAATCCAACCGTTATCCACTTAGTCAGCTCGCGACGCGCGGTACTACCGCTCGGTATGATACTACCGCGAGCCGCCTGTACTACCGTGGTGGACCGCAGTACTACCGCGGCAAAGACAGCCGGAACTAGCCTGACTAGGGGCGATACTACCGCTCATGGCGGTATCGCTGCCGCTCCCCTTACGGTACTACCGCAAGGCAGGGAGTCACGACACGAGAAGGCGCGGATGAAATAAATTACATCCGTGCCAACTTCCGAAACCGCGGTAGTCTGCGAAAATCTGACAGCGGTACTACCGCTCCTCGTGAGCGGTACTACCGTGTGGCGTGCCTACTACCGTGATTCTACGGTACTAGGTAGGGCGCCCGCGGTACTACGGCTCGGGGAGCGATACTACCGTGGGCCCCAGCGGTACTACCGCTGGGCCAGCCGGTACTACCGTGGTGGGCGCGGATGTAAAAATTACATCCGCCCTACTACCGCAGACCGAGCGGCACTAGGCACAGGAGGGCGGTACTACCGCTCACGGGGAGCGGTACTATCGTCAGCATCCAGCGGTACTACAGCGTGTACCGCGGTACTACCGCAAATCTGATGGCAAATGTCGATTTCCGCACAACCAAGATAACGAAGGAAGCTCCAAAGTGCAGGAAAGGAGGGACAAGTGTGCGTGTTGATTCCGCTAACCTTTCAAGCGGACCCCTCTTAATAGTACGACTCTCCCACGACTCAAATCCACCAAAAAGAAACGTGGGGCAGCGCCGTCTTCAATAGTCTCCGAGGGGCACCGAATCGTCTCGAGCCTAGAGATGAACCATCTGAGGAACTCAAAGCATACGATTAGTCCGCAAAAGTATCGTCATCAATCACCAAAACACTTACGGGATAAATATGCCCTTACAACCATGCCCTGGTAAAAAATTTGAGAAGGTTTGGCTTATGTCATCGTGCATGCCCTTCATAAATCGAACCATCACGGAGGAAGTTTCATGGTCTCGAGGTGGAAATCACCAAGATTGAAGTGTCCGGGAATCCAAATTTCCTTCCTAGTTTATCATTCAGTTTTTTTCTATGATCAACATACCCCCTGCAATGCAACATGTTCAAATTTGGCATTTTTTCGGTCTCATTTACCATATTTAGGGGATCATGTGCATTTTCTAGGCATTAATCCACATAACTCAAATTCGAAGAATCGATGCATGAAAAGGTGCACAAGTATTGTCTAGAAAACCATGCTCGTGGTATTTAGTAAATTCTCATGCCTTTTACACGGAATGGGCAGATATTTCAAGGGAATGTGTGGCAATAGTCAATCACAAACGCGTCGTTTACTGGTTTATCAACTATAGAAAAATGAAATACATGCTTGAAAAACATGATGCCTGGCATGGTGCCATGGTATGGCGTCACCGTGCCCTGGTAAAAAGCTTATAAGGTTTGATTTATGTCGTCATGCATGCCCTACATAAATCGAACCATCATCGAGGAAGTTTCATGGTTTCGAGGGGGAAAGCACCAAGATTGAAAAGGAATCTATATTTCCATCCTAGTTTGTCATGCAGTTTTTTTCCAACGATCAACATACCCCCTCCAATGCAACATGTTCAAATTTGGCATTTTTCTGGGCTCATTTACCATATTTAGGGGATTATGTGCATTTTCTAGGCATTAATGCACATAATTCAAATTCGAACAATCGGTTCATGAAATGGTGCACAAGAACGGTCTGGAAAACCGTGCTCATGCTATTTAGTAAATTCTCATGCCTTTTACAAGGAATGGGCAGAGATTTCAAGGAAATGTGTGGCAATAGTCAACCACAAACGCGTCGTTTATTGGTGTTTCAACTATAGAAAAATGAAATACATGCTTGCAAAACATGACACCTGGCGTGCTTCCATGGTACGGCCTCACCGTGCCCTAGTAAAAAATTGAGAATTTTTGCCTTATGTTGTCGTGCACACCTTTCATAAATCGAACCATCACTGAGTAAGTTTCATGGTTTCGAGGGGGAAATCACCAAGATTGAAGGGGAATCCAAATTTCCTTCGTCCTTTGTCCATGAGTTTTTTTCGTACGATGAACATACACCGTACAAATCATCGTTTTCAAATTTGGCACTTTTCCGGGTTCATTTACCATATTTAGGGGATTATGTGCATTTTCTAGGCATTAATGCACATAATTCAAATTCAAACAATCGGTGCATGAAAGGGTGCACAAGAATGGTCTGCAAAACCATGCTCGTGCTATTTAGTAAATTATCATGCCTTTTACAAGGAATGGGTAGATATTTTGATGAAATGTGTGGCAATAGTCAACAACAAACGAATACCTACAGAAACAAACACCAACCTTGCACCCAACGTGATAAAGGGGTTGTCAATCCCTTCACGATTATTTGCAACATGAGATCTGATAGAGATGGATAAAAGGTAAAGTAATATTTTTGGTATCTTTGGTTTATGGAACGGAAAGTAAAGATTGCAAATAAAGGAACGGCGACAGAAATTGGCAAGTTGATGGAAAACTAATATGTTGTAAAATAGACCCGGGGCCCATAGGTTTCACTAGAAGCTTCTCTCAAGATAGAAATTATTACGGTGGGTGAACAAATTACTGCCGAGAAATTTATAGAAAAGCGCAAAGTTATGAAGATAACTAAGGCAATGGTCATGAATATAGGCATCACGTCCGTGTCAAGTAGACTGAAACGGTTTTGCATCTACTATTATTACTCCGCACATCGACCGCTATCCAGCATGCATCTAGAGTATTAAGTTCATAAAGAATGGAGTAACTCTTTAAGCTAGATGACATGATGTTGAGGAATTAACTCAAGCAATATGATGAAAACCCCATATTTTTATCCTCGATGGCAATAATACAATATGTGCCTTGCTGCCCTAACATCCTTTGGGAAAGGACACAGCAAGATTGAACCCAAAGCTAAGCACTTCTCCCATTGCAAGAAAAACCAATCTAGTTGGTCAAACCAAATCAATAGTTCGAAGAGACTTGCAAAGATATCAAATCATGCATATAAGGATTCAGAGTAGATTCCAATAATATTCATAGATAAGCTCATCATAAATCCACAACTCATCGGATCTTGGCAAACACACTGCAAAAGAGTATTGCATCGAATAGATCTCCAAGAACATCGAGGAGAACTTTGTATTGAGAATCAAAGAGAGAGAAGAAGCCATCTAGCTACTAGCTATGGACCTGAAGGTCTGAGGTAAACTACTCACGCTTCATCGGAGAGGCAATGGTGTTGATGTAGAAGCCCTCTATGATCAAATCCCCCTCCGACAGGTTGCCGCAAAAGGCCCCAAGATGGGATCTCACGGGTACATAAGGTTGCGGCACAGGAAAAGTGGTTTCGTGGCTCCCTTGGATGTTTTTGGGGTATAAGAGTATATATAGGATGAAGATCTAGGTCAGGAGGTCAACGAGGGGCCCACAAGGTTGGGGGGCGCGCCCTACCCCCTGGGCCCGGCCTTCACCCTTGTGTCCGCCTTGCGGCTCTTCTGACTTGCACTCCAAGTCTCCTGGGTGTCTTCTAGTCCAAGCAAAATCATTGCGAATGTTTTATTCTGTTTGGTATTCCTTTTCTATGAAACTCTAAAACGAGGAAAAAACAGAAACTGGCATTGGGCTCTAGGTTAATAGGTTAGTCCCAAAAATCATATAAAATAGCATAGTAATGCATATAAAACATCCAAAATAGATAATATAATAGCATGGAACAATAAAAAATTATAGATACGTTGGAGACGTATCAAGCATCCCCAAGCTTAATTCCTGCTCGTCCTCGAGTAGGTAAATGATAAAACAGAATTTTTGATGTGGAATGCTACCTAACATATTTATCCATGTAATTCTCTTTATTGTGGCCTGAATGTTCAGATCCGTAAGATTCAAAACAATAATTTAATATTGACATAAAAACAATAATACTTCAAGCATACTAACAAAATAATTATGTCTTCTCAAAATAATATGGCCAAAGAAAGCTTATCTCTACAAAATCATATAGTCTGGCTATGCTCCATCTTCATCACACAAAATATTTAAATCATGCACAACCCCGATGACAAGCCAAGCAATTGTTTCATACTTTTGACGTTCTCAATTTTTTTTAACTTTCACGCAATACATGAGTGTGAGCCATGGACATAGCACTATAGGTGGAATAGACGGTGGTTGTGGAGAAGACAAAAAAGAAGGAGATAGTCTCACATCAACTAGGCGTATCAATGGACTATGGAGATGCCCATTAATAGATATCAATGTGAGTGAGTAGGGATTGCCATGCAACGGATGGACTAGAGCTATAAGTTTATGAAAGCTAAAAAAAGAAACTAAGTGGGTGTGCATCTAAGTTGCTTGCTCACGAAGACCTAGGGCGTTTGAGGAAGCCCATCATTGGAATATACAAGCCAAGTTCAATATTGAAAAATTCCCACTAGTATATGAAAGTGATATCATAGGAGACTCTCTATCATGAAGATCATGGTGCTACTTTGAAGCACAAGTGTGGCAAAAAGGATAGTAACATTGTCCCTTCTCTCTTTTTCTCTCATTTTTTCTATTTTTTTATTTGGGCCTTCTCTCATTTTTTGGCCTTTTTTTGTTTCTCGTCCGGAGTCTCATCCCGACTTGTGGGGGAATCATAGTCTCCATCATCCTTTCCTCACACGGGACAATTCTCTAGTAATGAAGATCATCACACTTTTATTTACATACAACTCAAGAATTACAACTCGATACTAGAACAAAAATATGACTCTACGTGAACGCCTTCGGCGGTGTACCGGGATGTGCAATGAATCAAGAGCGACATGTATAAAAAATGATGGAAGGTGGCTTTGCCACTAATACGATGTCAACTTCATGATCATCCAAAGCAATATGACAATGATGATGTGTGTCATAATAAAGGGAATGGTGGAAATTTGCATGCAAATATATCTCAGAATGGCTATGGAAATGCCATGATAGGTAGGTATGGTGGCTGTTTTGAGGAAGAACATCTGGTGGGTTTATGGTACCGGCGAAAGTTGCACGGTACTAGAGAGGCTAGCAATGGCGGAAAGGTGAGAGTGCGTATATTCCATGGACTCAACATTAGGCATAAAGAGCTCACATACTTATTGCAAAAATCTATTAGTCATTGAAACAAAGTACTACGTGCATGCTCCTAGGGGGACATATTGGTAGGAAAAGACCATCGCTCGTCCCCGACCGCCACTCATAAGGAAGACAATCAAAAAATAAATCATGCTCCGACTTCATCACATAACAGTTCACCATACGCGCATGCTATGGGGCTCACAAACTTTAACACAAGTATTTCTCAAATTCACAACTACTTACTAGCATGACTCTAATATCACCATCTTCATATCTCAAAACAATCATAAGGAATCAAACTTCTCATAGAATTCAATGCACTTTATATGAAATTTTTATTATATCCCTCTTGGATGCCTATCATATTAGGACTAATTTTATAACCAAAGAAAATTACCATGCTGTTCTAAAGACTCTCAAAATAATATAAGTGAAGTACGAGAGTTCATCAATTTCTATAAAATAAAACCACCGCCATGCTCTAAAAAGATATAAGTGAAGCACTAGAGCAAATTTTGCCTAGTTCAAAAGATATAAGTGAAGCACATAGAGTGGGGGAGTCCTGGATTAGGGGGTGTCCGGATGGCCGGACTATGACCTTTGGCCGGACTCCTGGACTATGAAGATACAAGATTGAAGACTTCGTCCCGTGTCCGGATGGGACTTTCCTTGGCGTGGAAGGCAAGCTTGGCGATACGGATATGTAGATCTCCTCCCATTTGTAACCGACTCTATGTAACCCTAACCCTCTCCGGTGTCTATATAAACTGGAGGGTTTTAGTCCGTAGGACGAACAACAATCATACCATAGGCTAGCTTCTAGGGTTTAGCCTCTCACGATCTCGTGGTGGATCTACTCTTGTACTACCCATATCATCAATATTAATCAAGCGGGAGTAGGGTTTTACCTCCATCAAGAGGCCCGAACACAGGTAAAAACATCGTGTCCCTTGTCTCCTCTTACCATCCGCCTAGGCGCATAGTTCGGGACCCCCTACCGAGATCCGCCGGTTTTGACACCGACATTGGTGCTTTCATTGAGAGTTCCTCGTGCCGTCACCTTTAGGCCCGATGGCTCCTCCGATCATCAACAATGATGCGGTCCGAGGTGAGACTTTTCTTCCCGGACAGATCTTCGTGTTCGGCGGCTTTGCACTACAGGCCAATTAGCTTGGCCATATGGAGCAGATCGAAAGCTACGCCCCTGGCCATCAGGTCAAATTTGGAAATTTGAACTACACGGACGACGTCCGCGGAGACTTGATCTTCGACGGGTTCGAGCCACAGCCAAGCACGCCCGCCTTTATCACGATGGGCATGATCTAGCTCTGCCGGCCGAGCAGTGCCACGAGGCCGCACCAGTGTCCGCTCCGACCCTTAGCTCGGAGCCGACTGCGCCAATTGAGGACGGGTGGCTGGACACCACCTCGGGGGCTGCAATCTCCACGGCGATCGAGCCGAACACCATACCTGTCCTTTGCGAAGCTCGTGACTCCAAGGTGCCGGACTCCTCTCCGGACTCTGAACCTTCCGCGCCCCTGCCAATCAAATCCGATTGGGCGCCAATCATGGAGTTCACCGCCGTGGACATCTTTCAGCGCTCGCCTTTCGGCGACATTCTGAATTCACTAAAGTCTCTCTCTTTATCAGGAGAGCCCTGGCCAGACTATGGTCAGCAAGGTTGGGATGCGGACGACGAAGAAATTCAAACCCCACCCACCACCCACTTCGTAGCCCTTGCCGATGATTTAACCGACATGCTCGACTTCGACTACGAAGACATCGGCGGTATGGGCGGCGATGCGAGAGCGACCAAGAACCAGCGCCTACTGAGGGCCTTTGGAAGGCCACCTCGTCGTATGACATATACATGGTGGACACCCCAAAAGAAGGGAACGGCGATGGAACAACGGAGGATGACCCCTCCAAGAAATAGCCTAAGCATCGGCGTCAGCGGCGCCGCTCTAAATCCCGCCATAGCAAAAACGGCGATTCCGGCACCGGAGACAATAACACCCCGGACAGTGCCAAAGACAACCCCCTCTAGCAGGATTCAGCACAGGAGGATGGAGAGGCCATCCCTCATGAGAGAGCGGCAGATAGAGAGGTAGAGGACGATAATTACATGCCTCCCTCCGAAGACGAGGCAAGCCTCGACGACGACGAATTTGCCGTGCCTGAGGATCCCGTCGAACAAGAGCGTTTCAAACGCAGGCTTATGGCCACGGCGAGCAGCCTCAAGAAAAAACAGCAACAGCTTAGAGCTGACCAAGACTCGCCAGCCGACAGATGGTGATGTCCTTGCGGCGAAAAGTCTGAACTCGAACGCCTCCAAGAGCTACCCAAAACGCAGGCTGCTACCCCGTTAGAGGAGGAAGCACCTAGACCTATATCACCAGCGCATGATGCGGCCGATCGGCCACCTCGTGGCCGCGACAGAGAGGCCTCTCGGCCCTCCACTCAAGCCGCACCCCGGCGACGCGCAAAGAATACCAAGGCACGGGAAATCGCGGACCTGCGAGATATATTGGAGGACAGGGCAAGGCAAACAAGATCGATCTATGGATCGCGTGTGCGCCCACGACACGCGTGGCGATAACCGTCATGCGGATATGGTAAATCCGGTAGGGCCGAACTTCTGATGAGACAAAGCTCATTTGAGCTACGTCGTGATATAGCCCAATATCTGAGGCGCCAAGACACCCACTATGCTTCACAGATGAAGTAATGGATCATCAAATCCCCGAGGGTTTCAAACCCATAAATATCGAATCATACGATGGCACAACAAACCCTGCGGTATGGATCGAGGACTATCTCCTTCATATCCACATGGCCCGCGGTGATGATCTACACGCCATCAAATACCTCCCACTAAAGCTTAAAGGACCAGCTCGGTATTGGCTTAACAGCTTGCCAGCAGAGTCAATTGGCTGTTGGGAGGACCCGGAAGCCGCATTCCTCGACAATTTCCAGGGCACTTATGTGCGACCACCAGACGCCGATGACCTAAGCCACATAATTCAGCAGCCAGAGGAATCGGCCAGACAATTATGGACACGGTTCCTAACGAAGAAAAATCAAATAGTCGACTGTCCGGACGCAGAGGCCCTTGCAGCCTTCAAGCATAACATCCGTGACGAGTGGCTTGCCCGACACCTAGGACAGGAAAAGCCGAAATCCATGGCAGCCCTCACGACACTCATGACCCGCTTTTGCGCGGGAGAAGACATCTGGCTAGCTCGTAGTAATAACATGACCAAGATCCCTGGTAATTCAAATACCAAGGACAGCATTGGCAGGTCGCGTCACAATAAGCAAAAGTGTCGCATTAACATCGACAATGCTGAGGATACGGCAGTTAATGCCGGATTCAGAGGCTCTAAACCCGGTCAGCGGAAAAAGCCATTCAAAAGAAATACTCTGGGCCCGTCCAATTTGGACCGAATACTCGATCGCTCGTGCCAGATACACGGCACCCCGAAAACCAGCCAACCACACCAGCGAGGATTGCTGGGTGTTCAGCGACGAGCAAGTTAAATGCGAAAAAAGAATGACAAGGGGCTGCATAGCGATGACAAGGAGGAGCCCGACCGCCACGAACAATAGGGGACGAAGGGTTTCCCGTGCGGACGGTGAACATGATATACGCAACCCACATCCCCAAAAGGGAGCCAAGCGTGCACTCGAGGGGCGATATATGCGTTGGAGCCGGTCGCCCCAAAGTTCAACCCATGGTCCTCCTGCACGATCACTTTCGATCGAAGGACCACCCACTAGCATCCGCCATGGCGGATTCGCGCGATAGTTCTAGTCCCAATCATTGACAGATTTCACCTCACTAGAGTCCTTATGGACGGCGGCAGCCTGAACCTGCTTTACCCGAATACGATGTGAAAAATGGGCATAGATCCCTCAAGGATTAAACCCACAAAGGCGACCTTTAAAGGCGTCATACCAGTGTAGAGGCCAACTATACAGGCTCGATTACACTTGAGGTGGTCTTGGATCCCGGATAATTTCGAAGCGAGGAGTTAATCTTCGACATAGTCCCGTTCATGATGGCTATCATGCACTGCTTGGACGAACCGCATTTGCAAAGTTCAACGCGGTGCCGCTTTCGCATACCTCAAGCTCAAGATGCCAGGCCCTCGAGGAGTCATTACGGTCAATGGAAACACCGAACGCTCTCTCCGAACGGAGGAGCATACGGCGGCCCTCGCGGCAGAAGTACAAAGCAGCCTCTCAAGGCAATTCTCCAGTCCGGCCATTAAACGCCCGGACACCGTCAAGCATGCCCGGAGTAACCTACAACAAGACCGCCTGGCACGTTCTGAGCACGCGTAGCAATGCGGCCCCAACCCCAGCCCTCGCAAAATTGCGAAACCAGTACTACGCGTACATAACCACGCTCTGGAAATACCATGGGCATAGGGGGAGGGGCACGACCACGGCACGCCCAAAATGCAGCTCAACCGCACAATGGGCTCCCGATTTTTTCATTCTTTTTTTTCTTACTTTCAGGACTCCACTTTCCGGAAGGCCTGTCCGGCAGTATAATCGCCGAACACAAAACAGCCAGGGAGGCAGAAAGCTACGTCGAGTGTCCAGGTGGTCTCTATAACGAGCAGTATACTTGTTTCACATATCATCCCGCAGCTCGCCCCTGGAGGGGGACATGTCAAATAGTCCCATCTCTTGCTTATCGCACTATTTGTATCGTTCTGCTTTTACCGCAGACTTTTCGAATAAACAGTACATAGCTTTTGTCTATTATTGCATTCCTTTTTTTATAAATACATGTTCAGTTATGACATTATGCAACCGTACACTTTGGTACGGCCAATACACCAGGGGCTTACGTACCCCAGAATATGGTGTGAGAAGTCCGAACACTCTCATGAGTGCAGCACCCGAGCGTATAGCATTATATGCATCGGCTCGAATCATGTCTTGGGTCAATAGTTGGGTTTGCCCGGCTCCCATGTTTTGGTACCTTACGTTCCGTTATATCGGCTAAGGTAGCGCTGGGAGAACCACTGCGATTGTGCCCCGGTTGAGCTGGTCTAAGCACCTCAGTGGAGAAAGCTAAAGCTGACCGTCATGATAGGGCGAGAGCTGGTCGTTGTTCGAGAGGTTTTCGAGTACCTAAAGACTTATGCCGCTTAGAGCGAGGAGTCGGCTTTGTCCGGCCTAGGCGTGGATAGCGCCCCGAACTCGGTCTTCCGAATACTAGGGCCTTCACCGAAATTTAAAATTATAGAATTCTATGGGTAAGTGAGAGTGTTCAAGCATTATAGTCTGATTGCCTTGTTCGTTGTGTTGAGCGCCTCCCTCGAATGACCCAATAATGGGAAAAAGAGCGCTCAAGTTTATCCCGAACACCCGGCACTTTCGTGGCATGGGGGCAGAAGCCGACGACTCGCCATCTCTCAATTTTGATAAACGGCCGCACAGAAGGTAATATTTTAAATTCAAAAACGTTGCTTAGCGCATATGAACAAGTTTTCAGCGTACAGGATCACAAATGCGAGTTTACTCAAAAATTACATCTTTGGAGCACTCATCCGCTATACGGCGGGCACCCTTCAGGACACCCTTATAATACATTTCGGGCTTGCGATGCTCCTTGCCCGGTGGTCCGTCCGTCACAAGCTTCTCGGCGTCCATCTTGCCCAAAGTGCACTTTAGCAAGGGCAAGGGCCCTCTGAGCACCTTCGATGCATCTGGGCGCTTGATGACTTCAAGCCTTGGACAGGCATCCACCGGCCGCCTTACCCGGCTGAAGTAGCTCCGGGCATGGCTTCCCGAGCCACGGCCGGACTCTGAGACCCTTCATGGCCTGTTCGGCCACATTATGGAGCTCGACTAGCTGCTTAATTTGGTCGCTCAAAACACCGGGTGTCCGGCCTCAGCATACTGAGACCAGAACACCTTCTCCGTCGAGCTCCCCTCTTCGGCCCGGTAGAATGCGGCAGCGTCGGACACACTCCGGGGAAGATCTGCGAATGCTCCCGGAGAGCTCCGGACTCGGGTAAGTAACAAGTAATTCACTTTCGCGTGCTTACTTTGCATAAAGAATGCCTTACCTGCCGCTATCTTCTTCATCGCCTCAATTTCCTGGAGGGCTTTTTGGGCTTCGGCCTTGGCAGATTTGGCGCTCTCAAGTGCCGAGGCGAGCTCGGCCTCTCGAGTCTTTGAGTCAAGCTCCAAACTCTCGTGTTTTTCCACGAGAGCTTGGAGCTCTTGCTGCACCGCCGCCACCCGCGCCTCCTGCTTCTCTCGCTCGGTGCGCTCCACGGATGCATTGTTTTCGGCCTTGGACAGCGCTTCCTTCAGGGTCGCCACCTCGGTTGTGGCCCCTGCAATACTCACGTTGGTCCTGTCATTTTTTGCAACCATATCTTTTTTATATACTTACATAAGGTATTACTTACCTTCCTTGTCCTCGAGCTGCTTCTTGGCAAGGCCGAGCTCGTTCTCGGACCACTCAAGGCTCTGCTTCAATGCATTGACCTCTGCAGTCAGTGCGGCAGAGGTCAGCAGCACAACCTGCATTCCCATATTGACATACTTATGTTAGACTCCTGCGTATATCTTTTTGATCCTCAGTTCGGCTTTTCTTTCCGAACACCAAACTGAGCATCAGGGGCTACTGTTTATGCAGTAATATTTTTACATATCTTAAATACATACCTCAAAGCCTGTTAGAAGGCTGGCGAGCTTGGTCAGCCCGCTCTTGGCGGACTGAACCTTCTGGATCACCACACTCATAATAGTGCGGTGCTCCTCGTTGATGGAGGCGCCGTTAAGCACCTCCAACAGATTATTCGGCGCCTCCGATTGGACGTAGGTCACCGGCGTCGTAGTTCCCGCCGGACTCCGGAACCACTGAAGGTTCCGGGGCGGTGCCCGGCCTAGGGCCAGACTTGGAGCCCTTCGGGGTTTTATCCCCTTTTTGCCTGGAGTCCGGGAGGTTGCCTTGCGGCGCCTCCAGGACCACCTCCTCCTGGCTTGGCCCCTTTTGGGACGCCACCTCAGCGTCATCCGCATCGCGAGGAGAGGAGGCGGTCGGAAGTGAAGTGCTGTTCACATCCGACGAACCCAGGGAACCGCTCAACGAAGCGTCGAGCCAGGCCTTGGGCGGACTGCATGATTATATTCGGCGTCAGAAGGTACTGTGCAATAAAGGAACGCCATGAGTTATTCTGGTATCCGGATACTTACGATTTTACCAGGGGCTTGGCCCTGGGTGGCCACTCTTCTTCGCCGTCGTCGGCGTTGGTGGAGTAGTCTGGAGGGAGGGTCCTTCCCTTCTTGGACCCTCCGCCCCCAAGTTGGGGCGGCCTTCCTTTTCTTCTCTCCCCTGGGAGAGGCCTCTCTTCCTCCTCCTCATCTTCACGGAGGAGTCTGCCTCGAGTCATCAGACGATGAGTCCGACACCACTGGCGCCGGGAACTCCTTGAGTTCCCGTGGCCTTCTTCTTGGCCTTCTTCTCCGGCACCACGTAAGGTGCGGAACCAGCAACCCGTCAGCGGGCATCCGCTGGGTCTTACGGCAAGGGAGCCGGACGGTCAATCTGCCGGACGTCCTCTGCCAATCCTGTCAAAAGGTAAGGGAGTTTAGATCCGCGCATAGAGTCAAACTATGAAAAACAAGTGTCCCATAAAGGGCAAAATAGCTTACGCGTTGGCTTGATGCTGCGCGGCTGAATCCGCGATCCTCGGTGGCGGATGCGGAACCTCGGTGCCCTTGAACAGCACCTTCCGGGCATCTTCGTGCGTAGTGTCGAAGAGCACGCTTTCGAGGAGACTGGTGCTGTGCGGATCAAACTCCCACAAGCTGAAAGCCCGTTGTTGGCACGGGAGGATCCGGCGGATGAGCATGACTGGAATACGTCGGCGAGTTTGAGCTTCTTGCTCACCAGGTTTTGGGCCTTGAGTTTGGAGTCGGACAGCTCCTCGAATTACCCCATGACAAGCCCGTCTCTTTCCAGGAGGTGAGCCGTGTAGGGAAGCCAGATCGGAATTCGGGGCCCGCTGCCCATTCAGGGTCACGCGGCTCGGTGATGTAGAACCACCCCGATTGCCACCCCTTTATGGTCTCCACGAAAGAGCCCTCGAGCCATGTAACATTGGGCATCTTGCCCACCATGGCGCCTCCGCACTCCGCTTGGTGGCCGCCCACAACCTTCGATTTGACATTGAAGGTCTTTAGCCATAAACCGAAGTAGGGCTGGATGCAGAGGAAGGCCTCACACACGACGATGAACATCGAGATATTGGGGATGAAGTTCGGGGCCAGATCATGGAAATCCAGGCCGTAGTAGAACATGAGTCCCCAGACAAATGGGTGAAGTGGGAAACCTAGTCCACGGAGAAAGTGGGTGAGGAACACCACCCTCTCATGGGGCCTGGGGGTGGGGATGAGCTGTCCCTTGTCGGGAAGCCGGTGCGCGATGTCATTGGACAAGTATCCGGCCTTCCTCAGCTTTTTAATGTGCCCCTCCGTGACGGAGGAGGCCATCCACTTGCCTCCCGCTCCGGACATGACTGGAGAAGGTTGAGGCGGGATGTGCGGACTTGGGCGCTGGAGCTCGAGTGCGCTAAAATGGATAAGCAAAGGAGGAAGAAGGCGTAGATGGAAAAGGTGGATTCTTATCCCCTTATATGGGCGAACGAAACTATGTGCCCCCACCAGCCTGGTAAAACTCGCTTATCTCCCAAGCACCGTAAATTAATGGCACGGTTGGGTTACCCTTCGTATTGATGAGAATCCGGAATAAGGGGACACGATCTACTGCTTCAACAAGGCGTGCCAAGGAAACCGCCTCGCTAAGTCTTATTTGAGGTGGGACAGTAAAAGCAATTGAATAAAGGCTTGGCCGTGGTGTGATGTCACGCTGCGAAATCGTCGTGATTGGATTTGTGTAAATATTATTCTCTCTATGATGGTATGTGGAAATTATTTTGTAGAGCCGGACACTATCCTTGTGTTCAAAATCTTCTATGAAGTATGTCGGCGTTCTGGGAACGGGGGTACCCATACTTGCCTGCCTGCGGCCTGCGGCATGGCTCAAGGGGTGGCCCAGCACGGCCCATCTTCATCAGCACAAGCTTAAGACCCTCGCGAGGGGCCAAGCCTCATGAGGCGGGGCGACATGAAGCTTCCTCAGGCACGGCCTCGTAAGGCTGGCTCGCGAGGATGCGGATAGATCAAGGCGGGGTACCTCACGAGGTGCCCATGACGCAAGCCATGACGATCGAGGGCGCCAGGAGGGCGCCAGCCCATGTGATGTCCTCATTTCCTCTTTGGTGCAAAGGAGGCAAGCGCAGGCGAGAGCATCAAGCAAAGGCAACCATTTCGGTGCAACAACACCAAGACCATCACAATGGCAGGAAGGAGGTCATCGTGGAGCCCAAGCCAGCGTCACCGTCAGAGCCTTTGACAGGCAAGGACCAACTTTAGTCAGGATAAGTGTACTAGATGTTCCCTTTCAAAATGGCCAATTGTTGGCGCCCTTCCTGCTCAATATTTAGGAAGAGGCCCAGGGCCTCTGCCTATAAATAGGACTAGCCTCCCACAGGGTAGAGGGATCCGGAATCAAGAATAGAGCTAGAGGACAAGCAATCTAGAGAGAGAGAGAGAGAGAGCGACCGAACTCCCCCTAGCAGTTAAATCGCTTTTGGCCAGAACAGAGACCCTCGCGAGGCTGTTCTTCCTTGTATTGTTCATCATCAGCCCCTGAGGCAATCCACCACATCACACACTGGAGTAGGGTATTACACCACAATGGTGGCCTGAACCAGTATAAACCTTGTGTCCCTTGTGTTGCTCTTCGTGTAGTTTAGATCCTTGCCGGTGACGAGGTGCGGTAGGTAGGGGTGAGATCGCCACGTGCACCCCAGTGTTCGAACCTAGAGGGTCTGCCGGAACCCGAAATCCGACATTTGGCGCGCCAGGTAGGGGTGCACCGGAATCCGTCTTCCGCCGCCCTGTTCTTCGTCGCCCATCGCATCCATGTCGGACGCTCATCGGGCCCGCGCCGAGCGCTGGGCTGCTCTCGCAAACCGCGTCGCCCAGACGGCCCCCGTCGGCGGCCACCCCGCCATTCCCCGTCGCCTACCGTCAATGCCGCCACCGGCTCGGCGGGGAACGAGCAGCAAGCATCGTCCCAGCATCCGTCCGTGAGGCGAGACGGCCGTACCGCTACTCCTTTGCTCGCCCCAGCTGGTTCTTCGTCTCGCGCGCTCCGCGTGCCCATGGA
Organism: Aegilops bicornis; assembly: GCA_021605145.1. NCBI lineage: Eukaryota > Viridiplantae > Streptophyta > Magnoliopsida > Poales > Poaceae > Aegilops > Aegilops bicornis. The sequence goes on along the minus strand of CM038674.1, from coordinate 455,993,862 downwards.
GGCTCGAGCTGCGCTCATCGCGGAAAACGAGCTCTTGCGCTACCGCCCTGTCGACGACGTCTACGAGGAGTGGCTCGACCGCATCGCCGAGCTTGTCCGCGCCGCAGGGGGCTCGCCCGCGCCGTCCTTCTCACTGCACCGCGCCCCGCCTTGCGTGGGCGATGAAGCTCCGGGGGCGCCTCAGCCGCCTCCCCCTCAAGAAGGCGCCTTGGCCCCAAGGCGTGTGGCCCCTGGGCGGAACCCACTCCGTCCGGCACCAGCGTAGCAAGAGCAGAGCTGTCAAGAGGTCCCTCGCCCTCAAGAAGCTGCCCAAGTGCTCCCTGCACCGGCCCGTCACGCCCGCGCTCCTGCTCCGGCACGCCAAGACCCCGCGCTGCTCCCAGCGGTAGCGCATGGGGACCCACAAGACCAAGCCCTTCGTCACCAAAGGCCTCCCGTGGCCACTACAGGCTGCCGCGCCTTCACCGCCGAGCTACACAGCGTCGCGTGGCTCGGCAAGTTCAAGCCAAACCTGCCTCCTCGCTACGACGGCATGGCCGACCCTGCGGAGTCCCTCCAGCTCTACGAGTTGGGCATCGAAGCCGCCAACGGGGACGAGAAGGTCATGGTGAACTAGTTTCCCATGGCGCTCAAAGACGGTGCACACAGGCTCCTGAATCGCTCTGGCACAATCTCCTCCACAGGGGCCGAGATGCGCACCGCTTCATCGCCAACTTCCAAGGCACTCGCGACCGGCCTCCTGCCGTGGCGACATCGCGCCCGCATCAAGCGGCAACCGGAGGAGAGACCCTGCAGAAGTACATCCAGCACTTCAACAACGCACGCCTCAAGATTCCCGAGGTGACCGAGGAGGCCATCATCTCAGCCTTCTCCGATGGTGTGCGTGACGTCAAGATGAAGGAGGAGCTGGCGATGCATGAAGACCTGTGCACGTCCTTGGAGCTGTTCAACTTGGTGACCAAGTGCGCCAGGGCTGAGGAAGGACGCCTTTCCCTCCTCGAGCTTCCGGCTGCAGACCCAGAAGAGAAGAAGCCCAAGGTCAAGGACGTGAAGCACAAGGGGGCTGCCGTGCTTGCGGCAGAACCAGACACCAAGCGAGGCAGGGATCAGCCTGAGTCTTCCAAGGGCAGCCGGTACTGCGTGTACCACGACCTGCACACCCACAACACCAACGAATGTCAAGAACTCCGAGCCGTGCGAGAAGGGCGAATCGGTCGACGCCCCGACCGCAGTGATCGAGGCTACGGCTGAGGAGGAGGAAGAAACACAGGACGCTGGGAAGACCGCGGCCCTCGCCAAGGGTGGCGCGACCAACCTCGCGAGGGAGGCTGGAGGGATCATCCTCGCGAGGATCGCCCGCAAGGCAACGCAGGCCTCCCTCCTCTGCCACCGCAGCCAAGGAAAAACGAAGACCATCATCAGGACGAGGGGGCTGGGGGCTTCCAGGAGCCGCGCGCAATCGCTTGCATCCTAGGCGGAGCTCAAGCCCCAGCCTCCCAGCGCATCTTCAAGCGGTTCGCCCGCGAAGTGAATGCAGTCCTTCCCAAGCTCGAAGCCACGTGCCCTCTCAGGTGGTCAGCATGCGCCATCACGTTCAGCTCAGCGGATCAGCTCAAGTGCGCGGCCATAGCCAGAGTCCTCCCGATTCTTTGTTCCCCAATCATCAGAAACGTGCAAGTCACCAGGACCCTCATCAATGGCGGAGCAGGGCTCAATGTCCTGTCCGTAGAGACATTCAACAATCTCCAAGTGCCTTACAATCAGCTTCAGCCAACCAAGCCTTTCTCCAGAGTCACCGATGGCTCCATAGTTCCGATTGGGCAGGTCCGCCTCCCTGTCACCTTCGGGGCGCGCGACAACTACCGCACCGAGCTCATCGACTTCGACGTCGCCCACATTCGCCTGCCATACAATGCCATCCTCGGGTACCCAGCTCTGGCCAAATTCATGGCTACAACGTCCTCAAGATGCCGGGAAGCGGCGGAGTCATCACGGTGCCTTGTGAAGAGAGGGACGCAGTGTGCTCCACAGGCGTGCTTTCAAGCAGCGTCACTTGAAGACCCAGATCGCAGGAGGCGGGAGGCTCCCGAGGCTGCTCCCAAGAAGAAGAAGACATCGCTGGCCCGGCCCCTCGGGAGGCAGGCCCCTCGGGTCCGCTCCTGTTGGGGGCACCTCCTTCATCGCATAGGAAGGCGCCCGGCGCCCTCCTCGAGCAAGGCTCGGGGCTCTCTCTGGAGGGCCACCGACCTTGCTAAGATCACGAGGAGGCGCTTGGGCACCACTCGAGGCGTGTTTCAAAGCATGTTTCCCTCGGGGAAGGAGGCGAGGCAAGGAGGGCCAAACCCTCGGAGTTCGTCGGCCGGATCATTCAGAGCTGTAGGAGTCAAGAGTCATGAGTGGCAGCCGGGCTCACCCGCCGTAGCTCCCCATCCAGGCGAGGATGGTGGGCTGCAGCGTGCATCGACATACCGAGGATCAACCGAGCCGCCTCTCGGGGCGCCTCGGCCCCTCGCGGCGTGGGGCGTTGTGAGGTCCACCCCACAGCTACGTTCGCATGCCTTACGGTTTGCTGAGCGTGGCTGCCACGCTTAGCGCCTCATAGGGAGCATCCCGAGGCTCAAGAGGCCGAGCATTCCGCAGTCTGGTGGAGATGGAGATGGTCGCGAGGAGCCACTAAGCGCCTCCGGAGCCTCCCGAGGCTCACGGGCACAGGGGCTCGTGAAGATCGGCTTCCGCAGCCCACGACGTCCGCTACTTCAGCATCCCTTCGTCTTCAACGTTATCAGGTGACATCCTTCGAGTTTCATTTTCAGTTGGGAGCGCCCCCCAGGGCTGCATCATTCCCAGGCCGCATGGGTCCGTCCCTGCGGCGTGTATCCCTTTTGCTTCATGTTCCTAACTTACTTTATTGGGGGCACCCCTCGAGCTGCATCATCCCCAAGCCACTCGGGCCAGACCCAGCGGCATGTACCCCTCTTGCGTTTATTCGGGTCGTGCATTTGACCCGTCATGATTGTTATTTGGTGCCTGTCCACGGCACCCCTTCTTCCTTCATGTCGGTGGCTTGCACGTTAAAGGGGGGGGGGGTACTTGAGCATCGCGACTCATGGGCTCCTACTGGCTCTCCAGCCCTCACCCTCTGGCCTTGTCCACGGCATCGCGACCTGGCATACCAGCGATGGCTGAGACCCTTCGAGGGCAGGACCCGAGGATGTAGAGCGTCGACATCTAACCAAATCTGCAGAACACATCACAAGTTAAGGCCAGTGCAGGAGCAACCCGCCTTGAGGTAGGGCCAGTGAGTCCAGCTGGCTCACGGGTGCCCAGATACACCTCGTCGAGCCCTACCATGCCAGCCATGTGTCGTATGGGCTGTACACACCACAGGGGCTCCTCGGGGAAGCCCCTCACGCACGGTGGAAGCACCATGCTCCAGCTGGTTGGCGACTTTGCCGAGGCGGCTATGCCCGTACACATCTGAGCGCTATGCTCAGCTGGTGATAAACAAGCGAGGGTGGCCCCGGCGCATCAACCTCGGGAGCCCAGGCTCGATGTGCGGCCTCATCGTGCGCCTCCCCTCGGGAGTGCCGCGGGAGGGCTGGGCACGGGGCTACGCTGAGTCACGCCCAGACGCCGCCACCCAGCCAGGCCCCTCGGGCCTGGTTCGCTTCTGACGCCCCTCCCGGCGGCGCCAAGGTACGAAGGCCGTTTGAATGTCAAGGGGAATCTCGAGCATCGCGACCGAGGAGCCCTAACTGGTCACGTAGCCCCTCACCCCTTAGTTCCGAAAGGCTAACGGCGGTTGAGGTATCTTGTGAGGCCGGGCTCTGAGACGTAGAATGGTAAATTCACCCATACATCTCACCTCCCTACTTGCTGTTCATGCGCCAAGGGGGATTCCTGAGCATCGCGACTCAGGAGCCTAACTTGTCACGTAGCCCCTCACCCCTTGGTCCCGTCCTGGTTTCCGGTCGGGGCTAACGGCGGCTGAGGTATGCGAGGGGCCGGGCTCTGCCGGTGTAGAACATAAGCCAATAGGAAGGAAAAGTGCAAATCTCAAGGAATTCAAAAGCAAATATTACAGTCCATAACTGTTTTCTAGCATAAGCATAAGTTTAAATGCCTCCATGAGGCATGATGCATGTTGCGTGAGGCTGAAAGCGGGACAGGAGCCACAAAGGAGTCACTTGTTGGCAGCACCGTCCGGGCGCGGAGCTGCGCTGGGCGGGTTCGCCTCGTGAAGCCTCGGGATCGGCAGCCTCGCCCGGCTTGGTCTTTGAAGGCCCGAACCGCCCGTGAGCCTTCGCTCGACCCTTCATGGCCTCGGCAGCCGGTAACAAGCTCGCCGCTCCACGGGCTCCAGAGGCTGTCGAGGTCGGCGTCGGGGTCGAAAGGTAGGCGTGGAAGTGAGGCAGCGTCGTCGGCTGCGGAAAAAAGGAACCGCAGCGCCTCGGCCTCGGCCGTGGGGCCAAGGCCAAGGTGACATCTTCAAGGGCGCGGACCAGGAAGGGAAGCAGCTTGGCGAGGCCGTCCTCGGCGCCCGGCCAGCGGGCTTTCGAGCCGCTGTCAGAAAGCGACCTCAGCAAGGTGCGAGCCTTCGCCTCCAGCTCCGCGAAGGCCACGCGGTCCTCGGTGAGGACCCGCGCCTTGCCGTCCAGCTCGATCCTCTTCGCCTCCAACTCCTGCTCCAGCGCACCCAAGCGGTCACGGCGCTGGTCAAGCTTGGAATCCCGGTCCTTAGAGGCCACCTCACGAGCTTTCATGTCTTCCTCCTTCTCTTGGCGGATGCGGCCCTCCTTGGCAAGCTGGTCGCGCAGGCCCTGCAGCTCGCTCTCCAGCGCCTTGCAGCGACCTCGGACATCGGCTACCTCCCCCAAGGCGGCGGCGCGAGCGGCCTTTGCCCCAAGGATGGCCTATTTCTCCTTGTCGCATGGCCGTCAGCCTTTGAACCAGCGCCGCTCGAATCGAAGCATCAGAGCGAACCCAGCCGGAGGCCAGCTCCAAGCGTCCGACCACCAAGCGAGGGTCGGTGCCTAGAAGATCTTGCCGCAGCCGGTCCAGTTCAGCAGCAGCACGATCCATGACAGTAGAAGGAGTCGGAGAGACAACAGTTGGTGGAGTAGGAGGAGAGGATGGCAGCGTAATCACAACATCATGAGACGGGACCTTCTGCGCCCCGACGACTGCGGCAGTGGCATCAGGCAAGGATACCTCGGGAGTCGCTTGGGCCATGGGGGCTGATCTTGCCCCAGCTAGCTCCGCCAGGCCTCGCAAGGATGACCGGGCAGGAGAGGCCCGTGTCTTGCCATCGCCTTCTTTCGCGGACGGAGGCGCTGCCCCGGATGAAGCCCCCGGAGCTCCCTTCAGCTTCTTCGCCGCAGGCGCCAGCCTAGCCAAGGAATACAGATATCAAGCCCCAGCGACAAATCGAGGAATAAAACAAGAATCTAGCACTTACTGGTCATCGCTCGTGGGCTCGAGCAACCTCCTGCCGAACTTGAAGCCCGAGAGCCGGTTGCAGGGATCAGCCTCAAGAGGCTCGGGAGCAGGAGGCGCGTCTGCAGATCGCCTCGGAGCCGGGGCAGACCCGCAGGGGACCAACCCCATCCTGTCCTTCTTCGGAATCAGGGGCAAGCTCTCACTGCACCGCTCATCGCCATCCTCATTGTCGTCTGGCAAGAGGCGGAGAGCGTGGGACCTGCGCCGGGGGAGGGGCGCTCTCGACTCCCCGTCGATCGCCTCGGAGTCGGGCCCCTCTCCCCGCTCCTTTTCTTCCTCCTCTCCGTTGGAGTCGCCGGAGGACATGTTCACCGTCGCCAGGGCCGCCGGGTCCTCGGGAACCTCCGCGGGCACAGGCCCGTCCCTGTTGAAAGCGGGCATGGAGTCCACCACCTGCTCCCAATCATCTCGAAGGAACAGGGGTACAGGAGCACCCTCCAGCCTCGCCACGTCTCCCCCGACCAAAGATTGGAGGACCGCGGCCAGATCTTCGTCGGCCAAGACTATGAGGCTCGGCGAGGCCTCCACAAGTGAGCGAATCTTGGCGAGGCCACCCGGTGCTCAGGAACTCCCTCGGGAGGCGACACCCGGTTAACCGTCGTCGCCATGTTGCCCGGCCACAGGTCCGCGTTCATCTTCTCCAGCACTGGCTTCGCGCGGGGATCCACGAGTTTCGTGCGAGACCAGTCGTCGATGGGCGTGGGCTGCTCCATGGGCAGATCAGCCGAGGATGGATGCGCCCAGCATCTACCATGACCCACTTGCTCCTGAAGCCTTCAATCCTCTTCCCGGGCTTCGAGATGGTGTTGGAGCTGCCGTACACGACAAAGCTCGCACACGCGGTGATGGGGCCGCGAGAGCCCGGAGGTAGAAGTAGTGGCGCAGCAAGGCCACTGAGGGCTGCACCCCGACACGAGCCTCACAATAGTAGGCGAAGATTGCCAGGAGAAGAACAGAGTTGGGGTGGAGGTGCAGAGCTTGCAGTTTGTAATGGCGGAGGACAGAAAAGAAGAACTCGGAAAAGGGAGGCACCAGACCGGCAGCAATGGCGCTCATGAAGAGCGGATAGAAGGTGCTTCATTGGTCCTCGGGAAGGGCGGAGCCAGCCCTGAGCACCGCTGCCCCGTCGTTGCCTTGCGCCGCCACCATCCGGCGCGCCCGGGCAAGGCTCTTCTCCGACACGTTAGGGGAGTCCAAAGCGGTATCTGAAGCTCCGGCCGGAGTGCAGCGGCGCCATATCTCGCTAGGGCACGCGGTTGAAGTAGATCTAGAGATTTCGGAAGTAGGAAGGATAGGCGCAAGAAAGGGGATCTGGGCAATGACTGGAGAAGGCAAAGGAGGTAAAGCCTAGACGGGTGCCGCTCTTTTGTCAATTCGCCTTGATTGCCAAAGGCGTCATGAGGAAGCGAGACGCCCACGTCCAATCAACCGCCATGCGGCGCCCAAAGGCCGCAGCTGTTAGGGCCTGGCGCCGCACTTGCCCTTCGCTTCTCTGCTCGGCCAAGTCGAGGCGCGCCTTTGGGCGGGGGCTCTTGTCGGCGTTACGGGAACGGGGTACCAGACTTGCACGCATGCGGCTGCGGCATGGCTCAAGGGTGGCCGACGGCCCATCTTCATCGGCACAAGCTCAAGACCCTCGCGAGGCCAAGCCTCATGAGGCGGGGCAACAGAAGCTTCCTCGAGCACGACCTCATCAGTGGCTCACGAGGAGGCGAGAGAGATCAAGGCGGGGTACCTCACGAGGTGCCCATGGCGCAAAGCCATGAAGACCGAGGCGCCCGGGAGGGCACCAGCCAGCAGTGTCCTCATTTCCTCTTTGGTGCAAAGGAGGCAAGCGCAGCGAGAGCATCAAGCAAAGGCAACCATTTCGTGCAACAAGACCAAGACCATCACAACGGCAGGAAGGAGGTCATCGTGGAGCCCAAGCCGGTGTCACCGTCGAGCCTTTGACGGCGAGGACCAACTTTAGTCAGGATAAGTGTACTAGATGTTCCCCTTCAAAATGTCCAATTGTTGGCGCCCTTCCCGCTCAATATTTGGGAAGAGGCCCAGGGCCTCTGCCTATAAATAGGACTAGCCTCCCACAGCGTAGAGGGATCCGGAATCCAGAATAGAGCAAGAGGTCAAGCAATCTAGAGAGAGAGAGAGAGAGAGAGCGACCGAACTCCCCCTAGCAGTTCGTCGCACCGGCCAAGAATAGACCCTCGCGAGGCTGTTCTTCCTAGTATTGTTCATCATCAGCCCTGAGGCAATCCACCACACCACACCTTTGGGTAGGGTATTACACCACAATGGTGGCCCGAACCAGTATAAACCTTGTGTCCCTTGTGTTGCTCTTTGTGTAGTTTAGATCCTTGCGAGGCGACGAGGTGCAGGTAGGTAGGGGGTGAGATCTCCGCATGCACCCCGGAGTTCGAACCTAGAGGGTCTGCCGGAACCTGAAATCCGACAAAGTATTCGGAGGAGGAACCCGCCTTGCAATGCCGAAGACAATCTGCGCGCCGGACTCGTCGTCATTGAAGCCTGGTTCAGAGGCTACTGAGGGAGTCCTGGATTAGGGGGTGTCCGGATGGCCGGACTATGACCTTTGGCCGGACTCCTGGACTATGAAGATACAAGATTGAAGACTTCGTCCTGTGTCCGGATGGGACTTTCCTTGGCTTGGAAGGCAAGCTTGGAAATACGGATATGTAGATCTCCTCCCATTTGTAACCGACTGTATGTAACCCTAACCCTCTCCGGTGTCTATATAAACCGGAGGGTTTTAGTCCGTAGGACGAACAACAATCATACCATAGGCTAGCTTCTAGGGTTTAGCCTACCTGATCTCGTGGTAGATCTACTCTTGTACTACCCATATCATCAATATTAATCAAGCAGGAGTAGGGTTTTACCTCCATCGAGAGGGCCCGAACCTGGGTAAAAACATCGTGTCCCTTGTCTCCTGTTACCATCCGCCTAGACGCACAGTTCGGGACCCCCTACCCGAGATCCGCCGGTTTTGACACCGACATAGAGCATTCTAATAAATCCCGATTCATGCATGTCTCTCTCAAAAGGTGTGTACATCAAGGATGATTGTGGCAAACTAAAAAGCAAAGACTCAAATCATACAAGACGCTCCAAGCAAAACACATATCATGTGGTGAATAAAAATATAGCCTTAAGTAAAGTTACCGATAGACGAAGACGAAAGAGGGGATGCCTTCCCGGGGCATCCCCAAGCTTAGGCTTTTTGACATCCTTGAATATTACCATGGGGTTCCTTGGGCATCCCCAAGCTTAGGATATTGCCACTCCTTATTCCATAATCCATCAAATCCTTACCCAAAACTTGAAAACTTCACAACACAAAACTCCTACAGAAAATCTTGTAAGCTCCGTTAGTATAAGAAAACAAATCACCACTTTTGGTACTGTTGTGAACTCATTATTTATTTATATTGGTGTAATATCTACTTTATTCCAATTTTTCCATAGTTCATACCCCCCGATACTAGCCATAGATGCATCAAAATAAGCAAACAACACGCGAAAAACAGAATCTGTCAAAAACAGAACAGTCTGTAGCAATTTGAATATTTAGAATACTTATGTAACTCAAAAAATCCAGAGAAAATAGGAACTCCTATATAATTGGTTTATTAATCTTCTTCAAAAATAATCAGTATTTTATCACGTTCCTGGTAAAAATGATAATTTTTTTTTGCGAGCACAAAAGTTTCTGTTTTTCAGCAAGATCAAATCAACTATCATCGTAGGCTATCCCATAGGTATTACTTGGCACAAACACTAATTAAAAGACAAAACCACATCTAACCAGAGGCTAGATGATTTATTTAAAGCAAAACAGGACCTAAAAAGCAAGAACAAAAATAAAATTGGGTTGCCTCCCAACAAGAGCTATTGTTTAACGCCCTTAGCTAGGCATAAAACACGAATAGATCTAAGTATTATCGTAATAGTGATAAGGCAAATCTAGAAAACTCATCTCATACTTTCTTCGTTCAGCAGCAAGTTTTCTTTGAGGCAAGCAAAAGTAACCAAAAGGGCTAAATTTAATGGGATAAGAATCCCCAAGTTCGATCTCGGGAGGAATTGGTTCCTCCTTCGGCCCTTCATATTGTATGACCAACTCATCATTATAAGCATTCTTTTGGCAAAAAGTCATGAGCTTGTGTCCAGGAGAGAAACCCAATCCGTTATTTTGAATAGCAAAATCGTCATTAAGCTCAGAAATCTCATTCACTAAAACATCGGTAGGAACCCTCTTTCTTAAGTTTTCGTTATAAGCAACATGATCCAAAGACCGTAAACGCATTATATCCTCTTGATTAAAGAGAATTCCCTCTATGGGAGGGAGACCACCATCTACTTTATAATGAGCAAAAATTTCACTAGCTTCTTTCATAATAAATCTAAACTCATGAGCTAGGAATATAGTGGCGGCGCACTTAACAGAAGAATGCTCAATATTAGAAAACTCTAGAAAAATCCTTTGTATGGACGGATGCATATGAACAAGTTGTCTTTCAAGTTCAACAACAAGAAAAGATATAGCATCCGCAAGGCTACTAGTTTTGTGGAGGATATATACACCCATAGCGGGGAGTGCAATGGCACAAGTAAAGAAATCTTGAATAACCCCCTTTCCAATAATATTTCCGCTACCTATGCGGAATTTCTTAGCGTGCAAGATAGTAGTTTCTTCATGTGGATCAGAATTAGAAAAAGCATCAAAGTTTCCCCCGTCCTTACTACTACCCTTTTTAGCGATAACCTCCCCAGTTTCAGACATGGTGACGACAAACGAGCAAACAGAAAAGACGAACGGAAGAGGGGCGAAGAAAAGGCAAATCTTTTCGAAAATCGTTCTGGAAGTGGCGGAGAGGAAAACGAGAGGCGAATGGCGAATAATGTAATGTGAGGGATGAGAGTTTATGATGGGTACTTGGTATGTCTTGGCTTGGCGTAGATCTCCCCGGCAAGGGCGCCATAAATCCTTCTTGCTACCTCTTGAGCTTGTGTTGGTTTTCCCTTGAAGAGGAAAGGGTGATGCAGCAAAGTAGCTTAAGTATTTCCCTCATTTTTTAGAACCAAGGTATCAATCCTGTAGGAGACAACGCGCAAGCCACCGAATACCTGCACAAACAAACACCAAACTTGCACCCAACGTGATAATGGGTTGTCAATCCCTTCACGGTTATTTGATAGAGATGGATAAATGGTAAAGCAATATTTTTGGTATTTTTGGTTTATGGAACTAAAAGTAAAGATTGCAAAAATAAAGGAACGGTGATAGAAATTGGCAAGTTGACCGAAAACTAATATGTTATAAAATAGACCCGGAGGCCATAGGTTTCACTAGAGGCTTCTCTCAAGATAGAAATCATTACGGTGGGTGAACAAATTACTGCCAAGCAATTGATAGAAAAGCGCTCCATGACGATAACTAAAGCAATGATCATGAATATAGGCATCACGCCTGTGTCAAGTAGACCGAAACAATTCTGCATCTACTACTATTACTCCACACATCGACCACTATCCAACATGCATCTAGTGTATTAAGTTCATAAAGAATGGAGTAACGCTTTAAGCAAGATGACATGATGTAGAGGAATTAACTCAAGCAATATGATGAAAACCCCATATTTTTATCCTCAAGATTGAACCCAAAGCTAAGCACTTCTCCCATTGCAAGAAAACCAATATAGTAGTCCAAACCAAATCGATAGTTTAAAGAGACTTGCAAAGATATCAAATCATGCATATAAGAATTCAGAGGAGATTCAAATAATATTCACAGATAAGCTGATCATAAATCCAGAATTCATCGGATCTCGGCAAACACACCGCAAAATTGTATTACATCGAATAGATCTCCAAGAACATCGAGGAGAACGTTGTATTGAGAATCAAAGAGAGAGAAGAAGGCATCTAGATACTAGATATGGACCCGAAGGTCTGAGGTAAACTACTCACGCTTCATCGGAGAGGCAATGGTGTTGATGTAGAAGCCCTCCATGATCGAATCCCCCTCCGGAAGGATGCCGGAAAAGGCCCCAAGATGGGATCTCACGTGTACAGAAGGTTGCAGCGGTGGAAAAGAGGTTTTGAGGCTCCCCTGGATGTTTTTGGGGTATAAGAGTATATATAGGAGGAAGATCTAGGTCAGGAGGTCAACGAGGGGCCCACAAGGTTGGTAGGCGTGCCCTACCCCCCTGGGCGCGCCCTCCACCCTTGTGGCCGCCTCATGAAGGAACTCGCACCCGTCGAAGTGCCCACTGATCTGCTAGACGAGGAAGCGGTAGCTTGCCATGTTCGCGTCCTTGGCGTCCTAGTCACCAGAAGACCGCTGGACCACCAAGTCTGAGTCGCCATAGCACAGAATCCGGCAGATGCCAATTTCCTTGGTGTGCTGAGGAGGCCATGCCAACGCGTTGGTTTCTTTGGCGAAATTCTGGCCTTGGTATGCTTGATCACACCATTGCAGACCCGGCGGATTGATGAGCAATCGGTTTTGGACCTCTGATCGCTTAGCGGCGGTTACGAAGCATCGATCGCTTAGCAGTCTGTTCCACCAGGTTGGTCTGCTGAGCATGTGCTGCAGCTGGGTCTCCCCCCGCTACTTCATCGGCCGGCATCTGAATCGGTGGTGCGTCTGCAGCAGTTGTAGGCCTTGCCACCAGCTGCTTTGGGGCGGAGGATGACATGGCATGTACGCCACAAAGTTGGTCCGGCTAATCACAGGTTGATGCATCAGCCCGCGAGAGCTGCTGTGGCAAGGAGAGTGCCACAGGTTGAGGGGCAACAGTGGTTGCTCTTGGCGGGGCTTCAGGGATCTAATCGATGAACTCTATTTCCTTTCGTGGCCACTGGATGTGATGTAACAGTGTTTCTCCCAAGGTCCTTTGCTCATCGAAGTCTCCTAGGACATTCCTCAGGGCAAATTCATTGAATCCAGGCTTTACTTCAGTCACGTAGCACTTCACATAGCCCGGCTTCAATGGCACATTGTCCAAGAAGAGGCCATCTTCCAAGAAGGGTGGGCAAACCCAGGTTGTTGCACATTTTAATGTACCTTCATAATGTGTAAGCACGCCCTTTAGTCTGTCTTTCGTTCCAGATAGAACATATATAGCATCATCACGAGCAGCTATAGTCTCAGTGTCGTTGGGGTCAGCTGATGCATAGCTACTCGTGTGCAGTGTTGTCGCGCAATAAGCAGCATCCTCCATGCCCACCTCCCCTCCCATCTGCTGGCTATCTGTCAGTGTTAGAGTCTTCTTCATCATCATTGACTCCTCAACAACCTTTCGAACAGCCGTATAAATCTCCTTCCTCAACCTTTCATACAATGCATTCTGCTTCATTTCACTCCTCGCTTTTTTCATGCTGAGCCTCTCTTCTTTGCTAAATGTGAAAGCCCTTTTGTGCGAGACATTAACACCTATACCCCTTGCACGACCAGGGGGCTCTTTTGTTTCCAGAGCAATGGACAGAATGTCACTTGGCCCTGAGTTCCTGTAAAAACTTCCAGGGGTCTTGGAAGCCTCTAACATCACTTGATACAGTTCGGCGTCATGTGAGTTTTCAAAGTAATAAGTTCTGTCATCATGCCTCTTTGCACGTGCCCGCAAGTAGTCTCTGGCGTGTTCGCCCCTGATTTCACTAAAGGTCGGATTCCCACCCGCCGCTACTGCTTCTTTGTCCTCCTGTTCCCATATCAGTTTCATGCCATAGTATCCTACCACACCCATACGGTAGGGGTGTATGTTCTTCTTCTTCTGAAGTTCTGATTGCTTGAAACTCTTCTCAGCAAACTCTTTAGTTGCCCTAGCCCTTTTGAATTCTAGCCAGTCTGCCTTTGTAATTTGGGGGTATGCGGGGATTGGTTCCTTGCCTTCGCTCAAGTACTTCTTGTACAACACGTGCTTCCAGTTTGTCCAAGCATCCCTAGCCTTCTTCAGTGCAGCGTGTTCCACCTGCATTCTCCATTGCTCTGGAATGTTGAAGTGATCCATGATCTCCCGGACTATCCTTCGCCGTGTTTCCGTGTCAGCCTTCTGAAACCCCGGCAGATTAATGTTGAGCCTTGCCCTGCCAAAAAATCCACACGCACTCCTAAACCTCGTGCTTGCTTTATCTGGTTTAGTTGGAGCCCAAGACTTTAAATCAATCTCGGTTACTTCATATACACCTTTAGGCTGGTGTGTGGGCTTCCTTGGAGCGTTCCTTCGTGTCCTGACCGGAAGGGTAATTGCTGCAGCTCTATCTCGTTCAAGATTACTTGATCCCTCACAATCAGCTAAAGACCTAGGGTTGTCTGAATCAGATGAAGATACATCGCCTGAAGCATGAGAGTTGTCGCTGCTACTCATCATCTACAAAGAACACATGCGAAACTCAGGAAACGAGGATAAGCATGAAACTAACAACTTGGTATCAAGCTTTCTAAACATGCCATGCAATAATTTAGAAAATGTACGGCTAATTTGTTCAGTTTGTGTGACTCGGGCGCCCGCGATCTGTAAATAGGCAATAACTTATTGGAACAAATACAACTTATATGTAGTAAGGAAGGTAGATAATGAACATATATACACTCTCCGTTATTTTATAGCCAATTTGGGAACATATGGAACGAAATTTGAAGAGGGATTGCGAGGAAATATGCCTCACCGCGATGGAGAGCAGTAACTAACAGGCTTCTTAATGCAAACCCGGCGGACCACAGGAGCAGCGAGGGTTACTGCATTGATATGCTCGAGGGTGGCTGGCGAGAAAACGAAGACGGCGCGCGCGGGCCGCCGCGTGTTGGAAATGTCGGTGGAGGTAGGCTTGACGCCAAAGAGCGGGCACACGGCCGGGGTGAGCACGGCGGCGCTGGAGAGGGTTCTGGTGTGGATCTGGGGGAGGGGGGGGGAGCTGGCGATGGGGATTGGGTGGACTATTTGAGTGAAACACGAGCGGACAGTGGGGGGGGGGGGTGTTGGGGACTCCGGGTGTTGGCGGCCTAGGTGAAAAGGGTGAAAAATATCCCTGGTCGCCGCGCGCGGGGAAAGGCCTATGCAAACGGTTGCCTCTAAGTGCTCGTGTGCAGAAACAAAATAATTTCGTTTGAAATGAAGACGGACTAATTTTGAAATGAAGACGTGAGTTCATCGTTTAGCCTCTAAATTTTTCCCACGTAAAGCAATCACAAATATACCACTGGTTTGATTTGCTGGTGCATTTCAGGTCTCGTGTGCTATATGTAAGATATTGTTTTGGCATTTACCATGCATTTTGGCATATAAATCAATTCCTAGACGGACTGCATTTCCTGTCGAAAGGGATGCGAATTGTCGTTCGATCTGGGAGCATCCAACGGTGCAGACGTACGATCCGTGGGGTTTGTGTTCTGGCCAATCAGAGCATACGCGACTCGAATCACGCCTTGACAAAGGCGGGGGGCATAGGCCACGGTTTGGTAGGCACACGACTTTCATGTGTGAACCGTGTGTTATTTGAAAACATTTTTTTTGGGAGGGGCTATTTGAAAACATTTACATGTGCCATCGAAAGGGAAGAGGATCGGCATTCAATCAAGGAGAATCCAATAGTGCAGACGTACAATCTGTGGGGTTTGGGTTCTGGCCAATCAGAACGCACGACTTAGATCGCGCACATGGCAGAGGGGGGGGGGGGGAATCGGCCACGGTTTAGTGGACACACGGCTTTCGTGAGTGAACCGTGTACTCTTTGAAAACATTTACATTACTTGACATCATATTTTTGTTTGAATGAAAACATGAGTTCAGCGTTTTGACTCCAATTTTTTCCACGGTAAGAAATCACAATTGTGCCCTATGGTTTGATTTTCTGGGACATTTTACGAGGCGGCAGGCCTCGCTAGCAATCTCAAACTATAAATATGCAAAAAAAAGAGATCTCGTTTGTATGTATGTATATAATATTCTGTTATTGGTGGGAGCCAGGGGAGCCGGGCGGTGGCAGGACTGGACTATTTTGTTACCGGTAACAGAATAATATTAATGTTACTCCGGCGCCCTATAGGGCCCGATCTACTCTGCGCCCCCATCCCCGACCTCCTTCCTCCGCCTGCGTCCACCCCCTCCCACCCCAGCCCACGCGCGCCCGGCCTCCTCCCAGCGCGCCGCCTGCTCCGTCCCAAGTGCGCCGCCGACCGACTCCTCCCAGCGTGCCGCCGCTCCCAGCTCTGGCGTCGCCCGCTCCCGTCTTCCCGGCTCCGGCCGCCCGCCTTCGCGTCTCCCTCGGCTCTGGCCGCCGCCCGGCTCCAATCTCCCCCGGCTCCGGCCACGGCCCCACCCCCGTGTCTACTAGATCAAGCTGCCAACTCGTCCCCAACTCCTCCCCGACCCCCATTGCTGTCCAGCTCGCCTCCCGCTCAACGCCGGCAAGCCCTCTCGCAACTCATCCTTGCTCCTCCCGAGAACAAAGCATGCAGCCGCCGGCAACCTCGCCGCCGTGCGTCACTGTTGACCGCATTCCTCCCCGCCTCCCCAATCCACCCCACATCACTATTGTCGCTCCGGCGTCATCCCCTGCCGCATAAGCCCACAGTCCGTTCAAACTCAGGTCACCAGCCGTTCGTCACCACCACCAAAGCCCGTTCGGTTGGCGTTGTTAGATGCATTTGCCAATGTGGTCGCTGGGGCTAATCAACTGGAAGATCTACATGCCATCAGTCCAACTTCTTGCCCCGCCGCCGGTCACTCAAAAAAGAGTCGGGTGTAGGCCACCCCATGCCCCGCCCCCTGATCCGGCGTTTTTGGTATGAATTTGATGAATCTTCTGATGCTCTGTTCTTTTTCATCTAGAGATTTCTGCTCATATTGACTGTTTGTATTGCATGTACCAGTTTAATTTTTTTAAAAAGACTCAAGTCCAACTCGCAAACCAATAGCAGTCCATGGGCCACTACTACAACAAATATCCGAGTGAGGTGCGGTACAACTTGAGCTCGATGAGAGGGTGATAAATTTAAGAAGAATCAGGGTCGTATGCTTGCTGTGTCATTGATCTTTCTCACGAACAATGCTTTCTCTGCCATGGATGGATGCCTTCTCTGTAGATAAGGGCATATGACACTCTGTTCTCTGAAGGTGCTTGTTGATATGCAAATGAGAACATGTACATTTTTCTGCAGGTTTTTACATTGATTTATGAGGGATACCACAAGTTCTATTTTTACAGAAGTTGAACTACAGGATATGAAGTTTAATGGATGTGGAGGTTCTTTTCACCTTGAAATTTATATGAGTTCAGCCTTTACTTGATTTTCAGTTCAAAAATTGCATTCTTTTCAGTAAATCAACTTTAATATGCAGAACATCAAGGAAATCTCGAAAATTATATGTGCACTCTATATCTTTTTCTTATGCTTACAAGTATTCTTCACTCATACTGTTATGCATAAGTTCAGGTCGCTTGTGGAGTTTCAGATATATGCAATTGAATTAGAGCACTACTCACCCATGTAATTTGCAGGGAAACCATAATAAGTTCTAAGAACATAAATATAGAAGTTCATATTTTTTTTTGAATGGAGGCAAAGATTGCCTCATCTATTAATTAAGCAGAAGAGAATTGCCCAGTTAATTACGGAAAACCGGGCGAAAACCGGAACAACAAGGGCCAAGCCCACACCCAAAGACTGATACACACAGGGCAAAGCCCACCCTAATCGACGACAAGTCGACCTGCGGCCAGACAACGCAGCTCCGACTCTGACGGAGAACTCAGAAGAACAAAACCAGGCACGGCTGGCGCCACGGAAGATCACCGAACGGACCACCTGCAGCCAGTCATCGTACACCACAGGGCCCTGCCACCGCAGCTTCGACTCCACAGCAACAAACAAACCGAGGCAATACCGTGAACACGCCGGAGAAGAGCCGACTACTGCAACCATTGCCGCATTGTCGACATCGCTCCCACCATCATCGTTGCCACAGAAGTTTGGTCGCCACAGTGATTCTCTCGGGGCCGCCGCCCCGACATCCACCGCTCCGTCGCGCCCAGCGCAATCAACCGGCACCGCCTTCCGGGGCCGCCGCCCCGACATACCACCGCTCCCCCAGAGCAGCAACGCCGCACAACCCAGCTGCCCGCAGCCCACGCTGCTCAGGGCAACCGCTCGCAGACCACGAACGTCGCACCACATCCGGGGCCGCCGCCCCGACGTAAAGTCAGATCGCCCCCTCTGGAGCGCATCGACCGAGCCGACACCCCTACCGCCCAAGCGGGACAAGGATGCCACCCAACCAATGCCGAGATAGAGCCCCGCCACATAGAGCTGCCACTCACATTGTTCCGAGATCGCCATCTCGGCGCACAATCGAAAACCACCGGAGCCGCCCGCTCGGCGTCCACTTGTCCCCGGCAGCGAAGAGATCCGTGCAAACTGCAGTATGTTGACTCTCCAAGGCGATGCCTCAAAGAAGGAGACAGCGTAGCCGCCGTCATCGCCCGCCGACCATCCGGGTTAGGGATTTCTCCCGGAGAGTCGTGTAATGGAGCTCCACGACAACGCCTTCAAGAAGGGGAACGGCGCCATGGCGCCGCCGTTGCAATACCGACCCAAAGTCAGTGCTGGACTTTCGCCCAAGCTCCTCCACACCTCCGAATCCGAGCAGATCCGGCACCGCACAGCACACAATCCCCATTGTCGGCGTCCACGGCTCCACCTCGTGGAGCAGCTGCCGCCGCACCTCTCAACCACGCAGAAGCCAACGCATCCACCGCTGCGCCGCCCCAGGCCCGCTCCCACCAGCCACCACCGGTGGCAACCGCCCGACCATCACCCAAGCTGCAGCCCGCCCCGCAAGGAGGCCCGCTGGCGAGCTCGTCCCGGGGTCGCCGCCCCGGCCTCCTCTTGCAGCCCCGGCGCGCGAGACCACCGCCGCGCCGCCCCACTCCTCGACTGGCCGGAGCCTCGGCAGCTCGCGCGGGCAGCGCCCGCGCCCGCCCTAACCCGCGCGCCTTGGCGCCAGATCGCCCTGCATCGCAGAAAAAGCCCGCCGCCACCCTCCACGGATCAGACCGGGCTTCGCGGCGGCCTCCTCGAGCGGCGAGGTGAGGTGGTGGAGGGGGTGGACGGTGGCGCGGAGGATCCCGTGTCGCTGCATGAGGCGGCGGGGGGGAGGATACGGACAAGAGTTTTGCGCTAAGTTCATATTTTGAAACAAATGAAGTATTTGGGAACTAAAATGAAGTATTTCAAAGTACATAACTTCTATTTAGGTTTCTTTTGTGTACTTCTAATGTTACTGTGCATGAACTTGTCGTTATTTTTACATGTTTTACATGATTATTATGGTCATTTCGACCTTGAAAAATTTCATTTTCTTTTTTTCCGTTCATCTTACAGGTCGAAGGAGCTCCCTTCAGTTCAATGGATTCAACAAAATAATCCATGTTGCCTACTAGAACTTGCGTGTGTGCTGTGGCGTGTGTGCTGGTGCGTGTGTGCTGGTGCATGCCTGGTGCCTGATGCGGCCTGCGAGCATGTACACAAATTGAACTGAATGATCTCCAGTAAGTGAACTCAATGATCTCCTATTTTTAGTTCAGTTCAATTTCTAAATTTCATTCAGTTCAAGCCTTATTGTAGTGTAAAATTCAGTTGGAGGCATTCGTGCAGCTGCCGACGCAGTGCTGACAATTCTTGGCGCTGCCTATGTTTGATCAAATGCAAAACAGAATTGCCTCATCTAGCTCTCCGTCATTTTTCATCTCTCATGTGAGTGGCTGTGGTCAGTGAATGTGTGCCTCATCTAGCTCTTTTCGATACCTTTGTTCTTTCAGTCCTTGTAGAAGACGGAGCTCCCATGATTCACACATGGAACCCAGATGATTCCATTTCTTCATACCTCCAAGTGCTTTAATGGTGGCACACTACGGGTTTCAGGTTACTCGTGTGTTAAGACTAGCTAAGATAGACTCCCTCCTCTGGCCGTCACGCGCCTCCTTCCCCGGCCCTCGCGCGCCTCCGACCCCACCCGCCGCGCGCCTCCGACCCCTAGCCGCCGCGCGCCTCCCCCCACCCGGCTCCCTACGCATGGAGTCTGTCCGGCTGATCTGCTCCGGCCGTTCAACTTTGGGTCTTTCGGCCGCTCGGCCAGCAGAGCTCGACGAAGAGCACCCTGGTCTCGCTTGTTTCCGGAGTTTGGAGCATCTTCTACATCTATGTTCTGCTCTCTTCTATTTTCAACTAAATGTGTTGCCATGTGTGTATTTACTCTCAACTCCATAAGAAGATGAATCCCACAAATACTTACCGGTAAGTGCAAGATTCAGTACTGTCCATTTTTATTTTCTATAAAAGAAGGCCAATTCTTCTTGTTGCTTCACTTATACTAGTATACGGGAGTACTAGAATCCATCCATGGAACAGTCAAGCAACCATGGTTGGATGCCTTCATCGGTGCTTGCTGATGTGATCTTTGTGCACTTTTGATTGTTGTAAAACAATTGCATGCTTCTGGTTGCTGCTTGCTGCCACTGCCGAATTGTGCAAGTGTAAAAAGTTTCGTATGGCAAGTTCAAAGAGAGTTGTATGCAAGTTCAGAAATCTGTTTGGAGCATCTTTAGCTGTGTGTGTGGGCGCGTGCGCTCGTGCCTGTGCATGCATGCGTGTTACCCTAGTGGTGTATGAGCGGACGCTAGCGGAGCCGAGGAAGTTGCCAGTCTGGTTGAGACATGCGCCATCCCACATGCGACTGGCTGCCGCTGTCTGCCATCATGCCCGGCGCCCGTTGAAACCCGCTCTGTCCTTCTAGTGCTTCTAGTAGCACAAACATTTAAAAGTTCGAACGGTAGACCTCGGTAAGTTCTGCTGGACAAAACCTCATCTCTCATATTTGTTCCTATTTTGTAGGTTGCAACAAACTAAGATGCACAAGTTCATATTTTGTATGCTTTTCAGTTCATCTACTTCCCAGTGGTGAGTCAAATTTCCTTTGTGTTTTCATCTTCTTCATATAGCACAAACAAATGCTTGTGGTTCTACTTGAGAAAGTGCACCATGCTATTACTTAGTTGATCAATTTTGTAGAAAAGTTCTCTAGGATTTTTTTATAATGCTTTGGGATTTTTGTAGAAAGTTCTCCTGCTCAAGAGTACCACTTCTTGTTTTGTGGCCGGTCGCTCAAGGAGATGAGGTTCCTTGCTGCCTGATGGATATTTGACAAAGTAGTTGTCCTCAGTGTTCCTATTTGGAATATGCAAGTTGTTTGATGTAATGTGCATGAAAAAATCATCTTCCGTATGTGGACTGAATGAAAAGTTGTGCTGCACTTTTGTATTTTGGTGGTTTAAATCAACAAGAGATAAATGTGCGTGGTGAAAAATTGCAGAATTTTGAGTCGAACAATTGCAAAAATTCAGAGGAGACAACATGAGAAGTTCAACGAAAAATCAGACTTGTATAGTAATGAAGGAGGAAGCAGCAGTGTCGCCGGGTCTAGGAATTCAGGTGGCTGTCTCCCCCAGCACCCTTCCCCTGGATCCCTAGATAAGTTCAAATATCTTAGAACAGATAGTTCAACTTGTTTCATCGGCATGGCTTGCATTTTGTGCTCCGTGGGTGTTTGTTCTTATTCCTGAAAGAAATAAAAAATGTATTTCATTTGATAGTTCATCTGAATATATATCTACAACAGTGCAATAGCAGAAAGAACATCAGTTCAAAAAGTATATGCAGGAGGTTTGGGAGCCAAAAGGCTGATATTTTGTTGTGTTTAAATTTTTTGGATGCATGATTGAGCAAGATATAAATAAAAAATGATGTATGATATATATTCTTTTCTTGTAGGAGGTTCAAAGATTATCGTGGAGCAAGTTCAAGAGTTTAGCCTGTTGGGGAACGCGGTAATTTCAAAAAATTTCCTACGATCACGCAAGACCATGGTGATGGCATAGCAACGAGAGGGAAGAGTGTCCGTCCACGTACCCTCGTAGACCGAAAGCGGAAGCGTTATAACAACGCGGTTGATGTAGTCAGACGCGTCTTCACGATCCGACCGATCCAAGCACCGAACGACGACACCTCCGAAGTTCTGCACACGTTCAGCTCGATGACGATCCCGGACTCGATCCAGCAAAGTGTCGGGGATGAGTTCCACAAGACGACGTGGCAGGACGGCGATGTTGATGCTCCACCGACGCAGGGCTTCGCCTAAGCTCATGACGATATGACTTCTCCGGCGCAGGCTTCGCTTAAGCTCCGCTGACGATATGACCAAGTGGAATATGGTGGAAGAGGGCACCGACACGGCTAAGGAAAGATCCGTAGATCAACTTCGTGTCATGGGGTGCCCCTGCCTGTATATAAAGGAGCCAAGGGGAGGTGGCCGCCCAAGGGAGGAGCACCAAGGGAGTCCTACTCCTCCGGGAGTAGGACTCCCTCCAATCCTAGTTGGATTAGGATTCCCGGAGGAAAGAGAGAGAGGGGGCGGCCCACCTTTCCTAGTCCTAATAGGACTAGGGGAAGGGGCGCGCCACCTAGGGCTGCCCTTCTCCTTTCCTCCAAGGCCCACTATGGGCCCATGTAGTTCCCGGGGTTCCGGTAACCTTTCGGTACTCCGGTAAATTCCCGATTTCACTCGGAACCTTTCCGATGTCCAAATGTAGGCTTCCAATATATCAATCTTTATGTCTCGACCATTTCGAGACTCCTCGTCATGTCCGTGATCACATCCGGGACTCCGAACAAACTTCGGTGCATCAATACTTATAAACTCATAATGAATTGTCATCGAAACGTTAAGCGTGCGGACCCTACGGGTTCGAGAACTATGTAGACATGACCTAGAACCATTCTCGGTCAATAACCAATAGCGGAACCTGGATGCCCATATTGGTTCCTACATATTCTCTGAAGATCTTTATCGGTCAAACCGCATAACGACATACGTTGTTCCCTTTGTCATCGGTATGTTACTTACCCGAGATTCGATCGTCGGTATCCAATACCTAGTTCAATCTCGTTATCGGTAAGTCTCTTTACTCGTTCCGTAATACATCATCTCACAACTAACTCATTAGTTGTAATGCTTGCAAGGCTTAAGTGATGTGTATTACCGAGAAGGCCTAGAGATACCTCTCCGACAATCGGAGTGACAAAACCTAATCTCGAAATACGCCAACCCAACAAGTACCTTTGGAGACACCTGTAGTACTCCTTTATAATCACCCGATTACGTTGTGACGTTTGGTAGCACCCAAAGTGTTCCTCCGGTAAACGGAGTTGCATAATCTCATAGTTACAGGAACATGTATGGGTCATGAAGAAAAGCATTAACATACTAAGCGATCAAGTGTTAAGCTAATGGAATGGGTCATGTCAATCAGATCATTCAACCAATGATGTGACCTTGTTAATCAAATAACAACTCCTTGTTTATGGTTAGGAAACATAACCATCTTTGATTAACAAGCTAGTCAAGTAGAGGCATACTAGTGACATCTTGTTTGTCTATATATTCGCACATGTATCATGTTTCCGGTTAATACAATACTAGCATGAATAATAAACAATTATCAACAAATAATGAAATAGATAATAACTATATTATTGCCTCTAGGTCATAAATCCTTAAGTCTCCCACTTGCACTAGAGTCAATAATCTAGATTACAAAGTAATGATCCTAACACCCATGGAGTCTTGGTGCTGATCATGTTTTGCTCGTGGAAGAGGCTTAGTCAACGGGTCTGCAACATTCAGATCCGTATGTATTTTGCAAATCTCTATGTCTCCCACTTGGACTTGGTCCCGAATGGAATTGAAGGCGTCTCTTGATATGCTTGGTCCTCTTGTGAAATCTGGATTCCTTTGCCAAGGCAATTGCACCGATATTGTCATAGAAGATCTTCATAGGTCCCGATGCACTAGGTATGACACCTAGATCGGAAATGAACTCTTTCATCCAGACTCCTTCATTTGCTGCTTCCAAGCAGCTATGTACTTCGCTTCACATGTAGATCCCGCACGACGCTTTGTTTAGAACTGCACCAACCGACAGCTCCACCGTTTAATAAAAACACGTATCCGGTTTGCGATTTAGAATCGTCCGGATCAGTGTCAAAGCTTACATCGACGTAACCATTTACGACTAGCTCTTTGTCACCTCCATATACGAGAAACATATCCTTAGTCCTTTTCGGTATTTCGGGATGTTCTTGACCGCTGTCGATGATCCATTCCTGGATTACTTTGGTACCTTCCTGCCAAGCTTACAGCTAAGCATACGTCAGTGCGGTACACAGCATTGCATACATGATAGAGCCTATTGCTGAAGCATAGGGAAAATCTTTCATTTTTTCTATATCTTCTTCTGTGGTCGGGCATTGAGTCTGACTCAATCTTATACCTTGTAACACAGGCAAAAAACCTTTCTTTGCCTGATCCATTTTGAACTTTTTCAAAACTTTATCAAGGTATGTGCTTTGTGAAAGTCCAATTAAGCGTCTTGATCTATCTCTATAGATCTTGATGCCCAATATGTAAGCAGCTTCACCGAGGTCTTTCATTGAAAAACTTTTATTCAAGTATCCTTTTATGCTATCCAGAAATTCTATATCATTTCCAATCAATAATATGTCGTCCACATATAATATCGTAAATGCTTCTGAGCTCCCACTCACTTTCTTGTAAATACTGAGGCTTCTCCAAAAGTCTGTACAAACCCATATGCTTTGATCACACTATCAAAGCGTTTATTCCAACTCCGAGAGGCTTGCACGGACCATAAATTGATCGTTGGAGCTTGCACACTTTGTTAGCATCCTTTGGATCGACAAAACCTTCTGGTTGCATCATATACAACTCTTCTTCTAGAAATCCATTCAAGAATGCAGTTTTTACATCCATTTGCCAAATTTCATAATCATAAAATGCGGCAATTGCTAACATGATTCGGACAGACTTAAGCATCGCTACAAGTGAGAAAGTCTCATCGTAGTCAACCCCTTGAACTTGTCGAAAACCTTTCGCAACAAGTCGAGCTTTGTAGACAGTTATATTACCATCAGCGTCAGTCTTCTTCTTAAAGATCTATTTATTTTCAATGGCTTGCCGATCATCGGGCAAGTCAACCAAAGTCCATACTTTGTTCTCATACATGGATCCCATCTCAGATTTCATGGCTTCCAGCCATTTTGCGGAATCTGGGCTCACCATCGCTTCTTCATAGTTTGTAGGTTCGCCATGGTCAAGTAACATGACTTCCAGAATAGGATTACCGTACCACTCTAGTGCGTATTTTACTCTGGTTGACCTACGAGGTTCAAGAGTAACTTGATCTCAAGCTTCATGATCATCATCATTAGTTTCTTCACTAATTGGTGTAGTTGTCACAGAACCATTTCTTGTGATGAACTACTTTCCAATAAGGGAGCAGAATCTGATTATCTCATCAAGTTCTACTTTCCTCCCACTCACTTCTTTCGAGAGAAACTCTTTCTCTAGAAAGGATCCGAATTTAGCAACGAAAATCTTGCCTTCAGATCTGTGATAGAAGGTGTACCCAACGATCTCCTTTGGGTATCCTATGAAGACACATTTTTCCGATTTGGGTTCGAGCTTATCTGGTTGAAGTTTCTTTACATAAGCATCGCAGCCCCAAACTTTAAGAAACGACAACTTTGGTTTCTTGCCAAACCACAGTTCATAAGGCGTCGTCTCAACGGATTTTGACGGTGTCCTATTCAACGTGAATGCGGCCGTCTCTAAAGCATAACCCCAAAAGCGATAGCGGTAAATCGGAAATAGACATCATAGATCGCACCATATCTAGTAAAGTACGATTCTGACGTTCGGACACACCATTTCTCTGTGGTGTTCCGGGTGGCGTGAGTTGTGAAACTATTCCACATTGTTTCAAATGTAAACCAAACTCGTAACTCAAATATTCTCCTCCACGATCAGATCGTAGAAATTTTATTTTCTTGTTACGATGATTTTCCACTTCACTCTGAAATTCTTTGAACTTTTCAAATGTTTCAGATTTGTGTTTCATTAAGTAGATATACCCATATCTGCTCAAATCATCTGTGAAGGTGAGAAAATAACGATACCCGCCGCGTGCCTCAACATTCATTGGACCACAAACATCAGTATGTATGATTTCCAACAAATCAGTTGCTCACTCCATAGTTCCGGAGAACGGCGTTTTGGTCATCTTGCCCATGAGGCACGGTTCGCAAGTACCAAGTGATTCATAATCAAGTGATTCGAAGCCCATCAAGATGGAGTTTCTTCATGCGTTTTACACCGATATGACCTAAACGGCGATTGCCACAAATAAGTTGCACTATCATTATCAACTCTGCATCTTTTGGCTTCAACATTATGAATATGTGTATCACTATGCCGAGATTCAACAAGAATAGACCATTCTTCAAGGGTGCATGACCATAAAAGATATTACTCATATAAATAGAACAACCATTATTCTCTGATTTAAATGAATAACCGTCTCGCATTAAACAAGATCCAGATATAATGTTCATGCTCAACGCTGGCACCAAATAACAATTATTTAGGTCTAAAACTAATCCCGAAGGTAGATGTAGAGGTAGCTTGACGACTGCGATCACATCGACTTTGGAAACATTTACAACGCGCATCTTCACCTCGTCATTAGCCAATCTTCGGCAATCCGTAGTTCCTGTTTCGAGTTGCAAATATTAGCAATGTAACCATTATCAAATACCGGTACTATCTGCGAGTATTAGTAAGGTACACATCAATAACATGTATATCACATATACCTTTGTTCACCTTGCCATCCTTTTTATCCGCCAAATACTTGGGGCAGTTCCGCTTCCAAAGGTCCGGTCTGCTTGCGGTAAAACACTCGATTTCAGGCTTAGGTCCAGACTTGGGTTTCTTCTCTTGATCAGCAACTTTCTTGCTGTTCTTTTTGAAGTTTCCTTCTTCTTCCCTTTGCCCTTTTTCTTGAAACTAGTGGTCTTGTTGATCATCAACACTTGATGCTCTTTCTTGATTTCTACCTCCGCAGCTTTTAGCATCGCGAAGAGCTCAGAATTGTCTTAGTCATCCCTTGCATATTATAGTTCATCACGAAGCTCTTGTAGCTTGGTGGCGATGATTGGAGAATTACATCAATGACACTATCATCCGGAAGATTAACTCCCAGCTGAATTAAGTGATTGTTATACCCAGACATTTTGAGTATGTGCTCACCGATGTAACTATTCTCCTCCATCTTGCAGCTATAGAACTTATTGGAGACTTCATATCTCTCAATCCGGGCATTTGCTTGAAATATTAACTTCAACTCTGGGAACATCTCATATGCTCCATGACGTTCAAAACGTCGTTGAAGACCCGGTTCTAAGCCGTAAAGCATGGCACATCGAACTATAGAGTAGTCATCAGCTCTGCTTTGCGGATGTTCACAACTTCGGCTCAAGATCTCGCAGCAGGCCTGTCACCAGCGGTGCTTCGGGGCGTAATTTTTACGTGCAGCAATGAGGATAATCCTCAAATTACGGACCCGATCCGTGTAATTGCTACCATCATCTTTCAACTTTGCTTTCTCAAGGAACGCATTAAAATTCAACGGAACAACAACACGAGCCATCTATCTACGGTAAACATAGACAAGCAAAATACTATCAGTACTAAGTTCATGATAAATTTAAGTTCAATTAATCATATTAAAAAACTCCCACTTAGACAGACATCTCTCTAGTCATCTAAGTGATCACGTGATCCATATCAACTAAACCATGTCCGATCATCACGTGAGATGGAGTAGTTTCAATGGTGAACATCACTATGTTGATCATATCTACTATATGATTCACGCCGACCTTTCGGTCTCCGTGTTCCGAGGCCATATCTGTTATATGCTAGGCTCGTCAAGTTTAACTCGAGTATTCCGCGTGCAACTGTTTTGCACCCGTTGTATTTGAACGTAGAGCCTATCACACCCGATCATCACGTGGTGTCTCAAAGACGAAGAACTTTCGCATAGCGGTGCATACTCGGGAGAACACTTCTTGATAATTTTAGTGAGAGATCATCTTATAATGCTACCGTCAATCAAAGCAAGATAAGATGCATAAAGGATAAACATCACATGCAATCAATATAAGTGATATGATATGGTCATCATCATCTTGTGCTTGTGATCTCCATCGCCAAGCACCGTCATGATCACCATCGTCACCGGTAGCGACACCTTGATCTCCATCGTAGCATCGTTGTCGTCTCGCCAACTATTGCTTCTACGACTATCGCTACTCCTTAGTGATAAAGTAAAGCAATTACATGGCGTTGCATTTCATACAATAAAGCGACAACCATATGGCTCCTGCCGATTGCCGATAACTTCGGTTACAAAACAAGATCATCTCATACAAAAAAATATACCATCACGTCTTGACCACATCACATCACAACAACCCTGCAAAAACAATTTAGACGTCCTCAACTTAGTTGTTGCAAGTTTTACGTGGCAGCTACGGGCTGAGCAAGAACCGTTCTTACCTACGCATGAAAACCACAACGATATTTCGTCAAATAGACTCCGTTTAACCTTCTCAAGGACCGGGCGTAGCCACACTCGGTTCAACTAAAGTGAGAGAGACAGACACCCGCCGGTCACCTTTAAGCAACGAGTGCTCGTGGCGGTGAAACCAGTCTCGCGTAAGCGTACGCGTAATGTCGGTCCGGGCCGCTTCATCTCACAATACCGCTGAACCAAAGTATGACATGCTTTGGTAGGCGGTATGACTTGTATCGTCCACAACTCACATGTGTTCTACTCGTGCATATGACATCAACGCATAAAACCAGGCTCGGATGCCCTTTGTTGGGGAACGCAGTAATTTCAAAAATTTTCCTACGATCACGCCAAGACCATGGTGATGGCATAGCAACGAGAGGGAAGAGTGTTCGTCCACGCACCCTCAGAGACCGAAAGCGGAAGCGTTATAACAACGCGGTTGATGTAGTCAGACGTCTTCACGATCCGACCGATCCAAGCACCGAACGACGGCACCTCCGAGTTACGCACACGCTCAGCTCGATGACGATCCCGGACTCGATCCAGCAAAGTGTCGGGATGAGTTCCACAAGACGGCGTGGCAGGACGATGTTGATGCTCCACCGACGCAGGGCTTCGCCTAAGCTCATGACGATATGACTTCTCCGGCGCAGGCTTCGCCTAAGCTCATGACGATATGACCGAAGTGGAATATGGTGGAAGGGGCACCGACACGGCTAAGGAAAGATCCAGATCAACTTACGTGTCATGGGGTGCCCCCTGCCTGTATATAAAGGAGCCAAGGGGAGGTGGCGGCCCAAGGGAGGGCGCGCAAGGGAGTCCTACTCCCTCGGGAGTAGGACTCCCCTCAATCCTAGTTGGATTAGGATTCCCGGAGGAAAGAGAGAGAGGGGCGGCCCACCTTTCCTAGTCCTAATAGGACTAGGGAAGGGGCGTGACCACCTAGGGCTGCCCTTCTCCTTTCCTCCAAGGCCCACTATGGGCCCATGTAGTTCCACAGGGGTTCGGTAACCTCCGGTACTCGGTAAATTCGATTTCACTCGGAACCTTTCCGATGTCCAAATGTAGGCTTCCAATATATCAATCTTTATGTCTCGACCATTTCGAGACTCCTCGTCATGTCCGTGATCACATCCGGGACTCGAACAAACTTCGGTGCATCAATACTTATAAACTCATAATGAACTGTCATCGAAGCGTTAAGCGTGCGGACCCTACGGGTTCGAGAACTATGTAGACATGACCTAGAACCATTCTCGGTCAATAACCAATAGCGGAACCTGGATGCCCATATTGGTTCCTACATATTCCACGAAGATCTTTATCGGTCAAACCGCATAACGACATCGTTGTTCCCTTTGTCATCGGTATGTTACTTACCCGAGATTCGATCGTCGGTATCCAATACCTAGTTCAATCTCGCTATCGGTAAGTCTCTTTACTCGTTCCGTAATACATCATCTCACAACTAACTCATTAGTTGTAATGCTTGCAAGGCTTAAGTGATGTGTATTACCGAGAAGGCCTAGAGATACCTCTCCGACAATCGGAGTGACAAAACCTAATCTCGAAATACGCCAACCCAACAAGTACCTTTGGAGACACCTGTAGTACTCCTTTATAATCACCCGATTACGTTGTGACGTTTGGTAGCACCAAAGTGTTCCTCCGGTAAACGGGAGTTGCATAATCTCATAGTTACAGGAACATGTATGGGTCATGAAGAAAGCATTAACATACTAAACGATCAAGTGTTAAGCTAATGGAATGGGTCATGTCAATCAGATCATTCAACCAATGATGTGACCTTGTTAATCAAATAACAACTCCTTGTTTATGGTTAGGAAACATAACCATCTTTGATTAACAAGCTAGTCAAGTAGAGGCATACTAGTGACATACTGTTTGTCTATATATTCGCACATGTATTATGTTTCCGGTTAATACAATTCTAGCATGAATAATAAACATTTATCATGATATAAGGAAATAAATAATAACTATATTATTGCCTCTAGGGCATATTTCCTTCATAGCCTGCGTGAGTCATCCATCATCTTCCCTCATCTAGCATCGGAGTCTCTCCTCCCCCTTGCCGCACACACAGGCCAGGCTATCTAGCACCTCCTCAGGTGAGGACGGCGGCGAGGCCCTACCATCTCCTTGTGATGGCTTGTGTTTGTACAAGGGCTAAAAGTATTTAGTTGTACAAATTGAAATTCCACATAATCCTCTGACCACAAGTTTTACTTGTGACTTTGATGCTTCGTAGGTGCTTAAAAGTATTTAGGTGGGTGGTCCGACACCGCTGCATCCAGCAGTCCAACACCGCCGTCGGAGGCCGTTCGCTGTCGCAATGCCTACTTTCACCCGCGCCTCCTTCTTAGTCATCGTGAGGCACACCCTGCTCAAAATCTCTCTTCTCCATCTCCCGACGGTGAAGATCTCCGTGTCTCCTGTTTGAACTGACATTTTATTTTGAATTGAACTAGTGCTGCTTTGTTTCAGACCTGATGGAAGAAGGCAGAACCTCTCTCTCGTACGCAGTAATATTGCTCTCTCATCTCTCATCAAGTAGGCAGTAATATTGCTCGTCAGTTCACTGCATGTTTGTTCGTATGTCTAAAAATAATTGAGTTTATATAGGAGTTCAAATGGATAAAAAATGAATAGTTATATGTTTGAAGTTCATCGACCAAAATTCTAAAAGTTCAAACTGAGAAACGTGGTAAGTTCGAACGAAAAATAAATGAGCCCTTCGACATTTTCACTGAGAAAAAGGTAAGGAGTTTATGTATAACTTTAGCTAGTGCCCCATCGAATCAACATTGCAATGTAGTAAAATAGTTTGTTTACATCTCTCTAGCTGTATGAGAATGAATGTTTTGTCATTATATCTGTTTCATTGCTTGTCTTCAGTCACCTAAATAAGTTCAAGAAAAATCTGTAAGTTTGGTGCGTGTGCTGCTACAAATCTAAACTTCTTGTCCAATAATTCTAGTACTGATGAGCATCGAGTTGATTGAAATCATGTAATCCTAGTTGGTTTCTGAGACCCTTAATGGTCCTTCTATATATAGGAGCTGTGCCTGATAGCCATACATGACTTTTGTGTATGACAAATGGTGCGAGGAAATTCTGAATACATGGCACGGCCGCTCTTGGACAGTAAACATTTATATCTTATTTATTAGTGCAGCCAGTCTGTGCTTCTTCAGTTCTAAAATTCCCAGAGCGTCAGTGCAACTACATATCAGGGTATGCTATGTTGATTCTATAATTTTCCGTATGCTTGTATGTACAAAAATATGGTATATTTACTGCTTCATTTTCTTGTGGTGCGAATGTTGTTGATGTACATAATTTGTGCTGGCTAGCAGCCTCCCCCACTGCGCCGCCGCCACGACCACCAGCCTCCCTGGGCATGGTACGCAATCCACTCCTTGTGCCACACCGTCCTCCATGCCCCGCCCCGCACCACCAGCCGCCGCCTCCCTCCCACGCACCACCCGCGGCTGCCACGCTAAGGCTTGCACTCAGCGGCCGCGGAGGGAGCAACAGGGTCGAGGATCTTCATCTCGACAGTACAACTGCACGCCTCGTCGATGTTCATGAAAAGTGTTGCTGCTGTACACTCAACACAGGTGCACGCAGCAATAAGGGAGAAGCGCACATGAAGCAGGTGAGGAGGTGTGTGTGTGCGAGAGATGATACTGAACTTGTATTGCTGCTGTACTCGCGTGTGAATGATTCTTTTTTTCCTGCTCATTCTTGTACCGCCTGCCATGAAAAAACCTGATGACAGAATACTTGATATTTGTGTATTCTATCATCAGTCCATGGAGAAGAAATTCGTTTTTCTTCGATGTGTATTCTAGCGTGAGTTCTGTGTGTATTTTTGTTCTCTTTTCTTCAGTCGACAAGAAAAAAAATGTCAGTTCATGAATACAGAATGTTTGTATTAAACTTAATATTTGTTCGATGTATATTCTAACGTCAGTACATGAAAAAGACACAGAAAAGTTGGTGTGTGTCAAGAAATATCGTTAGTTTAAGTTTTAAAATTCTGTAAGTTTAGATATATCACCTAAATAAGTAATGATTTGTAGCGAGTTTCTTCAGTGTCAATTCTGATTCAAGTGCCCTGTTCTTCCTAGCCCACATGGTGCTTGTGTTAATTATTATGGACATATGCAGTACAAACATTTGTAAATGGTGCAGTACATGTATTTAAAACTTTTATATATTTACAAAACGGAAATTATCATTCCCAAAAACCTACAAAAAAGCGTCAATTTATATTGATACTTGTTCTAGTCCTTATGTTACAACAGTGCAATGACAAAAAAACATCAGTTGAACAGCATGGACATGCTAATGCTGTAGTGATCTCGTGTGTGCCCACAAGTTCTGAAATGAAGACAAAAAAATGGAAGCAAAAAAATAAGAAAAATAAGAATATAAAAAAAGGTCACTTCTATTAAGTTCAAGTGCTCATCAAACACAACTAAAAACTTGTGAGTTCGTAAGGTCATGCATTACTAGCATATAAGTTGAAAAATAAAACATAGTTAGTTTGTTCTAAGGAATTCAAAGAAAATTTGAAGAGAAAAAAATAAAATATTTATTACGAACAAAATTCAGTCAATTCGCCTACATTAAACTGTGCAAGTTCGGGTAATGATTCACCATCAGTTCGGGCGAGAAAACAAAATTATCCTCCAAATTTTTTGCTTCTATAAGTTTAAGTGTTCATCCGACACGGTTCAAAAAACCTCGTTGGAGAAGTCCGCCGTTCGTTCGGGAGTCCCAAAAAATGACACATTCTTACCGTATTCAAAACTACACCTTAATCATAATAAAATCGAGAAAAATTTCAACATAACAATTCAATCATTTCAACGGATATAAGCCATTCAAGCTTGGAGACGATGACACCGACAAATTGTATGACAAAAAATGTAAAGGTAAAAAAGCAAAAAAAGTTCAACATCAACAATTCAATCAGTTCAACAGGTATAAGCCACTCAAGCTCGGAGACGATGACATCGACAAATTGTACGATAAAAAATGTTAAGGCAAAAAAAAAGTCAAAGACTACCGTTAGGTATCAAGGGGGTGGGCGGTCAATCAGTCCAAGGTCTGACTATAGAAAAGTACAAACTCTTTAGGTGAAATAGTTCGAAGGATAAAAAAACGGTGTTGAAAAAAGATTACTCTAAAAAATAGTCAAACGGCCATGCGCTTTTTAAATCCGCGGGCTGAAAAAGTTAGCAATCCCGAATCATCATCCATTCAATCTTTATACGCGAATCAACTCTTGTCAAAATGTACATGAGATATTACTGTCACAGCTAGCTACTGTAGTATCGATTCAGTCATCTACACAAGCTTCAGTTATCTACCATGGCGAAACGAATCTCCAGGGCAGCTGCGGCTGCGGCGATGGTGTCAAGCTGCTCGACGAGCTCCTTCACCGTGGGCCTCGCCTTGGGGTCCTCGCCGATGCAGGCGCATGCCAACTCCAGCACCCTCGCCGCCTCCTCCCAGTGCCGCCCCGACACAGCGGCGTCCACAGCCTCGTGGCCCCGCCCCTCCCGTCGCAGCCGCACCGCCCACGCCATCACGTCCCACGTGCCGAGCCGCGCCGCCATGTCCACGGGGCGCCGCCCAGTTACCAGCTCCACCAGCACCACCCCCATGCTGTACACGTCGCCCCGGTACGTCGCCGCCGGCGAGTGCCCATACTCCGGCGGGATGTAACCAGCGTGCCCACCAGGTCCGTCGTCACATGCGTGTCGTCGCTCCCGCGCACCAGCCCGAAGTCCCCGAGGCGCGTCTCTATCGCCATGTCCAGCAGGATGTTGCTCGACTTCACGTCTCGATGCATCACCCGCGCGGCGCCGCCGTGCCGGTGCGCCAGCCTGCTCGCCGCGCCCCGCGCGATTCGCAGCTGCGCCGGCCAGGGCAGGGGGTAGCCGGCGTCCGCGCGCTCGTGGAGCCAGTGGTCCAGGCTGTCGTTCTCCATGTATGGGTAGATGAGGAGGCGGACGTCAGTTTGATCAGACGAGGAGGTGGATGATCAGTTCGACGAAATGAAAATGATCAGTACAACCGTCTGAAACCGTCAGTTCAAAAAGGGTAACAGAATAATATTACATTACGCAGCGTAATGAATAGCAGATGTATATATATATATATATATATATATATATATATATATATATATATATATATATATATATATATATATATATGTATATATATATATATATATATATATATATATATATAGTCGCAACTACACGTGCGTGTTAGCAAGATCATTTGTGTGTCGCTTTGCGAGTTTTCATTCATTGTGCGAGAAACGGGAAAAAACTTCAAACAGTTCGGCCGCAGGGTGCGGCCAGAGGCGTAGGCCTTGTTGGTATTTTAATTTCAGGAAATGCATATAGAGTCTGGAAAATAACGAAAATCATTGTGTCACTGTCGCGTGCTCTCACGATCGCACGGAAAAAAATTGGTAAAGTTTGGCACAAGTTTTGTTGCTCGCACCTTCCGTACCGGAACATCTCACAAGAACGATCAAAGGAGATGCAGCACTTCGGACTACAAATTGTCAGTTACTAGTTACATCAATTCGGCCCATTTCAGGTCGTCTGCTATGTTTAAGTCATTCTTTACACTTACCTTGCATTGCATTTTAGTGCATATATAATTAATTAAAGTCAAAAACCCTACTACAACTACATGTGGGTGTTTTAGTTAGGCTATATACTTAGGATACTCATAGTGAAGAGTGTCATATACTAGTATCATGCATATATATAGGGCTGGACTATTCTGTTACCCGTAACAGAATAATATTCTATTACCCCCCCCCCCCCGCCCTATATAGGCGCGACGCGCCGACCACCGTAGAATCCCTCCGACCCAGCCTGAACCCAACCCGCCTTCTTCCGCCGGAGGCAGCCGTCGTGGGCGAGCGAGCAACGGCGGCAGCCGGAGCGAGGGAGCCCGCGGCGCCATGACTAGCCGGCGACAGATCCGCCGCCGTCTCCTGCCTCCTTCCATCGCCAGATTCATCGACGGGGCCGTGATCCGCCGTCTCTTGCCTCCTTCCGTCGCCGGATCCATCGGCGGGGCCGTGATCCGCCGTCTCCAGGCTCCCTCCGTCACCGGATCCAACGACGGGGCCGTGATCCGCCGTCTCCTGCCTCCCTCCGTCACCGGTTCCAACAGCGGGCCCGTGATCCGCCGCCTCCTGCCTCCCTCCGTCGCCGGGGATCCTTCTTCGAGGCAGTGATCCCCGCAAGGTGCTGCCTCCCAGGACCTCTTCGCCAGACGTCCACCACAAGCAGGAGTTGCATCAATGGAGCCGCCTCCCAAGAACATGCCAGTATGCCGATCACGAGACGAAGAAGAAGAAGTCATTCCACTGGAGGTAATGTCTGCTTCCCACGTTTGTGTCAGTACATCAGTTCATCAGTCCTGCTATGAAGAAGAACCTGATAGTACATTGCAAATGCCTGATCAGTTCATTACACCCCTGCCACTTGATGCACAATTTGGATGTCGAGGTTACTGTCAGTACCTCTAATATGATAGCTTCAGTTCAAAACCAAAAAACATAAACTTATGCATCAGTCCAAGGAGCTACTAGGCTTTATATAAGGTTCAGCTACCACTGCAAGTTGTATGA
Organism: Aegilops bicornis; assembly: GCA_021605145.1. Classification (NCBI taxonomy): domain Eukaryota; kingdom Viridiplantae; phylum Streptophyta; class Magnoliopsida; order Poales; family Poaceae; genus Aegilops; species Aegilops bicornis. The sequence continues at coordinate 455,958,092 of CM038674.1, read as the reverse complement.
TGTTATTTCTAATAGTACATGTCGTGTCGTTGCGTCAATTCGAACTAGTGAAAGAATGTTGTTGAAAAAAAATATACACATGTTACACAGTAAGTTCAATGATACATAAACTAGGAGTACTTCTAGTATAGTTGCATAAGTTATAGATGAACAAAAGAGAAGACATGTATCAGTTATATATATATGCATATCCATACATCTCTAAAGTTCAATGTTCAGTTTACAAGCAGTGCTAAAAAACAGTACATCAGTACATCAGTGTTGAGCATGTACGGTTATACTGTTCGAGTGAAAACGAAACCAGATACAAAATAGAGAACAACAGTTTAAATAACAACCAGCGATGCAAGTTCAACTTGTACATTGCCTTCAGTGCATGACATGTTACCCATAGCATGTATACGAGAAAAATGCAGAAAAGATTAATCCCAAAACTGTTGAATGTCATTGCAGAAGCTACCAAGACTGCACATGCAGCGAGCGTTTGATGAGCCAATCAGATATGGGGCACCACCAGGTTGGGTAACACCAGAAATACCACCTGGATACTTCAACAATACAGGCAGATTTCAAGATACACCGGAATCATCAGAAGCACGGACAAGTTCTTCTATGCAGCAAACACCAATATCTGGGAATACAAGCTTTGTCACTCGTGGGTTGCAACAAGGCCAACAATATCCCCAACAACAAATGTTTTCCTTCCCTAGCGCATGCAGAAAGCCAAGGACAGGAAGCCGTGGATGGGTTGCAACAAGGCTTCCACCAGTCGCTCCGTCAACATCAATCATCCGTGCTGCAAAAGCGGATGCGACGGGAAGACCAGGCCAAAGAGACATAAATTTTGGCCACTCTAGCAGGTTCCAAAGTACAAGATATGAGCCATATAGACAGGAGCAACCTCACAACGAATCTGAGTGGAGACGGCCGTACAATGAGAGACAGAGATCTTCGTCAACATTGCTCCCTCCAAGAGATGCATTGCTGCATGTGCCAAGGGTGACACCACCCGCGCCCATACACCAGGGTGAACAGCAAACACCGGAGGCAGCACAGAGCTATAGACATGTAAGTATCCATATAGGAAAAAAACATACAAGCACAGTCCATACCATGGTACTGTGACCACCCCATCTAACATTTTCATAACTGTGTTTTTGTTTGCTCACTGTTGCGTGCAGCCACCTAACATTGAAGCTTACGTTCTGCCAAGGCTAGAGATGCGCTTTGAAACTTTCCAAGAAGCAAACAACTTCTACAACGTATATGCGAAGCACGTTTTGCTGTCAGGGAAGGCTCCAAGTTTAAGACCAGAGCCTACCTTTATTGCACGTGCTATGGAGTCTATGAATCGAAGGTGTCTAAAGCAAATAGACATCGGAACAAAACGACAGCCAGGACTAACTGTGGGGCTAAAATGAGGCTGGAGAAGGAAAAGGATGGAACATTTGTCGTAAAATAGATAGTCTGGGAACACAACCACAGGCTACAGCTCACTCCAGAAATGCTTGTCTTCTTGCACTCCCACAAAAACTTTGAAAAAACAATCTTGGAGTACGTCAAGTACCTCCAGTTCAAAGGCATTGAACACGCACAAATCATGAGCATACTGGGCGGTGATGGCCCTGAAAGTGCTAGTTAGCGACTAGAGGGGGGGGGGGTGAATAGGCGATTTTTACGGAAGTCTTCAAAACTTGGAAGTTTCGAAGACAACCAATAGAAATGACCTAATTGATATGCAGCGGAAGATAAACTACAACAAGCAGACCATAGTCAAGTAGCAGTAGAGTGAAGGTACAAAGACTAATAGCAGCTTAGTAGTAAGGATCAGGATGGAAGATAGTATGAAGCCAACCAACTATAGTAGTCTAGCAATGAAGTCAAACATGTACAACAAATAGGCAATGACTTCACGAAGACAAACTCTAAGTAAGGGAAGGGAAAGGATAGAACCAGTCACTTGTTGAAGACACAGATTTGTTGGACCAGCTTTTAGTTCTTTGTGACAACTATGACGATGCAGTTAGGGAGGCTGAGATTCAACTCAGAAGACCGCGTCTTCACCTTATTCCCCTTGAGCTAAGGACACACAGTCCTCGCCCAATCACTCAGGTAAGTCTTCAAGGTAGACTTCCAAACCTTCACAGACTTCGTTCACCGGCGATCCACAATGACTCTTGGATGCTCAGAACGCGACGCCTAATCGGCTGGAGGATTCACAGTCCTCAAGTGTAATAAGTCTTCAGGTCACGCATGTAAAGACTTGATGATGCCTAACACTCTTTGGCTCTGGGTGTTTGGGCTTTGTCCTCGCAAGGATTTCTCTCTCTCAAAGGCTTCGAGGTGGGTTGCTCTCAAACGACAAAAGCGGTGCACTAACTCTGAGCAGCCACCAATTTATGGTGTAGGGGGTGGGCTATTTATAGCCACTAGGCAACCCGACCTGATATGTTCGAAATGACCCTGGGTCACTAAGGAATTGACATGTGTTCCAACGGTCAGATTTCAAACACACACGACAACTTTACTTGGGCCACAAGCAAAGCTGAATCATCCAGCTCTGGATAAGATTTGCTCTCATTGTCTTCGCTCGAAGACATAGGATTTGGGTTGAGCCTCACTTCAGTCATTCTGAATTTGTTCACTTGGACCCCACTTAACAGTACGGTGGTTCCTATGACTCAACAACGAAGAGAAATGAAACAACGAAACGACACAGTCTTCGCGCTCCATAGTCTTCACTCAATGTCTTCTCATGTCATAGTATTCAATATGAATATCTTCATATACCACCATTGTCGTCAATGTCTTCATACATTTTTAGGGGTCATCTCCGGTAGGTAAACCGAATTAATGAGGGACACTACCTGTGTTATCCTCGCAATTCTCACAAACACATTAGTCCCTCAACCAAATTTGTCGTCAATACTCCAAAACCAACTAGGGGTGGCACTAGATGCACTTACAATCTCCCCTTTTGGTGATTGATGACAAACTGGTTGAAGTTTTCAACGGGATAAAGTATGTGAAATTGTAAAGGATAGGTATTATCTTCATAAGTGGCAAGGGCTCCCTCAAGATGTGCATATAAGTAATTTGCTTTTGGAATGCAAATGCACATGGCAGGTTGTACTTGCGGAGATCCTCTTCAACTTATGAAGATAATTCATCGTGCATGAAATGATATAACTAAGAGAATGACATGCATAATGAAAAATGGACGTCTGCAGAATGATCTAAGTGCGGAATTATCATCGCACATGCGAAATTTATCATCGCATCACAGAAAAGCAAATAAGTAGCAGACGGCCATCAAGTTTAAGTGTTACAACTCAAAGAACCAAATGTATCAAAAGCGAGAGTTGTAAACACTAGGCAAAATATAAAGCAACCGCCCATATGAACCCGCTTGAAGACTATCAAACTCATATGCTTCTCCCCCTTTTGTCAGTAAGGACCAAAAAGGTTTGAAGACATAGAGCATCTACTCGCTTTCATCAGGAGAAGGTGAAGCAGCAGGGTTGTCGTTGTTGTTTGGCGGTGTAGACGAACTTGGTGCAGTATCGATGCGTGCAGAAATAGGGGGCGGTGAAGTAGCATCGGCTTCATCATCGATCACTCTGGCATTCCACGATTGCAGCGGAGGAAGAATAGTCGAGTCTTCAAGGGAGGGAGTTCGACGTGGGACCGCATTCCGTGGAGGAGTGGAGTCAAACTTGAATCTTTACGTGAAGCCATCGTCTTGAAGATCCGCTTCAAAGACCGAGCAGCGTCAAACTCTTCCATGATCGACGACAGGTCTCGTGAGTGACAAAAGCATTCTTGGTGGCAAGATTTCGAATGCGATTGACATCCACCAAGAGGCTTTGCATCTGTCGCTTGAGCCAAAAGTGATGCTTGTCTTGTTTCTGATGCAGTGCCACAAGAAGTTCTCGGTCATTTAGGACACGAGAGCGCTTCCGAGGCCTTTGGGCTATTGTGCTCTCAGTAGCTTCAGTTTGCGCATGGTGAGGCATACGAGTGTTCCCAGCCATTGGATAGACACGAGATACTGCTTGGACGCCTTCCATGGGTTGAGAGAAGCTATGGTGATCTGCATTTTGAAGACAAAGAGGCGTTTTGGCAGGCTCAGGGTATATGGCTTCAACTGACATATCAACCTCGGGTAGAAAGATCAGATGATTGCGAGCAGAGGGCTGATAGTTGATAGCAGAGTGTAGCTTGATGAGGCGCATGACCCATGGAGCATAGAATTTTAGGCCAAAAAGGTCAGAACCAGATGCAGCCAATTGCCGAATGAAGAATTCTTGTGTATTGAAGCTGATGCCATTGAGGATGTAAAAGACCAATGTCTTCATGTCTCCTTCAAGTTTTGCAGATGACGAATGCCCTTTGATAGGCCATAGAGTTCGCCTGATGATGTGATATATTATGCGAGGCAGGTACTCAAGGTCATCAACAAAGAACTCAGTTGGGTATTCAGCGTCAGGTGGCAAAGGCTTCATCATGCTCAACATCTCGCTCATGTTGGGCTCTGGCTTATGGAAGATGCTCTCCAGTGCATTGCGGTGGAGTTGACAATTAGGTTCGAACAGCTCTCCGGGAGTGGGTAGGCCTGTAAGCTCAATGACGTCAAGAGCTTTCGCTTCATGATGAACATTTCCTGTCATCCACTCGAGAACCCATGTCTTCGTATCCCTATAGTAGCCGCGAATGTGGAGGGTAGCATAGAATTGAAGCAAAATTTCCTCATTCCAATGTTCTTTATGCATCACAAAGCTGAGCAGACCTGCATCACGAAAGCAGTCAAGTGCTTCTTCTAAGCATGGCAGTCCTGCAATGGTTTCAGTGTCGAGACGCATATGAGGGAAAATGCGCCCTTGATCATACAGAACACATGAGTAATAGCTTCGCTGTTGATAGCTCCAGAAACGATGTGATGATATTCTTGGCCTAGAGTAGGGGTTCTTTGCTCTGTCAAAGAAAGTGTTGTGGGCTTTGAAGCCATTTGCATTGAAGGGCCCTGGAGAGGTGGCAGTACCTGGGAACCTTGGCAGTCTTGGCTTTGGTTTCTGGACCAGAGGCCTATGCCCAACATGATATTCAAACTGAGGACCAGATGCATGAGGCGGAGGGACCAGAACGGGCCATCTGACAGTGACTAACTGACCATAGTTGTAAGCTTGATCAATTGTATAGGGCCTTGGTGGCGGAACAGGAGCAGTGGCAACAACAAAGGCTTCAGGTTGCACATCAGGGGCTTCAGGAGCAGTTGCATCATTGGCTTCAGGCACATTAGTTGGTGCAGGCTCCACATTTGCTTCAGCCATGACTATGTCATTGGCTTCATTTGTGTTGGTGGAGGCAGCCTCAAGATTTTCAACCTCCACTTGATGAGCTGGAGGGTCGGGCACTGTCACGTTCACTTCAGGAACAACTTCTTCAGTAATGGGGGGGTGTAGGGGCACGTTCTTGTACTGGGTGGTCATCGGCTGATGCAGCCGGATTGTCTTCAGCAGCTTTGGCTTCAGACTCGGAGACATTCATAGTTGGAGTGGCTTCTGGAAGCACTTGACGTGCAACAGATTGGTGGTGCACTTCTCCTTCTGGAACGCTCGAAAGAGGGACTTGAGGCCTTGGTCCTTTGCGAAGCCTGCGGAATGCTGGCGACGCCTTTGGAGATGGACTTGGCTGGGCCTCAAGATCATCCTCTTCTTCTTGGACAGGTAGTTTGACTTGTTGTTGTTGGGGAGTACTCGAGGAGTCTTGTTGTTGTGGGTGATCAGCCCATGATGCATCCTGAGCAATTGTCGTCAGAGGACGACCAATGCTCATGAGTTCGCTGTTCGTGGGAACAGGTGATGATAGCAGGTTGTGTTCGATCTGAGGAAGAACGTCATCATCTTCAACATTGTCATTGTGACCAATGTCTTTAGCAGTGATGGGATCAACTACTGGAATGTCTTCAGCTTCAGGATCCTCTGTGGAAGCAGGCTCATGAACTATCATTCGTCGTTCTTGGTGTTCATATGCAGGTCGAACCATTGAGATAGGTTCAACAACTAAGGGCTCTGTGGAAGCAGCCCGATTCTTCTTGGTTTTGCGCTTCTTCTTGGAGGGAGCAGCATCAGAGGCTTCAGGATTTTTCCTTTTTCTGGCTTTAGCCTCGGCAGCCCTCGTCTTCTTCTGTTCTGAAGCGGTTGATCTGACCTTTGGCTTCGAGCCAGTCATGCTGCTTTGGAAGACTATGCGAGGTTGTTCTTGCCTTGACGATGCAGGTTGGTCAGTTGATTGCTTCTTCTTCTTTGCAGCCATTCTGGGGTCAATGCCAGGACGACCAAGAGCATTGCGCTTCTCAGCCTCATTGTAGGCTAGTACACACTTGTCAGCCAGACTCTTCATGCGCTCACGAGAGCCTTTAGCTTCGTATCACTTCTTGTGAAAGGCTTCTTTGAGCTCGTGCAGCATGGTCTTGAAGTTTTTGACATCTTGCACGCTGAGCTTTGCCACATGCTTCTTGAACTGAGCTTTCTCATAGTCGATCTTGTGCTTCAGTTCAACGAGACGCTGAGCGAGAGCTAGCTCAGAAGCAATTGCGCCATTGAAGGAGACGCTGAGGCCAATGGGAAGTTGCAGATCTTCAAAGCTGAGATTTGGGTTGTCAAACCACTCATAAACTGGTCGAGATAATCATAAAATGGTCTTTACTGGTGTGCGTAGATTGCCAAGTGTTTCGTCGAGATAATCATAAAATGGTCTTTACTGGTGTGCGTAGAGGTGATCTATACATTGTTGATTTCACTAAAAAGGCTCAACCTAAAACTTGCTTCATTGCTAAATCCTCAAAAGGCTGGTTATGGCATAGACGATTAGGTCATGTTGGTATGCGAAACCTTGACAAGCTTATTAAGGGGAATCATATCCTTGGAGTTAATGATGTCATATTTGATAAGGATAGACTTTGAAGTGCTTGTCAAGGTGTAAACAGGTTGGAGGAAGGCATCCCGTGAAGAACATCATGACCACGAAGAGGCCACTCGAGCTACTTCACATGGATCTCTTTGGTCCCAACTCTTACAAGAGTCTCGGTGGAAATTCTTTTGGTCTAGTTATAGTTGATGATTTTTCCAGATTTACGTGGGTGTTCTTTCTCGATGATAAATCGCAGGTCCAAAAGATCTTCAAAAACTTCGCTAGGAAGGCCCAAAACCAATTTGAAGCGAAGATCAAGAAGGTTCGCAGCGACAACGGAACGGAGTTCAAGAACGCAAATGTGGACACCTTTCTTGACGAAGAAGGGATTTCACACGAGTTCTCGGCTACGCATGCACCTCAACAAAATGGAGTTGTTGAGAGGAAGAACCGGACGCTCATCGAAATGGCGAGAACGATGCTTGATGAGTACAAGACGTCAAGCACTTTTTAGGCGAAGCGGTTGAGACAGCTTGTCATGCAACAAATCGCTTGTATCTTCACAAGCTACTCGAGAAGACGGCATCCGAGCTACTCACCGGTAACAAACCCCAAGTTGGATACTTTCGAGTATTCGGCGCAAAGTGCTACATTCTTGATAAGCATCGTCGTTCTAAATTTGCTCCTAAGTCTCATGATGGTTTCCTACTAGGTTATGGCTCAAACTCACACTTACCGTGTCTACAACAATTTCACCCGAAAGGTTGAAGAGACGGTAGATGTGAAGTTTGATGAATCTAACGGCTCGCAAGTAGAGCAAGTGCCAATTGATGTAGGAGACAAAGGCCCTTCGGAAGCAATCCAAGACTTGTCTATTGGCAAGGTCCGTCCAACGGAGGTGAAGGAGAGTACCTCGTCCATCCAAGTGGAAGCTTCTACTTCACGACAAGGTGAACCAAGAGTTGATACGGAAGCATCCACAAGTGGGACACACCAAGATGAAGAAAACGAGGAAGTGCATTAAGATGAACGCGTCAACAACCTCCTTCTCCACCACGACAAGAGAACGACAACGCCAACAATGAAGAAGGCCAAGAAGAAGAACAAGATGAAGAAGATGTTCAACGAAGACCCAAGCAAAAGCTTTCACGAGTTCGAGCAAGAATTGCTAAAGACCATTCCGTCGAAAGCAAATCTACAATGATATTCAAACCGGGAGAATCACTCGCTCTAAAACTCGCTTTAGCTAACTTTTGTGAAAACTATTCTTTCATCTCTAGCATTGAACCTATGAAGGTCGAAGAAGCATTGGAAGATCCGGATTGGATAAATGCTATGCATGAATAGCTACACAACTTTGAGAGGAACCAAGTTTGGACATTGGTTGAGAAGCCTGAAAACAACCACAACATCATTGGTACCAAATGGGTGTTTCGCAACAAGCAAGATGAAGATGGAAAAGTAGTTCGCAACAAAGCACGTCTCGTCGCCCAAGGCTACACACAAGTCGAAGGTATGGACTATGGTGAGACTTACGCCCCCGTTGCTAGACTTGAGTCCATTCACATCTTACTTGCCTATGCTAATCACCATGATATCACCTTGTACCAAATGGACATTAAAAGTGCTTTTCTAAATGGTGAAATAGAGGAGGAACTTTATGTTAAACAACCTCCCGGCTTTGTCAATCCTAAGAAACCCAATCATGTTTACAAACTTCACAAAGCTCTTTATGGACTTAAACAAGCTCCTAGAGCATTGTATAAATGCTTGACCAAGTTCCTTATTGAAAAAGGCTTTGAAATTGGGAAAATTGATTCTACTATTTTTACTAAAAGGGTTAATGGTGAACTCTTTGTGTGCCAAATTTATGTTGATGATATTATATTTGGTTCAACTAACCCTCATTTTAGTGAAAAGTTTGGGAAGCTAATGTCGGAGAAGTTTGAGATGTCTATGATGAACTCAAATTCTTTCTTGGTTTGCAAATCAAGCAAACTAAGGAAGGTACCTTTGTCTCTCAAACGAAGTACACCAAGGACTTATTCAAGAAGTTCAACATGCAAGAATGCAAAGGTATGACTACACCCATGCCTACTAGTGGACATCTTGACTTAACCAAAGATGGCGAACCGGTTGATCAAAAGGTTTATCGTTCTATGATTGGTTCATTGTTATATCTATGTGCTTCACGTCCCGATATTATGCTAAGTGTGTGCATGTGTGCACGATATCAAGCTGCCCTAAAGAATGTCATCTTAAGGCCGTGAAAAGGATAGTGAGATACTTAATCCATACACCAAATTTTGGCATTTGGTATCCTAAGAGGGCCTCTTTCGATCTTGTTGGCTATTCCGACTCGGACTATGCCGGAGACAAGGTTGATAGAAAGTCCACTTTGGTACTTGCCAATTTCTTGGTAGATCTCTTGTGTCTTGGTCCTCCAAGAAACAAAACTCGGTATCCTTATCCACCACCAAGCTGAATATATTGTCATTGGTTCATGTTGTGCTCAATTACTTTGGATGACCCAAACTCTTAAAGATTATGGGATATATGTGAGACATGTTCCATTGCTTTGTGATAATGAAAGTGCTATCAAAATTGGTCATAATCCTGCAACATTCTCGAACTAAGCATATTGAAGTTCGTCATCATTTCATTCGAGATCATGTTGCTAAGGGTGACATTGATCTTAAGCATGTTCGCACCGAAAAGCAATTAGCGGATATATTCACTAAACCTCTTGATGAGAAAGTTTTTTGCAGGTTAAGAGGAGAATTGAACATCATTGATGCTTCAAACTTGGAGTAGAAACTCCATTGGATACATGCAAGACATGAGCTTATGACTAATCCTTGATATTTCTCTTATGATGAAAAACTTATGTCTTGGATATATTTGTATCTTGCATATTATATAACCCATGTAGGTACTTGGTTGAATCAAATTCCAAGAGGTTGAAACCTACTCATATCTTGAGCAATCTCTACATCACCAAGTCTCTACACAAGGTGGTTGAAGACAAGGAAGCATGAAACCATTCAAACATACCCTTTGACAAAATTCTATGTTGAGTCTCATGATTGTCATTTTTGGATATACAAGTGCTCTTCCTTGCAAGAACTAACCCATGTAGGTAGATGGACTCAAATTCCATGTGGTGCTCCAAATTCTTGATGAGCTACATCAACCTTGAGCAACCCACGCAAGTTCAACTACATGGACAACACCACCAACCAAGGTATGTTATTCCATCTTAGAGAAGCTTTACTCGAGTCATGAGTTAAAGCAACTCGACAAGATGTGAATACATCAAGATGCTTAAACGAAAAATGGCAACCCCATTTTGAGCTTAAACGATGAGTATGGCCTATGATCAAGTGATCTCACTTGAATCCTAAGTCAATATACTCTAACATAGGTGACTTTGTCGCCGACCATCTCTAGATGAAGTTCTCCTGTGTTCTTTTACGAAGTTTTTGCATTTGTCTCATGCATTTGTGTTTCCCCTTTTCAAAAAAAAAACTTCATCTAGATTTCTTTCTGTTTTCTCTGCATTTTCTGCATCTAATTCCTTGCTTATCTTTCAGTTAATTCCTTGCAAATCTTTGTGAGATCTTACTAGTCTAGTGAGCTGAGGTGACAAGTGTTCTCTCTGCGATGAACTCGGTTCAACCGATTTGTTGTTTTCGGTCCAACGAATCTTTTCGGTACAACCGAAGCCTACAACTCGGTGCCACCGATTTCACCACAGGAAGAACAGTTTGCCACTTATTCTGTGTTTCATCTGTTCCAGCTCCACTCAATGAATCTTGTCCTCTACAAGCATCACATTTTTATCATTGCTTTATGTTGTGACTCAAGGATCAAACCCATTCACGACAAATTCCAGAGGGAGAGAGAGAGATTACATCTTTATCAAGCCCTTCTTGGAAATTGATGTCAAAGGGGGAGAGAGAGATCACATCAAAGCTTATCATTAAAGAGAGAGATCACATCAGAGAAGGAGAGAAAGATCCTTCAGGGGGAGAGAGAGATCTCTAGGGGGAGAGAATACTAGTAGAAAGCTTTTCTCAAGGATCCCAGATGCTTGGTGTTCAAGAGGAGAGATGTCCACATGTCTGCTTGAGGGGAGAGACATGTTCATATGATCTGTTGTGCTCAATTTTGCATGAGCATACATCAGCTCTGAACTTTAGCTCTGATCATCATTCATATCTTTCAGCTCTGTTTTCCTTCAGCTCTGATTTTCTGTTCCCTATCTTCTCCCAATATCCCATGTTAGATTCAGGGGGAGCAAGACATCTAAGGGAAAGAAATCATTTAAATTCATTACATATCTTTACTCTTGGGGACATGTCTAATCCAATGTGGTACTCAGTACTCACTCTCTACATGTCATCCCAATCTTGGTATTCTTGTGGTTTCTTCCGTTTGCTCTGGCCATTAGATGTACCTGTGTTATCTAACCTTGTTTGTGCAGGTTCATTCCATCCTAAGCCAACTCAAGACTACAAGGTAAGTATATGCATCACAATCATGTGTATGTGGAATTCTTGCTGATGTACATACTGTTTGCAAGAAGGACTCATGGGCATGAAGGTATTCTCTTTAATACTTTTTGCTCGATGCATATAGCCAAGATACATGTAACACATTGCCTGCTCTATCATGGTTATGCTATCACATGCTTCTATATTTCATATTCACATGATTGCATACATATAGGGGGAGCCTATGCTTGTTACATGTCTTTCCAAAGCTTTATTTGCTATTGTTTATATCTTTATCTAAAGCTTTGATGTATGTTGCCATCAATTACCAAAAAGGGGGAGATTGAAAGCACAAGTGCTCCCTAGGTGGTTTTGGTAATTAATGACAACATATCTCTTGTTGGACTAACACTTTTATCTAGTATGTTTCAGATAAGTTCAACAATGGAGTGGCATGGACTAAAGGATGTGGGAACTCCTTCAAGATGCTAAGGACAAAGGATTGGCTCAAGCTTCAAGCTCAAGACTCTTCATTTTACATTTTAGTGATCCAAGATCACATTGAGTCTATAGGAAAAGCCAATACTATCAAGGAGGGATGAGGTGTTGCTTAATGAGCCTCTTGCTCCATGTGCTTAGTGATATGCTCCAAAACCCTCAACTACTTTACCACTTCCACACATATGTCCTAAACCTAAAGTCAAAACTCGGCCCCACTGATTCTTTCTATCCGGCGCCACCGAGTTTGGATGTCTTAGCCACTGCCACAAACCCTAGGCAAATCGGTCTCACCGAGATGGGGTTGTAATCTCTCTGTGTATGTCCATTATCAAAATCGGTCTCACCGAGTTTGAGCAATCGGTACTACCGAGATTACAATGCAAACTCTCCGTTAACTTATTATCAAAATCGGTCCCACCGAGTTTGATAATCGGTCAAACCGAGTTTGCCTGACCAACTCTCTGGAAAGCTTATTAACAAAATTGGTCCCACCGAGTTTGTGTAATCGGTCCTACCGAGATTACGTTATGCCCTAACCCTAACTGAATCGGTCCCACCAAGTTGCATTTCGGTCCCACCGAAAACCCTAACAGTCACATTATTTGCTAAATCAGTCTGACCGGGTTTAACGGTCCCACCGAGTTTGGTAGATTGTGTGTAACGGTTAGATTTTGTGTGGAGGCTATATATACCCCTCCACCTCCTCTTCATTCGTGGAGAGAGCCATCGGACTGAACATACACTTCCAGCATCCTATTTCTGAGAAAGAACTACCTACTCATGTGTTGAGGCCAAGATATTCCATTCCTACCATATGAACCTTGATCTCTAGCCTTCCCCAAGTTGCTTTCCACTCAAATCTTCTTTCCACCAGATCCAAATCCTATGAGAGAGAGTTGAGTGTTGGGGAGACTATCATTTGAAGCACAAGAGCAAGGAGTTCATCATCAACACACCATTTGTTACTTCTTGGAGAGTGGTGTCTCCTAGATTGGCTAGGTGTCACTTGGGAGCCTCCGACAAGATTGTGGAGTTGAACCAAGGAGTTTGTAAGGGCAAGGAGATCGCCTACTTCATGAAGATCTACCGCTAGTGAGGCAAGTCCTTCGTGGGCGGCGGCCATGGTGGGATAGACAAGGTTGCTTCTTCGTGGACCCTTCATGGGTGGAGCCCTCCGTGGACTCACAAGAACCGTTACCCTTCGTGGGTTGAAGTATCCATCAACGTGGATGTACGATAGCACCACCTATCGGAACCACGCCAAAAACATCCATGTCTCCAATTGCGTTTGAATCCTCCAATCCCTTCCCTTTACATTCTTGCAAGTTGCATGCTTTATTTTCCGCTGCTCATATACTCTTAGCATGCTTGCTTGCTATATGTTGTGAATGTTAAACTTGTGCCTAAACTCCACTCAAACTTTAAAGAAACTTAAAAACTGCAAATTTGGTACTTAGTGTCTAATCACCCCCCCTCTAGACACATCTTCTCAAGGTCCTACAAGTGGTATTAGAGCTTTGGTTTCCATAGCCTTGGTTTAATCACCATTGGAGGAAGATGGATGAGTCTACTTTGGGGAGTCTTAGTCATATAGTGCCTATTCTTGATGGAGAGTATTTTCGTGAGTGAAAAAATGAGATGCTTGTAATTTTCAATCAATATCATTTTAACAAGTACATTGCTAGCCCTTGTGCACCTTATGTTGATCCTATGCATCCTACCCTTGATGAAGCTATTGACATGACTAGAAATCTTAGAATTGTTAATCTTATCACTAGAGGCTTGCCTAGAAACTTGATTAGAATCTTGCCTACTTTTGAGTGTGCCTACACTATATGGAAATTTCTTGAGGAACGATTTTGATTATTCCTTGAAAAATCTAGATGAGATTCTCTATAAATCTATTGCCTTGAGTAAAATGAATACTAGTGATCCTATGTTTGGTGATCGTCTATTTGAGCTTACAAACCTTATGCGTGCCAAAGGAAATGTTGGTATTATTAGTGACATTATTTCAAGCTATAAGAATTCATAGACAAGATTATTGTCAAACTCATTCTAATGAATCACCCTCTCTAGGATTTGATCCACCACATGACGATGTTGAACATGGATACTATGATGAGGATGATGATAGTGACTTCGATCTTGATGACGCAATGAGACATTTTGGTCTTATGGCAAATCTTCGGGGATATCTGTTAGGAGGAAAGGAATGGGTTCTTGATAGTGGATGTACCGATCACATGACCGGAGATAAAGACATGTTTCGTGAGCTTGCCGAAAATGATGGTCCTCGAAAGTTTGTCACTTTCGGTGACAACTCAAAGGGTAAGGTGGTTGGCCTCGGTAAGGTGGCCATCTCACATGATAGCTCCATACAAAATGTTATGCTCGTTGAATCTCTTGGTTACAACTTACTTTCAAAGATTATCTAGACTTGCTGATTTTGGTTTCAATGTTCTATTTATCAAGTAGATTGCCAAGTGTTTCGTCGAGATAATCATAAAATGGTCTTTACTTGGTGTGCGAGAGAGGTGATCTATACATTGTTGATTTCACTAAAAGGCTCAACCTAAAACTTGCTTCATTGCTAAATCCTCAAAAGGCTGGTTATGGCATAGACGATTAGGTCATGTTGGTATGCGAAACCTTGACAAGCTTATTAAGGGAATCATATCCTTGGAGTTAATGATGTCATATTTGATAAGGATAGACTTTGGCAAAGGTTGCTTGTCAAGGTGTAAACAGGTTGGAGGAAGGCATCCCGTGAAGAACATCATGACCACGAAGAGGCCACTCGAGCTACTTCACATGGATCTCTTTGGTCCCAACTCTTACAAGAGTCTCGGTGGAAATTCTTTTGGTCTAGTTATAGTTGATGATTTTTCCAGATTTACGTGGGTGTTCTTTCTCGATGATAAATCACAGGTCCAAAAGATCTTCAAAAACTTCGCTAGGAAGGCCCAAAACCAATTCGAAGCGAAGATCAAGAAGGTTCGCAGCGACAACGGAACGGAGTTCAAGAACGCAAATGTGGACACCTTTCTTGACGAAGAAGGGATTTCACACGAGTTCTCGGCTACATACACACCTCAACAAAATGGAGTTGTTGAGAGGAAGAACCGGACGCTCATCGAAATGGCGAGAACGATGCTTGATGAGTACAAGACGCCGAAGCACTTTTGGGCAGAAGCGGTTGAGACAGCTTGTCATGCAACAAATCGCTTGTATCTTCACAAGCTACTCGAGAAGACGGCATCCGAGCTACTCACCGGTAACAAACCCCAAGTTGGATACTTTCGAGTATTCGGCGCAAAGTGCTACATTCTTGATAAGCATCGCTGCTCTAAATTTGCTCCTAAGTCTAATGATGGTTTCCTACTAGGTTATGGCTCAAACTCTCACACTTACCGTGTCTACAACAATTTCACCCGAAAGGTTGAAGAGACGGTAGATGTGAAGTTTGATGAATCTAACGGCTCGCAAGTAGAGCAAGTGCCAATTGATGTAGGAGACAAAGACCCTTCGGAAGCAATCCAAGACTTGTCTATTGGCAAGGTCCGTCCAATGGAGGTGAAGGAGAGTACCTCGTCCGTCCAAGTGGAAGCTTCTACTTCACGACAAGGTGAACCAAGAGTTGATACGGAAGCATCCACAAGTGGGACACACCAAGATGAAGAAAACGAGGAAGTGCATCAAGATGAACGTCAACAACCTCCTTCTCCACCACGACAAGAGAATGACAACGCCAACAATGAAGAAGGCCAAGAAGAAGAACAAGATGAAGAAGATGTTCAACGAAGACCCAAGCAAAAGCTTTCACGAAGTTCGAGCAAGAATTGCTAAAGACCATCCCGTCGAAAGCAAATCTACAATGATATTCAAACCGGAGAATCACTCGCTCTAAAACTCGTTTAGCTAACTTTTGTGAAAACTATTCTTTCATCTCTAGCATTGAACCTATGAAGGTCGAAGAAGCATTGGAAGATCCGGATTGGATAAATGCTATGCATGAAGAGCTACACAACTTTGAGAGGAACCAAGTTTGGACATTGGTTGAGAAGCCCGATAACAACCACAACATCATCGGTACCAGATGGGTGTTTCAAGAACAAGCAAGATGAAGATGGACAAGTAGTTCGCAACAAAGCACGCCTCGTCACCCAAGGCTACACACAAGTCGAAGGTATGGACTATGGTGAGACTTACGCCTGCTGCTAGACTTGAGTCCATTCACATCTTACTTGCCTATGCTAATCACCATGATATCACCTTGTACCAAATGGACAATAAAAGTGCTTTTCTAAATGGTGAAATAGAGGAGGAACTTTATGTTAAACAACCTCCCGGCTTTGTCAATTCTAAGAAACCCAATCATGTTTACAAACTTCACAAAGCTCTTTATGGACTTAAACAAGCTCCTAGAGCATGGTATAAATGCTTGACCAAGTTCCTTATTGAAAAAGGCTTTGAAATTGGGAAAATTGATTCTACTCTTTTTACTAAAGGGGTTAATGGTGAACTCTTTGTGTGCCAAATTTATGTTGATGATATTATATTTGGTTCAACTAACCCTCATTTTAGTGAAAAGTTTGGGAAGCTAATGTCGGAGAAGTTTGAGATGTCTATGATGAACTCAAATTCTTTCTTGGTTTGCAAATCAAGCAAACTAAGGAAGGTACCTTTGTCTCTCAAACGAAGTACACCAAGGACTTATTCAAGAAGTTCAATATGCAAGAATGCAAAGGTATGACTACACCCATGCCTACTAGTGGACATCTTGACTTAACCAAAGATGGCGAACCTGTTGATCAAAAGGTTTATCGTTCTATGATTGGTTCATTGTTATATCTATGTGCTTCACGTACCGATATTATGCTAAGTGTGTGCATGTGTGCACGATATCAAGCTGCCCCTAAAGAATGTCATCTTAAGGCCGTGAAAAGGATAGTGAGATACTTAATCCATACACCAAATTTTGGCATTTGGTATCCTAAGAGGGCCTCTTTCGATCTTGTTGGCTATTCCGACTTGGACTATGCCGGAGACAAGGTTGATAGAAAGTCCACTTCGGGTACTTGTCAATTTCTTGGTAGATCTCTTGTGTCTTGGTCCTCCAAGAAACAAAACTCGGTATCCTTATCCATTGCCGAAGCGGAGTACATTGCCGCTGGTTCATGTTGTGCTCAATTACTTTGGATGACCCAAACTCTTAAAGATTATGGGATATATGTGAGACATGTACCATTGCTTTGTGATAATGAAAGTGCTATCAAAATTGGTCATAATCCTGTGCAACATTCTCGAACTAAGCATATTGAAGTTCGCCATCATTTCATTCGAGATCATGTTGCTAAGGGTGACATTGATCTTAAGCATGTTCGCACCGAAAAGCAATTAGCGGATATATTCACTAAACCTCTTGATGAGAAAGTGTTTTGCAGGTTAAGAGGAGAATTGAACATCATTGATGCTTCAAACTTGGAGTAGAAACTCCATTGGATACATGCAAGACATGAGCTTATGACTAATCCTTGATATTTCTCTTATGATGAAAAACTTATGTCTTGGATATATTTGTATCTTGCATATTATCTAACCCATGTAGGTACTTGGTTGAATCAAATTCCAAGAGGTTGAAACCTACTCATATCTTGAGCAATCTCTACATCACCAAGTCTCTACACAAGGTGGTTGAAGACAAGGAAGCACGAAACCATTCAAACATATCCTTTGACAAAATTCTATGTTGAGTCTCATGATTGCCATTTTTGGATATACAAGTGCTCTTCCTTGCAAGAACTAACCCATGTAGGTAGATGGACTCAAATTCCATGTGGTGCTCCAAATTCTTGATGAGCTACATCAACCTTGAGCAACCCACGCAAGTTCAACTACATGGACAACACCACCAACCAAGGTATGTTATTCCATCTTAGAGAAGCTTTACTCCGAGTCATGAGTTAAAGCAACTCGACAAGATGTGAATAATTCAGATGCTTAAACGAAAAATGGCAACCCCATTTTGAGCTTAAACGATGAGTATGGCATATGATCAAGTGATCTCACTTGTCTCCTAAGTCAATATACTCTAACATAGGTGACTTTGTCGCCGACCATCTCTAGATGAAGTTCTCCTGTGTTCTTTTCTGAGTTTTTGCATTTGTCTCATGCATTTGTGTTTCCCCTTTTCAAAAAAAAAAACTTCATCTAGATTTCTTTCTGCTTTTCTCCGTGCATTTTCTCGTGATCTAATTCCTTGCATTTCTTTCAGTTAATTCCTTGCAAATCTTTGTGAGATCTTACTAGTCTAGTGAGCTGAGGTGACAAGTGTTCTCTGCGATGAACTCGGTTCAACCGATTTGTTGTTTTCGGAGCAATCGAATCTTTTCGGTACAACCAAGCCTCACAACTTCAGTGCCACCGATTTCACCACAGTGAAGAACAGTTTGCCACTTATTCTGTGGTTTCATCTGTTCCAGCTCCACTCAATGAATCTTGTCCTCTACAAGCATCACATTTTTATCATTGCTTTATGTTGTGACTCAAGGATCAAACCCATTCACGACAAATTCCAGAGGGAGAGAGAGATATTACATCTTTATCAAGCCCTTCTTGGAAATTGATGTCAAAGGGGGAGAGAGAGATCACATCAAAGCTTATCATTTAGAGAGAGAGAGATCACATCAGAGAAGGAGAGAAAGATCCTTCAGGGGGAGAGAGAGATCTCCAGGGGGAGAGAATACTAGTAGAAAGCTTTTCTTAAGGATCCCAGATGCTTGGTGTTCAAGAGGAGAGATGTCCACATGTCTGCTTGAGGGGAGAGACATGTTCATATGATCTGTTGTGCTCAATTTTGCATGAGCATACATTAGCTCTGAACTTTAGCTCGATCATCATTCATATCTTTCAGCTCTGCTTTTCCTTCAGCTCTGATTTTCTGCTCCCTATCTTCTCCCAATATCCCATGTTAGATTCAGGGGAGCAAGACATCTAAGGGAAAGAAATCATTTAAATTCATTGCATATCTTTACTCTTGGGGACATGTCTAATCCAATGTGGTACTCAAGACTCACTCTCTACATGTCATCCCAATCTTGGTATTCTTGTGGTTTCTTCCGCTTTGCTCGCCAAGAGATGTACCTGTGTTATCTAACCTTGTTTGTGCAGGTTCATTCCATCCTAAGCCAACTCAAGACTACAAGGTAAGTATATGCATCACAATCATGTGTATGAGGAATTCTTGCTGATGTACATACTGCTTTGCAAGAAGGACTCATGGGCATGAAGGTATTCTCTTTAATACTTTTTGCTCGATGCATATAGCCAAGATACATGTAACACATTGCCTGCTCTATCATGGTTATGCTATCACATGCTTCTATATTTCATATTCACATGATTGCATACATATAGGGGGAGCCTATGCTTGTTACATGTCTTTCCAAAGCTTTACTTGCTATTGTTTATATCTTTTTCTAAAGCTTTGATGTATGTTGCCATCAATTACCAAAAAGGGGGAGATTGAAAGCACAAGTGCTCCCTAGGTGGTTTTGGTAATTAATGACAACATATCTCTTGTTGGACTAACACTTTTATCTAGTATGTTTCAGATAAGTTCAACAATGGAGTGGCATGGACTAAAGGATGTGGGAACTCCTTCAAGATGCTAAGGACAAAGGATTGGCTCAAGCTTCAAGCTCAAGACTCTTCATTTTACAATTTAGTGATCCAAGATCACATTGAGTCTCTAGGAAAAGCCAATACTATCAAGGAGGGATGAGGTGTTGCTTAATGAGCCTCTTGCTCCATGTGCTTAGTGATATGATCCAAAACCCTCAACTACTTTACCACTTCTGTCGGAGTAATGGGCCACGGGTAGGCAGACCCGAGCCCCTGAACCTTTCAAAACATCAAGCATCGCGCCTTAAGACCCCAAGAAAAGAGCCGCCAGAGAGTCGGCAACAGAGTAGTCGCCGATCGCCTCTAGGCCGAGTCCCAGAGACGGCCTAAGGACGAGCCGACTCCAAGCTGGCGACCTCCAGTGAGGCCGGCTACATTGAGTCGGCCCATGACCCCAACCACCTCCTGCTCGAGCGACTATGAGCGGGATGGGATAAAGCCGCCTCATGGCCCATCCTCGCCCGCCCATAAAGGGCGTGTATGGCCACAGAGCCAGTACCGACGGAGATCTCCGTCCCGGCGCTGCAAGATCATGTTATGCCGCCTCGACATCAGCCCTGGGCAGATTCCTATACCCACGATGGCATGTCTGCATTTAATTCGAAGACGGCGGGACCGCTTGCCGGCGGGAGAACCAAGACGGCGAGAGCACCCCAAAGATGGACCCGATGGAGTCGGCCTCCGGAGTCGGCCGCCCTCCCGCTGGCTCCACGCGCCATTAACTGCATTAAGACGGGGAATGGCAATAAGGATCGCCCGCCGGGCGGCGGCACTGTTGCCATGACCCCATGACCAAGCTCGCGTCATTAGAAGCACGGCTACAGTAATCTGCAGCCGGCAAGACCCGCCCGCGGCGGACAAGGGCTGTCGGCCCCATGCTGGGCCGTCGACGGGGCCCACTAGTCGGCGGGCCCCAGAAGTCGGCGGAGAAGACGGCGACTTAGAGACTGACGGCTTGGACCCGCACCCAGCCGGATTACCGTTGTACCCCCGGGGGGTAGGCCTATATAAACCACCCGGGGCACCCATGCAAAGGGTTGGAATCCAGTAGTTTTAGACACACGCATAGAGGGAGAGAAGAGCTAGCCGTGCCCTTCCCCTTCCTCACCCCGAACAGCTCAAGGAGCATCTTGTACTCACTTTGCCATAGTGATCATGCGGAGACCCCGCAGAGCAGCAGTAGGGGTGTTATCTCCTCGGAGAGCCACGAAGCCGGGTAAGATTCGCCGGCGTGCATGTCTTCGCCTCATCCCGCTTCTGTGCACCGGCGATGTTCTACTCGCCTCCATGATAAGCCATCCTTTGGCATATGTCGCACCCAACCCCGACATTTGGCGCCCACCGTGGCTGGTGCACCGTCCGTCCGGAGACTCGCTCGACGGGAACCTCTTCCTCCCTAGCGAAGCGCAGCAGCCCGCAAGACGCCAGACGGAGTTCTGCGCTGACGCTACGCATGGCGCTGAGGTCTTCAAGTGGCGAGCTGCCTTGTTTAACTTGTCGGGCGAGGTTCGCCTCCGACGAGCTCTGCATCCGACGCAGCACGGACGGCCCGAAAGCCTCCTCGCAGGCCTCCTCGGCAGCTCCACGCCGCCGGGCGAAGCTCGCCGCCGACACTGGAGTCCGTGAGGGCTCCACCGACCCGATGCTGGTCGACCGACACCGCGTTGCTCGACGCTGCTTCCCCACCAACGTGGTGGTCTATGACGAGCCTCTCTCGCTACGGAGAGCGGCGGGAGCACCGTCACAGAAGTACTCGTCATCGGTCACGGCGAGCCTTCCGGCGTGGGAGCTCGTGACCCTCTCGACGCGGTTCTGGAAGACCTGACCGCCTCCATTCCGTAGGACGCCGACGCCGGAACGCTGAAGACGCCGCCTCCAGCTCCTCGTGGGCGCACAGAAGCTGGCAAGCATGAGACGCTTGTCGGAAGCCTATCAGCGCGAGATGGATCGCGCTGTGGGCGGCTCGCCGGCTCCGACTGGGCCTAGCCGCCTAGGCGCGGTTCAGCAGCGG
This sequence comes from Aegilops bicornis, assembly GCA_021605145.1. NCBI lineage: Eukaryota > Viridiplantae > Streptophyta > Magnoliopsida > Poales > Poaceae > Aegilops > Aegilops bicornis. The sequence goes on along the minus strand of CM038674.1, from coordinate 455,936,486 downwards.
CATGGCCATCGCCGATCTGTTGGGGGCCGCCGCCTGCGGTACGCCACGCTCATGGAGAACATTCGCGCTGCCCAGCGGCGCGGACGAGCTGGACAACTTCGAGGGCGAGTCCAGCAGCTCGACGCTGCCGCCGCAAGAAGAAAGCCGGTTGCCAGACGGAGGCGCCGCGGCGACAACACGACGACTTGCCCCCTCGCCGAGATCAAGGCGCGATGTCTCGGACGCCGACTGGCGGCGTCCGCGGAAGAAAGAACAAGGATCCGGCTGTTAGCCATAGCCGGACTCACATCTCCATCGAGCGCGACGAAGACGGCCGCCCAAGAGCAGTGGAGCGGCGGGACGACTATCAGCCTCCTCCTCCCCGCGGAGAAAGGCGAGTCTCCTCGCCACCCGTCGAGCATCCAACTCTCGGCGACCGCCTTGGCCGCCGAGAGGGAGTCGGAGAAAATGACGCCCGCCACCGGATCAAGCGACTCCACCGATCCCTGGCACTAGAAGAAGAAGACGAGTTGGGCCCGCCTCGCTTTGACCTCGCATCCGAGACGAGCCCTTCCCCGAGGATTCACACTCCCCGAGACACACCCAAATACACCGCCCGGTGAAGCCGGAGGACTAGCTGGTGGACTACTCCACGGCCGTCACAAGATAGCTTAACGGCAACAAGCGCGTTGCCGTAAAGTATGTTCCCCTCATGCTCCAGGGCACAACCCGGACATGGTTGAACAGCTTGAAGCCCCGCAGCATCAACAACTGGGTCGACTTCACCGAGGCCTTTGTCCGCAACTTCATGAGCACATACAAGCGACCTCCCAAGCCTCGCTACCTGTCCCCAGCGTGCAAGGCCCCAACGAGTCTACTCGCGACTACCTCACGCTACTGGGCCGAGCTCCTAACTCCTGCGAAGGAGTGCACGAGGTGCGTAATCGAGTACTTCACCGCCGGGTGCGTAGAAGGCACCCTCCTCAAGCACAAGCTCCTTTGCGACGAGCCGGAGACCCTCGACGAGCTGCTGGTCATAGCGCATAAGCACGCCATAGCCGACTCCTCCATGAAGTCGAGATCAAGTCGCGGCGACCGCAAAGTAGCTCCTCATGCTCCTGTAACTCCGGCCGGGCGACGCCAATGGCGACAGCAGCAGAATGATCATAAGCGCCAAGGCCTCGCAGCCGGCTTCCAAAGAGCCGGCAGGTGGCGGCGATCGAAGACCAGCGGCCGAGGGCAGCCTCCTCGCCAAGCGGCGTAAAGGCGGCAAGTCCAATCGGTTGCCGGCCTTCTCTACGAAAGCAGACTGGACGGACCTCGCAAGTTCCACAGCCGCGCGAAGCCGCCAAATCACACCACCCGGAAGTGCCACCGCTCACCAGATCGCCAAGGGAGACGGCCTTGCCCCTCCTCCGCCGGGCCGCCGCCCACCACCGCCCCAAAGAGCTACCTGTCAGCCAATCGGCGCAAGACAAGACGATTACCCGGAAGAGCACGGCGCTTATGTCGTGGTTTACCAGCAGGTGATGATCGCCGCAAGAAAGCGGCAAAGCAGCAGAGTGAATGCGAGCATCAGATACCCTGTAATTCATGCACTGGGCCGAGAAACCCATTAGCTGGAGCCGTGCTGATCACCCAGAGGTGATGCCGAATCCAGGCTCCTACGCCCTGGTCTTGGGAGCCACCCTTGCCACGGATAGGCGGGCCGCTCGCTTCTCGCGAGTGCTGATAGACGGAGGTAGCAGCATCAACGTCCTGTACAAGGATACGATGGAGAAGCTAGGAATCAAGCAAAGACAGCTTCAAAGATAGTCGGACTGTGTTCCACGGAATTGTACCCGGCCTTTCCTGCTCACCGATTGGCAAGATTTTGATAGACGTCCTCTTTGGGGACAAGGATCACTTTCTCCGAGAGCCAGTCTGGTTCGAAGTGGTGGACCTCGAAAGCCCCTACCATGCCCTGCTTGGCCGACCTGCCTTGGCCAAGTTCATGGCGGTCCCCCACTACGCCTACCTCAAGATGAAGATGCCGAGCTCCAAGTGGATTCTCGACCGTAGCCGGGCGATTACAGAAAGTCGTCTCACTGCGGTACCGAAGCAGTTGGCTAGCCGAGTCCCCGGTGATCGCACCGAGAAGCGGCTCTGGATCGGGTTGTGGCAAGGTACGGCAAGCAGCCAGAGATATCGCCCGACCCCAAGGAGTCGAAGTCGAGGGCTCGTTCAAGCCGCCAAAGAGACCAAGAAGATACCCTTGGACCCGAGCACCCGGAGAGATACGCTGTCATAGGTGCGAACCTCGACAAAGAAATAGGAAGGCGAGCTCGTCGATTTCCTCCGTGAGAATCGGGACATCTTCGCATGGTCCCCCAAAGACATGCCAGGTGTACCGACGGATTTCACCGAGCACAAGTTACATGTCCGATCTGATGTGAAGCCCGTCAGGCAGCCCTTGCGCCGCCTGTCAGAAGAGAAAAGAAGAGTTGTTGGAGAAGAGATAGCCTGGCTCCTCGCAGCCGGTTTCATCATGGAAGTTTTCTTTCCAGAATGGTTGGCGAACCCGGTCTTGGTACTAAAGAAGAACAAGCAAAGGGCGGATGTGTATTGACTACACAAGCCTCAAGAAAGCCTGCCCCAAGGACCCGTTCGCTTTGCCAAGAATTGATCAGTGATAGACTCCATACCGGATGCGAGCTGTTGAGCTTCTTAGATGCATATTCAGGATATCACCACATCAAGCTGAACCCGGCCGACAGATTGAAGACCGCCTTCATCACGCCATTTGGAGCCTTCTGCTACCTGACCATGACGTTCGGCTTGAGGAACGCCGACGCCACCTTTCAGCGTTGCATGCAGAAGTGCCTCCTCAAGTAGCTTGGTAGAAATGCCCACGTTTACGTGGACGACGTGGTGGTGAAGACGGAGAAGCGAGGAACGCTGTTGGAAGACCTCAAAGAGACCTTTGAAAACCTGCGCTGATTCCAGATCAAGCTCAACCCAGAGAAATGCGTCTTCGGAGTACCAGCCGCCAGCTCCTTGGCTTCCCGGTATCCGAACGCTGCATAGAGTGCAACCCCGTGAAGATCAAGGCGATCGAAAGGATGGAAGTACCGCCGACCGCTAGATGTGCAGAAGTTCACCGGCTGCTTGGCGCCTATCACCGATTCATTCATTAGTCGGTTGGCGAGAAAGCTCTTCCTCCGCACTCAGCTTATGAAGAAGACCACCTTCTTCGAATGGAACTCAAGGCGGACGAAGCTTTTCTCCGCTTGAAGAGAATGCCGACTACTCCCCCAAAGGTCGGGCGGCTCCGACTCCAAAGGAGCCCATGCTCCTCAGATATTGCCGCCACCAGCAGGTAGTCAAGACATACCATTGTAGTTGAACGCAAGGAGGAGGGCAAGGCGCTACCTGTCCCAGAGACCAGTGTATTACATTCGAGCGAGGTAATCGCCGACCTCCAAGCAGAACTACCCCACTACCAGAAGATGTGTTACAGCGTGCACTTTGCCGCCAAGAAGTTGAAGCCTTACTTTCAAGAGCATCCAATCACCGTGGTTTGCACGTCCCCACTAGCAGAGATCATCGGAAGCCGAGATGCTTCAGGCCGAGTGGCCAAATGGGCCATAGAGTTGGCCCCCTACACCATCTTTTACCAGCCCCGCACCGCCATCAAGTCACAAGACCGGCCGACTTCCTCGTCGATTGGGCCGAGACCCAAGATGCCGCCAAATACCGACTCCACCCATTGGCGGATGCACTTTGATGGCTCGAGATGCGCACCGGCTTGGGAGCCGGCGTGGTCCTCACTTCCAATAAGGGCGACTAGCTCAAGTACGCGCTGCAGATCCATTTCGCCGCCTCCAACAACGTCGCCGAATACGAGGCGCTCATCCACGGGCTCCGGCTCGCCAAAGAGCTTGGCATTCGCCGGATCCTGTGCTATGGCGACTCCGACTTGGTGGTCCAACAGTCATCCGGCGACTGGGACACCAAAGATGCAAATATGGTGAGCTACCGCTTTCGGGTACAACAGCTGAGTGGATATTTTGAGGGATGTGAATTCCTCCACGTGCCAAGAAACGACAACGACCAAGCAGATGCCCTGGCAAGAATCGGTTCCACCTGGCCAGTAATACCATCCGGCGCCGCCTTCAGCGCCTTCTCAAGCCATCTGTCAAACCGTCACCAGAGTCGACTCCATTTTTGTGCCGGCTCCCGGAAGAAGTCGGATCCGACTCGAGCCTCAGCAGACGGCACAAGAATCCTTGCAGACGCTTCAAGAACGCTGGTAGCCGGTTGCCCGGGACTTCGTAAACCCGGCCCAGGGACTGCGGCGACCATTGTGAAGACTCTAGTACTCGGCCCGGGGACTGTGCCAGTCGGCCCGGGGACTTCTTCAACCCAGCAAGCTACTGCAGACTCCAACCCGCCGCCTCCCAGCCCAGCCGCCTCGGCCCAAGTAGCAAGATCGGCGGTCGAAGAAATAGCAGCACCCTCATGGGTCCAGCCCATCCTGAAGTTCTTAGTAAGCGGAGAGCTACTAATCGATGAAACCTTGGCTCGGCAAGTGCAACGCCGAGCGGCAGCCTACACTATAGTCAATAGAGAGTTGGTCAGCGCAGCGTCACCGGTGTCTACCAGCCAAGGCCGAATCGTAGCAAGGCCAAGCAATCCTTGAAGACATCCATCGTATGAAAAGCGGCCATCATGCAGCCTCAAGAGCACTCTGCCGCCAAAGCCTTCCGACACGGTTTCTTCTCGCCAACTGCCCTAGAAGAGGCCAAGGAATTAGTTCAAAAATGCAAGGTGCGGTGTTCGCTTCCAAGCCGCTTCACCGGCTTCAGCCAAGACTATCCCCATCGCTCGCCCTTTGTCTGTTCGGGGGCTCGGACATGGTGGGACCATTCAAGACGGCACGAGGTGGCCTAACTCACTTACTTGTCGCGGTGGACAAGTTCACCAAGTGGATAGAAGCAAAACCCATCAAGAAGTTGAATGGTCCTACGGCAGTGACTTTCATCGCCGACATCACGACTCGGTACGGTGTACCACACAGCATCATCACCGACAACGGCACAAATTTCGCCAAAGGCGCTTCGCCTGCTTTCGCGACGCAGGGCATCCGATCGACTTAGCGTCCGTTGCCCATCCGCAACAAAGCGGCCGTGGAGCGAGCGAATGGCCTCATCCTCGTTCGGCATCAAGCCTCGATCGGTCGAACCATCGAGCGTTCGCCGGCCGCCGCTTGAGGAGTTGCTACCGCCCTTCCGGAGTCTGCAGACGACTCCAAACAAGTCAACTAGCTTCACACCCTTCTTCCTCGCTTCACGGTGCAAAGCCGTCATCCCAACGGATATAGAGTTCGATTCCCCGCGAATCACCATGTACACCAAAGAGGAAGCGGAAGAAGCATCGCCAAGACGACGCCGATCCGGCCGGAAGAGGGCCGGTTGGCACTCAGCCACCCAAAGATCTACCAAAGCAGAGCTGCGCCGCTACTACAACAAGAAGGTCAAGCCAAGATCATTCCTAGAGGGCAACCTTGTGCTCCGGCTGATCCAAATAACAGCCGCCAGCACAAGTCGTCGGGCGCCTTTGGGAAGGCCCATTCATCATCAAGAAAGTGTCGGGCAACGACTCCTACTACCCGATCGACGCCGAAGCCCCGAGCACGCAAGAGGGACGACTTCGAAAGGAGACGGAGCGGCCATGGAATGCGAATCTCCTCAAGATTTTACAGCTTGATGCAAAGTATGTACCACGCTACCCTTTTTGTGTTTGAGATACTAAGACTTCGGGTCCCGAGACGCAGCTCGGGACTGCCCTCTTTGTTATCTATATGATAAGAATTATGCCTTTGAGTATGTTACCCTTTGATTATGCTGTTTGGCGCTGGCTCGACTAGTCGGCCCGGGACTCGCCGCCTTTTGAGCTATGAAGTGCTTCCTGAAGTCGGACAAGTGGCGTGGCGGTGCCTAAGCTGCCTCTGTCGAAGCCGCAGCTTGCAGAGCGACTGCTTTGGTGGGCAGGAGTAAGGTAGAGCGGCGCCACACCTAAAAAAAATGGCTAAGGACCCAAAGCATAAACATAGTTTAAATCGGCTTCCAGCCCGTTTCGTGAAACCGACCCTTAAGAAGCCGGCTTGCCGTTTTCTACCCAACTTGCTTAAACGACTCTAAAAAATGGCCAAGTACTTGCCTTCTCAAGGTAGCCAAGCACTTGACCTAGACGGCAATAATCCAGAGCGAAGCGGTCTGACGGGCAAGGCGGCATCTAAGGAAGGTGGCAAAGGAAAAGCCACAAGAGCAATAAGCAAGGAAACATAAAATTAGAATAATATTTACACAAACTTAGGCCCTTGGTCGGATCTTGAATGTGGTTCGTAATACACCCATGGGTGGAATTGTGCAAATTAATAAAGTTCTTTCAAAAGACTAGCAAACAGATAAAATAAAGGCAAGGCAGCGCCTAAGAAGCAGCCGGATGGGGTTGGAAGGCGGAGGCGGCGGCGGCGCGCCAGCGCCGGGGCCGGGTTGAACGGTCTCGCTTGATCGCTCTCGGCAGAATTGGCCCAGATGGGCGCGATTGTCCGGAGGCGCGTCGAGCCGAGGCTAGTCGCCCGCTTCCGCCTTCTGGGCGCCCATGCCGCTCTCCGCCCTCCGCCTCGTCCTCATCCTCGGCGCGCTGAGTCGATCACCTCGCTGAAGTCTCGCCAGAGGCCGGGTTCATCGAACCACTCGGCGGTGCTTCCCGCCGTCTTCAGCCCGCCGGGACGAAGACATTGGTGTCCGTGTAGTCGGCGATCGCCGCCAAGACGCCGACGAGGGCGTCCTCATGCCAGCAGCTCCGCTGGCTTCGACCGAACGCGGCCAGCCGGTCCAGGTTGAGCCCTGGATACCACGCCTTGACCAACTCCAAGGCTCGGCGAGCTCCAGCCCGAGCCGCGGAGCCCTTCCAAGCCTCAAGACGGCCAACGACCTCCAGCTAGTCGGCGGTCCGGCTGGGAGTGCGCAGAACCGGCATGTCCGGCCACAGGGCAGCAATCGCCTGGGCACCGACACGCTGAAGACGGCGCAGCATCCGATGTGCCGGCCGCAGACGAGCCTCAATGCTCAGGAGCTGCTCGTCAAGGGTCCGGGGGGCGTTGGCTGCGATCTCAGCGCCACCCGCCCTCCGCGCCTCGCGCTCGGCCTCGATGGCCTGATTGGCCGCATGCGTGTGACCAGGGAAGAAGTACGCCAAGAAGAAGAAAAAGCAAGTCGAAAAAATAGGAGCCGCTTAACCCATAGTCGGCAACCCAAAAGAGAAAGTAAAGCAAACTTACCATCGACGATATCTTCGATTTCATGGAAGCCGGAGGTCAGCTGCGCTTCCTCGCCGGTCAGCGGAGCGCTTCGCTCTCACGGCCGGGAGAGCGGCCTCTTTCTTCTCCGCCTTCACCTGCGCCGCCTTTGAGCAGCTCCTTCGCTCCGCCACAGAAGCCAGGTCGCGCTCATGGGCGAGCTTGCCGCACCTCCTCTTTGGCGCGCAAGAAGCGGTCTCGGCCGTACCAGCTGCCTCTCGCAGAGCGGCGTTGGACTCAAGAATAAAAAGAAGAAGGACGCGAAGTTGTCGATTAAGAAGGTCGCCAGAAGATCCGGCCCGATCGCGCAGCGATCGGCCACGAATCTCGGGATTACAGCCCGCTGGTGCGCCAGCGCCGCCAAGAAGAAAACTCACCTCGCCTCGCCAGTCAAGAGCCCGCTTGTTCGGGCTTCTTCAACGCTGCGGTTGAAGGCGAGCGCTGGAGGTTGTGATACCCCGTAACAAGAATTCCGCACATAGGTAAAAACTTGAAGTAAGCAATAGTTCCGGGCACTGCTCAGCTGCCCGAAACTCGGGATTACGCCAGCAGGAGTGCCGCGCCTCACAGAGAAGAGCAAGAGAAAATTCGGAAATGAAACATACCCGCACGGCAGATCGCGATGCCAGGTGCGCCTTGGAAAGGTTCTGGAGGGCGTCGCCTTCAGCCCGCAGCTTCGCTTGGACGTCCAGGAGCGCCATGTTCAGCGGGCCCGTGCCGCCTCGCACTCCACCTAACGGGCGCGGGCGCTTTGTCGCCTCAGCCGTGGATGGCCGAAGCTGGCGGCGCCGGTCTCAAGGGGCGCGACGCCGAGGTCGCTTCTCAAGACGGGCGCCAAGACCGGGCGAAGCGATTTGAAGAAACAGCTGCGCCACGGCCTCGCTGCCGGTCGGCAAGACAGCGGGTCCGCCGGCTGTTTGCCTCGCGATCTCGGATCGCGGCGGAGGCGGTGGAGGTGGCGCCGCGCCGGGCGAAGAGACTCGCCGCCTTTCCTCCTCCGCGACGGGACCTCACCACCGACTCCCTCCGACCGCCTGTGAACTCCGGCGGTGGTGGCGCTGAGCTCAGCGGAGTGACGAGCAGCACCGACTGAAGGCACGCGGCCTCCTCGGCTCGCCTTTTTGCTGCAGCAGCGGCTTCGACCGCCTTCTCATCCTCCGCCTTCTCCCGACGGGCGGCCTGCTCCTCGTCAAGGCTTCTCCCGCAGATTCCGGCTCTGGTGCCTCCCGGAGGGCGGCCGCAGGGTCAACCCGCCGACTGTTGGCGGACGTCTCTGCTGACCCCATGACGGAGGCGGCGGCGACCTTCTCCAAGGAGAGGGGAGCCCTGATGAGAAAAAAGGACATGAGAAGACTCGGGCAAGACGGACCAGAAGGAAACAAGACAGAATAAAAAATACATACGCAGAGACCAGCGGTGGCTTCTTCACCTCCTTGCAGGCGGTTAGCCTTTCGCGACCGCTTCTTGAGTCGCGCGGCAGCTCCCTGAATTTCTTGGCCTGGCCGCTGGCTGACTCGGCCCGCCCGGCGCCTCTTCACGCCGCCTCGACCCCCAAAGGCGGAGAGCTCGCTACTGGATGGCCGGGTTTTCATTGGCGGCGGGGGCGACTTCCTTCTCGACGTCATCATCGGGCCAGTCGGCAAAGGTGGCTGAGGGCCTGAAGTCGTCGGCCCCTCCCCCTCCCTCGGTGTCGGCCTCCATAGCCGCCACACCCAAGTCGGGGTCGTCGGCGTCGCTCTCCGCCCGGTCGGGGACGAATTCACGAGCCGGCCCCGTGGCGCCGGCCGAAGGCGGCATGAGAGGATTCTGAGTCGGAAAAAACCAAGGAAAATTAGAGCCGGATCCGGCTGAAGTAGGAAACGGAGAAGCAAGAGACGACTTACCAACGGCGGGGGATTGGCGCGCGAGTATGGCTCCTTGCCGAACTGCCATTCCTCCATGAGGCCGCAGTTCGCCAAGAAGTTCACCGTGTCCACCACCTCCGTGTGGGGCATGTCCTTGGAGCACAGCCGGCTGGGACGGCCGCTCATCGACATATCGATGAGGTCGGCCTTGAAGAGGGAGAACTCGGCGCGCCACGGCGGCCAACAAGTCTGCCCCTGGCCAGGCCCTCCGATCAGATCATCACGTGGAGTCACAAGGGCGGCGCGCTGCTACTGCGGAGTCGCCGTCCGGGCCCTATAGGACCAGCCGGTGGTTGGTTCAGCCGCCGCCCATGTAGGGCGGCAGGTTACCGGCCGCCTTCGGGGGCGACGTTCTTGACGTAGAAGTATGAACGCTGCCACATCTTCACCGACTTGATGAGGGAGATGGCAGGAAAAGGGTTCTTGGGCACCGGCCTCCTCTTGGCGATGAAAGTGCCGCACAGAGCCGACATGCGAGCGACGTGGGTCCCGAGCTTCGCTTGGAAGAATTCCCCCCACAGCTCGATGGTGGGGAGAACTCCGAGAAAACCTTCGCATAAGGATGCGAAGGCGGTCAGCAGCACCACCGTGTTGGGGATGAGGTGGTGCGGCTGGAGCCCGAAGAACTCCAAGAACGCTGGCGAAGAAGCCGCCGCCGCAGCCCTAGCCCGCGCATAAGGTGCGAGCGAAAATCACCTGGCCGCCCTCCTCCGGCGCCGGGCGTGATTTCGCCCTCCGGCGTGGCGCAGGTCCGCACTAGGTGGCTGCCGGGATGCGCACGCTTGACGGCGAATTGGCGATGTCGCTATCGATGATGGAGTTGCCCCACACGCCGGAGCGCCGCGGTGGGATAAGGCGCGGGCGGGCGGATGAGGAGCTCATCTTCGCGGGCGCGGGCGAGGCTCGCACGGTGGAGCGAGGAAGAAAACGAGGCTCGGCGCGGTGGAGCGAGGAAGAAGACGGCAGGAGCGGGATGAGAGTGCGCGCGCCACCGCTTCTCTCCCCCGCCTACTTATAGGCGCCAGGATGCGGCCGAGGGGGCGGGCGTGGGATTAACTGCGCCCACGTCCCCACGCCCCCACGATTTAACCCACGACGTTACTGCGCGCAGTAACGGCGTGGGGAGCCCAACCGCCCGCACGACCGCAGCGGATCCGCTGCGCGCCGGGGCACGGTAGTGGCGGGCCCCGCCTGACGGGCCTGTCTTGTCACGCGCGTGGGCTGGCAGACTGGCCCTGCCGCGTGGCGTCGCATGGCGGGCCCGCAGCGGGCGGCTGCCGGGAAGCTTATCAGGCACGCCGCCCGGATCCTTGTGACCTTCAAACCATTGAAGAGCAAGACGCCTTCTCGCAAGGCCGACTCCAGCTAGTCGGCTCAAGATGGAGACGGCGTCGAGTCCAGATTCTTCTACCAAGGGATGAAGCTGTCGAGGCTCCTCGACAGCTGCCCTCGGCGCCTCACCAGCTTCAGGACTACTGTCGGAGTAATGGGCCACGGTAGGCAGACCCGAGCCCTGAACCTTTCAAAACATCGGGCAGATCGCGCCTCAAGACCCCAAGACAAAGAGCCGCTTCAGAGAGTCGGCACAGAGTCGCCGACCGCCTCTAGGCCGAGTCCCAGAGACGGCCTCAGACGAGCCGACTCCAAGCCAGCGACCTCCAGCGAGGCCGGCTGTGGAGTCGGCCCGCGACCCCAACCACCTCCCCGCCTCGAGCGACTACGAAGCGGGATGGGATAAAGCCGCCTCGCGCCCATCCCCCCGCCCATAAAGGGCAGGTATGGCCACAGAGCGCCAGACCGACGGAGATCTCCGTCCGGGCGCTGCATCGCGCCACGCTGCCTCGACATCAGCCCTGCGGGGCAGATTCCTCGTACCCACGATGGCCTCGTCTGCACGACCCGAAGACGGGCGGGACCCACTGTCGGCGGGAGAACCAAGACGGCGAGAGCACCCCAAAGACGGACCCGATGGAGTCGGCCTCCGGAGTCGGCCGGCCCTCCCGCTGGGCTCCACGCGCCATTAACTGCATTAAGACGGGAATGGCACAAGTGATCGCCGCCCGGCGGCTACACTGTTGCCATGACCCCATGACCAAGCTCGCGTCATTAGGATCACGGCTACAGAATCTGCAGCCGGCAAGATTACCACAAGTGACAAGGGCTGTCGGCCCCATGCTGGGCCGTCGACGGGGCCCACTAGTCGGCAGGCCCCAGAAGTCGGCGGAGAAGACGGCGACTTAGAGACTGACGACTTGGACCCGCACCCAGACTTTAAAGAAACTTAAAACTACAACTTTGGTACTTAGTGTCTATTCACCCCCCCTCTAGACACATCTTCTCAAGGTCCTACATTTTGCTTCTCCGTCTTCTTGGAGATTCGTGATTGATCTTCAGACTGCACACTGTCTTCAGGAGGTGCAGTGGCCAGTGGCTTCGCACGTGAAGCTTTTGGAGGAGTAGCTGATCTTGAAACCTTAGCCTTCTTTGGCTTCTGCGGCTTTGGAGTAGGAGCAGGGGCTTCATCAGTGTCAGTGTCATCTTCAGAATGATCCACTTGGGCACCTTGGACCGCGATGTGAGTGATGAGGCCATCAAGGTTGTAGAAAGGACCGATGACATTGGGTTCTGCATCACGGGAGCCGTCAGCACGGGGAGCAGAGGGACCTGGGTTGAAGTCTAATCCCAATGACTTCTTGTTTTCCTTGGCCGATGCCTTTGCATGCTGGAAATTTCGCTTGAAGAGATTATCGTCACGACACCAGAGCAATGACGATGGGTCGGCATTTTCAGGCTGAGGTCCACGGACCATACAAGGATAGAAACCCTGTGCAATAGCTTCAGCTCTGTTCTTGGGTGGAAAGCCTCGAAAGAGAATATCACCCAAGGACTTTTGATAGCATTCTTCTCAGCGTATTCCTGGGTCATGAACTTGTATTTGAACCATTGTTCAGCCCAATATCGTCGAATCCATTGGATTCGTGTCTTGCGCTGATTGCAAGTCTCTTCAGGATCTGTCTTGTAAAGCTCTGCGAGGTCATCAGGTAAATCTTTTGATGTTCCCTCACGACGCTGTTCCGCCACCCTTCCTCATCGATTTTCTCGCAGCCATGAACTTCAAACTGAATGGCTTCAACACGCTCAATGGCTTCAAAAGCTTTCGCTATCGGACAAACAGGAACTGGCATCGGAGAGTTAATGTGATGGTGTAAGAATTACGCAAACGAATGCAGACTATGAGAACCAAGGGATTCTCCCGGACATGTACCTATGACAACATTAGAGATGCGAGGGAAGGGAAGAGGTCATATGCATTCTCATAAGATTTTGAAGATAAATCAGTTTGAAGACATTGACCTCATGATGCTAAGACATTCGCTTATAATGCTCAGAGTTGGTTCTAGATTTGTACGAATCCGTGAATAGGTACAAGTGAGGAATCTAACTAGATATGAAGCTTAAGTGAATATACTAGGCAGTATGAGATGCGCATGAATAGATCTAACATTGTATAGGCAGAAACCAACTTTGGTAAACATGATGAATCTTTGAGGATCAAAAAGATGGTAAAAATAGAGTTATATTTACCAGACGAAGAACTGCTAGATCGGAAGAGTAGGAGACCGAGCAGTTCAATCCACCATGCCCTAACTTGGCGACGAAGGACAGCTACGGCGGCGGTGGAGAGGACGATGTTCGCGGCCGACGTGAGGACGGCGTCGGAGAAGTCGCGACAGCTAAGCGCTTCGTCGCCGGCGTCATCGCGAGCTAGCGGTGGCGCTAGGGTTTTGACGAGGTGGAGAGGTGGAAGAAGGTTTTCTTTACCGCAGGGGACATGTATTTATAAGGAGGTGTGCGGCTCAGCACAATTACTCAGTGCTCGGCGGTTCACATTCGAGGGGTACGCGTGGCAAGCATGCAACATACTCAGCTGTCCCACGCTCCCACGCCTCCAGTTTGTTTGGATGGTCGTTCCGGCTTCTCCGGATTTCAACAATAAGGATGAATCATTTAAAACAGACTCAATGTTTATCTCTATGTCTTCTGCTGACAAGGACGCATAGAAGACATTCGACAGTTTCAATAGAATGCATATGATTTAGATAGAGTTTGAGATAGAAAGCATATAGAGATTAGGGTCCGATCACATTCACTTAGTTCAAAAGATTCAACTAGGAAGACATAGCTATAAGTGAATGCTGTAGAGGACAGAACACTAGTATATATGTATCAGAAAGCAATCAAATCAGCATAGTGAAGAAAATCATGAAGATATTTGAACTTTGAAGACAAACCAAATGTGAAGACATAGCTAAAATAACGTGATGAGTGAAACACTTCAAACAAAGAAATTTGGTGGTGGCGTTACCCACCGTATAGGAAGTATTAGACCCAGACACGGCGCACAATTATCATGGCGCTCCGAAGTCAAAATCCATGTTAATGTATTCACACTCAGAATGTAAGTCTTCATTGATTAAAGATATACTTTACTTCGTGTGTTGCACATCTAAGTCATCAACATGCATATGTGTTAGGATGTGTGCCTGATCACAGGACATTTGAGGATTCCAAGATATTTAGCTCACACCGTAATTTGCAAAACCTTTTCTCATCCAAGGGCTTTGTGAAGATATCTGCCAGTTGCTCTTCAGTGTTGATGTGAATGATGTCAATATCCTTTTTCATGACATGATCTCTGAGAAAGTGATGACGAATTTCAATGTGCTTTGTCTTCGAGTGCTGGACTGGATTGTTGGCAATCTTGATGGCGCTTTCGTTGTCGCAGAAGAGAGGTACTTGTTTCAGATTGATGCCATAGTCCTTGAGAGTTTGCTTCATCCATAGAAGCCGAGCGCAAAGAAGATCCAAAGCAGCAATGTATTCAGATTCAACAGTTGAGAGTGATACACAGTTCTGCTTCTTTGAAGACCAACAGACAAGTGATCGTTCCAGAAAGTGACATGTGCCTGATGTAGACTTGCGATCCACCTTGTCACCAGCATAATCAGCATCCGAGAATCCATCCAAATCAAATGCTGAGCCCTTTGGATACCATAATCCGAGCGTTGGGTTGTGAGCCAAATATCGAAGAATTCGCTTCACAGCTAAGTGATGCGATTCCTTTGGTGCCACTTGGAATCGAGCACAGATGCAAACACTAAGCATAATATCTTGCCTAGATGCACATAGGTAAAGTAAGGAACCAATCATGGAGCGGTATACCTTTTGATCAAATTCTTTACCATTGTCGTCGGGACCCAGATGGTGTTTGGATGGCATTGGCGTCGTGTAACCTTTGCAATCTTGCATTCCAAACTTCTTCAAACAATCTTTGAGGTATTTTTCTTGAGATATGAAGATGCCATTCCTTTGCTGACGAATTTCAAGACCAAGGAAAAACTTTAGCTCACCCATCATGGACATCTGATACTGCTCTTACATCATGTATCCAAACTCATCACTCTACTTCTGGTTGGTGCAACCTAAGATAATGTCATCCACATATATTTGGCACACAAACAGTTCACCATCATATGTCTTCGTGAAGAGTGTGGGATCAAGGGATCCAGGTTTGAAGCCTTTGCTCTTCAGGAAGTCTTTGATCATATCATACCAAGCGCGAGGAGCTTGTTTGAGGCCATATAGTGCTTTGTTTAGCTTGTACACCATATCAGGATGTTTTGGATCTTCAAAGCCAGGTGGTTGAGCGACGTATACTTCTTCTTCAATCTTGCCGTTGAGAAATGCACTCTTCACATCTATTTGATATAGCAAGATGTTGTGGTGGTTAGCGAGGGCTAGCAGGATGCGAATAGCTTCAAGCCTAGCCACGTGAGCAAATGTTTCATCAAAGTCAATTCCTTCAACTTGAGTATATCCTTGAGCCACAAGTCGTGCTTTGTTTACATTTACTTGACCATGCTCATCTTGCTTGTTTCGTATATCCATTTTGTGCCAATAATGTTATGCTTGCGAGGGTCAGGACGCTTGACAAGTTCCCAAACATTGTTCAGCTTGAACTATTGAAGTTCTTCTTGCATAGCTTGTATCCATTCAGGTTCCATAAAAGCTTCCATTACTTTCTTGGGTTCTGATATTGACACAAAGGAAAAGTGTCCACAGAAATTTGCTAATTGTGTTGCTCTTGAGCGAGTAAGTGGACCAGGTGCATTGATGCTATCAATTATCTTCTCAATTTGTACTTCATTTGCGACTAGAGGATGAATTGGACGAAGACTTTGCTCTTGCCGATCATTGTCATCATTGGGAGGATTATCTTCGAGATCCGAGCATTGTCTTCAGTTGGTTAGGTGCAGAAATGATAAGTTCCTCTTCGTGCTGTGCTTTAAGGCATGATTTCTCCAGTTCCCATCAGTTTGATAGATTCGCTGGGCAGAGCTTCGTCTAGTGTGCTTGGCAGGAGCTCTCTTTGTGAACCATTGGTTTCATCAAATCGCACGTCCACAATTTCGACGATTTTGTAGAGTTAGAGGTTGAAGACTTTGTAAGAGTGCGAGTCCTTTCCGTAACCGAGCATGAAGCCTTCATGAGCTTTAGGTGCAAATTTTGACTTGTGATGGGGATCCTTGATCCAGCACCTAGCTCCAAATACTCCGAAGTAGTCGACATTTGGCTTCTTGCCAAGAAGGAGCTCATAGGATGTTTTGTTCGTAAGCTTATGGATGTAAACACGGTTGATGACGTGACATGTCGTATCAATAGCTTCAGGCCAGAACTTTCTTGGTGTCTTGTACTCGCCGAGCATTGTTCGAGCCATCTCAATGAGGGTTCTGTTCTTGCGCTCTACGATGCCATTTTGCTGAGGTGTGTATGGAGCAGAAAACTCATGAGTGATTCCCATTGTATCCAGATAAAGATCAAGTCCGGTGTTCTTGAACTCAGTGCCATTGTCACTTCTGATATGCTTGATCTTGATGCCATAATTGGTCATGGCTCGATTGGCGAAGCGTATGAAGACATCTTGTACTTCAGTCTTGTAGAGAATTATGTGCACCCATGTATATCTTGAGTAGTCATCAACAATGACGAGGCCATAGAGACAAGCAGTTGTTGTGAGGGTAGAGTAGTGAGTAGGGCCAAATAAGTCCATGTGTAACAGCTCGAAGGGTTGAGACGTCGTCATGATTGTCTTCGACGGGTGCTTTGCCCTAGTCATCTTTCCTTTCGCAGGCACCACAGATGATCCTTCTTGAACTTGACGCCTCGATGCCTATGACATGCTTCTTCTTGGCGAGTGTCTCAGAAAGTTCCACATGCCAAGATGCCCCAGCCTCCAATGCCAGAGCCAAAGACTAAGCTTTTGCGAGAAGACATACGGCAAGCTGTGGACCTGCTGAGAAATCTACCATGTATAGATCATCTTTCCGATACCCTTCAAAGACTAGAGACTTGTCAGATTCCATTAGTACAAGGCAACGTTATTTTCCGAATAGCACAATCATGTTTAACTCACAAAGCATTGAGATGTATATTAAGTTGAAACCAAGGGATTCAACAAGCATCACTTTATCCATGTGTTGATCCTTTGAGATTGCAACTCTACCTAGACCCAATACCTTGCTTTTACCAGTGTCAGCAAATGTGATGTGACTCTTATCTGATGGACGTAAGGTTGAGTCCATGAGAAGACTCCGATCACCAGCCATATGATTAGTGCATCCGCTGTCCATAATCCATTCTGAAGCATGAGGTGTCATACCCTACAGTACAGTTAGGGGGATAGGCTTCACCAAGAGCATTGTGAAGCATAAACATTTGACGGGCAAGTGGATTATTGAAGCTCAAATCAAGATTATGACTGATAGGATGAATGGCAAACAATTCAGGAACAAAATACATAGTGAGACCATTTGGGCATTTAATCTTGCAACCTACAAGATGTTTTAGGTCCCCAGCAATAGCATCAGACGCCTTTGTTTTTCGGCTGGAGACCCTTTCCTGCAAAATAAAGTTAATTCTTCTTAACCACCCACATCTTCAGGGGTGGCTTAGAAGCAATGAGTCTAAGTGCAGCATCTGAGAACTTCGGCTTTGGAGCCCTAGCAAATAGCCTTGCAGGAGATGAATGATACTCATATGAATAAGCAAAGAAAGTTCTTAGTTCTATGAACATAGCGGTTTGAAGACACACACTCATATTCATAAATTTGAGTACGGTTTCCCTGCAAAACATTGGCGTTAGGGTGACTCAGGTGAGTCCTCTGTCTGTTTGAAGCCTTTGGACCATATGACGGCTTAGGTCTGGGGTTTGTCTTCTTCCTAGGAGGTGTCATGATCACATTCACTGGAAGATTCTCAAGACAACTTTTGGGAACCCAAATTTTCTTCATAGGTGGTCCATTCCTGCAGTTAGTACCAATATACCTGGCAAACACTTCACCATTCTGATTTTTGAACAGTTTATAGTTTGCATCAAAGGATTCATCAATGATAATAGGATTAGCACAGGTAAAGCCAGATAAGGTGGATGGATCCACTGAAGGTCCCTTTGCAGAAACCCATGTGGTTTTGGGATACCGCCAAAGCTTCCAAGAGGGAACCATCAACATTCATTTTCCTCTTGAACCCAACACCCTCTTTCCTAGGGTTTCGGTTCAGAATCTGCTTTTGAGGACATCGCAAAGTGTCGATGTCCTTTCGCACTTTTATACATCCCTGTTTCAAGCAATGTCTTCAACCTAGCATTTTCATCAGCAATAGCAGTGGTATCCTCCGCAGAGGGGTTAGTTACCACATCAGTAGTTGAAGACAATGCAACAGTAGCAGCAGTTGAACATTCAGCAACAGAGGTAGCGATATCACGCTCAAGGCATTTTAGACATGGTGGTTCAAATCCATCCTGAGCGGAACTGATCTGTTGAGCGCGAAGTGATTCATTCTCTTTTTGAAGATCTTCATGAGCCAGCTCTCAATTTCTCAAGCTCTTGCTTTCTTTGAAGATAATCATAGGAGAGCTTTTCATGAGTGGTTGAGAGCGATTCATGACGACTTTCAAGTTCTTGGTACTTAGCATGAAGATTTTTTATGTCTTCAACTAAGGACTGTGAACGTGTCATTTCCGCGTCCAACAGTGTCATCGCTTTTGTCTAACAGTTTTTGAGTATGTTCCATAGCTTTTGTTGTTCAGTTGCAATTTTAGAAAGTGTTTTGTAGCTGGGCTTGGATTCACAATCAGAGTCATCTTCACTTGATGTTTGAAAGTAAGCATCACGTGATTTTTACCTTGGCACCACGTGCCATGAAGCGATAGGTGGGAGCAGTGGTCGTCCCATGTCATCGCCTTGGTGTTGGTGTGGAGTCATTGTCTTCAGTGTTGAAGATGGACTTGGCAACATAGGTTGTGGCTAGAGCCGACCGGCAATGCCGTGGTCGGACTCCTCTCCGCACTCCACTTCCACCTCCTCGTATGCAGACTCCTCCTCCTAATCCATTTCCTTGCCAACAAACGCACGAGCCTTGCCAGATGAGCTCTTCTTATGTGATGAAGACTTTGATGAGGACTTGGAAGAAGACTTTGAAGATTTCTTCTTCTTCTCGTCATCAGAATCATATTCCTTGCTCTTCTTCTTCTTCTTCTCATTGTCCCACTGTGGGCACTTAGATATATAGTGTCCAGGTTTCTTGCACTTGTGACATGTTCTCTTCTTGTGGTCATGAGTGGAAGCTTCATCATTTCTTGAGCTAGATCGTGAAGACTTTCTGAATCCCTTTTTCTTAGTGAACTTCTGGAACTTCTTCACAAGCAAAGCAAGTTCCTTTCCAATGTCTTCAGGATCATCGAACTGCAATGATTCTTCTTCGATAAGGAAACAACTTTTTGCCTTCAAAGCGCGAGTTCGGCCCATAGTTGGGACCATAGATATCTCTTTTCTCAGAAAGCTGGAACTCATGTGTGTTGAGCCTCTCAAGTATATCAGACAGATCGAGTGTCTTGAAATCAGGGCGTTCTTGTATCATGAGGGCAAGGGTGTCAAAGGAGCTGTCAAGTGATCTCAGTAGTGTCTTGACAATTTGATGCTTGGTAATCTCAGTGGCGCCGAGAGCACGAAGCTAATTTGTGATGTCGGTGAGGCGATCAAACGTGAGCTGGACATTTTCATTGTCGTTTCTCTTGAAGCGGTTGAAGAGGTTGCGAAGAACACTGATCCTTTGATCTCTCTGGGTTGAGACGCCTTCTTTGACCTTGGATAGCCAGTCCCAGACTAGCTTCGACGTTTCCAGAGCACTCACACGACCATACTGTCCTTTGGTCAGATGACCATAGATAATGTTCTTGGCAGTTGAGTCCAGTTGAATGAACTTCTTGACATCAGCAGGGGTGACACCTTCACCAGTTTTGGGAACGCCGTTCTTGACGACATACCAGAGGTCGACATCAATGGCTTCAACATGCATGCGCATCTTATTCTTCCAGTAGGGATATTCAGTTCCATTGAACACGGGGCAAGCAGTGGAGACTTTGATTATTCCTGCAGTCGACATAGCTAAAACTCCAGGTGGTTCAACCGAATCACACAGAACAAGGGAGAACCTTGCTCTGATACCAATTGAAAGTGCTAGTTATCGACTAGAGGGGGGGGGGGGTGAATAGGCGATTTTTATGAAAGTCTTCAAAACTTGGAAGTTTCGAAGACAACCAATAGAAATGACCTAATTGATATACAGCGGAGGATAAACTACAACAAGCAGACCATAGTCAAGTATGCAGTAGAGTGAAGGTACAAAGACTAATAGCAGCTTAGTAGTAAGGATCAGAATGGAAGATAGTATAAGCCAACCAACTATAGTAGTCTAGCAATGAAGTCAAACATGTACAACAAATAGGCAATGACTTCACGAAGACAAACTCTAAGTAAGGGAAGGGAAAGGATAGAACCAGTCACTTGTTGAAGACACATGATTTGTTGGACCAGTTCCAGTTGCTGTGACAACTGTACGTCTGGTTAGGGAGGCTGAGATCCAACTCAGAAGACCGTGTCTTCTCCTTATTCCCCTTGAGCTAAGGACACACAGTCCTCGCCCAATCACTCAGGTAAGTCTTCAAGGTAGACTTCCAAACCTTCACAGACTTCGTTCACCGGCGATCCACAATGACTCTTGGATGCTCAGAACGCGACGCCTAACCGGCTGGAGGATTCACAGTCCTCAAGTGTAATAAGTCTTCGTGTCACGCAGATGTAAAGACTTCAATGATGCCTAACACTCTTTGGTTCGGGTGTTTGGGCTTTGTCCTCGCAAGGATTTCTCTCTCAAAGGCTTCGAGGTGGGTTGCTCTCAAACGACAAAAGCCGTGCACTAACTCTGAGCAGCCACCAATTTATGGTGTAGGGGGTGGGCTATTTATAGCCACTAGGAAACCCGAACTGATATGTCCGAAATGACCCTGGGTCACTAAGGAACCGACACGTGTTCCAACGGTCAGATTTCAAACACACACGGCAACTTTACTTGGGCTACAAGCAAAGCTGACTCATCCAGCTCTGGATAATATTTGCTCTCATTGTCTTCGCTCGACGACATAGGATTTGGGTTGAGCATCACTTCAGTCATTCTGACTTCGTTCACTTGGACCCCACTTAACAGTACGGTGGTTCCTATGACTCAACAACGAAGAGAAATGAAACAACGAAACGACATACGCCTTTCAAGGCTCCATAGTCTTCACTCAATGTCTTCTCATGTCATAGTCTTCAATATGAATATCTTCATATACCACCATTGTCGTCAATGTCTTCATACATTTTTAGGGGTCATCTCCGGTAGGTAAACCGAATTAATGAGGGACACAACCTGTGTTATCCTGCAATTATCACAAACACATTAGTCCCTCAACCAAATTTGTCGTCAATACTCCAAAACCAACTAGGGGTGGCACTAGATGCACTTACAGGCCCTGGTAGCTACTTCCTCGAAATGAATTCCAAAGACCTGATTAACCTGTAAGTACAAACTTGTTCTCCTCCCATAATCCGCCTCCGTCTTTTTTCCTCTGTCAGTACAAACATATTACGCAACGCATGACCTGACGCCAGTTCAACATGCATTTTTGAATGAACTTTTAATATGCAGGAAAGCAAAGAATTCAAGGATGGATGATGTGGACGATGTCCTAAAGACTGTCAACTTCTTTAGGGAGATGAAAGCTATAAATAGGGAATTCTTCTGTGACATGCAACTCGATGAGTCCGACAGAGTTAAGAACATATTCTAGGCGAATGCAAGTTGCCGAGGGGCCTATCAGGACTTCGGTGACTGCGTAACATTTGACACCACATATAAGACCAACAAGTACCATATGCCACTTGGGGTGTTTGTCGGTACTAACAACCCCTTATAGACTATATTCTTTGGTTTCGCCCTGATAAGAGATGAGGATGCAGATTCATTCAAATGGTTGTTCAAGACATTTTTAAGGTGCATGAGAGGGAAGGCTCCTACATGCATCCTCACAGGTACAACCACCAAAACCACCCCCAACCACCCCCCTCCCCTAAAAAAAATTAAAAGGAAAATAACACAGTAAAAATATTGTGTCAGTTCTATTTGTATATATGCACCACCATCTGCTGACCACTCCATGTCTCTTTTCTCATTACCAGACCAGTGCCCGGCAATGGCTTCGGCGATCCCAGATGCTTTTGGGAACACAATACACAAGTTGTGCCGCTGGCACATTATGAAGAAGTACAGGGAACACCTCGCATACCTGTACTACCTACATGAAGACTTTAAGGATGAATTCAAATCAATCCTCAACTGGCCCCTCATGCCAACTGAGTTTGAGGATGCCTGGAAAGGACTCATGGATAGGTACAACCTCCATGATGATGCCATGATGGTGGCCATGTGGAACGAGCGTGAGAAACGTATATTAGCCTACTTCAAAGAAATTTTCTGCGCCAAAATGATATCCACACAGCAAAGTGAGAGCATGAACTATGTGCTCAACAAGAACTTTGTAAGTGAGAGACAAAACCTACACCAGTTTGTCAGCCAGGTAAACTCCTGCGTCAAAACCAGGAGGCAGACAGAGAACCAAGAGACAATGGGTAACAGGGTATAGCTCTATCACCTGTCGTGAGACAAAAAAACATGCTTACTAAAGTAAAACTTTATTAGTTAGACAAGTTTTTGCTGCGAGAAAACTAACAATTTGGTCATCATTCTTGCATGTGCAGAAGGAACAAAACACGCTGACCTTCTATGGGTTTGACACCCAGATGGCAAAGGTTTACTCGCGAGCTGTGTACAGCGAGATCAGAAAAAGGCTAAAACTGAGCACACTCTTCACGGTGACAGAGACGGAAGAGCCCACAAAGTACCTCGTGCGCTACAACAACCCACAAAAATTGTCTGCATGGTCTCAGCACGCGTTCCAGGTGGTTGCAGACCCCGTGGGAGAAACATATGAGTGCGAAAAGGTGCTATGGGACCACACATGTGAGGACTACAAAAAAAAGATGTTACATACTGTACTACTTTATTTGCAAAGTTTTTGTTCGAATGAAATGACAAAAAACATGCACCTCTTCCAAAAACAATACAGGTCTTTTCTGCATGCATGTCCTGTGCATGATGCAGACAATTAAGGCTGCCAGCGTTCCAGAGAAATACATCCTCAGGAGATACACCAAACGCCCGAACATCCAGCCAACATTCGACGGAAATGACTTGAGGACAGTAGCGTCAAACAAGCATCCCAATACTGCATTGAAAGCTCACTGCTGACGCTGAACATGAGGGTGCACAGAAAAAGTTTGAGAAGACAAGAGCAAATGGCGAGGTCGCGGGTCGTCATGGAGAAACTTGAAAAAGAACTCGACGCCATGCATTCTGCTGAAAATGGAGGTGTGGCGAACAATGAAGCCATTGAGAGGGATATTGCTACAATGTTATCCGAGATGAATCATCTGGGAGCTGTTGACCCATTCGACAGCGAGGAAGAGGAGGAGCAGCAACCAGAGCTTGCCCATGTGCACACTCAAGAGAACCAACAAGCTCACATGCGAGATCATGAGCTTGATGGTGCTGTAGGAAAACGACATGACAACAGCACATCCTACCAGCAGCAGCAGGAAAGAGTGACTAAACCACCCATATTCTCAAACACAAAGGGGAGGAAGAGCAAGACGCAAGCAGTGAAAGCAGCAGCCAAAAAGCCGCCACGCCCCATAAAGCGTGTGGAATTTGGCCTGGACAGCAAACCTCACGGGATAAGGGCATGCGGATTCTGCAACGTCGTGAGCAACCATAACTACCGCACATGCCCACTCCGCACAGATGGCAGTGTCAACAAGCACAAGCAGATTGGAGCCACCCAGGTTTCTACCAATGGAGACAACACACGTAACAGCTACACTTGCCGCAAGTGTGGGGGAACTAACGGGCATAATGCCCGCACGTGCAAAGTGGGCAAGGAGGTCATTGGCGCTGAACAGACACAAGGCAAGGTGCAGAGTTCCAAAAAATCAAATGAAGACGATGAAGAAGAAGAGTTTGACGAGAATGACGACCAATCAGACGAAGACAATGAAGATGACAGTGTCGGGGACGAGGAAACTGAAACTGACGATGAAGCTGCCAAGGCTCAACCAGGAAAGGGCGCGGGCAAGGCACAACATTCGGGGCCAGTTAGGAGAAGCTCAAGGCTGAACAACTGAACAATACATAGTGGTCTTAGTTGCCTTGGCACACAATGAGGAAACATTTCAGAAACACTGTCGTTACCAAAAACTTATTTAGCTTTATCGTCGATTTCTCGATCAGTACTATAGTTAAGATATAATTTGTGATTTGTGCCCGCTGGACCAGTGACATTATTATGTAAACCATTTGATAATCCTTTTGAATGCAGCCACAAATACATTTGAATAAACTTATCTAGATTTATCTGACGCAAATGCTACTGTCGACCAGTAACTCAGCAACAAAAATATGTCAAGGAAAATTTAAACTCCTATAGTACATCAGTGCTGATAATTCTCAGTCGTCAGTACAAAGGCAGAGTACACATCAGTACTGATATAATATGTGATTTGTGCCCGCTTGAGCAGTGACATTATTATGTAAACCATTTGATAATCCTTTTGAATGCAGTCACAAATACATTTGTACTGACGAAAAACACTACTGTCGACCAGTAACTCAGCAAATTTTTTTGAAGGAAAATTTAAACTCTTATAGTACATCAGTACTCATAATTCTCGGTCCACAAGACAAAGGCGAGTAAAACAAACACACCCGTGAACACCTCAAAAAACATCTTTTGAAAAACAAAGCTATGTTCCGCTTACGCCAAATCCCAATCAGAAAGACCATCAGTACATAAAAATAATTACCTCAAACAAAAATGCGAATATAATACATTCTGTACTGATGAAAATCTAATTTATCTGTAAAAAATACTCAGAGATTATCTTGATATAAACAATCCTTTAAAAAATACAAAAAATGTTTTAAAAAACATTAGCATCACACATAGTCTCACTGGTATTTGGTAAGTTCAGTTACACTTCAATCACCAGTCCAAGTACCACAGTAGAGGAGTACAGACCTCCATCATCACCAACCCTGACACGTGCAAGTGGGATAAGCAGCTAATAAGTACAGCTTGACAAAGACGAATCAGTGCGACAGTAAAATGCCATCATCACCACCCTTGAGACGTGCAAGTGGGATTTAGCAGGTCATAAGTACAGCTTGACAAGACTAGTCAGTGCAGCAGTAAAAACCATTTGACTTGGACGGTTACTTCTTCCAGGCCACCACCTGCGCCACCCACTGAGCGGGATCCACAAGGGACTGCAAACGGCGACCCCACGCCACTACACCCACTACACCCACGCCCCCGACGAACCGCCTCCACAAATCCCCGTCGACGCACTGCAAAAAACCCCCATTCTCTTCCATCTCTCCATCATCCCCACAAACCACCATTGCCGCTTCCACCTCCACTGCACACAAACCACAAACTTCTCTTTCACAAGCCCACAACCGCTGGAGGAGGGCGATGGCGGAGGAACCGTCCACCAAGCGTCATCAAGACGAGCCGTCGCACAAGAGCAGCAACCTCGTCGACGTTCATGTCCCCGGCGAGAAGCGCGAGTACACCAAAACCCTCAGAGAGGTTGAGCTCCACGGCAAGGAGACGCTGGAGATCGTCTGCACCAGTGAACCAGACAAGGCCGACGAGGTGATCTCCAGCTATGGAGGAAGCTTGGCGGCATGCTTCGTAGGATTGTCGATGTTGGTGTGCACTACACCAACGAAGATGAACCTCCCCAGATGGCAGCAGTCCTGCAGTTGTGCGTCGACGACCTCTGCTTGGTGTACCACATCATAGCGGCCACAAATGGTGAGCCGTCCTACTCATTTGCCCTGTTTGGTTTATCTGTTTTATTGGTATTGTATCCTGAAAATCTCATCAGACTTGTTTCCCAACTAGATGTACTAGTGTGGTTTGTGAAAAGTGGATGCACTACTGCATTTTCTCAAGTAGATACACTATAAATGTATTTTTGAACCTGATGCACCGGATTACTATTTGGAAAATCTTGCGGAAGATTAATTTCTGAAGTTGATTGACTAGTGTAGTTTCTAAACTTGATCCAATAGTGTAGTTTATGTACTCGATGTATTAAAAAGATGTTTCTGAACTTGATGTAGTGAAGTATTTTCTGAATTTGATCTAATGTTATTTTCATAAGAAAATAAACTAAGGACTTGGTGAAGCACTGTTTATGTGTTATCCTATTCAACAAAAGTAAACTAAACTAGTACCAAAGCAGAACATACAACATTGGCTGAAACTATGTATAATCCAAAAAGAAGAATAACATGATGTACTTAATTTAATTTCAGAACTTTGTTTACTAGTTTTTGAAGTACATTCATCCATTATTTATGCTACATAAACATCTACTTAATGGATTCATCGCTTGTAAAACCAAAAAAATGAATAATTCAAACATCAAAGTAATGCTAATTTTCAAAAATGTCTCTCCCCTTGCAGGCCCAAGCGCCTTAACCAGTTGCTGCAGCATGAGACATTGTTCACATTTGCCGGTTTCAGCATTGAAAGCGACAAAGAGAAGCTGAAGTTGTCTGGTTTGGAGATCAACCCCAACAAGTTCATCGACATTCAGCACAAGTGGAGAGTTCCATACACCGGAAAAGAGTATGACTCCTTGACTGATGTTGCAGCCAGCGTCATCCACCCATTCTACAAAGGCATGAAGAAGAACATCAACACGCAGGAAGACTACAAAGCGTGTGGGGACCAGCCCACGCTGACAACCTCATCGAGTACGCAGAAGTAGATGTGTACGCCATGTACAAGTCATGGAGCATGATCGACTACATCACAGATGGTTCGGAATTTGCAAAACAGCGGGAGGCTGCGAATTTCTACGACCACCCCTATTGCCCCTTTTAGGGATAAAGATACATGAGAGCCTGCCTTCGTTTTCCTTCCGCTTGTGCTTGCATTTTATCTTGTTGTTTCAAATTAGTAGTTTGCTCTTGTTGGGTTGAACCAGTATGATTATGTCGTGCTTGTCATGGTTGAACAAGTTTATTTATGTCATCAAGTACAATGTTTTGCTTCTCTCATTA
The DNA here is from genome assembly GCA_021605145.1 of Aegilops bicornis. Taxonomy (NCBI): domain Eukaryota; kingdom Viridiplantae; phylum Streptophyta; class Magnoliopsida; order Poales; family Poaceae; genus Aegilops; species Aegilops bicornis. Next base: position 455,909,624 of record CM038674.1, on the reverse strand, counting down.
TATAAGTTTGGTAGCTTCGTATGTTGTTAATCCATCATTTCAAATTCAAAAGTAGCTTCTGAATGGAACTTTGTGGCTGCCCTAAAGTACTAGTTATGATGCAACTAATCACACAACGTTGTTCTATGTCTAGTTTCGATTTATTATTGTATAGAAAACATAACGTTGAGATCAATCAGCTCAATTTGAGTTGATTAACAACACTTCAAAAGTTGAAGCAAAAATTCTTAGTACTTCATGTAGTGTTCTCATTCATATGTAGCTGCTAGAAAATTAACAAGTACTACAAACAAAAAAAGTTAAGAAGCATCAGCACACACTTATGTTGGTCACTTGCAGATTAAGAATGACAGTACTAGTACAATTGACCGGACAATACATACTTACTTCAATAAAAAGTACATAGAAGCATCAGTCCATAAGCGCTACTATGAATGGACTATCAGTACAATTTAGTCTACACGCAAGTACATCTTAGATTACACTTACACTTAACTGACAAGAACTAGAACAAAAAGTTTCAGTCCAAGTTACTGGTGGAGTCAAGTACTAGATTCAAATAAACAAAAAAAGAAAAAAACTGACCGCCCAAGGTCAGGCGCAGGCCCTGACGCTGCTAGATACTTGAACTCGAGCCCATAGGCGAATCCCTAATAATCAGAACAACGCAGGGCCCACCGATCAGGGCCCACAGGTCAAGAGAGAGAGCGAGCGCCGTGTATAAGCGCTCAGGTAAGTATTCAGAGGAGTTCGACCAATGAGCCTCGGCTGCGCTTATAAACAGGTCCGGAGCCCCCTCGACTAGCGAGGTGGGACTAAAACCAGAGCGCATGCGCACGCCGCACTGCACAGCCGCGCGGACGAGCTATCTGGGCCGGAAAATGGCCCAATAGCCTGCATCATTTACAAACACCCCACCGATAAGCCCAGTTAAACAAACCAGAGGGCGAGGCAAAGAAATATAAACTACAAGAAAAATGTTCGAAACTGAAAATATATAAATTCAAATACTAGTTCGTAGGAAATAACTTTTAATATGAAAAATATAAATAAAAATAATTTTAGCTCTGCACCACGAATGATAAAGAAAAGGGAGAAAATATGATACAAAAACAATGAACCTCTAAAAAGAAGAGAACTTAATATCCTATCTGTTAAATGTACATAATTTTAAAAACTGAATTAAATATTACTTTCAAGTTCAACTACTAAAATGCAAAAAGTTCAAAACATATAATGTTTGTCAATTGTGCTAAATTTCTTATTTACATAAAATTTGACAAGTTCAACTACTAAAATAAAAGAAGTTCAAATAGAATTTATTTGTCAATTCTGCTAAATTTCTAATTTATATAAAATCTGTACATACCTCAACGAACGATCTGGTCGTAAAACAATCTCAATCCCAAAACCACCCAAAAAACAAAAAAACTTAGTTCAAATATACATATGCCATGAGTACTAAAAAAGCAGGATCAGTCAGGCCACTCACACCACTACGACACCAAATTCTAAAACCGCACGCTGTATGAAATTACATTTCAGTTCACACAGCACTAAACCATAAGTGCACTGAAATGAGAATACAAAAACTATAAAGGCCTAACTTAGGTAAGTACAGATGAAAATAAAATAAGTACAAGTTTTGAGCAACAACTCCCAGGCCACTGAAAAATGTCTTCAGATAAACTAGTCTATAAGACTTCAGTGGAAAAACAAGACTTAACATCCTCAGGGAAAAACATCACAAAGCATACGTCACCTAAACAGTCCAAAATGCCGTCATCACCACCCCTGAGACGTGCAAGTGGGATTTAGCAGGTCATAAGTACAACTTGACAAGACAAGTCAGTGCAAACAGTAAAACCATTTGAATTGGACGGTTGCTTCTTCCAGTTACCACCGCGCCACCCATCGAAAGCGGTTGCCACAAGGGATCGCAAACGGGGACCCCACGACCACCACACCCACGCCCCGATGAACCGCCTCCCACACATCCCCGCCGACGCACTGCAAAATACCCCATTGTCTTCCATCTCTGCCTCATTCCCAGAAACCACCATTGCCGCTTCAATCTCCGCTACACACAAACCACAAACTTCTCTCTCCCAAACCCACAGTCGCCGTAGGAAGGCGATGGCGGAGGAACCGTCCGCCAAGCGTCATCATGGCGAGCCGTCAGACAAGAGCAGCAACCTCGTCGACGTTCACGTCCCCGCGAGAAGCGTGATTACACGAGAACCCTCACAGGGGTTGAGCTCCACGGCAAGGAGACGCTGGAGATCGTCTACACCAGCGAACCAGACAAGGCCGACGAGGTGATGAGCAGGCTCAAGATGAAGGGCGGCGACTTGTATCCGAGCTTCATCGGAGTTGATGTGGAGTTCCCCAGCAATGATGAACCTCCACAGATGGCGCCAGTCCTGCAGTTGTGCGTCGAGGAACTCTGCTTGGTGTACCACATCGCAACAGCCACAAAATGGTAACCCATACTACTGTTCATTCATTTGTTGTACTAGTACTACTCAATAAAAACTTCATTAAACTAGTTTCCCAACTAGATGAAGTACTATACTTTGTGAAATGTATGCACGAGTACATGTTTCTCAACTTACATGCATTTCTGAAACTGTGAAGTGGATTGTTTCACCAGATTAGCATCTGAAAAAATGTTTATAGAATTCTGAACTTGATGCACCAAATTAATTTCTGAACTTGATGTGCTAGCATAGATTCTGATCTTGATGCACTAGTATACTTTATATAATTGATGTATTTAAAGATGTTTGGTGAAGTGGTATAGGTCCATATCTTGATGCACATGTTTCTCAAATTAATTTTTGAACTTGATATAGAACTGATGCACAAAGATGTATCAAGCTAATCGGTATAGGTCTTTTATTCAACAAAAAAGAAAACTAAACTTGAATCAAGCAGCACATATATCATTGAATCTGGTAAAATGATTCTTGAATTTGGTGAAGCATTTGGTGAAGCACTGAAGATACCAAAAAAAGAAAAATAACATCGTGTAGTTGAATTCAATTTCAGGACTTTGTGTACTAGTTTCTGGACTACATTCATCCATGACTTATACTATATAAGCATCTACCTCATGGATTATCACTTTCAAAACCAAAAATAAGAAGAATTAAATCTTTAAAAAAGAAGACTAATCTTTAAAATGTGTGTCTCCCCCCTTGCAGGCCCAAGCGCCTCAAAGACTTCCTGTAGGAGGAGAAATTGTACACATTTGTCGGTTTCAGCATTGGGGGTGACAAGCGGATGCTGAACAAGTCTGGGTTGGAGATCAACCCCAACAACCTCATTGACATGGAGCGCAAGTGGAAAGATCCAAAGACCAGCAAATACTACGACTCCTTGGCCGATGTTGCAGGCAGTGTAATCCACCCATTCTACAGCGGCATGAAGAAGAAGATGGACAAGAGAGAACACAAACTGTGGGGGACCAGCCCGCTACCAGACAACCTCATCACGTACGCAGGAATAGATGTGTACACCACGTACAAGTCATGGAAGACAATCGACAACATCGTGACAGGTTGGGATATTTCAGAAGAGCAGGAGGCTGACCCCTACTACCACTGCAACTTCGCGGGATGAAGATGCATGAAAGTCTGCATTCGTGTTGCTCGCACTTCTGCCTGTAATTAGTATTGTTGTTTCAGATTTGTAGTTTGCTTTCGTTATGTTGAACCAGCTACCTTATGTTATGTCTGTCAGGGTTTGAACAAGTTTGCCTATGTCTATCATGTACATCGTTTGCTTATGTCAGTCAACAAGTTTGCTAGCTTCCTATTTTTTTCATCCATCATTTGAAGTTGAAGTAGGTTGAAGTTGAAACCACTCATGCAGAAACAAAAATCATACATGGATATTTTCACATAAAAAAACAGTGGCAGCCTAACTAAGGACAACAACAAATATTAGAATTGGACGCTCAGTATAGCTTAGATATTTACGGTAGTACTATCACACTAAGAAATCAGTTTTTAGTTTCAGAAAGAACCGCTAAAAAGACTAAGTTTCAGCCGAGGACAACATTCACTACTAACAGCATCGTGCTAATAGTAGTTAGAAATTTACTGAGTACTGCAACAGGAAAAGCAAAGAACAATCAGTACATATTTCCCAGCCACTAGCATGCTAGGACTGAGAGTTCTGGTACACTTGAACAAACGGTACATTCATTCTACAAAAATATAAAAAGGAACGGGAAGCTTCAGTTCACATTCCATAAAACATTAACACACTCAAGAATAACAATAATAGTACAACTGAAATGTCAGTACAAGTTAGTATGTAAGGCAAGTACTATGATCATACAAAACATTGCCTTGAGAAGAACCACAACCTAGAAAAAAGGTCCCCCCCGGAGACATATTTAAATGTAGCTAATTTAAACCAGTCTTTAAATTTTACTATGAAGTTCAACTACTACAATTCAAGAAGTTCAAACCAAAATTTGGCTCTCAAATCTTGCTCAATTTCTTATACTTGAATAAAATCTGGCTAGAGATGATGTAGCAACTTGGTCGTAAATAATTTCAATCACAAAAAAAACTTCAGTCCTAATACATTATATGAAATCAGTTATACATAACAAGGAAGCGTCACTCCACTCATGCTAGATCCACAAGTGCTATCGTGACACCAAATATTAAAAGCCTTACGCTGAACGACATTACAATTCAGTACTAACATAGCTATACTATAAGTACAAGAAAAGAGGGTACATAAACTATAAAGGTCCAACCTAGGTTGGGACCAAATAAATCTCACTTTTCCAGCAACAACTCGTAATGAACTTGGTAAAAGGTCAGTTCAACTAGTTTACATTGTTAAACATTGTGCCACACTTAAACACAACACAAAATATACCAGTAATTACATAGTACTTGACTAGACATCCAAACACTACAATCAAAGCCTACAATGCTTTCAAGAGATATATCACACAACTATCCATTTCACTAGGCAAATGATGACCATTTCTTCTATGCACCAGGAGCCAAAGGCTGAAACTCCTTGGGAAGCTCAGTCACTAGAAGCTGGTTATTCTGGTTGAACACAACTCTATACAGAGCCTCAGCATTCCAATCAACAATACGAGGCTGCAAAACATTAAAACAAATTATTAAAAATCATGACACATTAAAAAGAAGAATACACAATAAGCCAAACACAGAAAAGTGAAAAGCTCAACTAGAACCCACATCATTATCTCGAATGTTCCCAACGATCTTTTCACCATCATAGCATTCCGCATACTTCAGAGTATAATGGCCACATTCATTCGCCCCTTGAAGTGGAACCTTCACAAATGTTGGTTTCTTTGCAAAAAGCTCCCATTTGGGCTGCTTGCTCACATTGTACTGAGCATCACCATAAAAAGCCTTCATTACTTGGACCATCCTGGAGATCTGTAAAAAAAGAAAAGAAACTACACATTTTCAGGTCTCAGAAAAGCAAAAACAAAGACGCGGAAAAATTAATCCAGTACAGATAAAAAATGTCACTCACAATCTTCTCGCAGTCTTTATGATAGGTGTTCTTTGAAGGACAATGGTTCTTCGGATAATGTAAAGATTCAAGAATGTCGACGCTACTTCGGTACCGATTCATGACATATAAGGAAAAGTGGTTCACTTTCTTATCCTTTCTAAAACCATAGGCTTGAATAGAGGCATCATGATCTAAAAACAAATGACCAAAAAAGATATGTTAAATATTCAAAATAAAAAACAGCATGACAAACAAACAATTAAAACCAAAAATTAGCTAGTAGAACTCACAAGGTCGGCAGTGAGCAAGTCTTCCTTTTCTTTGACACAGCTCTTGAAATCTCTCGCTGCACTCTCGACATTAAACGGTTTATTTACAGCATCATAAAACATACAGTCAAGCACAATCTGCAAAAAGCGCAGAACAGAAATAGACAGGTGGAAAGGATCAACAAGCAAAGTATTATTAAAACTCGTAAAACAATAGGCAGTCTTGTTTGAGAGAAACAAACGATCTGATTGATTACCATGATGAAATATGGACTCAAAGAATACCCTTTTCCTGCACGCAAAATCAACATTTCTATCGGGATCTTTCTTCCAAACATCAAGAAGGAAGTCCATTACATCACCCTCCATCATTTGCCCAGTGCAAAAAGCTTCCCAGATCGTTTCCCAAAGGAAGCTGGTTACGCTATCATCGGGCTGAGGTATCATTGAGAATGTATTGCTGCAGCACAGACAAGAACAAAAAGCAGGGGAAGCAAGATAAGGCATTCATAGCAGTTCAAGTTGTATAAAAAGTAACAGTTCAGGTCATATCTATCTAGCGATTTACAAACAACGAGAAGAAAAGAAGAGGAAACGTAATGAGAGATACCCACTCGGCATACTTCTCACATGCTTCATCGCTAAGCAACAGATTATACAACTTGCGAGCCTTGTCCAGGTGAGGGAATCTATGAGGGTGAAGCTACTGCACAGGGGAGCAAAACTTTATAGGAGCTCTGGGTGTACGCTTCGTGCTTGTAACATTGCCAGAATCCAAAGAAAGATCCTTCCTAGCACCACCAGCTCTACGGGCCACTATTCCAGCAAGTGGGGATAACCCTTGGCAGCAGCAGTGCTCCTGGTGACTCTTCCCATGCCAGCAATCTTGTCAAACGCATCATCATCGCTGTCTATCAATTCCACAATGGGATTCTTGGGTGTAGTGGGGCTCTCTGCACAAGCAGCAGTAGAACCTTTCAGAGCTCCCAACCGCCCCTTAATAACACCAGACCTTGTCTTTTCTAGAGAACGCCACTGGCTAAGATCAATAGATACGCGCTCGAACTCCGAGAACTGGCTACCAAAGATCCTGTAGTCATGCTCATTAAGATCCAGCCACTCACCTGCAAAAATAAAAAAAATAAAAGACCGCATCAAGGGTAAAGTTCAAATATGTAATTCATGACAGTACCAATCAAAGAAGTACAAGCTGCAAAAAATTATAAAAGGTCATGCATTACGTACAGGGTTCGATGCCAAACAAACCACGGAAGTCAACGTCAAACACATCGCTAGTTGCACAGGTATACAGAAAAGTCTTCCTAATGTCAAGAATGTCTTCGTGGCTGTAATCTAACATTTCAATCACACCATCCTCCCGGCAATGATAGGTCTTGCAGCTTTGTAGCATAAAGAATCCACAATCATGCACAGTTAACAAAAGAAAAACAAATGGGTACATCACAAATCCGAAACACAAGAACACCCCTTCCAAAGAACAAAAACAACTAACAGAAACTCATTAAAAATGGATACTCACGTGTTTTTCTGCTGCGGCACCCGCACAAACTCGCAAGAGAAACCATCAATATGCGCCGGCGAGAACGGTTTCGCCCTGTCTATGCTAGGCTCCCTCCAAAGCTTCTTTGTGTTATCTATCATAGTCCTTAAGAATCTAACTGCATCACTCCAGGTTTCATCGCGCAGTGAATCAAGACACTCAAAACGACGGAACCTCAAATTCAGAACAATCAAGCACCAATGCCCAGATTCTTCGCTAGGCTTCATGGTAGCCGCAATGGACGGCGGATCAAAAGTAGGGAAGAGAAGCTGACAAAAAAGTCGCAGAGGAAAAATGAATTTAACAAATCATAATGAAACAAAAAATTCATCCTCCAAATAATAAAATAAAAGAAGAAAATTGAAATTCAGAAGTACAAACAAAAATAAGATAATCATAAGTTCTAATTGAGTAAGCAAAACACTACAAAAAATATATGCTACTCTAGTTAAAATTGCAACAAACATATCAGTTCAATTTCCTTCCAACAATAAGTTCAGCTTCAAAAAAGAAGCACACATCATTCATAAGTGCAGGGCTAAAAGCAGGCTGCTCAAGTTCATTCCCCCACCTCCCAAACTTGCAAGAAAACAGGACAATTCTAGTACATGAGTACAAAACGTACAAGTTCACCTACTTGGTCAAAACCATCAGCACACGATCTCGTGAACCAATTTAGCACATTGGAATCAATATTTCCATCACGGATCTTGGTCTGTTGTACAAAAAAGAACAACAACAGTTAGAAAACTGGCAAAACAAGTTATCATCCTATCTACAAAGCAAAATACTGACCGTCACCCATCCGGGAACTATCAACTTGTCAGTGTATCGGTACTTCTGACGTAAAGAATATAAAATCACGTCAGCACTTTCTGAGTTGAGCATGCCAGTGGGGACAAACGCTTTAGCAATAGAACCAACACTGGCATCACATTCTTTATTTTGAAACATCGGCTTGTGACTAGAAAAACACATAAGATTACATGAATTAAAACTACTGCAACAACAACCATTCTCATATGAGAGAAAGAAAAAGAGACAAAAATGGTACGGGCAAAATCCCAAACTAACCATTTCGTACGGTTCGTGCGCAACCTCGTAACAGCGAAGAAAAACATATCAAACTTAACAACATTTCCACTTTCTGCTTGCAGAAAAAGAAGAAAAATAATAAGTTCAAGCACTACAAGTGAACATGTACAAAATGCGAGAAGTACGCCTCATTTACAAGTCCTTACCCGCACTATCATTGTTTGACGACGACTGTAGTTCCAGTGATGAGACCAATATGCCTCCAGTTTCAGGGTTTGACGATGGCACATCTTGAGAGGACACCAATATCGCTGCGCTTTCAGGGTCTGCGGAAAGAAAATCCTGGGACGACACGAGCGCCTCCTGCGTCAAGGGGCCAGAAGAAATCGACAGAAGTAAATAGTCATCCTCGGATGGCACCTCCTCCACGCTAGAAGCATCTTGCAATGCATCACCGTAATCAAGCCTTCCAGGCGGGAAATTTTTCGGCGGCAAATCTTCAAAATCTGAAAGATTTTCATTCCCAGCAATACCAACACCAGACGGTTTGGCATCAAGTATGCTAGCTGCACCAACATCCTCATCAGCAACTTTGGTACCAACATCGCGCCCACTACTCAATGGAACACCATGAGCATCATCTCCACCACTAACGACAGCCTCACGCTCAACATCAGCCATCTGAAGAAAAAAAAATTCAGAAAAAGTGAATAATATGAGCAAAACTAACAATCAAAAACAAGCTAGCGAGAGGTGCACAGAAAAACAAAACCTTAGAAGCATTCACAGAAACATCATCGGTCTTGCTGTTGCTAACATTCAAAGCAACATCACCACGGGCGAACAAGGCTCGTCGCCAACAACAGGACCCTGATTTCATATGTAATGAACCAAAAAAACAATGCTATTATAAGCAACAATAAACACAAGGAATTAAAGCACAGTAACAAAAAAGGTAGGTATCACCTGCAAAACCCTTAACGGTGTGGAATAGAAAAATGAACAAGCAAGGCACATTGGTGCACATGAAAATTCAAGAAATATGAATAAACACATTAAAAATAAAAATAACCTTGGACTTATCAATAGATGGATCATTAACTCCACTGTCAACAGCAGCCTCAACATTATGACTGGTCTCCTGCATCAAAACAAAAAAATAATAAACAGATGAAGATCAGGAAGTTCAACTACAATACTGACAGCAGAACAACATAGTAAAAACATACAAACATCGAGGACTGACTCACATCAACAACAGGGTGGTCCAAGCCAACATCGTTTGTATGGTGATCAGAAACATTAACCTCAGTACCATCATCAGCCCTGCTGTCGGTGGCAGCAGCCTCATCCTGCTCAATTTGCATGGAACAAAATTTAATAGACAGATGAAGATGAGAAAGTTCAACTACAATACCGACAGCAGAACAACATAGTAAAAATTGCAAACGCCGAGGACTCACTCACATCAACAACAGCGCGCTCCAAGCCAACATCATTCGTTTCGTGATCAGGAACATTAGCATCAGTACCATCACCAACCCTGCTATCGGTGGCAGCAGCCTCATCCTTCTCAATCTGCCTGATAACAACTTTTGCACTTTCTTCATATGGCTTGCAGCAAGAGTCTTGCATAGTTTTGAAACGCTTCATGTTGTTCAACAGACGAACCGAGCTCTGAACTAGATCAGCAGCACCATCATGCATATCACCAATAAAAATTCTCTCCATCTCAATATAGTCCACTGCTTCCTCAGTGTTAAATTGATGACCTCCAGGAAGGATACCATTGATACAGCTCAGACGCTCAACTGTTGGTGGGACCTTTTGCAGCTCAGAACACACATTACTTAAAATATGCTCAGCGCGCTCCAACGCAGAAACAGCAACATCAATACCAAAACCCTGCCTCTGTGAAGTACTAGCATTACTAGGGCCAGGGGGAACATAACCAGCACCCTCAACACCACGGCCATCTCTCAACTCATCGTGCAGAGATGAAGACTTGGGAACCTGAGACGACGGCATCTCCAGGACTGGCCGTTTATACACTCAGAAAAAGACAACCTCCTCTTGAGTTTTCCACTACAAACAAGGGGAAAAATAGAATTAATGCAACACACAGGGAAAAATAAAACATGATATTAACATATTTAAATCAACTTCACTATCAATCTTTAACTGTCAGTGCCAATTTCTTAGTATTTACCAACAGGACAGTTGAACAAAGATATTCAGTTCAACCACACATGAAAAAACGGTACTAAAAATCATACCTAAACCTCACAAAGTTTAAGAAATGACAAAATCTAAACAGGTAACTCTGCAGGACACATGTTCACTCCAGCAAAAATAGCTATACCTAAATAAAAAAAGGTCTCCAAGACACGAAAGGAATAAAACTCACCGGAAGCTTCCCAAACACCCAAGTCTTTGGATCTGCATTGCCTTTTTTTATCAAATCTGCATCAACCAGATCAGAAAGCTTGACAGGATCCATGAAACATATGCGGGGGACTCGCATGTCAGGCTCCGCAGTCTTGCCACGGATAAGGCAGTCAAGGTACATTAGTACAGGCCCTATAGCACAGCCTGTGATTGCCTTCCCAAGGGTAACACCATCTTGGTACCTGACAACAGCCCTTCTAAGCTCATCAACCATCAGCTGACAATAATCCATATTAGCCATGTCCTCAAAGATGAGACCCTCAAACATTGCTGCCTCTCTGGAAACACGCGGGGCGGCACCAGGCAACACAACCTTCATAAACACAATAACGAAGAACACTTTCAGAGCAAGGTCATCTTTGCTAGGATCCTTGACGAGCACCTTGAGCTTATTCCTCAAATCCTTTGTCTTGATATCTATGTTCCTGCTAATGTCAAGCTCCGATCTTAACTTCATCAGAGCGTCGTCATATCCATCCTCTGACGGCCTTGGCGGAGAACGACCAGCACGAGGGAACCCAAATAATTGTTGTATACCATCGCTAGTGATGCAAAGCTTCTTATTAAACTCACCCATGTCAAGAGTCATCGTATCAGCATCTATCCTCAGGTACAAAACTCCCATCAGAGGGCGGGAAATGTTAGACTCCACCCTCTAATTGAAGATATAACCAAAACCAGCTGCACGAACCCTAGCCACATACCGACTCTCAAGCAATTTAGCACAAGCTTCAACCTCTCCCAACGAACATCGCACAGTTAAGTTCAATTTCCGTTGGTCACCTTCATCCAAGGCAACTTTTCTGGCATTGCGTCCCACCGGCTTGATCGGACTCATAACGCTAATAGGATGTAAATGAAAATAAAGAAGCCACACCTTAAATAAATGAATATAGAAAACAAAACAAGCATATGAAGGCAAGTAGAAAAAATAAAAGATTGCACAAGTTCAACTATTGAAACAACATCAGTACCACCCTCGGTTGATGCAAATAATGACGAGCCTCGCCTGGCCAACATACCAACCCAGACACAATTAAACCATTGCAAGTACAACTAGTTAGTCACATACAGTACAAAAGACGTACCACAGCAAATTCATCTTCAGAATCAACTTCGATATCATCTTCTTCAGATACAACATCTTCAGCTTCGACACGAGGAAGCTTCTTCACACCTTTGTCCACCTTCGCAGGATGAACTTTATGCTTATTATTTTCTTTCAACAAAGAGCGCTCTCGAAGAGGAGGAGAAGAAGCCTTCTTATTTGTCAAAACCCTTGGACTACGCATTTAATGTGGGAGCCACCAAGTTTGCTTGGACCAATCTTCACAGCAACACTATCCCCATCAGCTTTGCTATTACCAGGTTGGGAACCAACTTTCACACGTGGGCTACGCCTCTGTGTGCCATCAGGATTTCGATCTGACATCTTCCTCTTCAAAACAGCTTTCTTCTCATTAACTGCATCACGAGTAAACACTTGCTTCAAACGAGTTTGCATCAGGTTTGTCTTCACAGGCATGTCAATTCCATGAGATCCAGCATCAACAGTTGAAAAGGCCGCGTCACCACCTTCATCACCTACACCTTCAGGAGCTTGAGCAACATCCCGATCTCTTCCTTGAACACAGGCAGCCTTTTGACGCCGTTCCAACTCCTTTCTCCTATGGAAATCATACTTCTTCTTTCTTATCCTTTCATCCTCGAACAGAATCGCATAGGAACATCCTCACCGAGTAATGTGCTCGGTGCCATCAACACTCTGTGACTGAGTAACAGACAACTGCAAGCTGCCATCAACATCATCAACGTTAAGAGAATACATTCCATCATTAATATCTTTGACAACATCAGCAATGTCCTCTGCAGCACCATGGCTGTCATTAACTGCATAAACCAACAAACATAAGCACGCACGTAAAAAATCAAAACAAAATTAACATTATAGAGACAAGATAAATAAAGCGCATAGCATCAGACACAAACAAAAGGAACAACTAATGTAACTAAGCATATTTATGTATTCAAGGCTGATAAAAAGAGAGCAAATATAAGGGAAACACCAGCAACATCCGCAAGTTCTTCTAGCAGATTTGGTGTCTCAAAAATAACATTCACAAGATCTTGAAAGCGTTACGATTTTTCGAATCGGAGGCACCGACACTCCAACATCTGCAACAACATCATAATTAGCAAAAAAGTACATGAACAAGCAATCAGTTCAACTATATGAACACTACAAGTACACCCAATAAAACAATATGAACCCACTACTGGCGCAACAAACTTCAGAATGAAAACTCTTTCAACATCATACCAGTTCTTCACTGACTACTACAACCTATTCAAATGCCAGGACAACAGTTCAAACTACAGATGATGATGAGTACTACAACATGTCTGCAGGTCACATCAACCGCCAAACTATACACACCACACAATCCAGGGCAAATTTAACAGCTATCAAAATACATACAACTTATAAAGTCGATACGACCATACCTATACAACCTAAAAACCAGATCTGTTAAAACATCATATAAATTACAGGGAAAATCACCTGCATTCAACTTGTCCGGACTGGATGATGTACCCATTCAGATCTACAAACCTAAAATCTGCCGAACCAGATCTGCAAGACACATGAACAAAAATTAGGGCTCTGACCTATTTCAGAAACAAAGCACGCCATACAAAGCAAAAATCTTACGAGCAAACACAAAATCCACAACGGATTCGAGTATCACTGTCGCCAACCACTCGTTCAAGAGCAAAGGAACCCTAGCGAATCCAGCCTGAAACAGCAAGAGAGCAAGAGCTAAGAAATAGAGGGAAAATCTGTACATAAGAGGACGCAAGGGAAGTCAATCGCAGACCAAAAGGAGCAAACAGAGCACCCAGACCTCCACCCCTGGGGTTCAACCCGCTGGCCGACGCTCCCGCAGCGAAACAAGAGAAGCAACTTGTCTACGAGAAGAGGGGAACGAAGAAAGAATCGATTTGGAGAGGGGAGTAGAGCGGAACGGGGAGAGCAGAGGTTAAAAGGTGAGTGGGAGAAAACCGACGGCTAAAGCCCAGAATCCTATCTCTTTGTAGTAACCAAAGATAATAGCAAAAATTAAATACAATAAAAAAATTAATATAGAGGGAGAAAACAAACAGCTAAAGTACAAATAATAAATCACAACAGAACAAAAAAAATAATCAAAAAGTACAAATGAAATAATAATTCATAACGGTGCTGGTTTTTCACCAAAAAATAAAGATAAGATAACGGGGCAAATCATGTACTACTATGCCCCTCGGTGCGGTGCGGTGCGGTGCGGTGCGGGGAACAAGTCTTGTTACAGAGATGTGTCAGTACTACTATGCCCCTCGGTGCGGTGCGATGCGGGAGCAAGTCCATACAAGGATGATGTGTCAGTACAACTATGCCCCTCGGTGCGATACGGTGCGGGGGCAAGTCATGTTACGGACTCGCCTCCGCATGCGACGCCGCGGCACGCCGCGTCGTCGCCTGCTCCCAACCCCCCTCCCCCCCGGCTCGGCCTCGCACTAACGCGGAAGTGCGCTCGTTTGACAGGCGCAGTGTGGTTATTCTGTCCCCCCCCCACACGCACCAACACGCCCCTAAAGATAGATAATGGGGGCAAGTCCATACAAGGAAGATGTGTCAGTACAATTATGCACCGAGGGGCAGTGCGGTTATTCTGTTCCCCCCCCACCCCACGCACCCACACGCACCCACACACGCCCTAGAAGATAGATAATGGGGGCAAGTCCATACAAGGAAGATGTGTCAGTACAACTATGCACCGAGAGGTAGTGCGGTTATTCTGTTTCCGCCCCACATGCACCCACACACCCCTAAGATAGATAATGGGGGCAAGTCATGTTACGGACTCGCCTCCGCATGCGATGCCGCGAGACGCCGCGTCATCGCCTGCTACGGCTCGTTCCTTGCTTGGCCTCGCCGGGATGGGGGAGGGAGGGTCCCGACCCCCTCCCCCCCGGCTCGGCCTCGCGCTAACGCGACAGTGCGCTCATTTGACAGGCGCAGTGCTGTTATTCTGTTCCCCCCACCCACACACACACACCCACACACCCCTAAGATAGATCTTGGGGGGAAGTCCATACAAGGAAGATGTGTCAGTATGACTATGCACCGAGGGGCATTGCGGTTATTCTGTTTCCACCCCACAACGCACCCACACACCCCTAAAGATAGATAATGGGGGCAAGTCCATACAAGGAAGATGTCTCAGTACAACTATGCACCAAGGGGCAGTGCGGTTATTCTGGGGCCCCCCACACGCACCCACACACCCCTAAGATAGATAATGGGGGCAAGTCATAGCCGGACATTCGCCTCCGCATGCGGCCTTGTGACACGCAGCGTCAAGGCTGCTCTGACTTCGTTCTGGCTCGGCCTCGCCCGAGATGGGGAGGGGTCCCTACCCCCTCCCCCCCTGCTCGGCCTCGCACTAACGCGGTGGTGCGCTCGTTTGACAGGCGCAGTGCGGTTATTATGTTTCCCCCCCACATGCACCCACACACCCCTACGATAGACAATGGGGGCAAGTCCATACAAGGAAGATGTGTCAAGACAACTATGCACCGAGGCAGTGCGGTTATTCTGCTTTCTCCCCCACACGCACCCACACACCCCCTAAAGATAGATAATGGGGCAAGTCCATACAAGGAAGATGTGTCAGGACAACTATGCACCAAGGGGCAGTGTGGTTATTCTGTCCCCCCCCCCCACACACGCACCCCACACCCCTAAGATAGATATTGGGGGCAAGTCATGTTACGGACTCGCCACCGCATGAGACGTCGCGGCACGCCGCGTCGTTGCCTGCTACGTCTCGTTCCTGGCTCGGCCTCGCCGGGATGGGGAGGGGGTCGGTCACCCCATCCCCTGGCTCGGCCTCGGCTAATGGGGGCAAGGCGCTCTTTTGTGACAGTGATGCAGTTATTCATCCCCACACACACACCCACACACCCCTAAGATAGATAATGGGGGCAAGTCCATACAAGGAAGATGTGTCAGTACAACTATACCGAGTGGCAGTGCGGTTGTTCTGTTTCCGCCCCCCCACACGCACCCACACACCCCTAAAGATAGATAATGGGGGCAAGTCTATAAAAGGAAGATGTGTCAGTACGACTATGCACCGAGGGGCAGTGCGGTTATTCTGTCCCCCCCCCCCCCCACACACACCCACAAACCCATAAAGATAGATAATGGGGGCTAGTCCAGATAAGGAAGATGTGTCAAGACAACTATGCACCGAGGCGGTGTGGTTATTCGTCCCCCCCCACGCACCCACACACCTCCTACAAGATAGATTATGGGGGCAAGTCCATACAAGGAAGATGTGTTAGTACAACTATGCACCGAGGGGCAGTGCGGTTATTCTGTTTTCTCCCCCACCCACACGCACCCACACACCCCTAAAGATAGATAATGGGGGCAAGTCCATACAAGGAAGATGTCTCAGTACAACTATGCACCGAGGGGCAGTGCGGTTATTCTTTTTCCCCCACACGCACCCACACACCCCTAAGATAGATAATGGGGGAAAGTCATGTTCGGACTCGCCTCCGCATGCGACGCCGCGACACGCCACGTCGTGGCACTCTGGCTCGTTCACAGCTCGGCCTCGCCGGAGGATGGGGAGGGGTCCCGACCCCCTCCCCGCTCGGCCTCGCGCTTAACGCTGCGGTGCGCTCGTTGACAGGAGGCGGTCGGTTATTCTGTCCCCAACCCCCACACGCACCCACACACCCCTAAGATAGACAATAGGGGCAAGTCCATACAAGGAAGATGTGTCAGTACAACTATGCACCGAGGGGCAGTGCGGTTATTCTGTTCCCCCTCCACCCCACACGCACCCACACACCCCTAAAGATAGATAATGGGGGCAAGTCCATCTAAGGAAGATGTGTCAGTACAACTATGCATGTAGGAGGCGTGTGGTTATTCTGCTCTCCCCCACACGCACCCACACAACCCTAAGATAGATATTGGGGGCAAGTCTTGTTAGGGACTCGCCTCCGCATGAGGAGGCGTCATGTGCAGCCGCTGCCGTCACTGCTCTGACTCGTTCTGGCTCGGCCTCGCCCAGGAGATGGGGAGGGGGTGGGACACCCCCTCCCCTCGGCTCGGCCTAGCGCTAGGGCAGTCTTGGCTCGTTTGGCCCAGTGCGGGTTATTCTGTCCCCCCACACCACCCACACACCCCTAAGATAGATAATGGGTGCAAGTCCATACAAGGAAGATGTGTCAGTACAACTATGCACCAAGGGGCAGTAAGGTTGTTCTGCTTCCTCCCCCACACGCACTCCACACACCCCTAAAGATAGATTTTGGGGGCAAGTCCATCTAAGTAAGTTGTGTCATTAAAATTATGCACCACGGGGCAGCGCGGTTATTCTGTACCCCCCACACGCACTCCACACACTCCTAAAGATAGATAATGGGGCAAGTCCGCATAAGGAAGATGTGTCAAGACAACTATGCACCGAGGCGGCAAGTCACGGTTATTCGGTCCCCGACACACACACCCACACTCCTCCTAAAAGATATATTATGGGGGAAAGTCCATACAAGGAAGATGTGTCAGTACAACTATGCACCGAGGGGCAGTGCGGTTATTCTGTTCCCCCCCCCCACACGAACACACATGCCCCTAAGATAGATAATGGGGGCAATTCATGTTACGGACTCGCCCCCGCATGCGACGCCGCGGCACGCCACTTCGTTGCCTTCTATGGCTCGTTCCTGGCTCGGCCTCGCCAGGATGGGGGAGGCGGGGTCCCGACCCCCCTTCCCCCCGGCTCGGCCTCGTGCTACTTGCGGTAGCGCCGCTTGACAAAGCCTTGATGCGGTTATTCTGTCCCCCACACGCACTCTGCACCCTAAGATAGATAATGGGGGCAAGTCCATACAAGGAAGATGTGTCAGATTACAACTATGCACCGAGGCGGCATGGTTGTTCTCTGCTTCCTCCCCCACACACGCACCCACACACCCCTAAAGATAGATAATGGGGGCAAGTCCATACAAGGAAGATGTGTCAAGACAACTATGCACCGAGGTGCAAGCATGTTATTCTGTCCCCCCACACGCACCCACACACTCCTAAAGATAGATAATGGGGGCAAGTCCAGACAAGGAAGATGTGTCAGTACAACTATGCACCGAGGCGGTCACGGTTATTCGGTTCCCCCCACACACACACACACCCACACACCCTCCTAAAAGATAGATTATGGGGGCAAGTCCATACAAGGAAGATGTGTTAGTACAACTATGCACCGAGGGCAAAGGTTATTCTGTTCCCCCACACACGCACACACACATGCCCCTAAGATAGATAATGGGGGCAATTCATGTTACGGACTCGCCCCCGCATGCGACGCCGCGGCACGCCACTTCGTTGCCTTCTACGGCTCGTTCCTGGCTCGGCCTCGCCAGATGGGGAGGCGGGCACCGACCCCCCTTCCCCGGCTCGGCCTCGTGCTAGCAGTGATGCGCTCGTTTGACAAAGCGCACGATGTTATTCCCCCCCCCACACGCAGCCAGACCCCTAAGATAGATATTGGGGGCAAATCCATACAAGGAATATGTGTCAGTACAACTATGCACCGAGGGGCAGTGCGGTTATTCTGTTCCCCCCCCCCCCACACGCACACACACGCACCCACACACCCCTAAGATAGATAATGGGGGCAAGTCCATACAACGAAGATGTGTCAGTACAACTATGCATCGAGGGGTAGTGCGGTTATTCTGTCCCCCCCCACACGCACCTGCTTGCACCCATAAGATAGATAATGGGGCAAGTCATGTTACGGACTCGCCTTGCCGAGATGGGGGAGGGGGGTCCCGACCCCCCTCCCCCCGGTTCGGCCTCGCGCTAACGCGGCAGTGCGCTTGTTTGACAGGCGCAGTGCAGTTATTCTGTCCCCCCCCCACACACAACCCTCACACACCCCTAAGAAAATAATGGGGGCAAGTCCATACCAGGAAGATGTGTCAGTACAACTATGCGCCGAGGGCTTGGTTATTCTGTCCCCCCCCCCCCCCACACACACACACGCACCCACACAACCATAAGATAGATAATGGGGACAAGTCCATACAAGGAAGATGTGTCCGTACAACTATGCACCGAGGGGCGGATGTTATCTGTTCCCCCCACATGCACCCACACGCACCCACACACCCCTAAGATAGATAATGGGGGCAAGTCCATACAAGGAAGATGTGTCAGTACAACTATGCACCGAGGGTGAGGGAGTCCTGGACTAGGGGGTGTCCGGATAGCCGGACTATCATCACGACCGGAATCCAAGACTATGAAGATACAAGATTGAAGACTTCGTCCCGTGTCCGGATCGAACTTTCCTTGGCGTGGAAGGCAGCTTGGCGATACAGATATGTAGATCTCCTACCATTGTAACCGACTCTGTGTAACCCTAACCTATCCGGTGTCTATATAAACCAGAGGGTTTTAGTCCGTAGGACGAACAACAATCATACCATAGGCTAGATTCTAGGGTTTAGCCTCCTTGATCTCGTGGTAGATCTACTCTTGTACTACCCATATCATCAATATTAATCAAGCAGGAGTAGGGTATTACCTCCATCGAGAGGGCCCGAACACAGGTAAAAACATCGTGTCCCTTGTCTCCTGTTACCATCCGCCTAGACGCACGCCGGGACCCCTACCGAGATCCGCGGTTTTGACACCGACATTGGTGCTTTCATTGAGAGTTCCTCGTAGCCATCGCGGCGATAGGCCCGATGGCTCCTTCGATCATCAACAACGACGCGTCCAGGTGACACTTTTCCCGGACAGATCTTCGTATTCGGGCGGCTTTGCATCATGGGCCAATTCGCTGGCCATCCGGAGCAGATCGAAAGCCACGCCTGGTCATCAGGTCGATTTGGAAGCTTGAACTATACGGCCAATATCCGCGGAGACTTGATCTTCGACGGATTCGAGCCGCAGCCAAGCGATGCCGCCTTTGTCTCGATGGGCATGATCTAGCTCCGCAGCGAACAAAGGCCTCGAGGCCGCATCAAAGATCCGCTCCGACCCTTAATCCGGAGCCGGATTCCCCGATCGAGGACGAGTGGTTGGACACCGCCTCGGGGGCTACAATCTCTACGGCGATTGAGCCGAACTCCATCCCAGTCCTTTGCGAAGACCTCGACTCCAGGGTGCCGAACTCCTCTCCGAACTCCGAACCCTCCGCGCCCCTGCCAATCAAATCCGATTGGGCGCCGGTCATGGAGTTCACGTCATGGACATCTTTCGGCACTCGCCCTTTGGCGACATCCTGAATTCACTAAAGTCTCTCTCTTTATCCGGAGAGCCTGGCGGACTACGGTCAGGAAGGTTGGGATGCGGACGACGAAGAAATTCAACGCCCACCCACCACCCACTTCAGAGCCACCGCTGAAAGCTTACACGGCGTGCTCGATTTCGATTCAAGACATCGACGGTATGGACGACGATGTAGGAGACAACAATGAACCAGCACCTGTAGGATGCTGGACAACCACCTCATCTCATGATGTATACATGGTGGATACACCTAAAGGTAATGAAGACGAGGAACAACGGGATGCTATGAAGGATAAATCCTCTAAAAGCGATCAAAAGGGCAACGAACGCCGGACCAAGTCCCACCTCAACAGAGACCCAGCCATAGAGCAGGGCGAACCGGTGGACGGCATTTAACACGCTATCGAGCAATCGTCCGAACAAGACAACTTGGATAAACAACCCGTCCCCGGCGAAGACAACAGTCCGGACGATCTCACACCGGACAAATTGTTGGAGAAAGATAACCTCCAGAAAAGGCTCGTCGCCACTGCGAGTAGCCAAAAAAAGCAGAAGAGGAGGCTCAAAACAGCGGAAGATGCACTCAGAATCAGATGGAGCAAAGTATTCAACATCATGAGACAAATCTGGCTGACGATCGCCGAACAAAGAGCTACCCAAAAGAAAGCTACTGCGAATTTGACGAGGAGGCCTTAGAGCCCCCACAATCAAAAATAAGAAGAAGGCCACCCGTCGGATGGACGACCCGTGGCAAAAAGAGAGCGGCAAATGGCGCGCACAAAAAGCTAATATGCGATCCGCATAAGGATTCACATCAAAAGGATGGCGATTAGGGTCCATCTATGGGCCAAGAAAGCAAGCTCTTCAAAGCAATGCAACAGGCCAAAATCCAAACATCACGGCACACCCAAATATAGGGGCGCCGACATCCCCTATGTTTCACCGACGAGGTGCCGGATCATGAATTTCAAATGAATTCAAACCCGTAAACATAGAGGCATACGACGGAACAATGAGACCCTAGAGTGCGGATTGAGGATTACATCCTCCACATACACATGGCTAGAGGAGATGATCTCCACGCCATAAAATACTTACCCCTTAAACTCAAAGGGCCAACTCGGCATTGGCTTAAAAGCCTCCCCGAAAATACCATTGGAAGCTGGGAGGAGCTCGAGGATGCGTTTCGGGCAAATTTTCAGGGGATCTATGTCCGCCCTCCGGATGCAGACGATCTAAGTCACATAACTCAACAGCCCGGAGAGTCAGCCCGGAAATTCTAGAACATGTTCCTTACTAAAAAGAACCAAATAGTCGACTGTCCGGACGCCGAAGCCTTAGCAGCCTTCAAACATAACGTCCGAGACGAATGGCTCGCCAGACACCTTGGCCAAGAAAAGCCAAGAACAATGGCCGCATTAACAAGCCTCATGACCCGCTTTTACGCGGGAGAGGACAGCTGGCTAGCAAGATGCAGCACCAGCGACCCAAGTACGTTCGAAGTCAGGGATGGAAACGGGAAACCACGGCGCAACAAGGACCAACGCCGGACTAAAGGGAATGGTCCAAAGAGCACGGCAGTCAACGCCTGATTCAAAAGCTCACGGCAGAACAACAAAAAACTGCCCCTTAAGGACAATAGCGATGAGCTATCCAACTTCAACAAAATCTTGGACAAGATATGTCAAATCCACAGTACTCCTGGGAGGCCTGCAAACCACACCCACAGAAATTGTTGGGTCTTCAAACAGTCCGGCAGACTCAACGCCGAACACAAGGGGCTCGACACACCAAGTGAAGATGATGACGAGCACCACAAGCGAGAGCCGGAAAACAAAAGAATTTCCCACAAGAGGTTAAAACAAGAAACTAACTTCACGTGATCGAAGGGAACAGAGCGGCGCCCACTAAAATGCGCTACCAGACATCGGGTTGTCAAAACCAATCACCTTCGACCATCGTGACTATTCAAAGTATCCTAACGTAGGATGGACTGCCTTGATACCGGATCCCATAATTGACGGATTCCAATTTACACAAGTCCTCATGGATGGTGGCAGTGACATAAACCTGATATATCAGGACACAATCCGCAGGATGGGGATCGACCCAACCAAAATTCGCCATAGCAACACCTCCTTTAAAGGGGTAATGCCGGGCCCATATGCCCATTGTACGGGCTCCTTACTGCTAGAAGTTGTGTTCGGTTCATCCGATAACTTCCGTCGCAAAAAGTTAGTCTTCCATATCGCCCCATTTAAAAGTAGCCATCAAGCGCTATTGGGACGCGAAGCTTTCGCCCGCTTTAACGCAATACCGCATTATGCATCTCTAACACTTAAAATGCTCGGTCCACGCGGCATCATCTCATTAAAAGGGAGTATTAAGTGTTACTCAAGCACGGAAGAACGTGAGACGGCCTCGACAGCCCCACACCTATCCGGCTCTGCTAGTCAAAGAAACTGAATAGGTCATTCAAACCCCGGACATGGCTAGACGAGTCCGGCGCCTACTAGTGGCATACCCTCATACAAGGGGCTGCATGCATGTACAACAAGAGACAATAATGCTCTATTTTCTTCACTTCTTCAAATCGTACTCTGTTTATTTAATGTAAAGTACATCTTTCGCACGATATTTTTTTCTTTCAAACTAAGTTCCTCTCTTTTACAGATGAACAACGTGCTATACCCGTCCAGGATACGGCACAACGGAGACACATGCGCAGACGTGCAGTAGGGACCCGTTGCAAGGATTCTTTTCAGATTAAGACCCTGCGTAAACCTTTTTTACTGTCTCTTGTTGATATACATCCCCCGGTTCCTTACTATAACCAAGGAGGAGGGTGGCGTTTTGGCATTGGCCGCACCAGAATTTCTGCGCGTACCTGGACACCAGGGGCTTAGGGCATTATTCTGCCCATTTTCATAAAGACCGAATACCTTAGGGAGTATTCGGCATCTCGAGTTAGGCCTTATATGCATCAGCTCGAATCATGTCTTTGGTCAAATGTTGGGTTGCCCGGCTCTCGTGTTTTGCTGCCTTACGTTCCGCTTTATCGGCTAACGCGGCACCGGAGAACTACTGCAATTGTGCCCGGTTCGCCAAAGCGAGCACCTCAAAGAGAGAAAGCCGAAAATCGGCTGTCATGATATAGCGAGAGACTGGTCAACCACTCGATGACTCACTGGAATGTTTAGGATTCCTCCGCATTAACGGCGACCGGTTTTCGTCGTGCACATACGCACTTCAATTCGGGAGAGTGCGGTGCCCCCAGGGGCTATATAGTAGCCCCACCCTCGAACTCCTATGGCTAAGTGAAAGTGATAAAGCATTATAGTCCGGTTGCCTAGTTTGCTACGCTACCACCTCCTTAACAGGACCAAGACGTTGGATTAAGTGTGAAAAAGCGCTTTCTTTGCAAACACCCCGCATTATGTGCGTGGGGGCCAGCCAAGGACTGCTATCTTTCAGTTATATATACATATACATAAACGGCCAGACAGGAGTAGTTTACTACTTGAACACACAAGTATAAAAGCTCTTATATTATATTGAAACATTGTTTTCACAAATCATAAATGTCATTTAAACATAATATCCTTCGAAAGCATCAAGCTGCGTCTCTATTAAACGAGCGCCTGCAGACTTCTTCAAAGTAGTGCTCGGCGGTACTGCTTCCATGCGAATCTTGGGATGCAACATCGGTGGCCTTCATCTCTGCCCAGTATGTCTTGACACGGGCCAGAGCCATCCGCGCTCCCTCAATACACGCCGACCGCTTCATTGCGTCGATATGCGGTACCGCACCAAGGAACTGCTGCACTAAACCAAAATAACTCTTCGGCTGGGGTCCGCCCGGCCACAAATGAGTCAAGATATGCTTCATGGCAAGTCCGGATAATCGATTCAGCTCGGCCCATTCGCCAACCGATCGGTCAGCGGAAGAGGGCGCTCCGGACTATGGAATTGCGACCAATATAGCTCTTCCCTTTTGTGCCCCTCTTGCCCCGAAGTGCTCAACCAAGCGTCGCGGCGCTTCGCCGCCAAGTCGAGATAAGCATCCTTGAACTCCACAACTTGTCCAACTGAGCATACTTTGGATCCAGATATTTCCTCCATAGCGAACGGTTTTTCCAGCCCGCAATTGCCCCGGCCTGACTCAGCTCCTCCTTGGCAGCTCTCAAAGCCGAATGGGCATTCTTGGATTCGGCGGCGGCCTTTTTCAGGCCCTCTTGCTCCGCTTGACATTCTTTTTCAAGAACCTCGCAGCGACCGGTAGTATTCTTCAACTTTCTGGCCATATCGGCCATTTCCTCCTTGCTTCGACAGTGAGCAGCCCGTTCGGCTTTTAGCTCTTCGGCCGCCCTTAAAGCGGACACATTACTAATTCTGGCTTGCTCTTTCGCTCGGGCGATTTCTGCCCGCTGCTCCTCCACAGCAGCGGCACCATCTGCATTAAGCATACAAATAGTAAGACATGGGCGTCAAGCTCCCTTACCAGGTGTCCGCGTAGAAGTCGCATACCTAGTGACTCGTTGAACCGTTTATTGACCAGCGCGATGTCCGCATCCGCCTCGTCAAGCTGCCGCTTTAGTTCGGCATATTCACCAGTCCGGCTAGCCACCGGACGCCCCGCCACCTGTTTAAGAGCGGCGATTTGTTATAACTGAGATTTTGATCCTCGGCACGCTGTCAATTTTGACAACATACCGAGTCTCATGGGCTACTATCTATACAGGGTGCATTTTATATGCATAACTGTCAGAAGGTACATCATTTTTGCATACCTCGAACCCCGTCAGTAAGCTTCTGACGGCTTCATGCAATCCGCTCTCCGCGGATGCAATTCTTTCAATCACCGTACCCATTAGAACACGGTGATCTTCAGAGATAGCCGCTTCGGCAGATCCTTCATTCCTCCGATCAAGACACCACTTGGCGGCCGGACCTTCCGCCCGCCGGACTTGGGGGGAACCTCCACGACGACACACCTCGGGTCGTCCGCCTCGCATGAGGGTGCGGCATGAGTGGAGGCGTTTCCCTCTCCATCATCTCCGGAAGAAGATCCTCAAGACGAGCTCACGAGAAGGGCTGAGATCCGAACTACAAGGTACAATTTCGGTTATCTTTAGTAATAAATACAGGGATGTTCCTTATTTACAAGACCCCTACTTTTTACTTACGGCTCGCTGGAGGGCTGATCCCCTTGGGGAAATAGTGCGGCTGGGTTACTTCCCAGCGCCGGACTCTCTGACGAAGATTCCTTTCCCCTCTTTGAGGCCTTAACCTCTGGATCTTCCGAAGCGGTCCTCTTCTCTCCTCGAAAGATGGGACTTTTAATCCCTCCTTCCTTGATAGCCTCCTTCGTAGAGGCAATTGCCTCCCCGCTCCCCCCTTTGCCTTCTTCAAAGGGTGCGACCTTCAACATCTTGGTCAGCATGGGATCCGGCGTGGTCTCTGGGAGGGGAGCCGGACACCTTATTAACTTTGCCTTGGCTATCCACTCCTGTTCAAGAAACGGCTCCTTTAAAGGACATATATATATGATAAATAAATGAACAGCTTGTCCAGTTACAGGACTACTTACTTGAGTATCTGGGCGATTGCAGCTTAGCCCTGCATCCTCAGTCAGTTCCGGACACTTCTCTTGTGATCCAAGAAGAAGCAGTTATATACATCCCCACAGGCGTCGTGCCCATAAAATTTTGGAGAGCTCGTGGTCCCTCCGGATTAAATTCCCACAGGCGGAGGGGGGCGACGTTTGCAGGGTAGAAGGCGCCCGGATCAACATAACTCGCGCAATCGCAACCAGATTGATCTCTCTCTTTCTTGGAGGTCTCGAATCACGGCCTACTGCGCAGCAAAGGGCGTCTTTGGATGACCCCCAGTCGAGCCCCTTGTTGACCCATGACGCCAGCCGCTGTGGTGGACCTGAGCGGAAGGCGGGGAGCGCCACCCATTTGGTGCCCCTCGGAGCGGTGATACAAAACCACTCCCGTTGCCACAAACCAAGCTCCTCTTGAAAAGAGCCCTCGGGCCACGGAGCATCAGCACATTTGCTTATGGCCGCCCCTCCGCACTTTGCTTGCTGCCCCTCGATCATCTTTGGCTCCAGCTTGAAGGTCTTGAGCCACAATCCAAAGTGAGGGGTAATATGGAGGAAGGCCTCACATATGACAATGAATGACGAGATATGGAGGATGGACTCCGGATTCAAGTCATGGAAATCAAGCCCATAATAAAACATGAGCTCCCGCACAAAGGGATCCATCGGGAAGCCTAAACCCCAAAGGAAGTGGGACACGAACACCACGTTCTCACCGGGCTCGGGAGTGGGAATGACCTGCCCTGGAGCAGGCAGCCTATGCGAGATCTCGCCGGTTAGATACCTGGCGTCTCGCAGCTTTAGCACATCTTCTTCTATGACGGAGGAAGGCACCCATCGGCCGTGCTGGTCGGAACCGGACATCGTCGAAGGTCCGAAGCGCCTAAATCTGAAGCTTTGGGTGTTGGGACTCGAAGCGCAAGGCAAACTCGATAGAGGGTGTAAAAATAAGAGGGTCTTGGTCTCGTTATAAAGAGGTTGAATACCAAGAGCCCACCCCGTGGTCGATTAGGTATCGCCTTTGATAGAGGAGGCGTGCCAACGGGCACGATTGGGTTACCCACGTCCGTATTGATGGGAATCCCGGAATAAGGGGGCACGATCTATGCTTTGATAAGACGTGCTAGGGAAACCGCCTAGCTAAACGCGCTGAGGTGGAACAGTAAAAAACGATTCATATAAAAGGCACGGCCGTGGTGTGATGTCACGCCGCGGAGTACATCAGCAGATCTGTGCAAAAGTTATTCTCTCTACGGTGGTATGTGGAACTTGTTTTGCAGAGCCGGACACTATCCTTGTGTTCAAAACCTTCTATGAAGTATTCAGAGGAGGAACCCGCCTCGCAATGCCAAAGACAATCAACGCGTCGGACTCATCGTCATTGAAGCCTGGTTCAGGGGCTACTAAGGGAGTCCTGGACTAGCGGGTGTCCGGATAGCCGGACTATCATCACGGCCGGACTCCAAGACTATGAAGATACAAGATTGAAGACTTCGTCCCGTGTCCGGATGGGACTTTCCTTGGCGTGGAAGGCAAGCTTGGCGATACTGGATATGTAGATCTCCTACCATTGTAACCGACTACGTGTAACCCTAACCTATCCGGTGTCTATATATAACCGGAGGGTTTTAGTCCGTAGGGAGGATTTAACAACAATCATACCATAGGCTAGCTTCTAGGGTTTAGCCTCCTTGATCTCGTGGTAGATCTACTCTTGTACTACCCATATCATCAATATTAATCAAGCAGGAGTAGGGTATTACCTCCATCGAGAGGGCCCGAACCTGGGTAAAAACATCGTGTCCCTTGTCTCCTGTTACCATCCGCCTAAACGCACAGTTCGGGACCCCCTACCTGAGATCCGCTGGTTTTGACACCGACAGAGGGGCTGTGTGGTTATTCTGTCCCCCCCCACACGCACACACACACCCCCTAAGATAGATAATGGGGGCAAGTCCATACAAGGAAGATGTGTCAGTAAAACTATGCACCGAGGGGCAGTGCGGTTATTCTTTCCCCCCCCCCCCCCACACACGCACACACACACACCCTAAAAGATAGATAATGGGGGCAAGTCCATACAAGGAAGATGTGTCAGTAAAACTATGCATCGAGGGGGGTAGTGCAGTTATTTTGTTTCCCCCTGTCGGTGTCAAAACCGGCGGATCTGGGGTAGGGGGTGATGAAGTCATGTACCTGGGGTAGGGTCATAGACCTGCCCAAAGGTACCCTCCACAAGGACACTCACAAGAGAAGCAGCCTTCCAGTCGACCTGGTAGGTTTCCACTCAACAGATTCAAAGACACTCGACTACGAAGACCCACTCGACCACCAGGAGTCCAAGAGCCACTCGGTATCCAAACGGTCTGTAGTTAAATAGTCTTTATGACCTTAATGACACTTTATGTAAGGCGTTACCAGTAATGCCTAGCTTTAACGCACCTTAAACCCTCTACTACGTTGGGCTGGCTGGGAGTCTGGCGACTCTATATAAGCCACCCCACCTGGTAGAGGTTGGCACCCTGTAACACATACGATATAATCCAAATGACCGCCTCGGCCTCAGAGACGAGGGGCTATTACTTCCTCCGAGAAGGGCCTGAACTCAGTAAATCCCTTGCGATACAACTACTCCATAGCTAGGATCTTGCCTCCATACCTACCCCCATTCTCTTCATGGACTTAGAACCACGACGGTTGGCGCCACCATGGGGCTGGTGTTCTAGCGATTTGTTGGAGAAGTTGGGATTCTTTCGATCTCCGCATCATGGTTTCGTGTGGAGTTCTGGTCGACGGCCACGAGATCCGTCTCGGTGCGCTCACGTTAAATCAGCCGACGACTCGCTTGGCTTCAGGAGGCTCCACTTTCGACGTGACGCGCCTTCCCCCGTCTGCTGGGCGACGACTACAAGGCGTGTGTCCACAAGGCGTCCTCAAGGCTGGCAACCGCCGACCCAGAGTGGGTCGGCTCTCGTGACTGCCTTCACTCCCGGGCCTCCCACCGGGCGCAAGCATTCCGGGTCGGTCGAGGCTTCGGTGGCAGTGAGGCATGCGGTGGCCCGCCATCGGCCATCCCCAAGTCGCGGCGTCGAGCCCGACGAATCTCTCTACGGCCTGCTCGATCGGGTTCAGAGAGATCAACGTCGAATGCGATAGCAGTGACCCGACGGCAGAGGTTCTGATGGTCGATGGACCAGGCAGTCCCCCTGGATTCACCCGCACCAATGGAGGCAGCGGTGGAGACGGTCCGGAGCAAGTCCACGAAGAGTACTTGCCCGAACTCCTCACTTTGCTCCAGAGGGAGGAGCTTCGCTGTCGGAACATGGATGCACTTCACACTCCTATCGTTGGAGAAACCCCCGAGGCTCGCGCCTTGGAGGATGTGCGCTTGGCCAACCTGGTACTCGACTGGAGAATCTTCAGCGAGTACTCGACGAGCGTGCGCGACCAAGGGTTCTAGAATCCAGTCGACGCCAGCTCTTTCAACCGCCAACTCAGGTATATCAAACTCCGATTCTGAATTTAGCAGCTGCCGCCCGTATAGCAGAGTCAATTCAACCTTCCCAGTCGGAGGCGGGTAGAGGTTTGCAAAGAAATCAGGGATTTGCTCCGGCGGCAGGAGATCAAAACTCAGTTGTATCGATCGCGGAACAGGGTTCACACCGATCCGGCTGCTGCGAAAGTCATCGGTGGCCCATAGTCCGAGATTGCCCGGCGTGAGGAACATGGGGCCGGGCGTGATGATCAATACAAGGGGTCATGAAAGCGATGAGCACCGATTCGATCGCAACGATCGACGTCGAGTGCCCACTCCTCCCCAAGGGGTGGATCATACGCTCCTCGGCAGCAGGACGACAGACGCCAAAACAGTGCTGGGTGAAGAGTTCCAGTCGACCCCAAGGAACCAGGCTTTGATGCGATATCTATTATCTTTCAAGGTTTGGTCGACAGGAACAGAGCTCACCGAGAAGGCCATGATAGAGATGTTCCTTCCAGCAGCAGAGTTCATGTCTCGGGACCAGAGTGTTGCAGCAGAGCCATCAGAGCCGCAGTGGTTCCTCCCAACTTCAGGTTGGCGACTGGAGTCAGCAAGTTCGCTGGAGAATCCAAGCCTGACTCTTGGCTTGAAGATTCCCGAGTGGCGGTTCAGATCGGCGGTGGCAAC